>BSBN01000508.1:14952000-16190000 GCA_027924645.1 Cunninghamia lanceolata | reverse complement strand
ACGGAGACAGAGAGTTGCTTAGGGTTAGCGGTCAAGGTTTAGGGGCAATATTTAGCGTTTATGAGTTTAGCATTGCTCAAGTTTAAGGTTTAGAGTTTACTAGGGTTTAGGGTTTATGGTTTAGGGGCATTATTTAGGGTACTTTAGGGTTTATGGTTCAGGGGTTAAGGTTTAGAGGTTTAGGGTTTAGTGTTTAGAGAGAGAGGACCAATAGGGAGATATAGAGAGTGAGGGACATGGCCAGAGACATAGGGAGAGATATTGAGAGGTAAAGGAATGATAGAGATAGGGCTAGATAGGGAGATAGGGAGATAGAGGTTTAGGGTTGCTTAGGTTTAGTACTGTTTAGGGTTTAGGGGTTTGCGGTTTAGGGTTTATGGTGGGTCAGGGCCAGGTTAGGGCTTATAAGGGGAATTATTTAGGGTTTATGGTTTAGGGGTTAGGGGTCAGGGTTTAGGGTTATTAGGGGTATTATTCAAGGTTTACATATCTTCAAGGATCTAGGTAGTGTGGCTATACACATTGCTACACATGTTGGTGGCTAGTTAGACACATGGAACATCAACAACCACATTTTATGCTTCCATACAAGTGTGCCACCTAATGACATTTGTATTGCAAAACATGATCATATAATTGGCACTATATGCATCTGACACATGGTCATGATGTCCACTTGGAACCAGAATTTTCATAAAAGTTTTAAGTGTTTTATTTGTGGATCCATGACTCCCACTCTTATTTTTCCATAATAAATCATGTTATTACCATTCATAAAGTCATCTTTGCCTTTTACCGTGATACTACAATCACAATGGCTAGCCTTCATAATACCCATATCATACCTCCTTACCGCAGAACATTCTCAAACAGCCTGTACTACGACGGTAAGAAGAGTTAATACTATACACTACGCACTATACCGCTATACCTCTGGGGGCCAAAACCTAACCTATAGTAGTGCGGTAATCAAGCCGTTGGGTTATTTAAAATATACCAATCACATAAACATCAAATTATGAAGATTTAAGCTCAACACGAAGATTTGAATCATACAAATTTATGAGCTAGAAGTAAATGCATCTTGGTCTTGAAAATAAATGAAGCAAATTAAGATTTCTCACTCATAGTAGCAGAAGATAAATTACATAGGAGCTCAAACCATGAGAGTAAATAGAATTATTCAAGGCAATTTTTCTGGGTAAGCTCTGCTCATCATTTCTTGTGAATTTCATAAAATGGCACCTAAAAAGACTGAGGTAGGAACTAAGAAGGATGAAGCTAAAACTAGTAAGTCTTCATTGCAATCCCCTATGCTTTCATTGTTGCTTGGCTCAATTGACAAAGGCTCTAAAAAGGTTTTTAGAGACTTAGCTCAAGGCTGTAGGGACCCCTATGTACCTCTGTCGGGATGGAACCTCTATTGGTGCTTTTATCTAAAAAGGAATGACCAGGAACCAGCATCAAACCCATGGGCCCTAGATTTGGCTAAATTAATTGTTCCCAAAATTTTCATTGACGTTGAGCTGATTAAAGCCCTTGCCCATAGTTACCCTACCCCAACCAAAACTGTGAGGCTTCCAAATGGTGAGTGGTTATTGGATATCAATAGAGATGTCATTATCAAATGTTTCAACCTCAATAAACAAGCTATAACAGAGGTGAACTTAGTGAAACTTGAGCAAGAATATAAGAGGTTGAGGAGAACATATCAAAGTGATGAGCTCCCCTTACACATGAAGAGGGGTGATGATAACAGAAGGCTCTCTATTCCTTCTTCCAAAATGGAACATTTCCAAGTTTCTGAATTCCAAGTTTATTTCAAGAATACCTATTATGCGTTGTGTCAAGTTTTGGGGATAGATGCAGAGGAGCAAATGCAAATAGGGTTGATGAGAATGGCTATGATAATTCAACATTCTGAGTCAAATGTAGAATTTGATTTTGCATCTATGATTGAAGAACAAATACATGAAGGTTTGCTACAAGTTAGGGAAGCCAAGGCCCCTATTACTTTTAGAAAATAGTCTTTATTGTGTCACTTAATTATGTATCAAAATGAAATGAAGTGGACTACAAGGATACAATTGTGTACACGAGAAAGAGGAGTTAGACTCCCTGTGCAAAATTGGTGCTACATTTGGGATAGCAAGTGTACAAAAAGTGATTTTGTAGTGTTTTAAGATGATTTTGCTATCAGATTGATTGTTGCTCTTGGTTACCCAACACCAAGAATGCCTGAGTCATTGATGAAGGTAATGAGTCCTGTGCAATATGGGCCAGACCAAGGCTATACTCATAATTATGCTGATTGGTTCCTTATGCCACAACACACTATTATCAGAGTATATGGGTGCAACCAAGCACCACACGTTTTACCTAAGTTTGTACCTGCAAGAGTGTGTTTCCTGGAGTTTATGTGGCAGATGCTCTAGATGGAACATGACTTGATGAAAAATTGGAGGAAAGGCACATTTTTGCCTGACTTGACTATGTTTGAAGAGCTGGCCATTGGGTCAGGTATGCTCAAAGAAGTGCAGAGGTTTATAAGGGTCAATTACTCCCTCAAACCTGGAACAGAAAGAGTATGTGACCAAGAGGGTCATATCAATATGATCAGAAGAACCCTATTGACGAAGAAGGCTATTTCACATGAATTTGATTCTGGAGAGGATATTATAAGGAATTTGGTGTATTTTGTTGATGTAACATAGGCCAAAAAAAGGTGGAATGCAATGATGAGGTGGGAAAATCTGAAGAAGGAAAAAGATAGAAGCTTCAAAGGTTTTTTTGTAGATGAACCCAACCTTCTAAAAAGAATGCAAATGATTTTGAGTAAATTTGATGAATTATACAATATGGCCCAAGATGAGGAGCTCATTCCATTGCCCACACCCCACCAACCACCACATGAAACATTCACATCTCAGATATCACCCCCATCACCTACACATCCATCCCCTCCATATCCCACTCATGAGCCATAGGCCAAAAAATAGAAGATGGAGCCATTAGTGGAATATGATTCAAGTGATAATGAAGAACAAGAAGCAGTCTTGGCCTTGACTAAACTGAAAGAAGCAGCAGAACAACAAAAAAGTCAAAAGCCTCATGATCCAAAGGTCAGGTTGTCAGAGAAGGGAACTGGTGAGATTCAAGAGGATGAGAGAGTAGTGGCCTCTCTAAGATTCATAGAGGATGATAATTTATACACAGCAATGAGTTTAGAGATTTTTTGATCAAAATTAAAATGAAACAATTTGATGAAAAGTTGAAGATTAATCTTATAGGAGCTGATGAGTCAAAACAGGCTGAAATCCAGGCTCAGACATTTGTAGAATTGAATATTGATAATATTAATGTCACTCCCCAGGAGGCAAGAGAAATGGTGTTGAAAAGTGATATGTTGATTATACCAGGGATGGAGTTGTCCAAAATGTTTCTTTTGGATCAAATCAGAGCACAAGATGACCCCATGTTAGTTGCAAAATTTGATTCAGAGGAAGGTGTCTCAGGAGTAGGGTATAACCCTACTACCCAAACACTTTCCCTATGGACAAAGAAGAAGAACACAAGGAAGCCTCGACTCCTTGATGTAGTACAAGAAATGAGGAGGTCAGCCATGATTAGAACTATGAGAGACACAACTCCTACTGAAGCTACCACCATAACCATGCATTCTGAAATATTCACCAGAGATGTAGAAAACATGGAAAAGAAAATTAATAAATATGAGAAAAGGTTAAATCTATCTAATGATGAGGTGAACAAATTATTCATTGAGAATAAAAAGCTGAAATAGCAGTTGCAACAAGTCACCACAGTAAGGGGAGATGAATTAATTGCCTATCACCCACCAGTCCATACAGAGGATCCCCAGATCTAACAAATGAAAGAGGAAATAGATAAGATGAAAAAGCATAATGAGGAAGATGTCAAAAATCACATCATAGAGATCCTAAGCAGGATATTAAAGCACAGAGTTGATATATTGAAAGACAAAATAAATGGGGTACATGAATAATTCAGCAATCTGATCAAAGCTATGGAATAGATAAACACTAATTCTTCCATTCTTGAAAAGCTTCAAAAGAGATGGCAACCTACCTTCCACATACTGACTAGTTTATGTAAAGCCACACACAGAGATCTAGATGCCCCATCAAGGCTCAAGCCTACACGAGAAATGGTGAAAAGCATAATTGAGGAGTATCAGTATTTGGTACATACAAAAAGGAAAGTCGAAGGTAAGAGTACATTTGACTCCATCAAATGTTGTTTCAGCCCATCAATCCTCAAAGATGATAACCAATTGAAGGGTGTAGATGAATGGAGAGAAGAGTTTGATCAGATGATTCCTAAATGTTTGGCACATGTACAGAATGATGGGGGTAAAAAAACTCACTAAGTTCCATACTCTGCTCGATGGAATTATCATGTTGGACAATGGATACACAATTTTTGGTGGACATTAGGAACCTCTTGGACAACAGATGGAAAAGCCATCTTGTAATCTTTGCAGCCGTACAGGAATTTAAGTGGCCTAGTGATCTAAAAATAAGTGAATGGCAGGAAACATATTTGGGTTCTGAATAAGATTGAATGTGAAGAGGAGATACCACATCAGAAAATAGAATGCCTTGCTCAGGCCTTGATTGGTCATGGATTTCTATTCCGTGAATAACGGATTGGTCTTTCTAATTAAAAATATTTGCTTAAAACTTGTTAGTTTAAAAGTGTTTTCTTAATAGTTATGAACAGTTATGTCTTTTCTGTTGTAACAGGTCTGAGGCTTGTTTGCCTCTCCTATAAAAAGAGAGACCAAGACCCAATGAAAAGAGGGGAAGAAGGGAGTAGTGGTAGATAGTAGAAAAGTTCCATAATATTTACAAACTCAAAGACCACATTGCAAGCATAATTTTGAAGAAGTTAATGGAAAATCTCTGATTCTGTAGCGCCATATTGGTATCAATTATTTTTTGAAGTTATTCAATTATTTGGTTGTCTCCATTTTAGTGCTTTCTTATTATTAAAATTGATATATCAAGTATATACTCAGTTTATCAATGCACATTTGTTGTATTTGTGTGATATGATTAATTGGTTTCCTCAAAGGAATTAAATCATTCTAGTCAATCACAGTAATCTAGGAGTATTAATTGGATCAGTAAGAAGAACTACTTAATTAGGGTTGGCATTATGTCTCCAAGTTGATATCATCTACTATTCTTGTTTGATTTATTCAATTAGTCCTTCAAGTAGGGATTAAAAATCCTTTTGATAAATTACAAGTAACCTGGTTGTGTCAATTGGATTATTAAGAAAAGTCTATCAATTCTTTTCTTAAATGTTTATACAAGTTATTAACCAATATTAGTGTGCCAAACAGTTAGAATTACTACCAAATATAAGCCACTCATCTCAGATTTTCATTTGACTTCATTTACCCAAACAAGGCACTGGTCTCACCCGTTTCATTTTACTTAAAACTTTCTATCAATTAAACATAGGATTTACCTTGATATTGCTTATACAATTTATACCAAATTAGAACTATATCTTTATGTTTCCAATTGCCATTGTGGATAGATTGCTAGATTAGGAAACACACCATTTAAGTCTACCTCATTTACATAGGTATACCCACCTAGGTCTGGCAAAGCCAAAAGAGAAGGGGGTCCTATCACACAAACCCTATCTTGTTGACCAAAAACATATCAAGAGATTGGCAACCTCTTGTGGCCTGAAGCCTACATTTTTGAGAACCAACACCACGTACACCACAATATGCCACAATGATCTACTAGTTGGCATGACCATACAAGTTTGATTACATTTGTTCTCGTCCCATCCATATATTAAATGCACCATACAATATGTTGGATATTTGTCAACATCTACATGTAGAATAACTGATGGTATTCTTGAACAAATGCCTACTTTGTACATTTTGTAGAGTAAAAGTGAGGTATATATAACAAATTTTCATCTTACCTCTGTGTATATTTCCTTTGTTCATTTTGAATAGAAGTGACATATATGTTAGAACCCTTCTATATTTGAATGTGTTTTGGTTTACATATCTATTTTCCTTTATGTATTCTATGATCTTATTAATTACATTAATAGATAATATAGGATTGTCCCTCACTAGTTCACCTTGGGAATTAGATGAAATAACATCTAAAGTTGATTGTAAATTAACAACATGGTGAGCATTTTGTTGATTTTCTTGCTTATTTTCACCCTTTTGAAAACTAAATTTTCCTATTGAAAATTTGAAGGATGAGATCGATATTTAAGTGCATTAGACTTAAGAATTTGATAGTGTATCAAAATCATCATTAGGAATTTGATAGTGTATCTTTGTTGACAAAGTTTGAAATCCAATAACATAATCATGATTGCACTCATTAATTTGATCCTTGTTTGATGCTCTCCTATTCCTAATTCAATCTATCTTAATAGTGAAGGAAAATAAATACATTAATAGATAATATAGGATTGTCCCTCACTAGTTCACCTTGGGAATTTAGATGAAATAACATCTAAAGCTGATTGTAAATTAACAACATGGTGAGCATTTTGTTTATTTTCTTGCTTATTTTCACCCTTTTGAAAACTAAATTTTCCTATTGAAAATTTGAAGGATGAGATCGATAGTTAAGTGCATTAGACTTAAGAATTTGATAGTGTATCAAAATCATCATTAGGAATTTGATAGTGTATCTTTGTTGACAAAGTTTGAAATCCAATAACATAATCATGATTGCACTCATTAATTTGATCCTTGTTTGATGCTCTCCTATTCCTAATTCAATCTATCTTAATAGTGAAGGAAAATAAATACATGGGAAACCCATAGAGAAATTTGTCATCAATTTTGTTCCTCAAAATTGTCTCATGATATGGTGAAGGAAAAAATTACCAAAGATAAATTGTGATCATTATTCATCAACCCAAAAACTAATGCACTGTTAGAAATGTAGACACCTAAATCTTACCATGGCCTAACATCACACCAAATCTATCCCACATCTCCCCTTACAGTGTTAATTAAATAAATCATATTTATTTAATTAACCACTTTGATCATTCCTCCTAATATCAGTTTAATAAATCACACTATTTAATTAATAAATCTAACTGTTCTTCTGACATTAATTAAATATTAACCCTTCCTCTAAAGTCTCATCCTTAATTAAATAAATCCACATTTATTTAATTAAATCAATCACCCCCAACATTCCCCCACAACTAAATAAATACATATATATCATGGCCATTGTGAAACAATCTTGACTATTTTTGACTATATGAGTGTTTTTGTTTATTACCGTTGTCCCGCAGGTTAATTGATTATCTTTTGTGCTTATATAGGAACAATAGGAATGAAATATGGTACATACCGTATTCCCACAGTGCATAAAAGAATAGTTTGCAGCTTGGCAGTAGGAAGCGGTTGATATGAAGAAGCTACCGCTACCCCGTGGGCAGTTCATCTGACGCTTGCAGCTTGGCGGTATTCATCTCATGCTTGGCGGTGTTAGTCTCTTCCCGCAGTCTCGTGGAGGTCTGAAAAGTAACCGGTGGCATTGTGGTAATAACACTTACCGCATCCCCACAAGGGTTTCAACTGAGGCCCGCAATAGAGCAGCAAGAGGAGAATGTAATTGGTTTTCGCCCCCGTCGTCCCACGACGATCGTTCATAACATTTGCGGTTGGGCGGTAAACAGAAGGACATCTGGCTAAAAATGAAATTGAAAGAATATAATGAAAAAGTTGCAATAAATAAAATGGGTGCTGATGAAACATAACATGATCAAATCATTACACAAACTTTCAAAGAATTGAAAGTAGATGAAATTGATGTGAGTCCAAAGGAGGCAAGACAAATGGTGTTGAAAAGTAATATGCTCATCATCCCTGGCCTTGAATTGAAAAAGGTATTTTTTCTTGACCAAGTTAGAAGTCAGGATGATCCACAACTTGTTTCAGAATTTGATTATGAAGATGGCATAAGTGGATGTGGTTTTAATCCAAAGACAAAGACCCTTGCAATCTGGACTACTCAGAAGAATACAAGCAAACCAAGATTGCTTGATATTGTTCAAGAAATTAGGGTAGAGCTGTGGTAAAGACTTTCCAAGATACATCAGCAATAGAAGCAGTTGCTCTCAATGTTCATACTGCTATGTTTACTCATGTTGTTGTGAAGAGGTTAGAACAAAGGCTAATGGATTATGAGCAAACTCAGAAAGTAATGAATGATGAAGTAAACAAATTATATTTTGAAAATGTGAAATTAAAGAAACAATTGCAAGTTGTGAATTCTTCTCAAGGTCAAGCCATTGTACCCTATCAGTCCCCTATGCCACAAACAGCCAATGATGTCACAATGTCTACTAAAGAATTTAATGTAACAAGATTGAAATTTGAAAAGGAAATTAAAAGTTTGAATAAACAAAATGAAATGACAAAGAATGAGGCAAAGATGAAAGTTTTTGAAATTTTTGAGAAAATTTTAGAGCATAGAGTAAAATTGGTTGTGGATAATCTTGGGAGCGTGCATGATTTCTACTCTTCTTTATCTCAGGCCATTGAGCAATTGAAGATAAAATTTTCTATTTTGGATTTGTTGTTTAAAAAATGGCAACCCTATCATCACAATTTGGTTACGATGTGCTTAGTAGTGAAAAGGAATCTTGATGCCCCTATAGCTTTGAAGCCTACTGAGAAAATAGTCAAAATGATCATTGATGAATACCAGTATGTGAATGGGGAAAGCTAGAAGAAGCAAACAAAGGTTGAATCTTTTACTACGTTCAAGCATAAATTTATTCCTTTCATACTAACAGAAGAAGAGAAAATCAAAAGTCTTGACACATGGAAGATGGAATTTGGCCAAATAGTATTCCAAGTTATGGATTTTTTGAAGAAGGATGGAGATGTCAACATTCTCAGTTTCAACATGATATTGGACTGAGTAATTGCATTGGATGTTGGGTATGCAAAATTTGTGATGGATGTCAGAGCTTTGCTGGATAAAAGATGGAAAGATCACTAGGAGAACTTGCTTCAGATTCAGGCTTACCAATGGCCTGGTGATTTTACAATATATAAATGGGAGGAGAAATATCTTAGAGATGAATCATCGGCAGCATAGGTTGAGGTGCAGAAGAGCAATGAGCCATATGATGGCGTTAAATAGCACCACCACATCTTGAACGCTCTCTTTTTGTCTCTTTATGTTTTCTTCATGTTTTCAAAATGTATTCAAATATATTTGAAAATCTAAATTGGACTTATCAAAGACAAATATTGTAATATCAAGGGTTAGGAATACAAAGAGCCATTTTAAATGTGAAAGGTTTGAATCTTGTTGCTTCCTTCATAAAATGAAACCAAGACCTTATGGGTCAGAATCTATCTGGGATTTTGATTTTTTGAAAGAGACATTACACTTCTTGTACTTTGAAGAAAATCAATATAAAAGCAGCTATTCTCTAGTGGTCAAATTTTGGTTATCATTTGTTTGTTGAATTGGATTGCTAATAATTTATTTGGTTGTCTCCAATTTACTTTTTCTTTGTGATTCAAATCAAAAGAGACCCCTACATTCACATTACAAAAATTTAAAGTAATAAGTTATTTCTCAAAAGATGTTTATATTATTTTAAAATGAAGGAAGGATATTCTACTATAGAACATTTTGACACCTTTAATATGATTTTGAGTCAAATAGGTTCAATAAAAGCTAAAATTGATGAGGAAGACAAATGTATCTTCTCACTTTTTTCTTTACCCAAAAATTAGGAGAACATAATTCTTGTTATAAATGGTAGTGTTGCAAAGGTGACTATGGAATCCTTTATTGTTACAATGCTCAATGGAGATATGAGGAGAAAGTTCAATGATGAAGGTTCTAAGGATGCCTTGCATGTTCCGTAAAGGCCCAAGGACAAAAGTGGATCTAAAGGGGAATGGTATAAATATCAATCCAAGTCAAGAGGAAAAACTAGAATCCCTAGGAAGATAAGAGTAAAGTTTTGGAAATATGGAAAAAGAGGACAAGTGAAGAAGGAATGCAAAAAATTAGTTAATCACTGCCACAATCTCATAATCATTATTCTAGTAGAAAATCCTAGTTTTCATTCTTTTTTCATAATGCATTGGTTAATCACACACTTCACATTTGACATCATGCTAAAAAGATCAAATAAGTTTTGTATTTCTTCTCAACTATTTCATTTCTCTATCTTAATTACTTAATATCTCAATATTTTATTCTACTCTCAACTCCTTGTACTTTAAAGTTTAATTAAATCTAGGATTGGACTTAAATCTTCTATTATAGCGTATGATTTATTTCCATACATTTTTTTGAACTCACAATTTCTATGTCTATGTTTAGGATAAAAAAGATTGATTTTTTATTTTGAGATTTTTGTGGTTTGCATTTGTTGGAAACAACCCAATGCCTTTAATTTTTCATTCCTAAGAAACATCTATGATCCTTATGTCCCCTTCAACAAAGTACTAGGTCAAACCCTCACCTTGCAAACATGACTACCTCTTTCTCCTACTTCCTATAATGATCACATGTTGCATTCTAATGATGAAGAAGGATATTATGATCATGATGTCTTTATTAAAAGTGTTGAAAATGAATAGAAACATGAGATCATTGATAAATTGAAATATTTGTGCAATCAATTAGCTAATATAGATGATAATATGTCCACTTCATATTTCATTGATGGTCTTACTCAAGTACTTATCACAAGATAACATGGCATAGATAGAATTAAGCATATGTATGAAAAATAATTAAAGATAAACAAATTCCTCATGTGGCAGGCACTAGTCTTTCTCTTTTGAAAATCATTCCCTTGTATATATTTTCAAAATCCAAATTTGTTTTTCTATTTTAGGAGCAGGGTTTAAAGATTTATACAAAACATTAATCCAAATCATATGCCAAATTGGGTTAAGTGAAGTGGATGATTTAATTGACAAAATTACATAGAGCTCCTTAATATGTTTTGAAGTCACCAGCAAACTTGAAAGTAAATTGTCATTGGTGAAACAAGGTAACACCCACTATTTAAGGAACTTCATGAGCTTATCCTTTGACCTATATCACTTAATACTTCCATCACATAAGGATTATCCATTAACAAGTTATGAAGAACATCAATCAATCCATTTAATTAACATTATTGCCAACAATTTAATCATCCTTTTTTAAACATGGATTGCAAATAATTCTAAAAATTTAGAAGTCTTGGTCATTAACTTTATTGTCTGCTACAATGCCATCTAGTGTATCATTATCAATGTTCATATGTTCTTTCAAGTATTTAATATTATCATCATCCTCATCTTGACCTCCATCATCTTCATCATCATTGAAATCTGACTGTAGACCATCTATATTGTTACCAGATGTATTTGGATCATCATTTTATATACCATCCATATTGTTGTCTTCCATAACATCATCCAACTCTAGATTGTTGTCTTCTTGTTCTTGAACATAACCGTCTTCAACATCATCATGGATGTCAATTTCTTCGATGTTCTCTAATCCCTCTCTCTCATTTTGTTGGCCATCATTGTTTTGCTCATATCCACTAATGCATCGTCAAATACATGCCTTAATCTTGGATCATAATGTATGACAAATATCCATTTCGGGTCCAAAATATCTTCATAGAAAAATACCTGCACATGAACGACATACATATATTAGACATATGGTATAACAATTTTATTGATTAATAAACACATGTATATATTCGCAATAAACTATGAATTAATAGATTAATGATCACTACCGCTTCTTATTTGAGTTAAAGAAATACCTGCTCACAATGAATTGGTAGAACATAAGGCTCCTTATCCTCCGGTTGGAAACATGAGGAATCTATAGAAAACAATCCACTATGGGTATCATGTCTTCATGTCCTCTCAAATGATTCATACCATCTACACTTAAAAATACAACATTTAAAAGAGTGGTAATCCAACTCAATAATTTATTGTATTTTCCCAACATATTGTAGATTCCCTTCAATTATATTCTTATCTTTTGAGTTTGATCAACTTGATTGCTTGAAGTCAACCATGATGCCACAATCGAAGGATCATCTCTTTACATCTACACTTTCTACACGATAATGTCAACCATATTCCCACATTGTTGGATATTTCCTCACCTGTGAAAGACCATTTATTTCAGTGAAAACAAATATAATGACGAATATTAAAATAGTTAATAGTGTCAAAGTTGTAAGGAAACAACATTTTGTAAAATTCTAATTGTACCTTTCTTTCACATCCTCTAGACAGGTTGATTTCATCTTCTGTTATGTTTGAATCTATACCTGCATCTTCTATTATGTTTGAATCTATACTTGCATCTTCTATTTGATTTTGAATTTGTTCATTAACCCACTCTAGTGTGCAATTGTTGCCCCATTCCCTGAGCAGATTAGTGGGAAGTGGAGTATTCATTGGGTTCGATCTCTTAAATTATCTCCTTGCTTCTAACACTTCTCTCTTTTTATCATACAAATCAATCCATTTGTTCATAAAGTCCATGTGGTACAGAATGAACTTGTAGAGTATAGCACTTTTGTCTACACCTATTACATGTCAACATGTTTATTTCAAACTCCAAATGTCATGCTGTTAATTTGACAAATAAATTACAGAGTAAATTAATGATTGCAAGAAAAAAAACACACTGATCATGAATTTACTTACTAATTTATACTTGAACACCATTAGATTGTGGTTTTTCTCCATCAATAATATCCAATGCTCATTCTTCATCCCAGAAGCGTGGCCCATCTTCAAAAACCTTACCAAGGAATTCACACAAGAAGAAAAATGCTTCATTCAATACATACCCTTCAGCCATGCAACCCTCTGGATGTGCCTTTTGTCGAACATATCTTTTTAGAGTTTTCATATACCTCTCAAAGAAAAACATCCACCTCATTTATATGACACCTGCCAATTCAATGTCATCGACTAGGTGTATAAGTAAATGGACTTGTAGGTCCATGAAACTTGTAGTTAGCTCCTTCTCAAATACACATACAATATCTGCAATTTGCTTCTTCCATTTTGGCACTTCACATTCGTGGATCTCCTTGGAGGTCACCCACCTAATATAAGAATAGTAAATTAGTATGAACCTTTAGTCAAAAATTAAAATACAATATAATAGATCTATGTCTCTCACACATTAACCACATACCTTGTAAATGCTGACAATTGACTTATGGCATTACTTAAGTCAACTGTAAGACAGGAATCCCCCCTAATTGCCAATGGCATGATATGCTATGAAACACATTTATGAAAAGGTCATTAGTAATTTTTCTCACACAACATAACGATATCAAAATATATTTAGTACTTAATCAATGTTACCAATAAATGTTAAATGATGATATATAATACCTTCATAAAATTATGAAAATCATGTGTTTTAAATCCTGTGATATGTCCATCAACTATAAAATCTTTAGCCAATGATGACCCATAGCCAGTAGGTGTCCTTATTGAATGGATGACATTTTTTAGTTGGTCTAGCTCTTTTTTTTTTCAAAATCCATGCAGCTTCTGCATATGTTTCATTTTCCCCGTTTGGCCACAAATGTTTTCTATCAATTTTGGTACGTGAAAGAGCAATATCTCTCCTCAAAGACAAGGTGTCCTTCTCTTTGCCTAATATATGTCAAAATATAGAATCTGGGACATTTTTGAAGACGTGCATAGGATCTAATAGGTGAGATATTAATAGATCCTTCCAGTAAGGGAGCTCATAAAATATGGATTTCCTTTTCATTCCTTCTGGCATATTAACTACAACTTGTTCTGGTTCTTCAATTGAATCACCCCGATCAAAACAATCCTCCCAACCTTTAATTCATCATCTTCATACTTCTTAAGCCAATCACCTGGACCCATAATCATGGGAGGGCCTCTATTTTCAACTTTTCCATCAAATTGATTCTTCAGGCGATTTCTAAACTTATGATCTAGTGGTAGAAAAACCCTGTTGTTTGCGTAAATAAATTTATGTAGATCTTTAGAATACCACCCTTGAAATTGTTCTACACATCTTGGACATGCAAATGTCCCCTTTGTTTGAAGCCTTGCAACTCAATAAGTAATGTTAATAACATCAAAAAAATAGTATTTAAAACTAAGTATGAAAATTGGGATGAAAATAAATGAGTTGTAAATATTTTATCTTACCAAAACAAACACCAAGTCCTGGGAAATCATGAATAGTCCAACATAGCACACCGTACAACATGAAGGACCTATTTGATGGGGGACGTGATATGTCATACATTCTTATGCCTTTCCATAGTAGTTGCATCTCATTAATAAAAGGTGCAAGATAAACATCCATGTTTTTAACTTGATGTTTTCCTAGAACAATGAGAGTCAGCATAAGGTGCTCATTTCTAACACTCATCTATGGGGGAATATTGTATATTATCAATCTGACTAGACAAACACTATAATTTGAGCTCAGGAAAGATAATGGGCACACTCCATCAATTGCAAGACTAAACCTGATACTACGGGGTTCATCTTTGAATTTTCTTGTCTATTTTTCCTCTATGTGTTTCATTGCTTTAGAGTCGGCTGGAATTTGCATGAATCCATCTTTACTCCTGTTCTTTGCATACCAGTCCATCAATTGTGCAAGTGACTTGCAATGAAACATTCGTTGAAGTCTAGGTATAATTGGCATGTGACGTAAAACCTTCTTTGGAACTGTAGGACCTTGTACATCTATACGATATCAATTCTCTTTGCATACAAGGCATTCTACCTTGTTTTGATATTCATCTCTGTATAAAATGCAATCATTTTTATATGAATTAATTTTCTTATATTCAATCCCCAACTCAACCAACAACAGACGCGCCTCTCTACAAGTTGATGGCAACACATTATTTTCAGGGAATATTTTAGTTTTTAGTGCCCTGTAAGATTGCTAGAGATTAAATCAATTGAATGTTTGACTTATGATGAACATGTTTGATATGTCAATCTATACTAGGACTATTTATATACAATATATGGTTTTAAAATCCTCTTAAAGAAATATAAACGAAGTTGATGAATGTTTACGAATTATGTACACCAATTGACAATTGCAAAGTAAGAAATAGATTTCAACTCACTTCAGTAGGGTAGTGAATCCTTTGTCTAACCAACCAAATAGTGACTTGGTTTCTAATAATATTAATGTGCATGCCAATTTTGAGGTTCTACTTGCACCTGATTTGAACACGGGTGTCTTCACTACTTGCTTAATGGAGTCTTTCAAGTTGTTATCATCAACATTACATTGGTGGTAATTACCCCTGCTATCATTGTTACTGTCAACGATATGATCATTATTGTCATCATTGTTTTCATCCCCAAAGAAATCTATAAGCATTTCATTCAATCCTTCTTCATACACTGCATTTTCACTATCATGATCATCATCATTAAGGCTAGGTGGCATGTCATCAGTGTATGCAGATCTCATCAGCTCTTCAAATTTCTTAGCTGATAGTATTCTCTTTAATAATGCTCTTTTCACCCTAGTATTGTTTAAAGGATGGTTTGGATCATCCTGTCCAAATCTTAACAACCCAGTTGGATCTTGGGTATTAGTATGTATTTCATCAACATCTTCTACCTATCAACAAACGCAAGCATTATTTAATGTTTGGCAACAATTGGATAAATCATAAATATATCAATTTTAAAGAAATATAATCAAATATGGCTTAAAAATAAAAATATTGGTTGTATGAACATATATACAGAACATCCACAAACAACAATTTTTTCGAAGTATTCATCCCATGTACTATAGTCATGACCAACCTCTTGTTCAGTGCAATCATTTGTTGTCTGTAGGATCCATTGTCATATCCTCTTACACCCATTGTCGTCTACATGATTTAACAGTTTTAGGTCCATGTCCACGTACATATATTTTTCATTTTCTAGTTGAATGCTCAGGCTCTGCATTTGCTCCAATCTCTATCTAAAATAATCAACAACATGCATTAATTTATGTCAAGATTGGATAATACATTATAAATTTCAATAATACTGTGAAAAAAGATGGATGTATCACAAAATGCCATCAGATCATTTTTTCTAAGGAAATTGGATTTGAGTACCTAATTTTGCACTTCATCCGTTGTGTCCTCATTTGATATGACACAATCTGTTGTCATGGCCTCGTCTGGCCCCTATAATACACAACATAGTAAATAATGTTTAGTACACCAATTATATCATTTCAACGAATATGCTATCCAACACAAAACCTCAATTTAGTTATATATTTGACATATTGATATCATGTTTTGGCCATCCTAATTTTCAAACTTTTCCCTCGATCATAGAATCACATTTAATCACCATTCCTGTGCATTTTCAACCAATAAGTTTGACCTCAGAGGCCTCGTGGACAAAAAAATGACTTTATCTCCTCTATATTGTAGCATTTGTGAATTCATAAACACCTTCCTCCTTTGTTTGAGGTTGCTTTCTCTTCTTACCTCTATTGTATCTGTAGATTCTGTTGTCATATCTATTTCCACCCACTTTCCTCTCTATGATTTAGTAGTTCTACGTCGTCCATGTCCTCTCTCCATGGCCTCCTCTAGATCCTACAATACACAACAATGACAATAGTCACATAACAACTATGCACCAAGAGAATCTTCTTGAATTTATCTTGTTAATACACTCACTTTTCATTAAGACGCACTATGAAAAACAAATTAGGACATTGCAACATTTTACTCTTCAGAAAAAGTTTACACGTGGAATCTTAACAACTAGAGCTCAAATCTTATGATTACAAGATGACTACAAATTCACATCAAAAAGACATTTATTTCATATTTGACTCTCCTTTTTCTTTTATGGGTCATTTTAAGGCAATCTATATCTCTCCAAGTGGCCATAAAACCCTCAAAACTATCATAGAACCCTCAAAATAGTCTCAAATAGCCTTTGGCTGGAGGGAAGGATAATTTGGATGTTAATTTTGAAATCACATCATTAGATCTTTGTTAGGTTAATCCTAGCCATTGGATATTCTTTAATTATAGGGACATTATGTTATATTTCACCATTACCTTTCACTCCAAAATTAATGGTTTCCTTTGAAAAGAAAACCCTCCATTAGCTATCATAACCCCAAATATCTGTTGAAGTGAACTTAAACATTATGTGCAATTGTCATTGCTCATATTAAGTACCTACCTCCCTTCTTAGTGGTCCCACATGTGTGATGTATGTGAATGAGTCATATGGTACCTGTGCTACATGTTTAAAGTTTGACTTTTGCTCATATTGTTGGAAAAAGGCCCAAAAAGACCTTTGATTTTGAGTTTTATACTCTATAACATGCATCTCCTTGATCTTTTCATCTAATCTATGACATGTTGTCTTTGCAATTCAATGAGGTCAATTCTTGCAAAATGACAATCCAGAGGTTAAAGAGACAAGTTGACACCTTACCTAAGTTGTCATGTTCTTGAAACCTTGTCACTATAAAGAGGAGATAACTAGAGAGTAATGTCACAAGGACATAACCAAGGCATGCACTATCATGAGCCATAGGGACAACTTACTACACCATCCAAAACTCCATTTGAACTAGCTACTATCAATAATTCACATTATTGGGGATTGTCATGAAGAAAACACCATGCATAGGACTGTCATAGTCAAAGTGGAGAGGATTTTCTAGTCATTGTATGACTGTCATAATAGCTAGTGGGTTAGTTACCATGCTTCAACCTAAAATAGGTTAATGAGAACATAGAAATGAAAATCACAATACCATAAGCACACTCCATAAGCTGCCAATATAGTCCTAATATCACGTCATCATGATAGTCAGAGAAGAGTTGTTTGGTTTTTCCAAAGCCATATCACTTGCATAAGGATTGTCACCAACCATCTGTCTAAGGTCGTGAAAGAGTGAGTCATTATTGAGCTAATCATAAGAGAAGCATGAAGTCAAAATGCTATCATGGAAACAAGATATAGTTACTTATTATAAGGACAATCCAAATTTGGTGAGGTTACGTTTTTATCAACTTCCAAGCAAAATACATCATTTTGCACTGATTGGTGCTAAATTAGGCGCATTTTGTGCCACCTTTGGCGCCCCAAATAGATTACATTTTTGGCCTAAAATTTGGCACTAAAGTCAACATTGACTGCTCCGACTATAGCGCCAACTACTGGATCAAAAAAAATTAAAAAATTCCCGCCTGCACATACCCCAAAACAAAACTTTATTGATTTTTGGTGTTCATTTTTTGTTTGGAGATTGAGCGTTTGGGTTGGAGTCCTGCCTGAATTAATATATGAGAAATTTGATAATTACAAGAGAAAAATGCCGCACGAAGAGAGGAGAAAAACACAGCGCAAAGAGATGAGAAATTTGATTTAGTTTTCGACACCATAGGTAAGGTTATAATTACAATAAAAAAAAAATTGTTCCCAAATATATTTTGTTTCGATTAAATGGAGAGGATTGTGAAGAAAGGGTTGTAAATATTGTTTTGTTTACAGGTGAATCGTTCAAGTCTCATGTTGTTGCAAAGGAGGAGGGTAAAATTGTAGACATTGCATTATTTCCTCTGCATCCGAGAGCAGTGAATGCATTTTTCAAACCCCAATGCCCATGTTCGCTTATCATTACCATCAATACCTTTCTCTGAACACAACTTTTTCGCTTCCTTCCTCAAAAAGTAGTTGAGTGCTTTAAGACAAGTCGATTGTGAGCAAACTAAAATTAGGGCTTTTGAGACCAGGGTGAGCAAACTAAAACAGAGGTTGGTCAAGACAATACGAGGAGATAGGGCTTTTGAGACGAGGGTGAGAAAAATAAAATTAGGCTGGGAATTATAGATTCCCTCCCAAGGCACCAATTGATTCATAGGAAAACAGCTCCATGATTTGCTCTACAAAGTAAAGGTCAAAAACCTTGAGGAATACAGAAAAACTGGATGAAAACTTTCATACCTGGTAGTGTGTACTTTGTTTGCCTCCACGGACTGAACAAAAATAATTTACCCTAGCTCACCTCAAAATGTCAAGCAATAGAGGGAAGAGAGCAAAGGGAGCAGACTCTGGCCACAATGAGGTAATTCATTGTCAATTTATAGATTTGTAAATGTTTCCATTGTTTCTTTGATTTTTAGGTTTTAGTTTTTTATTTGTAAATTTAAAAGAAGAAATTTATTTTATAGGAACATGATACTGACAAAGATAAAGAGGCATTGGCTTCCATATTGGGGGTAGAGGCAGTGAACAAATTGGATGGTGTGGACTTGACAATGCTTACTAGATACATAGAAAAATGATCTGGTAAAGCCCCTGAAACATTACAACCAAATCAACAGTGTCAAAGGGAATCAATTGATTCCCCAACCAGTCATGGATCAAGCAAAAGATCCAAGAGGAAATCAATAACAATAACCTCTAAGAATGTGGAACAGGGAACAGAGGCTTCCAATGTCCCACCCACTCCTGGGACACAGACTTCTTCAACCACCACGCCATGTTTTGCATCTTGCATTGGTACCTACGATACCAAGATAGAATGCGATGTAGTTTTAGGGAATGTCCAAATGACGGATGCTGGAAAAACATTTGTGAATAGGTTGAAGGAATCATGCCTTCAACAGTTCAAAGACCATCTACATTTGCTATTCTCAAAGATACCCATGCACCTACAAAAAGTAGTTATCCAAGACATGGAGACTAAATTTGGCATAGGTTGGTCTGTAAAGAAGATAAAACTACGAATGTCTCAAAACTACAAGAGATTTTAGTGCAACCAAACAAAGAAGATAAAAAAAACTCCCTCCCGAGCAAAGGCTCAATAAAAGGCCAATTGATGTAAGTTTGAAAGTATGGAAAGAGCTTGTAAAAGCATATGAGAAGTCTGATGCACGAAGGAAGTCCGGTGAGGAGAGTACGCAGGTATTTGAATTTGCTCATAAGATTATATCAAATTTATTAAATGATTTTTAAATTTTATTTGTGCATAGTTAAATTGAATTAGTATATGTTTCAGGACAAGGCCTCCAAGGCTAGGCTTGACAAACTTCGTGACATGCATCACAGTGGCCAGAAAGGTTTACAGGCCTTGATATGTACATTTGTAAGTATATTTAATAAGTTAAATAATTTTTTTTAATTTCCTAGGAAAAAGTAAATGATTGAATATTAATTAGTTTAACTAGTCCATGTGCCATGTTTTGACAGGAGGAGAAATATGGCCGGCATCCAAGCCAATTTGAAAAGGAAATGTTACAAAGCAAAAAGTGGACCGATTTTGTAATATGGATGGAGAACGCGGTATCAATAGTTGACTTTCAATAACTTCGTTGGATATTGTTGTGTTAGTATGTCAATTTGAATTTCTTGTGTTGAGTTGTTTATTGATGCGTAGGATGAGTTCTAAAGTGCTTCTTTGTTGGCCCTAGCGCCCTTAAATGTAAGATTTCTCTTAGATGACAAATGATTACTCTTATATCTTTGGGGACCCTTCTTGGTGCCATTAGGATCATAATGAGTATACTAGTCTTGTGCTTTCTTACAAAAAGTGGTCGCAATTAACCTAATCTTGTGGTCATTATCCACAACATTTTGTGTGCCATGCTATCTCATATGCTTAAGTTTAATGGGATAATAATGAACAGAAAACCCTTGTTTGCCTACCTCCAACTAATGGACTCTTTGGAACCTAAAATTTCCTACCATTTTTTGCAAAAATGTTAGGTTCCCGTGATGCAAAATTTGACTGCAGCACTCAGAAATGCACCTGTACAATATACTTTAGTGGCCTACTTTCAAGGGTTATAATTCAAAGCCTATTCATTCTTATGTCAAACCACTTAGTAGGCATACTTATTTGTCATATGTGAGTGTACATGCTTGATTTCGGCTTCGGGACAAGGTTTTGCAGTGCCAAGTTAAAGGGTTCTAGTGGTACCCACCTAGGGTTAGGGTTAGGGTTTTAAGTCGAGTCTGCAAGCCTATATTTTTATTCCTTTAAACCCCTTAAGGCCTTAAGTTTTCTTGTCCTTTGGCCTCTTACACTTTATCTTTTAAAACTGCATTGACTTCCTGTATTAAAGGGCAATTGTCTTGAGGTCTTCTTAGAGGGGTGATATGTGACTAGGGTATGAAGACTAGGACTTTGTATGTAATCTTAAGCCCTTCTTTCTAATTTGTTGGAAGCCTTCTTCACTAATACATAAGGACTGTCAAGACTCCTATGATAGTGCATTGGAGAGGCATTGAAATCACAAAGGAGATAAATGATATTAGGCCATCACCCAATGGAGAAGGGATGGTCATAAAGAGCATGACAGTGTTACCTTGTCATAGTCACAAAGGGGATAGTCTTTGTGGTGGTAATTAAAGTCACTAAGTTTGCATCCACCTTCCTAGAGTCTGCAGAAATGCCTGAATTTGAATATGCCTATTTTAAAGATCTTGCCATGAGTATTTTCCATGTTTTTACAAATGGAGACCTCCTCAATCCTCATCTCAAGTTTCAAATGCACAATGAAATGATGGAGGACAATCATAACTGTCATAATAGTACATTAGCATTGTTTGTCTCAAGGTGGCCCTTGAGACTGCCAAGGGGATGGATATAGAGTTGGGATTATGGTTTTTGTTTAAAAGCCTTGTGTTGTGTCATTGACCTAATATTTATTTGTGGCAAGTATCCCAATAGTCTAGAGATTACAAATTGTTGTCAAGAAAGGACTGTCATAGTTAAGTGTGGTACAGTGATACAATTTCATCTTGGTTGAGTATTGTATAAATCACAAGCTATTTAGAATCCATGGGGTATTAGGGAGTGGTATCACTATATAGGTAACCATCAAGTGATTTCTTCAACCCAATCTTGGCCTATATAATACCCAGTGTGAAGAGCAAGATAGTGTTGTCCAAGAACCTTGTTACGGTCACAAATGAGGGCAGTCTTAACTATTGTAACTATAGTTGGAATCCCTTGTTACCATAACATACGTGACCTAAAACCATGACTCTACGAGTATGAGTTGTTTGAAAGCCAAATTCCACAACCTTTGCCACCATCCTCCCTACCTGTGTCAAAATGGGAGTTTTGGAATAGGGTATGGACATCCATCAATACATAAAGTATAGAGGAATTTTGTCAGATATTGTAGTTGTAACTGCCCTATTAGACATGTATGCAAAATGTGGAAGCATTGGCAAGGCATGTGAAATATTTGACAGAATGCCTCAAAGAAATGCACAGTCTCATGGACTGCAATGACTGCAGGATATGCACAAAATGGATTTGTTGAAAAGGCTTCAGAAATTTTAAAGCAAATGCAATTGGCTGGTGTAAATCCAAATTCCACAACCTTTGCCAACATCCTCCCTGTCTATGTCAAAATGGGAGCTTTGGAATAGGGTATGGGCATCCATCAATACATAAAGGATAGAGGAATTTTGTCAGATGTTGTAGTTGCAACTGCTATGTTAGACATGTATGCAAAATGTGGAAGCATAGACAAGGCACGTGAACTGTTTGACAAAATGCCTCAAAGAAATGTGGTCTCATGGACTGCAATGACTGCAAGATATGTACAAAATGGATTTGTTGAAAAGGCTTCAGAAATTTTTAAGCAAATGCAATTGGCTGGTGTAAAGCCAAATTCCACAACCTTTGCCACCATCCTCCCTGCCTGTGTCAAAATGGGAGCTTTGGAATAGGGTATGTACATCCATCAATACATAAAGGGTAGAGGAATTTTGTCAGATGTAGTTGCAACTACCTTGTTAGACATGTATGCAAAATGTGGAAGCATAGACAAGGCACATGAACTGTTTGACAGAATGCCTAAAAGAAATGTGGTCTCATGGACTGCAATGACTGCAGGATATGCACAAAATGGATTTGTTGAAAAGGCTTCAGAAATTTTAAAGCAAATGCAATTGGCTGGTGTAAAGCCAAAATCCACAACATTTGCTAACATCCTCCCTGCCTGTGTCAAAATGGGAGCTTTGGAATAGGGTATGGACATCCATCAATACATAAAGGATAGAGGAATTTTGTCAGATGTTGTAGTTGCAACTGCCATGTTAGACATGTATGCAAAATGTGGAAACATAGCCAAGGCACGTGAACTGTTTGACATAATGCCTCAAAGAAATGTGGTCTCATGGACTGCAATGACTGCAGGATATGCACAAAATGGATTTGTTGTAAAGGCTTCAGAAATTTTAAAGCAAATGCAATTGGCTGGTGTAAATCCAAATTCCAAAATTTTAAAGCAAATGCAATTGGCTGGTGTAAATCCAAATTCCACAACCTTTGCTAGCATCCTCCCTGCCTATGTCAAAATGGGAGCTTTGGAATAGAGTATGGACATCCATCAATACATAAAGGATAGAGGAATTTTGTCAAATGTTATAGTTGCAACTGCCCTGTTAGACATGTATGCAAAATGTGGTAGCATAGACAAGGCACCGGAACTGTTTGACAGAATGCCTCAAAGAAATGTGTTCTCATGGACTACAATGACTGCAGGATATGCACAAAATGGATTTGACAAGGCTTCAGACATTTTAAAGCAAATGCAATTAGCTAGTGTAAAGCCAAATTCCACAACCTTTGCCACCATCCTCCCTACCTGTGTCAAAATGAGAGCTTTCGACAAAGCAATTTGTAGCACTTAAGGTTATGTAATAGAATTTACAGTTGATAGTTAAATTTATAACAAATTTTTTTATGATCTTTACTAACGTTTATTAGAATTGTTGCATGTTTTACATCATTGGAATGACATATTAGCTGTAACTTTTTTGAAATTTTATTATGGTATGTGCACTTTGATATGATGTAATATGATTATGGTTTCGTTTCATATGTTGTAATATTAGATATATAACAGAAAAATAAATTATTGCATGAAATAAATAATAACTTTCCATTTTAAATATTTTTTTTGCAGAACACGAGTCTTCCAGAAGATCAAGATGATCCTCATGATAGAGATTTAGATTATGTTGGTTCTGGTATAGATCACATGGCAGAGGATGATGATGACGCAGATACAGAAGACACTGAGGCCAATGACGATGATGGTGATGATGATGATGATGATCACGATGGTGATGATGATGATGATCACGATGGTGATGATGATGATGAGGCAGTTGCTTGTAGTAGCTAGTGACATTCATGATCATATAGATTGCATCATGGATCATTGTTGATATATCGTTATGATGCCTCTTTCCATAGTCGCTAGCTATCATATATATCATTTTCACAGCTTGCAATGCCATATTAATGAGTTGTATCATAAATTTATGTATCATTTGGACATGTATCATCTTGACTTGTATCATTTTGAGTTGTGTAATTTATCATTTTTACTTATATCATTTGTACATGTATCATTTAGACATGTTATTGATCTATTGGCATATTTGATTTTCACCTATTTTAGTTATATATGATGATGATCTTATCCGTATTGACTTGTCAATTTATATATATTGAAAGTGTTCGATGATGTTTGGATGGATATTTATTACGTATGATGATTTTAATTTACTGCTCAGGATGGATGTTGTCAAATTCAATTAAATTATAGATATTTGACTCACTTGTTTTAATTATAGATGATGATCATGTTATAATAATTATCTTGTTATTTAATCATGAGTTAAATAATTAAATTACTTACTTTATAATCATATGAGTTATTTAAGAGGCATGATATATTTAACTAACTAAATTGAAATAAAACATATTAAATTAATAAATGTAAGCAAAACAATAAGCATTTTTAGAAGCAACAAAAGACACAAAAATGGAAGCAACAAGCGACGTTATATTGGAAGCAAAACTAGAAGCAAAATTGGAAGCAACAGTGGAAGCAAAATCAGACGCAAAATTGGAAGTAAAACCAGAAGCAAAGACAAAAGCAAAATTGGAAGCAAAACTTGAAGCAAAATTGGAAGCAAAACTTGAAGCAAAATCAAAAGCAAAACTAGAAGCAAAACTGGAAGCAAAATTAGAAGCAAAACTGGAAGCAAAACCAGAAACAAAATTGGAAGCAAACCTGGAACCAAAACTAGAAGCAAAACCACAAGCAAATTTGGAAGCAAAACTAGAAGCAAAACTAGAAGAAAAATTGGAAGCAAAATTGGAAGCAAACTTGGAAGCAAAACTGGAAGCGAAACCAGAAGCAAAACTAGAAGCAAAAGCAGAAGCCAACCTGGAAGCAAAACCGGAAGCAAAATCGGAAGCAATAGTGGAAGCAAAACAGAAAGCAAAATTGGAAGCAACACAAGAAGCAAAACCAGAAGCAAAATCAGAAGCCAAACTAAAAGCAACAAAATCTGGTACTAAATCCAGCGTTAATCCTGGCACTAAAATCTGATGCTAAACCCGGCGCTAAACCCGGCGTTATAATCGGTGCTAAACCCGGTGCAATAGTGAGATGCTATTGGGCACCGAGTTTTACGCCGGCAAAAGTGTCCAATTCATGGACTCAAATGCACTAAATTCTGGTGCTATTTTAGGCACTAATTGCCTCTTCTGTTGTAGTGATAACACCTTATATGTTGTGCTAACAACATTTCATATAGTTGGTGCCTTGTTAAAGGTAAAAACCATGTATCAATGACACATTTCATTTTAAACCAAATGTTATATATCCACATCTTATATTATTTCTCTTGTTATTGAATTTTCAAATTAATACATGTTCCACATATTGCTTTTGTAATTTTCACCATATTTGCTCCATCTTACCCCATCAAAAGATTCTATTTTTCCCCACTACTACACTATATTTCTCAAGTACCAACTACCCATTACGATATATCCCAAAGCATGAATTTTGAACTTGAAAGAATATCAATATGTTGAAGGTGTAGAAATTGTAGTTACAAAATGCACCCTTATTACATATTGTCGCTCATAAAGACCCTTCTATAATGAGAACTCTATTTTTTTTATTTTCAAGTTCAATATATAAATGTATATATTGAAATTTTCTAATTACGTTGAGAGGCATTCCTACAGTCACAGCATGGGGTGGAGTTGAAGAGCTCAAAGATTCTAAGACTCCCTGAAATTTTATAAGATTCCAATCTATAAAACAAAAAAAATCTTATTATTGACATTCTAAATTAAAGCTGGTAGCTATTAAATATTAAATTAAGATTATGTTGAGTTTTCAGCAATATTACATTTGCAAGATTATGTTGAGTTTTCAGCTGGGAAGGATTTTATAGAATTTTCAAAAAAATATTTACAAGAGAATGATTTGATTTCCAATTCGTGTTTTCAAGAGGTATTTTTCTTTTAACATTCAACATCTCTATTAGTTAATTGAATTTTGTTTGGATATTATTAATATTTTAAAAAAATTAATTATAATTATGTTAGGGAACTCAAACATCATCCAATTTGGGAAAAAAATGATGTTGTGGGCGGGTTGTGTTGAGGCGAGGGTGAGCTAGGGTTTCATTGCCCTAGCTT
Organism: Cunninghamia lanceolata; assembly: GCA_027924645.1. Lineage (NCBI taxonomy): Eukaryota > Viridiplantae > Streptophyta > Pinopsida > Cupressales > Cupressaceae > Cunninghamia > Cunninghamia lanceolata. Next base: position 16,163,376 of record BSBN01000508.1, on the reverse strand, counting down.
GGATTTCTTTCTATTTTCTATGTAAGCTTTCAACATTGGGGCAGGGAGTTAAGCTGTTGTGGGGCAACGACCAAGGGTGGTCTTCATCTCATTTTGTTGTTTGATCTGCGGTGGCTTTTTTCTGATTTTTCTTTTCCTTCATCTGTTGTTTGAAGCGATGTTTTGTAGCTTCTTGTGGGAGTTGTTTAGTTTCAAGCGAGGTGTTGTGTGGGTTTGGAAGAGGTCGGGTTTTGCATGGCACTGCATGCATCTCCTGATGCTTTGAATTGAGCCTCTCCTCTAGCTGGTGGACATCCGAGCTTTATAGACTTGGTGTTGTCAGGTGCAGGCTCATCAAGAACTGGTGCTTTCATATTACAGAAGGTGAATGGGTGTTTAGAGAAATCCCAAGAGCGGCTAGTTTAAGTGATCCAACCTAAATCTATGGCCAAGGATGTGGAATATTACAGCAATCATGTGTTGATTTGTAAGTTCATGGTGATGAGGATTCCGCTTGCTTTTCTTACTCATGGATTCGCAAGACTTGGAACCCAAAAGGGGATTTTGATATTATGTTGGCATCTAATAACTTCTTTATGGTAGATTTCTCGTGTTGCTAATTACAAAAGGGCCTTCGAAGGTGGGCCTTATTTTTATAACCAAGTGGGTCTCTTCATAAAACCATGGCATGTTGGATTTAACTCAGTAGAGGAACTACCTTCTAGAGTACTAGTTTGGGTCCGTCTACCTCTTGAATGCTGGAGAAGTGATATATTGTAGATGATCGCCTTGCTGCTTGGAAAGCCTATTGGTCCATCTCAATGAACTCTGAATAAGAGGGTTCTTTCCTTTGCTCATGTGTGTGTGGAAATTGATTTGAATAACCCGCTACCTGATTCCATAGACATGTCTATTGGTTCTTCTTCTTGGACTCAGTAGCTTGACTATAAGGTGTTACCTTTCAGATGTCGATTGTGTCATGAATATGGTCATCTTCAGCGTAAGTGTCCTCAGGTTATCCATCCCTCTGGTTTGAGTAATTCTCCTTCGCATTCTTCCCCAAAGATGGATAAGGGTAAGATACCCATGCAGGGGGTGGTGGCTCATAAGAAGGGATTTGTCTCAGTTAAGCCTCGTAATAGAGGTAGAGGTCAATAGAGAACCCTCAAGGATAGGCAAGACAAGGAGACCTTTAACAGGTTTGATGCTTTAGAGGATTTGGTTCAGGAAGAGGGGTTTCCATTGAATTTAGGGTGTAGGAGACTCAAATGGCTCCTTAGTGGAGAAAGATCCTTATAACCAACTTAATGATGGCTCCTGTCCGGTTCAATTTAGGGTGTAGGAGACTCAAATGGACACTGATCTTCCCACCCCTGTGTCTATTCAGGGTGAGCTAGGTTCGACGCTAGAAGCTATTGAAGGTCATGCCGGTACTGGTTCTGGTCACCCTAATGAGAGGAATGTTGTTGATCCAGGCAAAAAGAAGGCTTCTCCTGCTTTGGGTTTACAGCAAAAGCCCCCCAAAAAAGGGGCCCCTGAGAAATCTCTTAAGGTTGGAAGGAAGAAGGACCAAGAAAAGGGTAAGTTAATTGGTGGGATGTTGGTAGAGTCTGGATCGATAAGGACTATTGATGCTCACTTCTCCCAACCTCAGTGATGATTGTGCTCTCTTGGAATGTGAGGGGTATGAATAGCATACCTAAACAAAAGGCTATTTGAGAATTGATTCGTGTTCATTCTCCAGATTTAGTTTTCCTCCAAGAAACTAAAGTATCAGTTGAAAGTATGATGAATGTGGCTTCGAAGATTTGGGGTAGAGGTTAGTGTCAGTGTGTGGGAGTGAATGGTAGCTCTGGTGGGGTGGCCTATTTATGGGATTCGTGTAGAGTTAGTCTGATTTGGTGGCTCTCCTACAGGTATTCTATTTCTCTTGTTGCTTCCAGTGTGGAGTCGGGTGAAAGAATTCTTCTCTCCAACATTTATGCTCCTACTGATCTCCCTAGTAAGATTCAGTTGTGGGCTCATGTAGGATATGTACACTCTTTAGATCATTTTCTTCCTTGGATTCTAGCAGGCAACTCCAATGTTGTCTCCTCGCTAGAGGAGAAGAGGGGTGGTAGTGCTCGTCTGGATCCTTCTTCAGATATCCTAAGGGAGAATGTGGCTCTTTTGAACTTGGCTGATATTAAGCCCACCAATGGGGTGTTTACTTAGAATAATAGGAGAAGTGGGGAAGTTGCTATATCTGAAAGGTTGGACAGATTCTTGGAGTCTAGCTTTTGGGTTGGTGATAGGTGGTTGACTAGATCTGAGATTTTGGATTGGCGAGGATCTAATCATTAGCCAATAAATCTTGTAGTAGACTTATCCTAGTGTCCTAAAAATCAATCATTTAAATTTCAGCTCATGTGGCTTAGAGATGGGTCTCTCCATGATCTGGTTTCTGGCTGGTGGTGTCTCGAGAACCCAGCGCATGGTAATGAAAAGTACTCCTTCTCCAAGAGACTCCAATATGTTAAATATATGTTGAAACGCTAGAATAGGCATCAGTTTGGTAATGTTTTTCAAGCTAAGTGGGATGCACAAGCTCACTTGGACTCTATTACTTGTCAAATTCATGACCAGGGTCTCACTGAAGAAAATGGCAAGATGGAAGTTGTTGCAGTGAAGGAAGTTGAAAAATGGGAATTAAGAGAGGAAATTTTCTGGAAGCAAAAGTCCTGGATTGATTGGCTTTAGGAGGGAGATTGGAATACTTTCTTCTTTCATAACTCGGTTAAGGATAGAAGGCAAGGTAATATTATCTCTTCCCTTTTGTCTTTGGATGGGGTTCTTCTCTCTTCTTCTGTCGTAATTTCAAAGGAAGTTGTCTGCTTTTTTCTACTTTATTTTCTAAAAATTCACCTCCAACAAATGAGGATGAAGCTGCGATATTGGCTAGTATACCATCTCTTGTTACCATTGAAATGAATGAATCTTTGCTTAATCTGATTTCTTTACAAGAGCTTGAAGATATTGTGTTTCAAATGAAAAAAGGAAAAGCTTCAGGGCTAGATGGGTTCCCGGTGGAGTTCTTTCAGGAATTTTGGGAGGTGATCAAAATGGATCTGCTAGAGGTAGTCCAAGGATCTCACAAGAATAAACAAATGTTGAAGGCCATGAATGCTACTTTTTTGTCTCTCATCCCAAAAAAGGAAGGTGCCAATTCTTTGGATCTTTTTAGGCCAATTGCCTTATGCAATGTGGTGTACAAGATAATTACAAAGCTAATTGCAGAACATCTAAAGCCTTGGTTAAGAAGGTTAATTTCTAAAGAGCAAGGTGGCTTTGTTGTTGGTAGGCAGATTCTGGATGGGGTTATTATTGCAGTGGAAACAATTCACTCTATGGCTTCTTCCAGAGAAAAGGCCATGTTTATCAAACTAGACATGGCTAAAGCTTATGATCGTGTTAAATGGGCCTTCTTATTCAAGATCTTGAGGGCCTTTGGTTTTGACAAATCCTGGATTGAATGGGTCAAGAGTTGCGTCACGTCTTCTTCCTTCTTCGTGTTGATCAATGGTGAGCCAACTAAGTTGTTCAGAGCTTCTAAGGGATTACAGCAAGGGGATCATTTATCCCCTTATCTTTTAATTTTATTGCTATAAGACTTAAGGAGATTTATAAGATCTCATGTGGAGTTGGGTCTCATTCAGGGTTGGAATTGGGGAAATCATATTCCCCCCAATCCCATCTTCAGTTTGTGGATGATATCGCTCTGATGGGTAGGGCCAGAGTTGTGGAAGCTGTTACTTGGAGTAAAGTCCTGGATAGTTATTTGACTGCTTCGGGATAGAGTATTAATGAAGGGAAGTCCTTTATTTATTTCTTTAACACTCCAAAGCTTATTCAAAGGAGAATTGTTGGTATTCTTAGATTTCAGATTAGCTCACTCCCTTTTGTGTACCTTTGCATTCCTCTTGTTGTTTGTTTGCTTCCCAGGCTATTTTGGCAAGAGATTATTGATAAGTTCCACAAATTTGTTATCCATTGGACTTGTAGGTGGCTATCTACTATGGGAAGAGTGACTCTTTTAAAGTCAGTAGTCCAAGCTCTACCTCTGTACAAGTGCTTTGTGCTATCTACCCCTTCTAGCTTCATCAAAGACTTTGAGAGTCTATGTCATCAATTTCTCTGGTCCAGAAATCTTCTTTATAGGAAGTGGAGTTTGGTTAAATGGGATGATACCTGCAGACCGAAGTAGGAAGGTGGGTTAGGTTTAAGAAGGACTGATTTGAATGGGTAGGCTTTATCTGCTAAGCTATATTAGAGATGGTGTTCTCAACAATATTGGATATGGGCTAAAATCTTCTCCTCAAAATATATGGGGGAGGTTGAGAGTGTTGATGTGCCTCATTTTAGCTTAGCGGGGAAGGGTTCTATGATTTGGGGTACCCTTAAAAGAGGTACCAAGTTGGTCAAACAGGGGTTGTTTTGGATTTGTAACAGTCGTCGAGATGCTCTTTTCTGGTTTGATTCTTGGGATGGCCATCCTCCTATTATGACCACTCACCTACATTTGTAGGATTTATGTGATCACTTTCTTGATGTTGGTTGGAGTTGGGTGGAGGATTTCAAATCTCCCCAGGTTCTTGATCAGGTTACTGTGTACAGGTGGAAGGACCCACAGGAGTGGCCCCCTAGGGGTTTATTGGAAGATCGACAAGAGTTGGCTGCTATTTTGGCTGGTCAGGTCCGTAATTCTCTTCCGGGGAGAGATGTTTTGGCCTGGGGACCTGATCCAAAAGGCAATTTTTCTGTTGCCTCTGGATATCAGGTGTTGGACAACCAGGTTTTTGGGTGTTCAGAGGTATCATGGTGGAAACAGGTTTGGAATAAGTTTGCTTGGCCTAAGAGCAATTTCTTTTCTTGGCTCGTGGTTCAAGGACGATGCCTTACCTAGGAGAATCTTTGGAAGTCTAGTTTTTAGGGGCCTTCTAGGTGTGTCATGTGTAATTGCCATGAAGAGGATACTTCCCATCTCTTTTTTCAGTGCTCCTTTGCTAGAATGATTTGGCACTACTGATGGAGTATATGGAGCCATCCATGCAAACATGTGTGTTCTTTGGATGAATTTTGGAAAGGATAGGGGAATTCTCCAGCTAAAACTTATTTTCTTCAAATAGTTTGGGATATCGGTCCTAGCATGATTATATGGCATATATGGTTGGAATGCAACCGTAGGATTTTTTTGAATAAGAAGTTGCTAGTGGGTCAGCTTTGGTTGAGAATCTAGGGGGTTCTCTAGGAGACCCTAGCAGCTAAGTGTCACTTTTCAGTTCCTATGGACCCTGGTGATTTGGGTGTGGTTAGAACTTTGGGTCTTTCTATTGGTTGCAGGAGGAGCCTGTTGTCTGGACAGCGACGGTGTGGCAGGGGGAAGATTCAACGAAGTGGTCATTGGTGTCCCCCTCCTCTAGGAGAGCTAAAAATTAACACTGATGGGTCATCTAAAGGTAATCCTAGGCATGCGGGGGCAGGTGATATTGGCAAGGATAGCTTGGGGATGGTGGTTTTCTTCTTTTCTATTTACAAAGGTCAGCAAACTAATAACTTGATGGAGGCCTTGGCTATCCTTCTGGCACTGGACTGGGCTTGCACCTTGGGCTAGAGGTAGATTGTTTGCAAGTCAGATTCTCAGGTTGTTATTAATATGTTGAATAAGCGGTGTCTTGATGATGTGAATTGGTAGCTGGTAGTTGTGGTCAGGAAAATCATTGCTTTGAGTGGAGTTTTGGAGTCTATCACCTTTTGTCATATCCCTAGGGAATGGAATAAGGTGGTAGATGGCTTGGCTAGATGGGCATTTGAATAGATGGGTACCTGGAATGTGGAGGACTGGGAAAGCCTTCCTGGTGATCTTTCCCAAGTCTTGGAAGATTGGGTTATGGAGGACATGAGATGTTTCTTGGGCATGTCCTGAATTCTTGGGCTTGGTTTCTTGACCCCTGGTGGGTTTGTTATTCTCTTTGGCTTTGTAAGGATTTTCTAGATCAATAAAGTTTTTACCCTTTAAAAAAAAACATCATCCAATTTAATTATCTAATTACAATGAAACCCTAGCTACCAAAATAAGAAAATCTAAAAAGAATCTTCTTCTTTGTTCTATGGAATGATTGCATGCTCAATGAAGAATACATAGGAAACCTGAAAGGCATCAATGGAAGTTTGAATTTGCAACATGCCTTCAAGAAAACTTTAGATCTACAAATGCATCAAAGAAAGCTTAGGTTAGGGTTTTTTAAAAGATTAAAATAATTGCAGCTAGAAAACATAATAGAAATGGGTGGTGAAGAAAGAGCATTTCATGATTTGTTCTCAAAAGCTTTCTTTCTAACTTCTTCCTTGACCTACAAAACATAGAAATAAAAATTAAATTAAATTGAAGAAGTGTCCATGAAAGAAAAAACAAATGAAAAGAATTAGGAAAAGAAATAAGATTTATATGTTATGTTTAAAGCTATTCAGAAAAATAACTTTCTTTTATTTTATTAAGCAACCATGTCCCTATATTATAGCAAATAGATTCCAACAAATGAAAAGAAATAGGAAAAGCAATAGGATTTATATGTTATCTTAGGCTATTCAAAAAAATATCTTTCTTTATTTTATTAAGCAGCCATATCTCTACATTATAGCAAATAGATTCTGGTGGATGTTGATGTATTATTTATTTTGATTTTATCATTTATATTTTATTTTAAATGTAAATGTAATTATTTAAAAGAGAAATGAAAATAAAATAAAATTGAAGAAGTGTACCTGAAAGAAAGAACAAATGAAAAGAATAGGAAAAACAATAGGATTTATATGCTATCTTTAGGGCTATTCAAAAAAATTATTTTTTAGTTTATTAAGCAACCATATCCTTATATTATAGAAAATAGATTTCTTTTGATTAGAGTAGTATTTATATTTTATTTTAAATGTAAATGTAATTATTTAAATTAGAATGCATGTATTCAATTATTTAATATTTAATTGAAGTTTTATTTAAATCCCTCTAAAATACCTAATTGATTTCTTGGTTTTATAGGTCATGCAAGGTAAAATTAAATAGATTTATTTGTTATAGGTTTGCATTTATATTGTAAATTTAAATGCAAAGGATTTAAAATTAACAAGACTAATTAAATAGAAAAAAGTGAATTTTTTATATTATTTATTACTACCTACCTTCAAATTTTCTATTTAGTGATTAATCTATCTATTAGTTAATTGGATTTTGTTTGGATGTTATTAATAATTTTTAAAATTAATTATAATTATGTTAGGGAACTCAAACATCATCCAATTTAATTATCAAATAGTTAGTGATAAATAGTTATCCTATTTTTAATACCTAGAATTTACTTTTAACAATTGAAAGGAATGTTATATAAGAAGTAATCATTAAAAAAATTAATCAATTACATAGGAATGAAAATAACAATTTTATACCTACACTCAATAAATATGATAATTAATTTAATGAAAAAAATTAACACCTAATCACATCAATTTTTGAAAACAAATCAACACATCCAATCACATCAACTATAGAATTTTATATAAAACAAGTGTTGTGTAGTGACTACTATCTAGAGAGAGAATTAGGGCAAATATATATATCCAAAAAATATTAGGGTTAAGTTTAGAGTTACATTTACAATTAGCATTACAGTTAGGGATAGAATTAAGGTTTAGGCTGAGAGGCGTTCCTACACTCACAGCATGGGGTTGAAGAGCTCAAAGATTCCAAGATTCTGTGAAATTTTATAGAATTTTCAAAATAATATTTACAAGGGAATGATTTGATTTTCAATTCGTGTGTTTTCAGGAGGTAATTTTCTTTTAACATTCAACATCTCTATTAGTTAATTGGATTTTGTTAGGATGTTATTAATATTTTTTTAAAATTAATTATAGTTATGTTAGGGAACTCAAACATCATCCAATTTAATTACCTAATTACACTGAAACCCTAGCTACCAAAATGAGAGAATCTAAAAAGAATATTCTTCTTTGGAATGATTGCATGCTCAATTAGGTTAGGGATTTTGAAAAAATTAAAATAATTGCAGTTAGAAAACATAATAGAAATGGGTGTTAAAAAAATTAAAATAATTGTAGTTAGAAAACATAATAGAAATGGGTGGTGAAGAAAGGGCATTTCATAATTTGTTTTCAAAAGCTTCTTCTTTCTAACTTCTTCCTTGAAAATAAAATTAAATTGAAAGAAGTGTGCATGAAAGAAACAAAGAATTATGAAAAGCAATAGGATTTATATGTTATGTTTAGAGCTATTCAAAAAATAACTAACCATATCTGTACATTATAGCAAATAGATTCCTTAATTAATGGATGTTGATGTGTCATTTATTTTGATTTATCATTTATATTTTATTTTAAATGTAAATTTAATTATTTAAAAGAGAAATGAAAATAAAATAAATGAAGAAGTGTGTGAAAAGAATAGGAAAAACAATAGGATTTATATGCTATTATCTTTAGGGCTATTCAAAAAAAATACTTTCTTTACTAAGCAACCATATTCTTATATTATAGAAAATAGATTTTTTTATTAGAGTAGTATTTATATTTTATTTTAAATGCAAATGTAATTATTTAAATTAGAATGCATGTATTCAATTATTTAATATTTAATTTAAGTTTTATTTAAATACCTAATTGATTTCTTGGTTTTATGGGTCATTTTAAGTAAGGTAAAATTAAATAGATTTATTGGTTATAGGTTTGTATTTATATTGTAAATTTTAAAGGATTTAAAATTAACAAGTACTAATTAAATAGAAAAAAGGTAATTTTAAAAAAAAAATATTGGGGAAATCATTTATTTATGATATTTTTTAACATCTCTATTAGTTAATTGGATTTTGTTTGGATATTATTAATAATTTTTAAAATTAATTATAATTATGTTAGGGAACTCAAACATCATCCAATTTAATTATCAAATAGTTAGTAGCAATTTTATATCTCATTCAAGTAAAAAGTGATAAATAGTTGTCCTATTTTTAATACCTAGAATTTACTTTTCACTATTGAAAGGAATGCTATATAAGAAGTAATCATTAAAAAAATTAATTAATTACATAGGAATGAAAATAACAATTTTATACCTACAAACAATAAATATGATAATTAATTTAATGAAAAAAATTAACACACCTAATCACATCAACTTTTTGAAAATAAATCAACACATCTAATCACATCAACTATAGAATTATATATAAACCAAGTGTTTATAGTGACTGCTATCTAGAGAGAGAGAATTAGGGCAAATATATAGCCAAAAAATATTATGATTAAGTTTAGGGTTACAATTACAATTAGTGTTACAATTAGGGATAGAACTAAGGTTAGGAATAGAATTAGGGTTACAAATATAATTACGATAAGGGTAGAATTAGAGTTAGGGTTAGAAATATAATGAGGGTTATGTTATAGTTAGAATTAGGGTTTTGATTAGAATTACTATTACAATTATAGTTATAATTAGGATTAGGGTTAATGATGCAAAGTCTCCCCTCTCTCAAAACAAACACACACAATTCGTAACAACAAGATTTCAACAACACAATAACTCACAATTATTAAGCTTTCTTTATTCAACAAAACAAGAATACAAACTTTTGCCATTCTATTTACATATGAATCCACAATGGGTTATCATATACACATATCCTTTTGTTTCTTCCTCTGAGAAAATTTATGTCCTCTCAACATTACAGGATTTATGCATTACCTCAAACATTTCTTGGCAACGAACTACTGTTCTTCTCCATAGGCAGACTCCATTCTGATGATATTTTGGTTCACCTGTATCTCATCTGATTTCTCTTCTCTAAGCCGCCCCATCTCTGTTGCCTATGACAGACTTAATTCTTCTCAATGGTTCGCCCTTTCCCATTCCCCACTCAACCTTTTTAGATTTTATTCTTTATTGAAAGGAAAGACAAATGGCTTGAATTCCCAATTTATTCTCATTGAGGTCCTCTACACAACATTCCAATATCGTTTCATTTAATTGCTGTTCCATTCAGATGGAATATGAAATGACTCCTCATTTACAAACTTAAACAAGAGATACTCCTCTCCGCGAGCCTCTATCTCCTCTGTGGCGATCAATAGACTCGTAGCGCATTTGATAAGGTTTTAGATGTCATTAATGAAGCAATATAGCATTTGTTGTGCTCACGGCCAGCTTAGACAGCTCTCAAACAACAAATCGATAGTAATATTATCATTACTCATAGTAGATAGCCTCCACTATGCACAAGTTGCTAGCCTATCAACGTCCTTTGTGCCCCAAATTCCTACATATGTTGGACTCCTTTTCGTCCGACCATTCTAAATCTGAAACTCTCTTGAATTCTTCTAAGGTCTGATCTATTAAATTGCACTTCGACTCTATCTGTGGGAGTGATATTTCTCCACCATTGTATAAAATCCTTTCTCCCATCCTTACAAATTCTTCTTTGACTATGCTAGTGCTTCCAGCATTGACATAAGCAGTTAAGAGGTGGCAGAAAACTTGAAGGTTGCAGCAACGCTTACAAAAGTTGATGATATTCCTACTTCCCAATGCATTCACTTTCCTGGCAGTATTGTACCTCTGATAAAAGCTCATAGTGGCCGCGGAATTGACAATAATTTTGATCTTTGGACAGAGTTCATCCATCAAGCTTTCATTGATTCTCAGATCATTCAGTGCCACGTCTCCAACAACAGGAACAAGCTTTCTGTCATCAATTCCCGATACCTGTCTCCCTTGTAACGCTCTCGTAAAAGCCGAAACAACTGTTTGGATATCACCTGGTTTTGGAGTTTGGCTTGAGCGGACTCAACATTTGTAGACTTTATGAGTGTATATATACATCTCACATCTGGTTGCACTCGCAGGATTTTATCCACAAAGATAACTTTGCCCATAAAACCTGTCGCGCCAACTATGAGAATAGTTTTATCTCTAAGAAACTCAAGTGTATCAATTACTATGCTATGAAGAGAGTTTCAAAGGCCTTAGAATGGATGTTATTAGTTTCTGTTGTGGCAGGTATCATAGCAATTGATAGGCAAATTAGTCTTTGCCTGCTAAACTGCAAGGTATTGGTGAGCAACATTGGTAGCTGTTACAACCCCAAAGGTTAGACCTCAGCTGAGAGAAAGATAAGAATGTTATGTCTTTATATAGTGGGTAGGATTGGTCTGCGTTACTGATGGGAATATCTAGACGGAACCAAAACCTGAAGAAAGATCAACCACTTCAACTGCCACCGAATTCACCAATAAATTCCGACAAAACTTAAACATCATTTTTTTTTGTTGATGCAGGTTAACTTGTTTGCCTGGGATGCTCTTGCATCAAACACGCGGAGTAGAAAATTTGTGAGCATAGGCTCACAAAGCAGAGCTGAGTAATCGAACTATCCTTTCAGGTTGCAATCAACCTGCAACGAACTCTATCACTGTGAAATGTGCACATGGTCAATTCTTCTTCCTCTTTTTCCAACACCTCACCAGCACAATCGTCATCCTCCTTCGACAACTCCATTCACCATTCCTCTCTCCTCTCATGGATTCACATCCACCATATACCATCCTCCTCCACCTAATGCTTTCTACTCTCCTCTCCTCCTTCATGGGATCCATCCCACCATCAACCGACCACCACAACCAAAATCTTTCACCATCCACATCACTACCTGCAACATCTTCAACAAAATCTACATCTACAACTCCATGGAAATTAAAGATTTCCATGTGCTTTTCTTCATACTCTCTAACCCTCATCATAGTAAACAAAGGAAAATCAACATCATCACAAAATACAATAATATTTACCTCCTCATTCTTTGTTATTACATCATCATCCTTCGTTGCAATGTTTATCTTCTCACCTGCTACAACAAGTTTCTCACCCTCAATCACTGCAATCTTCTCTAACCATTCTTCCTCTATCGCTAAAATTTGTGCCAACAAGTCATCATCTTTTCCATTCTTTGCAACCACATCCTCATTCTCCATCGCTGCAACTTCAACCTCTTCATTCTCGTTGTCCACCTCTTCATCTTTAACCGCTGCTACACACAACTCTTCATCTTGCTTATCCTTATCATGCTTGACCAATTTATTAGGTTGTCATGCTTCTATCCTATCTATCCTTGCATTTATATCAGCCACCATTGCCAAAATCTTCCTTTCTTCATAATGCCTCTATCCATCCCATATGACAAGGTTCTTTCTCAAAAATATCCCCATCTCACTTATTGTTGCAATCTTCCACACATCACACTCTCAATTTGCAACTCACCTGCACACAACTATTCATACAAACTTTTTCAGAGCCAACCAAGCTCTCAGCAATCACAGGTACTCCCTGCAACCAAACACTTTTCCTACTATTCTCTACCCAAGAAGACTTATGGAAGATGTTTCCTCAACCCACTCTCTCTTAGTGGCAGAACTCAACACCTTCTACCCAGCTCTAGCCTTTGTTGTAGAAGAGCCCACCTCGATCCTGATACATACTCTACACTCTCAGGGTCACCTCGCTCTGATACCATATGATGCAAAATCTCCCCTCTCAGAACAAACACACACAACTCGTAACAACAAGATTGCAACAGAACACAATAACTCACAATTATTAAGCTTTCTTTATTCAACAAAAAGGAATACAAACTTCTACAATTCTATTTACATATGAATCCACAATGGGTTCTCATATACACATATCCTTTTGTTTCTTCCTCCGAGAAAATCTATGTCCTCTCAACATTGCAAGATTTATGCATTACCTCAAACATTTCTTGGCAGCCAACTATTGTTCTTCTCCATAGGCAGACTCCATTCTGATGATATTCTAGGTCATCTATATCTCATCTGATTTCTCTTCTCTGAGCCGCCCCCATCTCTGTTGCCTATGACAGACTTAATTCTTCTCAATGGTCTGCCCTTTCCCATTTCCCACTCAACCTTTTTAGATTTTATTCTTTATTGAAAGGAAAGACAAATAGCTTGAATTCTCAATGCAATCCCTCTGAGGTCCTCTACACAACATTCCAATATCGATTCATTTAATTGCCATTCCATTCAGATAGAATATGAAACGACTCGTCATTTACAAACTTAAACAAGAGATACTCCTCTCCGCGAGCCACCATCTCCTTTGTGGCGGTCAATAGACTCGTAGCGCACTTGATAAGGTTTTCGATGTCATTAATGAAGCAATATAACATTCGATGTGCTCACGGCCAACTTAGACAGCTCTCAAACAACAAATCGATATTAGTATTATCATTACTCATAGTAGATAGCCTCCACTATGCACAAGTTGCTACCCTATCAACGTCCTTTGTGCCCCAAATTCCTGCATATGTTGGACTCCTTTTCGTCCGACCATTCTAATCTGAAACTCTCTTGAATTCTTCTATGGTTTGATCTATTAAATTGCACTTCGACTCTATCTGTGGGAGTGATATTTCTCCACCATTGTATAAAAGCCTTTCTCCCATCCTTACAAATTCTTTTCTGACTATGCTAGTGCTTCCAGCATTGACATAAGCGGTTGAGAGGTGGCAGAAAACTTGAAGGTTGCTGCAACGCTGACAAAAGTTGATGATATTCTTACTTCCCAATGCATTCACTTTCCTGGCAGTATCGTACCTCTCATAAAAGCTTGTAGTGGCCGCAGAATTGACAATAAATTTGATCTTTGGACAGAGTTCGTCCATCAAGCTTTCACCGATTCCCAGATCATTCAGTGCCACGTCTCCAACAACAGGAACAAGCTTTCATGTCATGAATTCCTGATACCTGTCTCCCTTGTAACGCTCTCGTAAAAGCTAAAACAACGGTTTGGATATCACCTAGTTTTGGAGTTTGGCTTGAGTGGACTCGACATTTGTAGACTTTATGAGTGTATATATACATCTCACATCTGGTTGCACTCGCAGGATTTTCTCCACAAAAACAACTTTGCCTAGAAAACCCGTCGCGCCAACTATGAGAATAGGTTTATCTCTAAGCAACTCAAGTGATCCATTACCATGCTATGGAGAGAGTTTCAAAGGCCTTAGAATGGATGTTATTAGTTTTTGTTGTGGCAGGTATTATAGTAATTAATAGGTGAATTAGTCTTAGCCTGCTAAACTGCAAGGTATTGGTGAGCGACATTGGTAGCTGTTACAACCCCAAGGGTCAGACCTCAGCTGAGAGAAAGATAAGAATGTTATTGGTCTTTGTATAGTAGGTAGGATTGGTCTACGTTACCGATGGGAATATCTAGACGGAAACAGAACCTAAAGAAACATCATTTTTTTTTGTTGACGCAAGATAACTCATTTGTCTGAGATGCTGCTGCATCAGTTAAGGATAGAATTAAGGTTAGCAATACAATTAGGGTTAGGGATAGAATTAGGGTTACAAAATATAATTAGTCAGGTTTAGAGTTTCTATTAGGGTTAGGATTAGAATAAGGGTTAGGGTTAGCATTAGGGTTGCTATTAATGTTAAGGTCAAAATTAGGGTTAGCGATAGAATTAGGGTTAGGGTTAGGAATGGAATTAGGGTTATGGTTTCGTTATAATTAGATAAAATATATAACTAAAAACATTACGATTAGAAATAGGGTTATAGTTAAGGATATAACTAACATTAGCAATAGAGTGAGGGTTAGGGTTACAATTAGGGTAAATATTTATAAACAAATAATTATTAGGGTTAGAGTTAGAATTAGGGTTTGGGTTAGGGATAGAATTAAGGTTAGGGTTATAATTAGGGCTACATATATAATTAGGGTCAAGGTTAGAATTACGATTAGGGTTAGATTTATGGTTCGAATTTGGGTTAGATATTGGAAAATATATATATATATAACAAAAACAATATGATGGTTGTTACAACGAGGGCAAATATATAGAACCAAAAAAACATTAGGGTTAAGATTACGATTACAGTTAGAATTAGGGTTGGGTTAGGGATAGAATTAGGGTTGTTTTAGAATTAGGCTTAGGGATAGAATTACAGATAGGGTTACAATCAGTGCAAATATTTATAGAAAAAATAATTAGCGTTAAGAGTTAGAATTATCATTGTACTTAGGGATAGAATTATGATTAGGATCAGAGTTAGGGTTATAGATATAATTAATGTCAAGGTTAAAATTAGGGCTAGACTTACGGTTAGAAATGGTTAGGGATAGAATTAGGGTTAGGGATAGAATTAAAATTGGGACCTCAAGTGTCAATCTAAAACCCTAAACCATGTACTCTAAACCCTCATCCCTACATGTTCAACCCTCCTTAAGTAAAGAGCCTATGATTACACTTACCATTACGATTAAGAATAAAATTAGGGTTATCGTTAGGGTTAGAATTATGGTTACAATTAGTGTTAGAATTAGGGTTAAGGTTAGGGCTACTATTATAGTTAGTGTTGGAATTAAGGTTAGGGTAAAGTTTTAAGTTATAGAGTTTGGATTGGGGTTAAAATTAGGGTTAGTATTAACCTAAATATTAGGGTCAGGGTTAGGGATGAGTTAGAATTATCTTTTGGTTAGAATCAATGTTAGAATTATACTTAAAATTATGGTTAGTATTAGGGATACAATTAGGCTTAGGGTTACAATTACACTTAGGGATGGGGTTAGAATTATGGTTACAGTTATGACTTAACAATTAAAATATGGTTAGCATTAAGAGAAAAATTAAGATTATCAATGCAATTACAAACTCATCATAACCATAATATATATTATTAAGATTATAATGGGATGCAAATATTTATAAAATATTATGATAATATATTTAACCTATATTATAATCATATAATATATGATTATAATATAGGTTAAATATATTATTATAAAATATATGATTATAATATAGGTTAAATATATTATCATAATATTTTATAAATATTTGCATCCCATTATAATCTATATAATAATTCTTGAGATATATAATATAGTTAGAATTAGGCTGAATGCTACTAGCATACCTATATTTAAAAAATATATCTAAAATACGCCGAGATATCCTTCTTGAGACGCCTATTTTTTAATCACTAATCCTTCTTTCTTTAAACGCCTCTTTTTTAATCACTAATCCTAACATTAGACGCCTCGAGAAGGATATATCTCTGCATACTTTACATATATTTTTTTAAATATAAATATGCTAGTTTATTCTCACATGCCTTCTAATATATACATTCAATTTTTATGTTTAACTAACATTTTACAGATTGTTTGAGCAAATTTAAATTGACAATCAATTCAATTGTTTATTTACTTTCAATTGATAACACAGAATTAGCTCTTTTTCAAAGAATGCCCCTAAATCTAGCACATAAACAAAATATGATTACCAAACAATATTGAATAACCCAGGTAATGCTGTCAAGTTTTTCCATTTATTCTCCCTATGAATGTACTGATCAGATACAAGACTTGCGAAAAACCATAATAATATTATAACAGCCCTACCACATGCATGGCAACTGCTATATTTCTAAAAAGAATACAAGCAAAATCTAAATAAGTTTATTATTTTCTTGTGAGATCATAATCGACTGAATACATTATTTGAGAAACCGTCCTTTCACGTAATTGTGACTAAACAATGCTGCCAGATGCACAAACTCATTATAGCAATATGATCATGGTCCCAATATGTAAGAGAGATCTTAAAAAATTTAGATAAGACAGAACACAGAATGCAGTGAAAGAAAGGTTAAAGAAATACCCATACGGGCTCTTACATTGCTTTTATTCTTTCTACTCCTTGTAGTTACCATCAAACATTGGCACAATTCTTATATCATCATCAGTATTGTGTACGTTATGAAATGGCATCCTTTCAAATGATGATCGGTGTACATATATACATGAAGTAACGGCTAACCAATGAAAATCGTCTGAATAAATCGTCAAAACATTTCCAGCCATTAATGCAAATATAATTGCCACTACAAACTGAATAGTAGAAAAGCAAATCGTGTGCAAATCATTAGGCTACAAGTAGATTGCTTGCTTGGAAATAACCGCTAATGTTTAAATCAGCAATAGACTCCAATATCAAGAAATTATGTCAGTTTCAATAAGTAATTAAAAAATGAGCTTTTGCTGAATGCAGCTTTTATTATGATGAGCAGAACTACAACTAGAATTAAAATCTTCCAGGAAAGCTGATATTTTACCCAAATAATCACTGAGGATGTTGCAAATTAAAATTTGGGGTGCAATACAAAGTTGAAAAGAAAAAGATGTGACAAGATTTCATCCAATACGTTGTTGAACAGTCACCGCTGGCTCTGCTTTAATTTGCGCTTCTTAGCTCTTGCCCTCTCTTCCCTCTCCTCTGCTTCAATGAGTGCCAATTCTCTGTCATCCTCCTCTCTGGCAATTCTTGCACTGGAAAAAAAACAAAATGCCACATTAAAATGCATCAATAGCTAAATACATAATGATAAGGATATTTGAAATTTTACAAGTCAAAAGAAATACAATTTCATTCAACTTGTTATAAATCTAGCGTAATAAAAAAATTAAAATGTGTGCACAAGGAAGAGAGACATTATAAGCTTATGCTTGAAAGCAACAGTACTACAAATTTTAAGCTTAAACATTATGTGGCATGATGTAATCATTACTCGTGCACTAACATATTTTGGGCTTGTTAGGTATGCTCCTGTAGATCCTTTTAGAGCTATGCTTTGGGAAAAAGTCACCCAGCTTATTAGGCTCCTATCGAAGTATCTACAAGCGGGCTATTGATTGAGTCAAACAAAACCCTTCTTTCCCAGATTAGGGTATTGTAGTAGAGAGCACTGATGTAGAGTTTAACATGAATAGTTGTCTCATCTTAAGATTACACTGCCTAACCCAGCTATTAGTATTTACTATTTCTCATTCTTCCCTTTTAGTATATGCTATTTAAGTAGGCTATATGCATTCATTATTAGCCATTACAATACAATGAGATCCCTATGTACATTCCTTATAAATTAGTATCTTGATATACGAGATTTTTATATATAAGCGTCCTTATTTATCGTTATACAATTTTGGTATTTTTATTATATCATTATATACATGTTTAGATTCATATAGCTAAGTTAAGTATATATTTATTCGTGCATACTATTTCTATATATTTTTTGTTCTTATCTCTTTATAATTGTTAATTGTATTCACTTAGTTTGTTATCTTTTTGGATTTCTTAATTTTTATTTATATTTCCTCCTCTCGTCTTTTCCTATCCTTCTTGGTTCTTCCTTGACTCATTGTTATCCGTGCCCACCCTCTCTATATCTTTTAAGAAACTCTGGCTGCAATTCATATGTATTCTCACACTTTCCTCCTGATGATGGATCATGGAGTATGATCCGAAACGTTGAGTCAAAAAAGCATACACAGTTTTTCCCAGAAGCACTACGATTATCATTATGGACTGTGGAAATATCATGTCTACAACAGCCATTACAATCTTGAATTGCATTTGAATCTTGATGTGTACGAAACCACAAATGCCTGCAAAGCTTGATGTATTTAATGCTATTCCATGAATTACCATATAACAGTAGGGGTTAGGTTGCGTTGAGATAATCTCAAAGCCACCTAGGGGCATTTAAATATCAGAATTTTGTTGATAGAATCTGTTAAGTTGAAGGACAGCATATTTGCTTAATTAAGCACCGTACTTGATAATTTTAGTGTATTCTATGTTAGTATATTATCCTATGGATTACTATGTAACTCTAGATAGTACATGTTTCATCAGTCCATGGAAAATACTTGAGAAACCTAGGGCCATCCAAATATAAGAATTTTGCTAGTACAGTCACACATGCTTAAGAACTAACATAATTGATTGAACCTGCAATTTGTTAATTCTAAGGCCAACTATGCATATAAAGGTCAGAATTTTGCTAAAAGAGACATTTACAGTTTAATATTTATTGATAATTATCAACTAAGCACCAGACCAAACATCACCTTCTTCTCTCTTCTGCCTGTATCCTGCTAAATCCAACCTCCATGTCACTATCATCTTCATCATTATCTCTGTACTTATTTGGATCATATCTGGAATTGATAGCAAACAAGAAGACAAAAAATGTTTATAACAATTAACAGCAATTTATGTGCAACGTATGAATTGCAGCTTCTGAATAAAACTATCATTCAATATTTGGAAGAGGAAGAAACTTTACCGAAACATCTGTCTGATAAGACTCCTATAATTTTCACCGTCATCCATGTCTTCATCAGAAACATAATCTCTAGGCCGCTTTTTAGGACGATCACAATGCACGTCACGAGATAGAGACCTTGCCTGTAAAATATAAAAATAAAATTCATTAAGAACTGACTAATCTTCTGAAGAATATAATAATAAAGGATATGAGCAGAAAAATCAAATAGAAAAATAGATTTATGAACCTGAGGTTTTGGTGCCAGTTTTGGAATGTGTTTTGGAGATGACCTAGGAGCTAGTTTTGGTGCCGGTTTGGGTACTGGTTTTGGTGTCAGTTTGGGTACTGGTTTTGGTGCCAGTTTGGTTAATGGCTTTTGTGGAATTAATTTGTGCGATGCTACAGGCTTTCTTTGTTCAGCTTGAGGCCTTTGAGTCGGAGCCTTCAAAGGAAGTATTTTCTGCACACTTGTAGGATTCCGTGCTGAAGACTGTTGATGCTTAGCTTTTACCAAAGACTGTTGACGCTCAGCCTTAACATCTTTTGGACCAGGGTTTAAAGGTGGTCTTTTCTTATCACTGCATCCTCTAACATCCATTTTTGCATTGCTCGCATTGTGACATATTGAACCATTTTCATTAGCCAACCGACCTCCAGATACAACCTTCCTTAATTGCTTCTTTGAATCAATTGAATTTTTTTGTGAATCCACCTTGGTAGGCATCTGTCTAGAAGATGATCCCATGCTTTTAAATTCTATTGCATGAGATGTTGACTTTCCAGATAAAGGCAGTTTCTTCATTTCCATTGAATTCTTCACAGCCAATTGCTTTGGTTGACCATTCTCTGCAGTGGAAAATATTTTCAGAAGCACTTAAATTACGAAAAAACGGAAAAGAGTTCACTGAAAAATTGAAGACTCACTTGGCCTTGATGAAGCAACATTTCTAGATTCAGGTGCCTGTCGTCTCTCTGGAGCTGGAGTTTCTGCATCTTCTGAAAAGAGAAATGAATAGTCTCTCGCTGCTTTGAGTTGCTGTGCTTTCTTCACAGCCTGCAACAGAGAACCAAAGGCTGTGAATCAAATGCAATGTCATTCACCATGTAAATACTAACAAGCAGCCAATCTTAACTAATTTGGATAAAATTTCAAACACAAAGATTCAAGTTTTTATACTGAAAAATTCACATGATAATATATTTAAAATCAAGAATTTTAAGTTTAATCCTTTAACTATAACCCATAACCATACAAAAACTAATTTTCCTCCACAAACAGATGCGGGAACTAGAATAGATCCATGAATAATATAAAACAACTCAAGAAAAGTGTCTTTGTACCTCACTGATAATTACAGGTTTCTTTTTGTATACAGCTTTTGTATTTGCTGCAGTTGTAGATGACTTTGCTGCAGCTGTAGATGACTTTGCAGCTGTAGATGGCTTTGCTGCAGCTGTAGATGACTTCTTAGGCTGAAACAAATTTCATCAGTTATAAAGAAAGGAGTTAAAACTAATTCAGAATAATCTGAAAAGTTGTCAGGACAACATATTCCGAATAACAAGAAAAATATAAATTGTTCAAAAAGAGCAGATCACATACTTCTGGAGCCTCCTTTGAGACTTTTGCTGCCATATGTGCTGTCTCAAGCTTTGCACGTGTTTCTTCAATAACTCTCCTAGCAATAACTGGTTGTGTCGGTCCAAAGAAAGATCCATAGCTACAACAATAATATTCAGCATCTGACAATTAGGTGAACTTTAACTCTACAGCTTCAGAATCTACAGCATCAGTTCAATAAATAAGGGTAGTTCATAT
Organism: Cunninghamia lanceolata; assembly: GCA_027924645.1. Lineage (NCBI taxonomy): Eukaryota > Viridiplantae > Streptophyta > Pinopsida > Cupressales > Cupressaceae > Cunninghamia > Cunninghamia lanceolata. The sequence continues at coordinate 16,142,333 of BSBN01000508.1, read as the reverse complement.
CAGATGTAAAGCTAGTACTGAATATTGTGATAGAGTTAGTCCCAACTTCCTAAGTACTCATTTTGGAAGAAGTACCGTCAATCGGAATAGGCATGAAATACATTTCTGTGCAATTTAATAATTTCTTTGTTTAAGGATAAACATAGCCTTCATTGTCAATCAAGATTTAATTCAAGATTGTACCAGAGAACACATCACTGAGAAATCTATCTTCACTCTTTATAAGCATTCCTAAAGATGATGCTTAAGCACATTTTTGGGCTGTCTTTGAGTCAGAATTACACAATAGATATTCTTAAGAAATTGAACACATGAACAATAAACATTCAGATATTCTTTCAAATCTCCTTCAGCAACAATAAGCCTAAAGCAATTAGTAATCATACTTATCATTTGGAAGAAATTTCCTCTTATTGTTGTCATAAATATTTTCTCCGTGTCGACTATTCTGATTCCCATTTTCATTCTTAAGAGATTCAGTTTTCCTTCCATAAACTCCAGTGAATTTCTCTTTAAGCTTTAGCCGTTCAAGCTCTTTCAATTTCTGCCTCCTTTGAATATATTCCTGCCGTTCCCTGGTTGTTTTTGCATCTTCTTCTGCTGCTGATCTCCTAGATGGTCTTGAATCAAAATCAGCCTCTTCCACCTCTTCCTTTTCCTCCTTTTCTTCTGAAGCGCAACCTCCTAATAGTCTTGAGTAATCCCTATTCCTTCGGTAGAAATCCTGAAAATATTCAACAATCAATTGTCAAGAATCAAAAAACATCACTGCCAATAATACTCCAGTTACTAGAGATGTCGTACTTACAGCTCTATCATAACTCCTTGATGCCATGTACACCTTTCAGACCACTTATACTGTGATCCAAAAAAGAGGTTGAAAGTAAGAATGATTCCAGAAAATGCATGTACAATATTCAAGCATTATGGAATTATTATACTTAAATTCAGAAAACATAGAGTAAACAATGTTCTTGGTAGATTTTAAGCTCGTCAATCACAGATTAAACATTGATTTGCAGCATGTAATTACTAATTTATTGGCAATCAGCATGTACACTCCTTGACACCATGTACACCTTTCAGACCACTTATAGTCTGACCCAAAACAGAGGTTGAAACTTGAAAGTACGAATGATTCCTGAAAATGCATTTACAGTATTCAAGCATTATGGAATTATTATACAAACATGGAGTAAACGATGTTCTTGATAGATTTTGAGCTCATCGATCAGTGTGTAATTACTAATTTATTGGCAGTCAGCATGTATACTCCTTGTGACGTTAATATAATTATGATAATAACACCTACACATCCCAAAACCTGAAAAGGATTTTGCACTGTGCAGAATAGTTTGACAACAAACCACAGACTGGTCATCATATAGGGAGGGAAGCATTTTTTTTTTAATTCTATCACATCTCGTTCATCCAATGAAGGATCTTAACAACTTATATTCTTTATCCCGTATCTACTAGACAAAGCAAGCAATATACAATCATGATGATAACACCTACATATGCCAAAATCTGAATAGAATTTTGCAATGTGAAGAATAATTTGACAATAAATCACATATTGGTCATAGTGTAGGGAAGTCTTGTTATTGCACCTTGTTTGTCCAATGAAAGAAAAAAAGAAATTATATTAATGTCCACAAGTGACCAAAACAGGTCAATGGTACTTGGAAATACAGCTGGAGACAAGAGCAAGAGGGAGCCAACAAGAGACTCCAAAGAAGCTACAAACTAAAAGATAAGTAAAACAAAAACAAAAGCAGATAGATTCTGACAAACCAAAGGAGGGATCAACCTAGAGTGGGGAAACCCTAGTCCTAACAACTTTTCTTTTTATCCTACATCTACTAGACAAAGCCAGCAACAGGAGAGAAACAAGAAATACAATGAAAGATTTGTATCATTGGCTTGATTCTGATATTCAAATAAGTACAAGAGATAATCCATTGTTAAGATTCTGAAGAAAAACACTCAAACATTTCTTTATGACCCATTGTAGGAAACAGAAGATCAGAATACAATTCATAAGAAATATGTAGGGCGAACAATTGAACCACTTCCCATCACATATTACTGGCTTAATATAACCCTAAGTAATTTCATGATATTTGATGGGTCTCTATTTTTCTTTCTGAATTGCTTTGTCTATTACTCCACATAATAAAGATTTACATCAGTTGAGCAATACAATTACAAAGAAAATCTCTCCCTACATTGGCAAGGAAAGAAGGCTCCCGGGCTTGTGCCACAACGGCTAAAGTATTCACATCCTTCCTAAACCACTCAAAGTAAGCTTGCACAATCAGCAACTTTCCCATATTCATCGGAGAGGTGTTTTCCTTAAAAGAAAACTATAATTGCTTCCATCCGAATTGTATGTCGTAGATTGTTTCAGCAGTCCTTTATCATCTGAGAATATGCTAGAAGAGGTCCTCCCCAGAGAGAGCTGTAGTAGAAAGCAAATTGAACTCAGCTTGTAACTATGTTCCACCAAGTTTCCGAGACAGGGACGGCAGGGGACAGGGGGGTGTGTTTTGGGGACGGATTTTTTGGGGCCAGTCTTGGGGACAGCTATATAAAAAATAGGGAAAATTTTTAAAAAAATAGAAAATTTTCAAATAGTCATATGATAACATTGATAAGGCATTCGTCATATACATTATAGATCCTTAATACATAACATTAGAGTTGAATTGAGAGTTTAGATGAGAGTCGACAAACAAATTAACAAAATTTAATTGCTTTGATTGTCAATGTGCATATATCATATAAAAATTACAACAAAATGCCCAAAGGCTGCAAGTTTAAACTACAAAATGAAAAAAACATAGAAAATGTGTCGTTGCTCGAAATAAACACCTACTAACATTGCATCAAAATCAGAGTTTAAGTCCAAGTCACTATCACTATGAGGGACTGCATCATTGAATGGAACCCCAACCAATCCCTCTTGTGCCTCCTCCTTATCGACCAATGTGGCATCTTCGAGATCAACATCCCAACATGTGGTTGAAGTGTAACGATACTCAGGACTATGTTGGTCTTTAAGTCACAAGGCACTATGCACAACCACCCAACTTCTGCAATTGTCAAGTGGTGAGCCTATTCTTCTTGATTAACTATATGTATATGAAGTTGCAAGCAGGATCAAGGGGCAGCGCCCCTAGCATGCTCCTTGTTGCGATACAAGGCGGGGTCGAGGGGTGGAGCCCTCACCACCAAGCCCAAAGTAAAGCCTTTGAGACCACAGAAACCTTCAAGGCGTATGCCATTTTTCATAATTTTATCAATTTCAAGATAACGATGTAGTATTGATTCTTCTCACTGAATTAGAATGGAAGAGGGAGACTTCTTTTACTCATTTAGGGCTATAGGTGTTGTGTGGGGGCCCACAAAAAATAAAATAAAATAATTATTGGTTAATTTGGGGCTTTAAAAAAAAATTAAGTGTTTTGCTGTGGGGACGTCTAGCCATCCCCAGAACGGTTAGGGGATGTCATTGACGTCCCCAAACGTCCCCACGTTTCCGAGGTGCTTCCAAGACGCATAGGAGCAAAAAAAAATTTCGAGGACAGCTTGAGGACATCCCTACATCCCCGAAACGTTTCCGGTACGAGGACGTGGCAAGAAATGTTGAGGACATGTCCCCAAGAAACCTTGGCTTGTAACAATCCCCAAAGTCCTCTAACCATTGAGCACTTCCACAAGATAAAGTGGACGGTCTCCTCTTTCCCACACAAAGTGCAAAAAGCATCTGCACTACCCATCTTAATCATGCTTTGACAACTAAAACTTGATTTATGACTTCCCAACCTAATGCATAGTGTATAAAAGAGGTTCTTGCTTTTCAAATAACATGACAATCTTGTTGTCATCTCATCTCAAAGTCCTTGAAGGAGCAATTACACTACTATCTCACTTGATTATACACATCCTTTGTTAATTTTGACGAAAGATTTTTGGAGTGCTCCACTACCAATCCCTCCAATATGGACTTGCACTATAATTGCAATTTGAAAAGACAACTTTTGGTAATCATCTTACAAGGTTCTTGAAAGGCTGGTTTGTTTAATGGCATCAACACTTGGGTCTTGTTTTGGTCCCGCCAAGAGTGTCGCAAAAGCCCATCATTGTTCCAAGATCTCCCTGACAAAACAAGCCATGCCTAGCCAATCTTTTGTGTCAAAGGAACAACAAAAGGCCAGCTGGCAACACTACAAGTTGAACGTCCAAATAGGTCATGTAGCTTAATCCCAAGCATCCAATGGACCCCAAAACCATAGAAGCAGTTATCGCAATATCACATAAAATATTGGATCTCAGACTGCAGGGAGATATTTTCATGAAAAAATTGCGATATTTTTTGAAAATACCATCAACCAAAATTTTCCTAATATTTTTGGATATTATCCAATTTCTTCCCTTTAAAGGCTCTAAATTGTAATGTTTTTGCTCATTTTGACTTGATTCTGCTCAGATTTTTTTCTGCAACATAATAGATTGGTTTTTAGGGTTTCCCAATCACCGAATGATTTTGATATCTTTAGGATGGCCAAGGTATTTGATGAAGAGCAGCTAAACAAATTAGACGTGAACAAAATGTTGGAACTTCAATATCAGGAACTATATTTAGCCGATAGGCTTTTATAAGTGGACTTGCAAATCTATAAATCACCTGCAAACCTGTCTCACGCCTAAAAACTACTTTTAATCGCCTGGAAACCATTTTTGGTTCACCGAAAAACATGATGATTTTCAAGTTTTACCTGTATTGTTGTCTACCCAATATTTAATTGCAAAATCCACCGCCTTAACCCCTACCATCTCTCCAACCGCTCAGACATTAGTTAAATACATAGAAACATTTTGAACTCTCGTACAGATGGATTTCACAGTGTCATTTCAATTTTTGAATCTACCCTTACAGGTCCATAGGTAGGTAAACGAGGTGCTAAGCCAACCCAAATGTCTTTGAACGATCAAATTTATGGCAGAGAAGGATTTGTAGATGCGGATTAATAACAATGGCGATGCGGATTAATAACAATGGCGACGGAGGGCTTCAATCCTTCTATAGAGGTGGAGAGACGTAGAGATGCGGACAAAGGTGGGATGGAGCAAGAAAGGAGCCAGGCAAAACTCAAGTAGGGGGTTAGAGGGGCGCGCCAAGTAGAAGTGCTTGTAGGTGCCACCTCAAGGCAATAACAGCCCAAGAGCTGGGCTCCAAAATTGTCAAGAAGCCATGGAAGAAGAGCCAGCTTTACGACTTCTTCTATGGTGAAGGGAACAAGAATTTACAGAGGACGAATTGCAAATGATGGGGTTTGGTTACAAGAGAAACATTCAGTTTAAAGACCAGAATGATCCTTATATCAAGAACCCACTTGACTGGTACAAGTATGGCCCCTATAGCCCTCATGCCTCCATGGGGATGGTTGTAGGGAAGCCCATCAGAGGCAGATGCACAAATCAAACCAAATACCTCTTACAAATGCAGCATCAGAATCTGAATTATTCAAACCAGGGTTTTGGATTCCCCAGATGTTATACCATAGACAAGGCACCACAACTATCACGAGGAGAGGAAGGAGGAGCTAGAACCTGAAAGATGGTTTTCTGTGTATGAGCACATCCGATCCCGCTCCTCTCTTGGTCCATTTGGTGGTTTTGGAATACTGTTGTTTTTCCTTTTCCTCGACTAATTTTGGCTCTACCAGGTTTGAGAAGCTATCAATACCGGATTTAATTATGGGTGACCTTAAAAGCGAACTGGGTGTCCACGTCAGTTTTGAGTGGATAGTTTTGATGTGGCTCTCCATGGTGGGTAGATGGTTTTTGCTCATCTCAGGTTGCACAACAACAGTTTGGGCCTTCTTTGTACTTGATCCTCCTTCACCTCCACCTCCACCTCCTCTCTATTCATGATCATCCCCACAATAGCAACAATTTAAAAGCAAAACAAGAATCCTACAATCTGAAATCCTAAATCCCCAATCCTCGTCCTCTGCACTCTATATAGCATTCCAAGCTTCCATTTTTGTTTTTTGGTTCACAGGAAAAAATCCATATCAATTAATTTATTTCCCGCTCTAACCAATGGGAATCATTCCCGTCTACCAAAACTGGTTGTAACATATACCCAAAAGAAAAGGGAAAAGAAAGTATGTTCTCTTTTATACAAATGAACATGGATTCTTTTGCCCAAAAATATAGAACCCAAACTCCTTGGGCAGAAGACCTTTTAGGCAACAAAGCGCGTTCTTTACCAATTTCCCAAAGTCTCCAACACCACACATCTTGTATATATGCTTGCCTATAGGCTACATATACAATGTATATTTGTATACATGCCATCTAATCTACATCTTAACCCATTTGGTTATTGTCTCTTTCAACACATGATTATCATCATAGATCAAATTTTTAGAGATTTTTCCCCAATTTAAGCACCCACTAAATTATAAAGAAATATCCCTAATAGAATAAAAACTTCCCCAAGTTTTTCTCTCTTTCAAGGGAGTTTTCCAATGGCCAGGTTTCATTCAATTTGAGTCGTTGACAATAGATCTGACAATTCACAATTTTATTTGTGCGAAGTTTCCAACCCCTTAGATTTGGCGCCAACTTTTCCACGTGTAAGCAGTCCCAATCGTCGATCAATATCATTTGACTTGTGTCCTTTTGCTACATCCAACGGCTGGCAATAAATCATGGAGGTATTAGATCCCCATCATTCGGCTCAAGTTATTTGTATTCAAGACCGTTGGATGATGATCGAACGACTGATTTTGTATCTCGTCATTGGCAATGGACTGCCATGAGCTCCAAATTTAGTTTAATTTTTTAACTGTGATTAATTTTTTCGATATTATAAAAAATTGTAATTTTTTTATTATTATTTAAGCATTTTGTGCTCTCAGCTCAATATTTTTTTTAAAAATTGTATTTTTTACCTGTATTTTCCAAAGTGGGAGTGTAATGGTGTTTAACTAATTTTTTAACTTTAACCCTTTCTAAGAATTTATCGATAATAAATTTGAGGTACTAAGTATTTGTGGATTGAGGGAAATTAATTACCAAGGAAGTGGTCCCAAGATCTCTAATATGGAGTAACAAGTCATATAATACAGAGCCTAAATTTGATGGTCCACTATGCATGGAAAGCTAAGGGATCGTCATCTTCACCCAAAACTATGCCTCTATAATTATAGTGAATGAGGTTGCAATGATAATCTCTAGGCAAGCAGGAATGCCCATGAGAGAGGTGATTGATAAAGCCACAAAGCATGGCCTTGCTCTGCCCACCATGGCTTGCATCAATGGAGTACCTACACCTAGCATAATTTCCACGACAACCCATGGTAGCAATCTTGCTAGCAAAGGCAATGACATCTATTAATTTCCTCTACAAGGAAAAAATAAATCAAACTTGAGAACCTAAGCCTCCATCTTAATATTCCCTTCAATTTCCTACCAGCGCATCCCTTGCACCCCAATGTTTTTGATATTATAAGGCGGCAAACCAGGGGCCGATTCCATATTAAAAAACAGAACCCAAGAAGAGCAAAAAAGGCTCAGAAAACAAAAAGAGCCAAAACAACCACCGACAGCTTACATACGGCCAATAGACAGCAAAAAGTAATTAACAGTAAAAAGCCAGCAAACAGAAAGCAAAGAAAGACTAGGAAGAGATGTCCTTCTCTCCCTTCGAAAGAAACTCCAGCATTTTGTCCAATTCTTTAACCCTGTCATTAACAACTCCATGAATGAGAGCCTCCTGCTCCCGAAGAAGAGAGAGATTGTCCATAGCAGTCTTACATAACATGTTAGAAATGAAATTACCAAGAGAAGAGACCTTATTTTCTAGGAACTCCACCCATTCCTTTAGCTGAGACAGATCATCAGCATCATTAATTTCCTCAGTATTGTCTTTTTCCCTATCATCTTGAGTAGTATTATCAGGATCAACAGGAACAGAAGTGGGAACAGAGTAGATATCTTTCCCAATGTCCTCATCAATATCAGTCATTTTTGCCTGGGTAGTAATATCACCAACATCCACACATTCACCAATGGGGATAGGATTATGAACCCCAACATTATCTTCAGTTTCAAAGACCTCCATAGGAATGCCCTGCCCATCAATTTCTTCTTCCCCACCAGAATCTTCAATAGCAATTTCCTGAACATCAGTCTTGAGAACTTCCTCCTCATGGGTGGAGGCTTCCGAATTGCTTTCAGAATAGTAAATCAGCTTCAATTTGGGAGCCCATTTGCCAGTAATTCTGCCAGACCACCTAATGACAGCAAATTTAGCCTTCGTTTTAGCTTTTTTGAGGTTCCGTAAGGGTCCCTCCCCACCCTGACTCTGCTCAATTTGGGTCCCAGAAACCCCAATATCATCCTTCAAAAGGTTAGCCTCCGTGTCCACATTTGAGAGACATCTTTTAGCTTTCAATTTAAATCTGGAGGGAGGGTTTTGAACACTCTTGGTCGAAGACTTAGAAATACCAGAGCAAGGATCACCAGCAGGGAGTTGACTAGGAGTAGCAAGACTCGATTTCAGAGAGGCAGGGGTATCCTGACCAGAGGGCTGAAGACAAGGAGACAGGGCTAAGTGAAACTGGTATAAACGATGAATGAGCCCTTGGTGTAAAGGAATAGGCTTTTCATCAAGTTTCTTTAGCAAAGTCTTTTTAACATGTTGTACAGAGTGTTCAAGAGAGGAAAGCAAGTAGAAAGGGAAACTAATTGTGGCATTCCTTCTAAAATGATTCAATAAAGGGAGATGGTAGTGATAGAACCTGATGAAACGGCCCTCAAGGGTGAAATACTTCATCACCATCTAACACATGTCAACCCATGGTTCAGGAAGACGAGCTCTTTCAAAACCACCTTGGTAAGCCACCAACTCCTCTCCTTCGCCAAGAAACAATTTCTGATACTTAACATCCGAAACCCTAGACTTTTTTTGCATCTTCATTCCCTTTGGAGAGAGACCCGTAGCCATAGCAATGTCATTTTCAGAGACCACAAAGTTGACATTCCCAATTTGCACCTTGCGGTTATCCCGAGACTGAGCAAATTGAATAGACAGATTTTCATCGTGTCCATTCAAACATTCAAGGAAAGGGCTGACTCCTCCTTCCTTACAGTAATGCCAAACCAAGGCATTCTCTTTAAATTCTCCGCAGTTGTTGGGTTCAGTTCAAATCCTGTCGCCACCCATGATAAAAAACCAGTGAAGTTGAATGAGCCTGGGAAAGGAGTAGATAGAATTGTATTCCAAGAAACTTCTATCAATACTGTGAGAAAATCGAGACTTTGAACACAGTGCAATGAGTATAAACGGCAATAAAGAAGACACGATCAGAATTAGGGCAATCATTAAAACGATAACTCAAGGTCCTAATATAATCTTTCCAGATTAATTGGCTATCTTTCACACGCATGCAAGACTATCTAGGCACACTCCCATCATTATTAGAGTGTCTAATTAGCATGCCCTGAATTAAAGAACTAGCCACGTAGATAAGCCAGGTTAAACGATGAGTAATCATCATATAAGCATTTGTTCTTTTTGAATATCCCGAATTTGACGTGGGATATTATGAAGTTGGTGCCAACATCGCCAGTTTTGAAATTCTTGACCTAAATTTGCCAGGTCGTCAGCAACAGTGTTGCCTTCCCTGTAATTGTGAGAGAAGGAAATGACAAAAATAGCCTGAGAGAGAGTTTGAATATCAAGCACTATATCCTTAAGTTGCCATCCACACTTTGAAACTTTAGAAACAGTCTCAATAATAATTTTTGAATCACCCTAAACATGAAGCTGATGGATGCCAAGAGAAATGGCCATCTTAAGACCCCATAAAAGAGCAAAAGCTTCAGCAAAATTATTAGTTTGGTTACCAATTCCTCCAACATAAGCAACAATAAGAGCTCCTTTGTCATTCCTTATAACTCCTCCAGCACTAGCCTTACCGTTAGACTTAGCAACTCCATCAAAATTTAATTTGGACCAACCTTTATCAGGGGGAGTCCAAATAGTGTTAAGTCTTTTAATGCGTTTAGAATCATCAAAAGCAGGAATTTGATTCCCAATCCCCCAATTAGAAGCCACGAGGACTTCATGCTGAGTAAGAGGTTTATCAGCAATTTTGATGTTTGAATTTGACACATTTTCCAGGAGAGCCTTAGAAAAAGAATTGAAAACCTATGAAGAATTTATGAAAGTTTCTCTAAAAATTCTATTATTTCTTTCTTTCCAGAGCAACCAAGCAACGAAAGGAAGGGTTTGAGTCCATAATTCAACTAACCAAGGATGGATTAGAGGAGGGATCCAATTAAGAATAAGATCTTTTATTTCTTTATTGCAGACCCATTGTAACCCAAAATTCAGAAAGACTTTACTCCATATCTCGGTTGCAAATTCACAATGCAGGATAAGATGAGAGACAGATTCTGCCTCTTTCAAACACAAAACACATGTCAACCAATTGCATACCCCTTCGTTGAAGATTGTCTTGTGTCGGAATTTTATTATGAACAGCAATCCACCAGAAAAAGTTAACCTTAGGAAGGAGTTTACAATTCCAGACCTTCCTCCAGACATCATCTTTAGGTTCCTCGATCAACAAATGGTAAGCAGATTTAATTGAAAAAAACCCCTTCCTGTCAACAAACCAAAAAAATTGATCATTTCTAGAGAAAAGAGGAATCCTGGTATTTAGAACTTGTATTTTATTAGCCCTGTGGAGGAGATTCGGATTATTATTACAGCATTCCAGAAGATTTTTCCAAATTCTAACACCATGATCTTGATGAATGTAGTGACTAACTTTGTTGCCAAAAAATTGTTTAGCAAGAATACTAATAGCTTCATTACCCATCTGTTTAGAAAGAGGCCCATCAGCCAACCAAGGATCTTCCCAAAAATTTATAAGCAAACCATCACCAAGTTTCCATTCGATACCCTTGTTAACAAGACTTCTGGCTTTTATAATTTTATTCCAAATAACAGATCCTTGAGGAAGCCCTCCTGATTGAGAAAGAGTATTTGTCAGTATCCCTTAAGTACTTGGCCTTTATAATAATACCCCAATCCGTATCTCTGTTTAAGAAGTTCCAAACAATCTTTGACAGCAGAGCCTTATTCATATTTTGAATTGTTCTAATGTTAAGCCCACCATGAGACTTAGGTAGGCAGACTTTATCCCATTTAACCAAAGAAATTCTCTTTTTTTCTTCTGTTCCCGTCCATAAGAAAGTTCTCTGAATTTGCTCCAATTTATCAGCCAAATATCTGGGCATTTTAAATAGGGATAAAAAGTAGGTAGGAATGCCCTGAAGAGAGGCCCTTAGAAGCTGCAATTTTCCCGCACTACTTAGGAGTTTTCCTTTCCATCCCAATAATTTCTTTTGAGTTCTCTCAAGGATGTTATGCCAAAAACCCAGAGAAACTTCCTTAGTAGTCAAAGGGAGACCAAGATAGAATGAAGGAAGGTCAGCAGCCGTACAACCAAGGATATTAACAATTTTTCTTTGGAGATCCCCTGGGGTATTGAAAAAGAAAACATTGCTTTTTTGAAAATTAATATGTTGACCAGAAGCCATAGCATAATCATTTAGTAAAGATTTCCATCTAGAGGCTTCCAAGACACAGGAGATGCCAAAAAGAATGGTATCATCCACAAACTGTTGGATAGACATAGGAGACAGAGAGGGAGTAGGTTTAATCCCAGTTAAAACTTTAGAGTTGATCTTACTGTGAACAGATTTACCAAGTGCTTCAGCTATCATAATAAAAAGATATGAGGACAAGGGATCTCCCTGTCTTAACCCCCTAGAAGGAGAAAAGAAACCTCTTGGAAGTCCATTTACAAGGACTGAGTATTTAGCAGTAGTAACAGCGTCCTTGAAGAGAAGAGAAACTTTGTCATTGAACCCAAGCTTCTGAATGATTTTAAATAAAAAATGCCATGACACCCTATCATAAGCTTTAGAGATATCAAGTTTGAAAACCACACCTGGGATACGACTCTTTTCCATTGAATGAATAGTTTCATGAGTAGTAATCACAGCATCTAATATCTGTCTCCCAGGAGCAAAACCCTTTTGTGAGGGAGAAATAATTTTGTCAAGAAAAGGTTGAATTCTGACCACCAGAAGCTTGGTACAAATTTTGTAAATAGTATTACAAAGGCTGATAGGCCTGAAGTCAACGAGCATCTCCGGGTTGAGCTTCTTAGGAACAAGGGCAATGAAAGTATTATTGAGTTGTTTCAAAAGTTTACCAGTTCTGAAAAAGTCTCTGACAGCAGCAGTGACATCATATCCAATAATGTCTCAGAACTCTTGGAAGAAAAAGGGGGGAAAGCCATCCAGCCGCAGAGCTTTAAAAGGCCCCATAGAAAAGACCACTGTACGAACCTCTTCCTCAGAAATGGGCTTTAAGATTTCAGCATTATCTTCCTCAGAAATCAGAGAAGGGATATTGTTTAGAAGCTGATTCACAACCTGTGAGTTATCAGCACTCAGACCTTGTTCACACAGCAAATTGTGAACGAAGCTGACAGCATGATCTCCAATCTCCTCCTCATTAGTAATCATATTACCATTCTCCAATCTTATTTGAGAAATAGAGTGAGATTTTCTGTGCCTTAAAGCAAAGACATGAAAGAAGGCAGTATTACAGTCACCTTCTTTAAGCCATTGAACTCTAGATTTTTGCTTCCAAAATAACTCTTCTCTACGCATTAAATTCTTCCAATCTCTGATAAAGTCATTTTCCAATGTTGCAAGTGCTAGTGTATGCCTTTATGAGATTGTTTTGTGCTCTTTGTAAACTTTGCATCTTGTGTTATGGTGATACTAAGGGCACGCCTGTTTATTTATTGCTTAGTTAGACTTCATGATTGGGATTAGGAAGATATCTCTGTTTGGAAGGACATATGGCCATTGGTCCTTTGACTTCCTTATACTTTTGAGTGCAGATTCTGATCTACTCAGTGGAAGTAAGAATGTGTGAGCAATGGCAGTACCGCTGCACATCTCTTGGGATAGGTGTTATGATGGTGGTAATATATAATGTTCTGAGCACTATAGAAACCAGATCTCTGTAGCAAGCAATGGTTTAGGCGATGGAGATGGTGCTGTGTTTAGTCTTCATGAGAAACACAATGCCTTGCTATTTCTCCTATCTACTGGTTTACAACATTGAACCATAGCATGAGGATTGAATAGACATCAACAGATCCCTTTGTACTGACTTTACATCAGATTAGGAGGATGAAGGCCCTTGTATTGTATTATTTAACAGTGAAAACAGGTATAACTCAGTGTATGACTGAACTAAGTGATGGTAAGCAATCCAGTTTACATTTCATATGATCACATCCAGTTAGTATAAGACAATCTAATCTATTTACCTCATTCATATAAAAAAGCTTGATGATCTACAATCAGTTCATTATGTATAACCCACTGCAAAAAAATCAGGAACTGCAGTCCCATAGTTGATTGTACTTCATAGCAGATAGCCTCATTAGCTCTGTCTGCTTTGTGTTACTTTGTAGTTTGTAATGTGTAACTGATTTTGAGGATTCAAACTTTGAGGTCAAACTAAGTAGTAATGCACTATGCAGTGTGCACTGTAATCAGTGATCTCAAAATTAATGAGGAAAATCTATATTTCAATATTTACGGTGTCACTCTCTATGCAATTAGGATGGCTTTAAATGTTAAAAAATCAGTTATTTCTCCTTTTTTTTCTCCTGCATTTTTTGGGTTCCTGGTTTTTCCCAATAATATCCCAAGAAATTGAAACTATATTTATCTTTTGGTTTGCCAAGATATTCGCAAGAAATATATTTGCTTCTAATGGAGTGAATAATAGAGGATCTACCTGTTGATGATTGTTTTTCGACAAGTCAACAATAGAGTAAAACACTAGAGTATCGCACTCTCTCTTGAATAAAGCTCTTCAAAGGCTAAGCAGTGTGATCCAGTGACGTAACTCCAAGGTTCCTTATTTATGATTCATGATGGGTTAACTCAGTGATTACATGTGATCTTGCTGATAATCACAAAGGGACTTACATTAGATTCTTCTTCTTTCATACTTGTTTAGCTTATTCCTCCTTCAGTGTGGGTGATATATGTACAAAGCTTCAATGATAAAGAAAAGTAAAAAGATAAAGGTTTAAGGAATCTAATCTAAGGTCAATGAAGCAATGATGATGTATGAATAGACAAACTCCTTGATAAACCTAACTCCACTTCGCCAAGGATGCCTACAACTACATGAAGTTGGTGCAATCTCCTAAGGTTACACGAATGGTTTTCAAATCATAAAGGCTCATATAAGCACCCATCGAATGGCGCAGCTCAAACCAGCATCCATAATCGAACTCAAGCAAATGAAGCTCAAACTAGTTTTACACAACACTTCATCAGCGACGAATGTTAAAAGCATGAGCTAGGAGTTGATTAATATCCAATACAAATATACATTACATCAAAGAGCTTCTAATCTACTTTGAAACATCTCTCCACTTCATTAAGATACAAGAAATCATGTTACTCCACAAGATAACACTTGAACACCAAGCGAACTCCAATGTCTTTTGCATTAATCTTGAAAATATTTACAACTTCAAGTACTCTCAGAGAATTTCGAGAGTCTCTTCTATTCTACTCCTACAAAACTATCAACTAAATTACTCAATTACAAATGAGGCAACAAGGCCTTTATATAGTAGTCCAGGTTTACAATGAATGGCTTAAATCATTTCATGTAGCCAAGGGCTTAGATCATGCCACCTCAACAGGTAGTTACAACAAACTGCTATTTTTAGTACAAAAGAGAGAGGCAATGAAGGCACGCTTTCCAATGTGATAAGGATAAGACGAAATCATTTAAAACATCCTCCACATAGGCGTCCCTTTGGCTTCTTTTATTAAATGATACACTGAATGTAGTTGAAATGATGTGGCGACTTGTGACTGGAAGATAAGGTGTACTCGCCACCTAGGTGCCACTTCAGGATGTTTCCAAATTATATCCTCTTGTGATGTCTTCGATATGATTACTTTTGATGAGGAACACTTGAGATGTATCTTGTTGATCTTGCCTTGTTCATCTTCTTGTAAACTGGATGAATACATGTTGCTTCACTTGCATGACTTCATGATGTTTCTTCTTCTTGCAGGATACATGATGATCTTCTCTGGATGATCCTTCACGAAGGGTAATGTATATGATGATGCTGCCTCCTTCATCATGTAAGAGTAGATGATGATGATACTTGATTCATGATTAGAAGTAGGATCTCTCTTGGACTTGAAGATTGTAGAGTCTTGAAGTTGAATGGATGATGTCATTGAAGATGAACCGCTTCCTTGTTGATGATCTTGAAGTGGTCCTTTGGAATAATAGATATAGATGATATCTTCCTTAGATAAGGAGTAGATGACCTCTCAAAGAGACTTGAAGGCACCAGAGGAACTTGAAACTTTATAGATGCCTTTAATGATGAAGAGAAGTTCCTCTAGAACAGCTACATGCTCATCTTGAAGCTTGAAAGAACTTGAAATAGAGTGGATGCCTTTGGAATTCTTGATAAAGATGATGTCCTTTGGATGGATGTCTTCTAGATGATCTTAACATGATGTCAAAGAATTCCAACACAAGGATGATGAAAGGTTCCAATTCAATGATTCCTGAAGGAGGCCCTTTGGAGTAGCTACTTGCTTATCTTGCAGCGATGATTGATGGAGAATCTAGTTGATACTTGAAGTGATTACTTGGAACAGCAGATAGGATGTCTTCTCCACATGACAACTTGTTGACTTCACTCCTAGCATGAAGGTGACTCCGGATGTTAGCTTCTTTACTGATTCCTTAGTTCAATCCTTGCTCTTTTTAGCATCATTCATGTTCCTGCAACACATCAGGAAAGAAACAACATCAATCCTTTAACTGATTTCATAATACATATAAGAATCATTACATGCATCTATAACCTAAGCGCATTGGATAAGCAATTCAGCCTTCACTTAAATTTCACAAGATTTACACCTAAACAATCAAAACAGACTTCTTTCAATCTTGGCACAGCAAATGACACTTTCATTCTCCAGTTGAAACCACTTCATCCTTGGGTTGAATGATCACATGAAACTTGGACTAGATCTCCTCTAATAGTGGCTCACTAGATAACAAATTGGATCTTCACTTAAAAAATCTTATAAAATCTGAATTGAACTTTACACCTAGTGGCACAGCAGATGATCATTTTGAATCCTCTCTTAGAAAGTTACATAAGACTTAAATTAGACCTCCTCCAAAACTCTTATCACAATCTTCCTTCAAGCGCTTTGGATGAGGCATAATGGATGAGGTGCATTAGATCAAGTTTTTGAATCCTCTTCCAAAATGTTGAAAAATTTGTAATTGATTCTCCCTCTAAGCTTGGGCGCAGTAGATCAGAAATTAAGATCTTCTTAAACTTACGTCTTATCTCCTTTACAAAGTGGCGCATTGGATAAGGATAGTGAGTTCTTCTTCTTCTATCCTTCTATAAGGGAGCTTTAGATCAAGTTTCTAAGTTCTTCCTCATATTGGCGCAGTAGTTAATGACAGTTTTGGATCCTTCCCAAAAGACTTCACAACTAAGTCTCCCTTCATAAGGTGTATTATGTGGCAATTTGATCTTCTCTTCATGTCTTAATGCAGCTGATCACATCTTCATCCTCATGAATGATCTCCCTGTGGATGCATTAGTTCAAGGGCAGCAGATCAGCAACTAGTTTCTTCTTTCTTAATGGCGCAAGGGTTAACATTTTGAGTCCTTATTAACTTCTTAAAATGTTTCAACCTTCTCCATTAAGGTGGCGCAGCAGATGGCAATTTTAAATCCTCTTGCTTTGAGCGCATCACTTGAGAGTTTTTTTTTTTTTTATCTCTGATCAGATTTTAATATCTTTCATGAATGGCACATCACTTCAATAATTCAGTCTCCTCTTGAATGATCATTAAAACTTGAAACCAATCATCTTTCCCTTGGGCGCATTGGATGCCTATGTGGATGTCCTTTTGAAATTTAACTTTTGCCTCACTTTACCTTCTAAAATGGTGATTTGGTTTGGGCGCATTGGTCTAAGCGCAAGAAATCCACATCTTGTTCTTTGATCAAAAGCGCATTTCTTCAAGATTTTGCACCACTCTAATATCCCGTCGCACTGGATCAAGATTTTGGATCCTCTGGAGCAGTTAGTCGTTTATCAGGGTCTCTCAGGGTAAAGGTCTATTGAAAAATATATTTAAGTATAAGTTGAATTTCTTATACTTTAAATATTTTTCAATATACCTTTCAGGATGTTTGAGATAGGTTTCGAATCCACCGGATTTAACATGTAGAATCTAAATTTGGAGGATCCACCAGATTTTAGACTTAGTCAATTTTTCAGGATCTCAAACATACATCAGGATTGGTCTCAATATTCATGAACTGGATGGAAATTGATCAAGACTCTTCATTACTGCAAATTCATACTCCAGATAAGACCTCCAGTTATAAAGCAAAAACTTCTAGGAGAGATTTATTGTTGGATTGGCAGAGGAAACGAACCTAAGACATCATCTAGGACTAAATGCAAAGCATCAGAGCTCAAAAAAAAGGGGGTCCCCATTTGCAATGGGGCGATGTGTGATTTGGTCACAGCACTACCAAGCAGGCTAAATTCTCTTATGTGGTGCTAAGCCAGCAATGATAGATACTCAGGAGCTACCAATTATGTCACACAATTGGAAGGCCACTTTTGTAGATTATGAATTAAAGATCCTGACACAGAGGGAATCTGGCAATGCACCTCACCCTCCACTGCTCTTACAATCCATTTCCTTGCAGTGGCTATTCCTTGTTGTCTTGCATCCAAAATCCCCAAGCACCCGTGGTCTCTTGGAAACTGTAGACATCCAAGGAAACAAGAGGGGGGCATTTTCCCTCTTCTTGTTTGCCCTACAAAAAGCTTCTAAGAATCTTCTCAAGCACTTTATATGCTGCTTGTGAAGAGAAAAGCCAAAAAGAGTATAACACACACCTTACTACCAGAATTTTATTAACAATCATAACCTTCCCAGCAAAGTGAGATGTAAATTATTCCACATTAGTGACTTTTTTTCAAATTTATTCAATCTCCAGCACCATTGGTCAGCCATGTTGGAAATGTTGTCATTGATGTCAAAGGTGCATGGACATGTTGTCATTGATGTCAAGAAGGTATTCATTATTGTTATCATTGATGAATAGATGAGATGGTTGTCATTGATATCGGAGTAGCAATATCATTGCATGCAAGGTGTAAATGCTTTTATCATCATTCAATGGAATGTCTAAGACAATTGGATCAATCGTTGAGCAGAGGTTGATAGAGAAGATAATGTTTAAATTAAAGATTTAAACATTGGTTAGATATGGCCGACAAAAGAATATGAGCGATCATATTGAAGTTTAAATTGAAGTTTTAAACTTATTCATAAAGCTGACTTCTTTCCTTAAGAAGATTTGAAGATTTAAGAATAATGATATGCTGGCCAACGTTATTGGAGTTTAAATTTAATGCTATCTTATGTTTAAATTTAATATGGCCGACTAAGATATGAGGAGGAGCGATCAGTTTGAGATAAATATGAAGGAGACAGAAGTGAATATAAGAAGACGACATTTAATATATGAATCTAAGTTTGTCTAATGAGGCCGACCCATATGTTGGTGATTCCTATATAAGACAAAGTGTCTTATTTAAATCAGTGTGTATAAGGAACGAATACTATTTATAGAGCAGCAATCAAGTGTATTAGGAGTGAATACCATTCATTGAGCAGCGATCAAGTGTGATGTGGAGCGATCAAGTGTGATGTGGAGTGATCAAGTGTGTACAAGGAGAGATCAGAATATAATATCAAGAGATGCGATTTAGTATTCATAAAGAGGTGCGCTCCTCACATGAGGACAAAATCATTTCACTAAAAGACAAAATTTTGTCTTTTATGGGGTTATATGAAATGGTGTGATTTGGTAACTATTATGAAGGATTACTTTGTTAACAAGGGTTGCACTCTTTCATGAGAGGTGTTGCTGTTCAAGTATGTATAAAATACCATTTGTGAAGTAAGAAAGATTGTGTGGTGAGTGTGTTAAAAGATATATCCATTAGACACCTGCAGATCTGCAAATAAAGAGTTAGAGGCAGATTTGTATGAGAGAGTTAAAGGCAGAAGTAAAAGAGAGATCTATTCAGATATAAAGAAGAAGATCTTGCAAATATAGAAGAAATTAATGCTGACATAAAGAAGAAGATTATGTTGTGATAAAGAAGAAGATTGTGCTGAGACAAAGAAGAAGATCTTGCAGAGATAGAGGAAGAGTTTGGGCAGATATAAAAGGAGAAATTTATGAGAAGATAGCGCCATGATTTGGATCAGTTTTGTGAAGGGTTTGTGCATGATTTGGATCAGATTTGTGAAGAAAGGATATTGTGTGGGTTGTAATCAGATTTGTAAGAAGTGTATATTCAGAAGACATGTCATCCATTGAAGAATTCATAAGATTGGTGCCTTGCTGCATTGGTGCTCAGTTGCGGGGATTGGTGTCTCCAGTGGGTTGGTGCTCACAAATTCTACAAACAGGGATTGGTGTCTCTAGCGGGTTGGTGCTCACAGAGTGTACATAAGGGGTTTGGAGTCTCCTGTAGGTTCGTGCCTACAAAGCTTGTAAGAGAATTATATATATAAGCAATATTTTGTTGCGGTTTTCTCTCATAAGGGTTTCCACGTAAATGGTGTGTTCCTATATTGCATAATTGATAGATCTTGTGTGTTTGATATTGCTATGGTTGTTAAGATTTGAAAAAGGTAAAAGATTGTATTATATTGATTCACCCCCCCCCCCTCTCTCAGTATAACTATGTGCTCATCAAGCCATAGCAAGCTGAATGCTAAACCTAAACAACCAAATAACAAATAATTTCCCCTGTCCTGTACAGTAGATAAATGCTTTTTAAAAAACTATATTGAACCTATGTATTGGTCATGCAATATAAACAGCTATATGCAAGCGTTGTATGTAGAATAGATAAATTATTCTTCATAAATTATAATAATTAAACCATATTATTTATTGGTCATGTTTCCCACAAAATATAGAAAATATAGAAAAGACATGTTTTAACATTTTATTTTCACTCCATATGACATATTCAACTTAAATAAAATAATTAAAATGATCTTATCTTTACTCTCATTACTAGGATAAATAGTTAAAATCAGCAAAATGACTTGCCCCACCATTGGGTCACATTCAAATAAACTTCAATGGTGCATCTCGGGGCAACTCTAGCCTTGCTGAGGCAGTCTGCCTCCTTAGAGATCATAATAGCATCTTCCTAGGGGAGAGTTTTTTTCAATGTTCCACAGCCCTGGGTGACGGGTCTCAAGGATGGGGGGACCAAGGGCCTAGATTTGGGGACAGTAGGGGGGGGCTGCAAACACATATAGTACTTTAAAAAAAATAGTTATAAAAAAGATACAAGGAATAACATATGAAAATCTGAAATGCTCAAACATATTGCATAATTTCATTGAACAATGAAAATGCCGAATGTCAATATATCTATATTATATTCAAATTTTCAAAATGATGATTACATTCAAAATCCAAATACAATTGGCAAATGGCTCGATGCCTCAAATCAATGAATCATCATTCATCCCCAAAGTCTGCTCCAAACTCCTCATCACTCGAACTGCTGGACTCCTCAAGGCCAATCTCCTCCAAAAGAATACCAACCAACCCTGTCTGTGTTGCATCTTCATCCACTTGTGCTGTCTCCTCTGGCTCTACATCCCATCAAGCTGCTAGACTCTCCTTGTATGTAAGCGTGTTGGGATCAATGAGACACACGGCGCTATGTACAACTACAAGTTTCTCCACCCTCCTAGAGGTAAGTCTATTCCTCTTAACAGAGTGGATGAAACTATAAGTAGACTAGTTCCTCTCAGCAGCAAAAGAACTAGAAACTTGGGACAGCGAACTAATGGCTATTGTGGTGGTCAAGGAATTAGGCCCATGCACAGTCCACCATAGAATGCAATCCTCTTGTGCCATAGTCTCCCTATCCGTCTTGGCCTCCTCTGAATATCCCCTAAGAGTGGCAAGTTTTGTCCACTCAGTACGAATGATGCTAGCCTGTATAGGATCACACATCTTCTAGATGGCCTTCATGAACCCTGCCTTCACCTCAGCATCATGTATAGGTGCAACTCTGCCAAGCCTTCGCACATACCACTTCGGGTTCAGTGCATAGGTAGCCATATGCAAGGGAGTGTTGAGCTTCTCCCATCGGTGATGAATGATTGGCTAGATGCTCATTGTAGAACTGTAATGTGGGGTCCTCCTCTTGTACAATGGCCTTCATTTGGCCAAGCATACTATCAATACACTCATACACCTCTCCAAGGTTAGGTGCATTTGTGGCCCCATATCTAATTATTGTGAATACTAGAGTGATGATGGCAACAATGTATTTTGCATCACCCCAAAATGCATCACTCTTCACCACCTCCTTCACCCTCCTCCCCTACTCTAACTTAGAATCGGGCCACTGATTCCACTCTGTTGTCATGACCATTAGTTGCAATGCCTCTTGCAACTCAAGCATCTGCTCCAAAAGAATGAAAAATGAGGCAAATCTAGTCTCTACAGGTTTTAAAAACTCCTTCTTAGAGAAGGTCCAAAAGAGTGCATGTGAATTATGGTGGTTGCAAATAAACATCTACACATCTCTAGCATCTCTCACCACCTCCTTGATCCATGTAATTTTGCCCATGTCCTTGAGTGCATTATTCATGGCATGCACACAAGGAGTACACCAAATATGCCTATAGGCTGCCTCAATCAATTTCCTTGCAACTTTGCACACATGTTGCATCTATCACTACTTGCACCACATTCTCTGGCCCAATCTCCTCAATAGCCTCTCTAAGTATCTGGAACTGAAATTTGCATCCTTGCGGTGCCCTGAACAATCAACAGCCCTAAAGAAATAAGGGCCCTCTATACATGTGACCATAATGTTGATGAGTGGACGATGGTTGATATTCGTCGACCCATCCATGATTATGCTGCATCCACTAGTGACCCATGTGGCTTTCATTTTCTCCATGAGAATATTAATCTTGGAATAGTTCTTATCCAAGATTGTTGTCCTCACTTTGGTCTCCCCTGGTAACACATATGATGGTCCTGCTCTTATTATTTTTGCCACAGCCTCCTTATAATAAGGAGAGTGAGCCACATGGAATGGAATTGCCATTGGCAAAGAAGAATTTGCCAATGGCATCATTTGCCTCGTCCCTATTCTGCACATTAAATAATTTTGCCACTATGTTTGCACCCCCAACATCACTACTAGTACTGGTCATTTGTGTTTCCCCTTAGCCTCTTCTATCTCTAAGTATATGGCAAAGTAGTAGATCAAGATCTAGGACAAGCTGAAACTTGTGGATCTGGGGCAGCCCTAGTACTAGTAGGGGCAGCGAATGGCAAAGCGCCAGGTACAAGACTTTGGTCACCACCATAATCCCACAATTTATTTATTTAAATTCTATGTTCAAGTTTCAACTTCTTACATACTACTACACCTTTTCCTGTGACATAAAGAAGGTGTGCATTAACTCTTGTAATGCTGCCAAAAAATTCAAGTTGACAAATATGACATCTCCATAGCCCAGTGCCCCAACTTGACCCAAGTTTTACTAGCAATCTAGTTGTAAATTGTTTTAATGGAGACTTATTATCAAAGGGACCCTTGGCAAATTCCTCTAATAATTTGGAAGGGCAACCAAACTGTGCACTCCCAATAGAACTTGTTGTCTCAACCCCCTCCCCCCCACATATGTACTTGAAGTTTCAAATTCAACTCCCATAGGTTGTACCTCTTCCTCACCCTCTTCATCACTCGTGAACTCGTGGTGACACTGCAAAAAAAAAATTTATAGTTACCATACATGTCATAATGTCATAATTTATAAATTTAAAATTATTCACAGGTTCAAGACAAGGATTTTCGTTTTGTTTTTCTTACTTCAAGTCACACGAAGCACAGAAGCAGAGGATACACAAAAATATAAATCCTTGTTCTTCAACCTTCATCAAAAAAATATTTCACTTTTGTTTTTCTTATTTCAAGTCGCACAAACCGCAGAAGCAGAGGATACACAAAAGATAAAATCCTAATTTGACTTGTAATTTTGTAAATTAAAAATTTAATACAATTTTGCACAAAATTTTAAAAAACCATTTTCAAATTTAAAACAAATTAAACTTGTTAAATTTAAACTAAACACTAGTGACTAAACCCCTAAATTTAAAATTAGTATTGCTAAACTGAAAACAATAACAATGTCATGTCCCGATATTAAGGCATTGTTTAAATTAAATATTTAAAATGTCATGTTAAATATCCCGGCCATAGTCCATTAATAAATATATATAATATTATATGATATTATCTATAAATATTTTAAATATTAACCAATATATTATATTTATAAATAACCAATACAAATACAAATATAAATATTAAAATATCATATTATTTTTATATAATAATAATATATGATAATAAATATAAATGTTAATATTAATTATTATTATGATTATAATATAATAAACATATTTATATAAATGAATATAAATCATACATTATATAATATATTAGATTGCCTTTAAGACAATCCGTCAAGACAACAACAACTAATATATTTATAAAAAAAAAGGGCTAAAAAGTAGCAATCACATTATATTATGCAAACTAATAGCCTTGCAAACTATTATAAATACAATTGGCAGCAGTAATTATATTATAAAAAGACATGACCTTTGTGAAAAGGTAGTCATTGACCATTTAGGAGAATATAAAGGTAGAGAGTGGAGGAAGCAAGAACCACAACAAAATACAATGAAGCAAGCAGATATAAAATTAATAATTTATGAGTCTAAATTACAGACATGATTGAATATTAATTGCTGGGGAAAATAAGATAAGTATGCTACACCTATATTCCCAAAGAAAGAAATAAATTAATATATATAAGTTATTTCATTATATTTTTTATACGAAATGCTATTAATTAAAGGGATTATAATATGAATGATATTAAAATATAGATTTAAGTAATAAATTGAGTAATATAAGAAAGCAATATTATAAATAATATATTATTAACAAATATCAATATTAGTGATTAAATATTATTATAATTATAAATATAAATATATATAGATGATATGATAGCATGTTATAGTCAAGGTGGAGTGAATAACTAACATGATATAGATAGCTTAAACATCTATGAATAACATGATTATAAATGCTTAGAGAATCCATCATCATTAGGACTAAGCCCCAATAAAGAGTTATCATACTTGATTTATATAATGAAGGCAAGGTCCTTAGAAACAAACCCATGATATAAGATCATACAACACATTGAGAGATTGGAGGTAGACTTGTTAGGAAGAAGTAGCATTAATACATCGAAAGGTAGATAAGACCGGACCATGTTACATCATACTTAGGCAATGGATAAGACCTGCGGTGGAATGGACTATGCTACATCATACAAGGGCAATAAGTAAGACCTGCGGTGGAATGGGCATGTGTTACATCATACAAAGGCACTACCCGTAGAGGATGATTCATGCAACCTAACAAGAGATAGTACCCCATCTCCACTAAGGTTTGAAAATGAATAAGATTAACATATAATAGACAACGCTAAGTATGAATGGACTAAAGGATTGGATAATTGAATTAATGATATATGTTGATATTATAAGAAGAATTGATTACTAATGTTCTCTTTTACAAGTTGAAATTCTGTGCAAGATTAAGAAAATTTGGACTTGCTAGAAGGGGACATTACAAACAAAAAAAAATTACAAAATTAAAAGAAAACTGCCATGAAGGGCTTGGAAGCTTACCTTGATGCTTGAAAAACAGATGAAGCCTTTGCACTTTCTCTTCCTATTGCTCTTGGCCTCCTATTCACTCTTCCTAATACTCACTTGCAATCCCCCACTCTTATAGCTTCTTGTTGCAGCTCTCAACCTTGATGTTGAAACTTGGAAGTGATTTGGAATGAGGCTTTGCACATCTCAGGGACATTTGAGCATCCCCAAAGTCACAAAAAATTTGGTGACATCCCGGAAACGTCCCTGAGACTTTGGTAACCATGAAGGGACGGCGGGGGGACGTTTCCCCTAGGTCCCCACATCCTCGAAACGTCCCTAACGCGGGGATGTGGGGACCAGTGGAGACACGTCCCCGTGGAACACTGGTTTTTTTTCCATTCCAAATGGCAAAAAATAATAAAACCAAGGATAACTTGCGGAAGGCCTAAAATTGGCATCTGAAAATGGTTAGTGACATTATGTTTCCATAGTCCATTGTAAATGAATTGAAGAGCTTCTAGAAAAAACTATGTGAACTCTTTTGAATCAATGTTTCAAATCACACTCCATGATCCATCATCCATCTTCAATTCATCTGAAAATGATATGAAAAAGATTATTGTAAAAGATGATTCTATGATCATAATCAAGGCAATGATGAAAGATAAACGGCCAAGCTGGAAGCTCATGAATATCCTCCAAGAGGCTAGATCACTTGCACAAGTATTTTAACAAATAACATTCTAGCATTGCTTTTGATAATGAAATCACCCAATACACCTCACCAACTTTGGCATTGATCAAGCCACAGTAGCCACTACAGTGGAAACATTACTACAACATCAACAAGACCTATTGTCCCTCCTAATTCAAGTTAGCTTAGCTATCTAGGAATGAAAATTACAAATTAGAAAGCTATAACCAAAAGAGAACCAGATTGAGGAAAGGAAAAATCCATAAAAGAAGAGATAGAAACGCAAAATAAACTATGGAAAGAATCATAGTAGCATAAATCGTGATTTCTTGCAGCTCAGTCTGCACAACAATTTTTGCACTGAAAACATTGCAATTTCATGGTAAACTCAGCACCAGATAATATAATCACGATTCCAAAGAACTGAATCATGTTTTTTCTGAATTTAACTCACCAAAAAAATGCATATTCCTATTTTGGGCAATATATCTGCAAGAGAATGCAATTTTTGTCTGTTGTGTGATTTTTTTGAAAAGCTGATTCTTTCCCAATTAAATTACAATTTTTTGAAAAAACCTTTATGTTTTGGTTTGCCATATTTATTCTGGAGAATGGTTTTGCTAATATGGAAAGAATGATTAATGAAGAGGGAGGAACATTCATTGTGTGATGTATGCTCACCTATTGAAATCTTTGTAACAAATTTGCCAGCACACACAAACCTCATGCAATTAAACCCGAGTCACCTCACACACTTGAAGGATCAAGTGGTGCCAATTGATGTGGGCATAAACAGTGAAGGCATTGTCAGTTGGAATGCATTGTGGCTTGGAAATTTTACTGTAATGCATAACTTTCAATACAGATAAAACACTTCCATGATTTCTTAGAATTAGATCATCAAATCTAAAATCTAGTGTACAGATATTTTTCTTAATTTTTTATTGAATATTTTATTAATTATTAATTTTTTAATTGGTACTAAAAAAATTCAGACTTATATTTTACTGTTAACACATTTCTCTTAGTGTATTTGTAATGTGCCAGTAAATTCTAACCTGAATATCTATGCATGAAATAGTACTCTTCACAGCAATGTATGGCAAACAGACAAGAGATAACAGATCTAAACAATTGTTATATCAGTTTGAATTTTCAAGAGGCACACAATCTATAGAAATTGACCTTCCAGGTCTGAGTTGGAGTTTCAACAGAAAATTTACAACTACAGCCTCTAAACACAACGTATGATGCTGAAAGATAATTCTTACAAATTCACAACAATGCCGAACCCCAGAGAGAGTAATTATCGAGAATCTAATGCCAACTACCAATAGCATATTCCAAAATCAGTTCATTGGTTGAGTAACATACATACACGACTGTAGCATGCTCAATCTGATCTGTAGCATCACCTTCACCTCTCCTTGGAATATCGACTGGAAATAGTCCAGAGCTGGCATGATTTTGGTCTGCGATAGTATCTTCAGATATGCTAGAATACAGATGCAAAACAGGGACTGTTCAGGTGAGTATTGGTTCCGCCCCTGAATATCAACTAGGCACTTGATGTGGTAGTGATTTCGATCGCTGGTCTCAGAGATAGTGGTGTCTCCGACACTGTAACCGCTTCCCTTCCAAAGTAAGTCTGGTTGATTGATGGTGTAGCGCAAGCCTCTAAAAAGACTAGTAAACTCTGCTACATCTCGAGCCCACGACTTCCTTCAACTATATGCCCAACGCTTATGACTTGTATACCCTTCGCTCCTCCAATGATGATTTCACAGCTTAGATACTACCAGTGGCTCGACACAATAGGTTCACAGACCTGAAAGAGAATTAACACGCAATTAAAGCGCTTGCAAACTCCCAAAGTAGAATTTGCTCAAAATCACAGCAATAAGCAAGGGTTTCGTCCTACCAATTGCAACTGCCCTGAGGTTTTCATCTCAACCAAGTTCAAACACAATGTAAAAGTGCTCGTCAGAATTCAAAATCAGATCTCCAAACATGAAGTTTGAAAGTTTCTTTTATACCAATCTTGAGATCAGACCTAAGGGCCCAATTTGGTGCCTGTAAGCACTAAAAATACGCACAAACTTGCACGAGGACCCCATGATGATGTAAAATCCTAATCACGTACATGGAAGTGTGAATAATAGCACCCTCTCAGCAATACTCCTCTTGGTGACACGTGGTGTCTTTTTTTCCCTTGTCGATTCTTCAAGTTTCTAACTATTCTTCATTTACCCTTTGTCGATTCTTCTTTTGTCGCATTCTTTGCCTTGCCTACATGCTTAGTTTTCACCTTTTCATGTTAATTTCACCTTTCGACACCCCATTTTGAAGGTCTCTGACCCTAGGAAGCTTCTAAACAACCTAACTTACCAAACCCATGTTTCAGTTTTTGCTCAACTTTCTTCCTTTTAGGGTCATGTCCAATTATTTGATGGTCTCCCTTGGGCAACCCGACGATCTCCCCCGAGCGACCCTGCTTTTTTGCATCCTACAGCGCGACTCAAGTGCCAGACCACCTTCTCAACCTTCCAATAAGCATACGCAACTGACAGATCTCACCTAGGTACCCTCCTTTTAGGGTCACCACCTGTTATTTGTTGGTCACCCCAGGCGACCCAGGGGTTGCCCCTGGGCGACCTGCCCTGGTAAAAGGGGAAACCCAGTGGCGACCTTTGCGTATTTCAAACGCAAGTTTCTCCTTTGATTTGAGCCAAAAAAAAACTTTGTTTTCACCTAGCTTGCATGAAATTTCGAGCTAAACATAGACAAGACCATAATTAACTCATTTAACACTCCCAATCAACCAAATTTAGCCCATGTGATCTAGTTTAACTCCTCTCTACCTTCTCCTAACAGCCATTCCCCAATGAGTGATAAGCTTTTAATCTCATATCACTCTTCAATCAATTGAGTTCAGAAGCAAATCAATTGAGTCTAATTGATCAATCAAGCAAGTTAATTCTCCAATCGATAAAGTCAATTTCTCAATCATCCCCATCCCCCATGTGCCAATCCATCCTATAAATACCCCACCTCTCCGTTATTTTTCAAGTTGGAGAATGCTCTTCCCTTCTTCACAAGCTTTTCAAGCTTCTTCACAGGTCTTTGAGCCTCTTAGTTTCTTTCCTTAGTCTTTCCAAAGCTTCAAAGCTTTCATTAC
Source organism: Cunninghamia lanceolata (assembly GCA_027924645.1). Classification (NCBI taxonomy): domain Eukaryota; kingdom Viridiplantae; phylum Streptophyta; class Pinopsida; order Cupressales; family Cupressaceae; genus Cunninghamia; species Cunninghamia lanceolata. Next base: position 16,113,424 of record BSBN01000508.1, on the reverse strand, counting down.
ATTAGCTTTCATTGTTGTAAAGCTTCAAAGCTTTCCCATAGGAGGCAAATTGAAGAATTGCATCCATTCATAGCTTTTAGTTTGTGCTGCCCCATTAGCATCTTAGGTGCTCGTGCAAAACGCACGTGCCTTTTGTTTGCCATTGTTTTGCCATTCAAGCTTTCAAAAGCTTCATTAGAGTATTCTCATGCTCTCGTATTGCTCACAAGCCGTAGCCATAGTGCTCAATTAGTGATCTCTTAGCACTTGTAAGCTCGCAATCGAGCTCTTTTCATTCCAAGCTTTCAAAAGCTCACATCATTGCCAATCAATTGACATCTTCTCACTTGCCACCAAGAGGAGGACCCCGCTGCTGCAAGAGGATGAAGAGGTTGCCGAACAAAAAGGTTTCCTAAGCGTAGTGCAAAGCTCGTGCGCCAAGCTATTCCAGGTTCCTTTCATGTTTTTGTAGTAATTAGTTAATGAAAATTTGCTCGAGGAAAGTAACTTGTTACTTTGCTCTTGACAGGAATTGTTAGTTTACTTTCATTTCATTGCAATAGATTAAAGTGCAATTTGCTTTTCATAGATTAATTCATTTGCTTTCATTAGTTAGATCTTCACTTGCTTTCCTAGAGTAGATTTTGAAAATCGTCAAAAACACAAAAACATAGAATAGAATTGCATTAGGTAAACTTCATCATAAAGCGCATTCATATAGAATTGATTTATTTATTCAAGAAAAATACAAAAATATAGCTTGCATATCATATAGTTGCATTTCATATGCAAAAATACAAAAACACAAAAATATTTGAAAAACTCAAAACATTCAAACCCTCAATCTCATCACGAGGTAGTCACATTCACACTTGACACAAACCCTTGATAACATCACAAGGTAGCAATCAATGCAATCAAAAGTCAACCCTAGGTCAATCTTGGTCAAAGCAAGTCAACATATACCAACTCTTTTAGAATAACAAACGAATGTGCCCAGGACTTAGAGGAGAGTGGGTCAATGAAATGTTCTACCCTCAAAAAAAATTTATAAAAAAACAGAAAATCATTTCAATGAATTTTAAATCAATGACATTTCCAGGGATAGTACATCTGATGTAGCATTCCACATTAGCCCATAAACCCCATCAATAAATTAGCTATGCAATAACACTGATTTCTAACAGCAATGAAAAGACATCAATAAACAGGAGCAATGATCCCCTTAATATTGATCTTTCTCAACTCCCTCTATTGTCCAAATGTTGGCTGGAAGTTTTCTTCAGTTCTGCTGTACGGATGTTCTGGGACAGGGCGGATAGCACAAGGGCAGATTATTCAGGAAAAAGACCACTCCACAATTAACTCCTAGTGCTGGTTTATCCCTGGCGATATCCTAGCAACCCTCATCTCCTTCAATACCCAAGTGCCTAGCTTTGTAGTTCTTACGCCTTTATGCAAGTAGTACGGCCCTAGTACTATAGTATGACTGGCATAGATGGATTTGAATAGCATATACCCTCTGCAGATTACTCAGATTTAGTCATCTTGCCTGGGCGACTATGATTTGGTCTCCCACAAGGCTTTTAATTCATTCCGACTCCTGTATACCACAGTCTTCAAACAGCTGTACGGCTCTGGAAGGTACAGCAGCCTCAGAGATATCACAACAAAAATCTGAACTCCAACAAAATAAGGAAAGCAATCCAAAAAACACTTCCAAAATATATTTCAAGATCAAACCATTAAAACTCAACATACAGTCCTCTGAAAATCATCCACATCAAACTCCATTGTGTTCACAGTATGATTTCTGGGTGAAATCATCGACTGCCCAGCTAGGATTGGTATTGCACAATCGAAACTGGAGGTGTTCTGAGGTTAAACAACCTCTCAGAGTCCTTTGCTAAACAGCAAGAGCGCTCAGATGAAAATAAAATCACAAATGAATGAATGAAATCCCAAAGTGAGTGATTCCATCAATATATCACCTTCCACTAACCCCCAACGCTCATGCAAGGGAATATTATTAAATCCCTGCCAATATATGCCCCCACTCCACAGAGAATATTGCCTAGAATAGGCGACAACAGAAAATAGGGGCCCACCAAGACCATCGCCCACTAAAGGAGGCAATAAACAAACTTTTAAAAGTTTTATGTTATATAATTACTATTGGGAGAGTTGGAGCATTCAATAACTTATAAAAGTCTTTTAAAAGCCACATTTCCCTTACCAACATGTTAATCTTTGGGAAAAAGAACGGCTAATGTTTTTTTCCATAATCACTGATAAAAAAGGAACATTACAGTCAAAACAGTTCTAGAGGAACTAGAAGTAAACCCCAGACCACAACTCACATAGGAGCAACAACACATCATTACAGTCATAGAACAAGATCAACAAATTCAATGACACCTCCTCGACCACGAGGCTAGATTACAACGTGCTAAGAACATAAACGAAGCAAATAGACATCCGTCTAGGCGTTGAATCTGAGAAATCCTAATAGGAGACAAATCACAAGTGACTCTTCGGGTCATATCATTATTTCAACAACTGCTATAGAGAGAACAAGGCAAATCCAAAACAACCATAGGCCCCGAATCAGGCTGGCCGCTCTTCGCAAGGTTCTGCTCCCACACGAACAGAACAACCCCCAGGTCTCGCCCCTGCTTGATTGGCTTCTACCACAAGATCGAGAGTGATTTGGAGGTCGCCAAAAGCAAGGAGAGGGTCCATGTGCTGAGTCGAAGCTGACTCATCCACGCTTATGCCTGAGTCGTGTTTCGAAGAGTAATATTTTGAGTGAACCCAATGTGAAAAACAAAAACTTTCGATAGAGTCACTTTGCTTTTCTATCACTTCAACAAATCCTTTTGGGATGGGTTCTTTCTCATTTTTGCACATTTCACGATGTTTCATGCAAAAAGTCCAAGGGAATGTCCCCTCGAGTGAAATTACAAATTCAAAGGGGATCCAACAAAATCCCCACAACTTCAACCAAATCAAAACACATGTGAACATTTCATCTAAGGTCTATCAACATGATCAACCCATAACAAACCATAGAGAAATGGCAACCCAAATGGACAATGAAGTGTGTTGTCAAAAGAACTTACAAGAAGCTCATGAGGTACAAAAATCACTCCACATAGTACATCAAGACAAAAGGGCCACGGCATGTCAAGTGTCATCAGAAAGAACAAACATGGTCACTCAAACCCTAGAGAAAAACAACCACCACAAGGTGGCAAAACTCAAAGAACAGACGAAGCCTCACCCATAGACCTTATAGCAACCTTGGTCCAACGAATCAAGACCCTTGAGGCTAAGAGTGTTGAACAAAATGGCCAAAACAAAATTAAGGGAAAACCTAAGGCACAGGGAAATCATTTCATTGACAAGATCAAATCAAACCAGGGGGCAACACAAATCCCCCTCATCTAAACTTCCATGAAACATTCAAGCCTCCGTTGCCCTCATCATCCAACATGACAAGTCTCAATCAAATAGGTGGGATTTCTATGACGCAAAATCAACCACAAACAATCCCACCTAATCTTCAAAACATAAACACGACACCATCTAGTTATCCAACTTTTTCAGGATATTAGCAATCTAGAATACCCCTTCAACAAGTGCAACAAGCTTCACCTGAAGGGCTAATGTTTGGAGGAACAATACCCTCTACACATAACCCCCTTTTAGGAACATACCTCGAGTATTTAAAGGAGCCTCTTGACTACAACATTCATCAAGTCATAATACCACAACCTCTCCCTGAGCTTCCAAAATTTAAAGGAGAGGGTGATCCCAACTCTCATATAAAGGCTTACATCACAGTAGTTCGGGAACTCCTTCCTTGAGATGGGGTGGTAGCAAAGCTTTTTCCAAAGACTTTGGAGGGTATCACTTTAGATTGGTACTATCGACTTCCAAAAGCATTGATCCACTCTTTTAGGCAACTCATCGATCAATTTGTGGCTGCCTTCAACATAAGCAAATTGGTAAAGACAGGGATACAAGAGTTTTTAACGATCAAGCAAGAAAATAACTAGTCAGTCACACATTTTATCACATGATGGAGGAAAGTTCCCTATCTTCAACAAGCACACCAAACATAGATCATAGGGAACTTTGTGATCTCTTCTTACATGATCTCAACAATGACATATGAGGAGTTCAAAAACTCCCTTACTAATCATACGAAGAAGCACTCGAAAGTGCCCTTAGAATTCACCAAGCCACTATTGATAGTGGAAGAAGGAAGTATGATGTTAATGTAAGGCTGATAAACCGTGATAGAAATAACAAATCCTCGACAAACAATCAAAACATAGATGGATCAATAGACAACTCGCCATCAAGGAACAACAATTGCGACTACAATAGTCATACAAATTTGGGGAACCAAAATGTCAACAACTATCCCCTGAGAATCAACAAGTAGTCGTACAACAATCATCATAAGCCTTGAGATTACCATCATGATAAATATTGCCCATTTCACAAGAGAAGGGGGCATGATATCAAGTCATGCCAAGAGTATCATCACTTCATATCAAACCTCCCAAAACGTCAATGACAAGCATTCATGGAAGGCCTTACAACAAACGAAGAAACTACTTACAACATGATCCTAGGAAGGCCTTGGATCCATAGGATGAGGGCCATCCCCTCCACATTATTTCAAGAAATACACTTCTCGCATATGGAACAAACCCACGTCATCAAAGGAGACCCTAATCCTTTCAGTCTTTATAGAGTTGAACAAGTCAAAAGGAAGGGAAAGACCATGGAAACAACCAATGAGCCCAAAATCAACACTTTTAAAAAAGAGACATCAAAACAAATTGCAAACATAGTTAAGACCTCAAAATGTATAGGGAAGGGGGCAACAAGAGAATTCCCCTTTGATCCCCACTCAACAAAGTCTTATGCTCCATTCAACTTAGTGGCCATTCCTATCAAGCCAAATATGAGCATCCATATAGTCGACATCACCACTAAGCAAAAAGGAGAACCAAAACCCACAAAGAAACTAGAAGAGTCAACATCAACATCATTTGCCCCTCAAAAATTTAAAACACACATTGAAACTCAACAAGAACAGAAAATAATAAAGCTAGGGGGCAAATCATCAAACAAAGAAACATGTGAGTACACAAAAATCCTCAATGAATACAAAGACATTTTTACACCATGTCTTTGAGTGTCCTTGCAAAAACTTTCAAGTAAGTTCAAGCCAAATTGGATAGGTCCATACGTAGTTTAGGGAGACGTCAGAAACAATGCTACCTCTTGTGCATACTGGAAAGAGAAGAGTTCAACATCTCAAAACGTTGTAAAAGCCTATATAATCCAAATAATTCAAAAATCCATAAAAAGCATAAAATCATGGAAAATCAAAATGTTGCATTCTTCATTATGTTCCATCATGCATTTTGTGAGTGTCACGCTCTTATTCGATTTTTGTCCCAGTAAGGAGTCTAAGGTTGCCTAGGTATAGGTTGACCCTTTGAGCCTTTGAGATCCCATAATAAACATGTTTACCACTTATCATTATTCCCCTATTCACATTTCCAAATGATTCCAATTGAAGCCTAGCTCTTAGCTCTACACTAATCTTGGTCTTAACGATCCATGCTATTAAGTCTAAACAAAGTCAATCTTCAAACCTACAGTACTCAATAGAAGCTTGCAAGTAGACCTCCCCCACTCCTCCTTAGTCTAAGGGAAGTCTAACTAGATAGTGAACTTTTGGAGGCGCTCAACCCCTTATCTCTCTTGGCCCAAGATGCCAAGAAGATCATAACTTTGAAGGAAGCAATCTAAAAAAAAGAGTGCAAAAAATGAGTGATCAAAAAAGAAAAATATATATGAGCAATCATTAGAAGCAACAAAGCATCTGAATATCCAAAGCATCTAGAAAGTCTCTAAGCGATACCAAAAAAAGATTAAAAAAAGCAAAAAAAATACAAAAAAGAAGAAAAAGAAAGAAAAAAAAGTGAAAGAGAGAAGGTTGTTGATTGTCCATACTCTCGAGTGGAGATTAATCTAAGCTCAAAACTACGAGAGTGACAATCTATCAAAGAAAGTAAGGTACAAAGCACACACACACCAACTGAGCAATACTAGGAGTCTAGCTATCTTTAGGGCCATCTCCTATTCTAGAGCATTTCCTTTACCCTAGGTCTATATTTTTGGCCATCCTTTGATCTAAGTCTAGCGAGCACTAATAAAATTTGTTGTTTGTCTAAGTTGAAAGCTTGTCAAAATGTTTTGTCTAGATAAGGATCAATGTTTAGCCTTTAGCAAAGCCCAAAATTCAGAAGAGTTCCATTTCCTCCCAGCTCCCACTTGAGTCCCTAATCCTATCTCAAGGTTCAGTAGGTCTCCCTATACCAAGTCAACTCGCAACCCACTGAGTCAAAAATCCTAGTTAACATCGGTCACATTGTTTGTTCCACCTGCATCAAAAGCAGTAAACATGTCATAACATCATGGCATTCATAGCACTCAAAACATAGTACTTTGCATTTCATACTTGTGAATTGCATCCAAACACATTGCATCTCATTCACAAAAAGACAAAAACAAATTACATCATGTACTTATGCATTCTCGTAAGCAAAATAAAAGCTTTAGCCAACCATATGCACAAGAGGAAAAGTGAAGTACAAGGTGTCAACTAAAGCTACATATAGATCTCAACCAATCATGTCTCACATCAATAAGTGCAAAATAATGTTTGAGCATAAATCACTCCTCCAACAAAGTCGGAGCAAAACTGTGCACTCAAGCGTGCAAATCTCCCCATGCAAGGGGGCAAGGGTATAAATCTCTTCAATAAATGTGGGTCTTTCAAGGACCTCAAGTCAACAAAATAGACCTTCACAAACTCTTCAGAAAAACCATTAAAATTAAAGAGTTGAAAAACCTAGAAAATTTGTAAAAACTAAAAAATCCCTAAAAATCGAATATGTTCTTCAAAATCTGCAATAAAAGAAGAATTTGTTCTTCTCTTTAGCTTAGCATGTGTTTTATTTCCGTAGTGCTCTTGCACCCTTGTTTTGCGTGCTTACATCCTTACAGGTTACCTTGGCAAAGCAAACAACTAGTCGAACTTACGACACGACGGATGATATGTCTGTTCATTGCAATTTCATTGATTATTATTTCAAATGTCGAACTTACACTAGTTTTTGCAAGTACAATTGCAAGAAATCGACGACAGATAAGGCCTATTTCAAAAATGGTACCTACCTTTCATGTAGACTACTGTCCTCGAGGGGGAAATATGTAAGCACTAAAAATACACACAAGTTTGCACGAGGACCCCATGATGTAAAATCCTAATCACGTACATGGAAGTGTGAATAATAGCGCCCTCTCAGCAGTACTCCTCTTGGTGACACATGGTGTCTTGTTTTTCCTCTGTTGATTCTTCATGTTTCTAACCATTCTTCATTTCCCTTTTGTCGATTCTTCTTTTGTCACATTCTTTGCCTACCTACATGCTTAGTTTTCGCCTTTTCATGCTAATTTCACCTTTCGACACCCCATTATGGTCTCTAATCCTAGGAAGCTTTTAAACAGCCTAACAAACTAAACCCATGTTTCAACTTTTACTCAGCTTTCTTCTTTTTAGGGTCGCCCCTATTATTTGACAGTCTCCCCCGAGCGACCCTGCTTTTTTGCATCCTATAGCCCAACTCCAATGCCAAATCAACTTCTCAACCTTCCAATAAGCATATGCAACTGACAGATCTCACCCAGGTACCCTCCTTTTACGGTTGCCCCCTGTTATTTGTTGGTTGCCCCCAGACGACTTGCCCTAGGAAAAGTGGTGACCCTTACAAATTTCAAACGCGAGTTTCTCCTTCGATTTGAGCCAAAAAAACTCCGTTATCACCCAGTCTGCATGCAATTTCGAGCTAAACATAGAAAAGACCAAAATTAACTCATTTAACACTCCCAATCAACCAAATTTAGCCCATGTGATTCAGTTTAACTTCTCCTAACAGCCATTCCTCCATGAATGATAAGCTTTTAAGCTCCGGTCACTCTTCAATCAATTGAGTCTAACTAATCAATCAAACAAGTTAACTCTCCAATCAAGAGAGTTAATTCCTCAATTATCCCCATCCCCCGTGTGCCAATCCATCCTATAAATATCCCTCACCTCTCCATTATTTCTCAAGTTGGAGAATGCTCTTCCCTTCTTCACAAGCTTTTCAAGCTTCTTCACAAGCCTTTGAGCCTCTTAGATTCTTTTTTTAGTCTTTTCAAAGCTTCAAATCTTTCATTGCATTAGCTTTCATTGTTGCAAAGCTTCAAAGCTTTCCCATAGGAGGCAAATTGAAGAATTGCATCCATTCATAGCTTTTAGTTTGTGCTCCATTAACATCTCAGATGCTCACGCAAGGCACACGTGGCTTTTGTTTGCCATTGTTTTGCCATTCAAGCTTTCAAAAGCTTCATTAGAGTATTCTCATGCTCTCATATTGCTCACAAATCGTAGACATAGTGCTCTCATAGCACTCGTAAGCTCACAATCGAGCTCTTTTCATTCCAAGCTTTCAAAAGCTCACATCATTGCCAACAAATTGCCATCTTCTCACTTGCTACCAAGAGGAGGACCCCATTGCTGCAAGAGGACGAGGAAGTTGTCGAACAAAAAGTATTCCTAAGTGTAGTGCAAAGCTCATGTGCCAAGCTATTCCCAGGTAGTAATTATTATTAGATAATGAAAATTTGCTCAAGGAAAGTAACTTGTTATTTTGCTCTTGATAAGAATTGTTAGTTTACTTTCATTTCATTGCAATAGATTAAATTGCAATTTGCTTTTCATAGATTAATTCATTTGCTTTCATTAGTTCGATCTTTTACTTGCTTTCCTAGAGTAGATTTCAAAAATCGTCCAAAACACAAAAACATAAAATAGAATTGCATTAGGTAAACTTCATCATAAAGCACATTCATATAGAATTGATTTATTTATTCAAGAAAAATACAAAAATATAGCTTGCATATCATGTAGTTGCATTTCATACACAAAATATACAAAAAACACAAAAATATTAGAAAAACTCAAAACGTTCAAACCCTCGATCTCATCACAAGGTAGTCACATTCACACTAGACACAAACCCTTGGTAACATCACAAGGTAGCAATCAAAGCAATCAAAAGTCAACCCTAGGTCAATCTTGGTCAAAGCAAGTCAACATATACCAACTCTCTTAGAATAACAAATGAATGTGCCCAGGACTTAGAGGAGAGTGGGTCAAAGCAGTTCTAGAGGAACTGGAAGAAGTAAACCCTAGACCACAACTCACACAGGAGCAACAACACATCATTAGGGTCATAGAACAAGATCAACAAATTCAACAACGCCTCTTGGACCACAAGGCTAGATTACAAGCTAGGACCATAAACGAAGCAAATAGACATCCGTCTAGAGGTTGGAATTTGAGAAATCCTAATAGCAGACAAATCACAAGTGACCCTTTGGGTCATATCATCATTTCAACAACTGCTATAGAAAGAACAAGACAATCCAAAACAACCATAGGCCCCGGACCAAGCCAGCCGCTCTTCACGAGGTTCTGCTCTCACACAAATAGAACAACCCCCGAGTCTCGCCCCCGCTCAATTGGCTTCTACCACAAGAGCGAGGGTGACTTGGAGGTCGCCAAAAGCAAGGAGAGGGTCCATGTGCTGAGTTGGAGCTGACCCATCAATGCTTGTCCCTGAGTCGTGTTTCAAAGAGTACAGTGCCAACCTATTCTTTTAAAATTTTATTAAAAGACTTTTCTTATTAATTAAAATATATATATATATTATATTTAGTGTTAAACACTTTTGTTTATTAAAATAATCACTCTAACGATGAATGGGACATGACAGTCCTCCCTTCCAAAATATTGTTTGTCCCCAAGCAATTTCAGATTCGGATGATCAAAAATTTTTGCTCCTTCCCATGTTGCATCCTCAAAAGGCATTTTTTTCCATTTCACCAAATATTTTGGAATGACCTTATTTCTGAGTTTCTTCTCTCATATCTATGATTGCTTCAGGCTCCAAAATCAATTTCCCTTCGTCATCAAGTAGAGACAACTCCAAACAAGGAGTGATGTGCTGTCCCAACACCTTCTTGAGGCAAGATACATGAAAAATATTATGAATTCTGCTATTTGTTGGTAACTCCAGCTCATATGCCACCTCCCCCACCTTCTGTGTGATCTTGTAAGGCCCATAAAATCGTGGCTTAATCTTCTTTGCAGCACTCCCCTTGAGGGTAGACTGCCTATAGGGCTGCAACCTCAGAAAAACCGAGTCTCCAACCTCAAAAGTCCTCCAAATGATGATGATCAACATACATCTTTTGTTGATTTTGAGCCTATTGTAAGTTCTCTTTGAGTGCATTCAAAATATCCATACTTTGTTTTACCAAATCTCTAGCTCCAAGAACTCTGCTATCCACAAGAATCAAATCCACAAATGATAATGCCTCATTACCATAGAGTGCTTTGAAAGGAGTCATACCTATTGACATATGATGACTGGAATTGTAGCAATATTCCCCAAGATGAAGCCACTTAATCCATGTTGCTTGCTGCCCTGTAACATAATTTCTCAAATATCCTTCAAGTCATTTATTCACAATCTCTATTTTTGTCCATCCGTCTAAGGGTGATAGCTAGTGCTTGGAGTCAATTTTGTGCCCGTCAACCGAAAAAAAATTTGCCAAAACAAACTAATGAACCTGCTGTCCCTGTCACTCACAATGTTTTTAGGCAGCCCATGTAGTCTAAACACCTCTTTAAAGAACAAATCAGCCACCTGTGGAGCATACTTGGTGAGTCTATCCACCACCACAAAAATGTGATCCTTACCTTGCACCTTCGGAAGGCCCGTGATAAAATCCATCGAAATGGTCTCACATTTCTGATTTGGAATGGGTACCAGCTGGAAATGTCTACTCTACCTTGTTTTGTTGGCAAGTCACACATTCTCTAACATGCTTCAAGACATCCCCCTTGAGGCCTTTCCAAGAAAATCGCTCACTTGTTTATATGTCTTGTAGTACCCCTGATGACCAACCAATGGAGTGTCATGATATGCTCTCAAAATCTTCTCTTTCATCTTCAATCCTAGGACAAGGTATACTCGGTCCTTCTAGAGAATGAGCTCTTCAACCACCTTGTACCTGTCATCTTGCAACTTGCCCTCCAAGATGTCAATAGCAAATGCATCCCTTGCATACTCTACTAATATAGAAGCCCTCCAATCAACAAAAATATCAGTCATAGAACATAAATAAGGCCTCCTAGATAATGCATCAACTAACACATTAGTATTTCCCTTAACATACTCAATATCAAAATCAAAAGCTTGCAACTTACTTACCCACTTTTGTTGCCCATCATTCAAATCTTTTAGATTGAGGAAGAACTTCGAACTATTATGATCCGTTTGCACCACAAATCTCCCAAAAACCAAATATTGTCTAAACTTAGCCAATGCATGCATAATGACTAGCATCTCCTTGTAATAAATAAAGAAACTCCTTTCTGACTCTTTGTGCTTTCGACTCTCAAATACTATAGGGTGCTTGTTTTGCATCAATACTGCTCCAATACCCTCTCATGAAGCATCACACTCCAAAATAAATGGAAGCGAAAAAATCGGAATAGCCAACACAGGACATGAATTCATTACCTCCCTGAGCTGATCAAAAGCTCTTTGTGCCTCCTCAATCCAAGAGAACGATCCCTTCCTAGCCAAATTCGTCAACGGGGCAGCCAACTGTGAAAACCCTTTGATGAACCTCTTGTAATAGTTGCAAAGCCCCACAAACCCTCTCAAAAGTGATAAAGTATTGGGTCGAGGCCAATCCACTATTGTCTTGATCTTCTCCTCATCTACACTGACGCCTTGGGCACTAATCTTATGTCCTAAATACAGAATCTCAGTCATCCCGAACTCACATTTGGATGCCTTGGCGAAAAGTGATTGCTGCTCAAGTATACCCAATACCTCATCTATATGCCTCAGATGATCCTTCCAAGTCTTGCTATAGATAGGTATGTCATCAAAGAAAACCAACACAAATCTCCTTAACTGCTTACTAAATACCTAGTTCATGCAAGATTGAAACGTGGCTGGAGCATTTGTCAACCCTAATGGCGTGACTAGAAACTCATAATGCCCAAAATGACATCAAAAAGTTGTCTTGTGAACATACTCCTTCGTCATCCTTATCTAGTGGTACCCGAATCACAAATCAATCTTAGAGAAATATACTGCACCATGAAGCTCATCTATCAAATAGTCAATCCTGGAAATTGGGTAGCAGTTCTTGATTGTCTTCTTATTGAGTGCCCTATAGTCAATGCACATCCTCATAGTACCATCCTTCTTCTTCACCAACACCACAAAGGAAGCAAAAGGGCTAGAGCTCAGTCGTGTGTGTCCCATATCCAATAACTCCTTAATCGCATTCTCAATCTCTTCATTGTACCTCCTCGGATGACGATATGGTGTAGTGATGACCGGCTTAGATCCCTCCTCCACCTCAATGACACTGAAATCCCCTATTTGGAGGTAGTCCTGGAGGAATATCACTGAATACCATGCTATGCTTGTCCATAATAGGCTAAATATCTATATGAATACTCTTTTCACCCGTGGGTGAAATCCATCGATAACCAAACATTGGACTGCCCAATCAACCTGTCCTCTGCAAAAGGCTCTCTCCATCCTCTTGGCTAAAACAACCCTCGGTGCTCCATTAGATAAGCCTTGAAGAACCACCTCCTTACCCTCTGATTTGAATTTCAGCTACATAGTCTAATAGTTCTTGGAATACTCACCAAGTGAATACAACCACTACACACCCAAAACTACGTCTGTCTCACCTATGCCAACAACATAGAAGTCATCGCAAACTCTGTGTCTTCCCAAGGTGATGTCAAGTTGTTGAATCCTTCGTGTGCATGGAATAGTAAATCCATCGACCACAATCACATTGAACCCCTCAAAGTCATTTGTCTTCAATTCATCCTAGTCACCAAACCCTCATCAATGAAATTATGGGTAGCTCCACTATCAATCAAGATTGTCACCTTATGACCCTACAATACTCCACGAACTCGAAATGAGTGATACCTCAGTGCTCTTGAAAGAGTGGCAAGTGTGCCTCCTGAAGAACCTTCTACCACTTCATGTTCCTCTACCTCTTATAACCTCAACCTCGAGTTCTTCTACCTCTAAATCATCATCTGATACTACCTTTGTGAAATGCACTTGTCCCTTGCCCAAACGCCCACGGCTCCCTGCATAAAAAACTTAGTTTCTTCCTTTGGAGTTCGTTCTTTGCCTCTTCATTCCTATTGGGTCTTGGAGGCAATTCCTTGGGTGGAGAGAAATTCTTTTGGAAGGGTTTCTTTTATTGCAATATTGGACGTGACTTGAGGTTGAACTTGCCTTTAGCCACTGAATCCTCCAAATTCAAAGCTCTTCTAATGGCCTCCTGCAAAGATCTTGGCTCAAATGCTCTCACCAACCCCTTGAGTAAATCACTTAGACATTCCACAAAAAGTACTATGAGTCTCCTCTTCGTCACATTTGGTACCATCACTAAAAGCCTATGAAACTCTGCTACTTAGTACTCAATCAATCCCTCCTGTCTCAATTGTGCTAACTCTCTGAAGTAAGTCTCCAGATCCTTCCTATGAAACCTCTCTATCAATCTCTAACTAAACTCCTCCAAGGTGGTAATGGAACCATGACCTTGTGTCACCATGCCATGGTACCATGGGCTACACCCTCCAAATGTAAAGTAGCGAACTTAATGGCTTTTTCTTCAAACATGAGATTCAATGAGAAATATGTATCCAATTTCTGCAACCATGCTCTAGCTGAACAACTATCTGATCCATCATATGTGGGTATAGTGATATTTCCCAAACGTTGTATATCTCTACGGAGTTGCTCCTCATACCTTCTCCTCCTATGCCCATTTCTTGTTTTTGTTAGAACATAATGCTATTAGGGGTCATACCCTTATAACATTTACATAATGTTCTAATATAAGGTTATAAAACCTTATGTTATAAAACATATACCATTTAATAATTAATAATCTAATTATTTACAAATGGTTGCTTTGAATGGGTGTGACTCATACCCCTTATAGTATTATGCCACCCCTTCTCCTTTATTTAAGGAGGTTCTCTCTCATTTGAGAGGGTGTTAATTTGGAGTTTTATCTAGTGAATTATATCACTATGCACAAAAGGTATTATTGACCATGTGGAAGTATGTAGAGGAGTATATCCCCAAATTCAATCTATTTCTTAATAGACTATATTTTGTAAGTGTTTTAATAAAATGATGTTTTATGGGATTTTTTACCTGAAAAAGGTTTCCCCATGTATATCTTGTGTAATGTGTTAAATATATGCTTATATAATGTTCATTCTATTTATTTTATATTTTGTTTATAATGATTAGCACCCTAAGATCCTAATTTCTAACATGGTATCATAGCAGGTTAGGCTATACTAATCATTTTTACAGGCTCTACTAGAAGACTTGTAGAACTTGATGGGAAACCTCTTTATGTTCAATCAATACATTTGCAAGGTCATTTGTGCAAAACATCCAGTGTGCCTTTTTATTATTTATAATCAATTCATCAAAAGTAGGTTAGGAAATGTTAATCATTTTTATAAGTGATATCTAAGAGAATTGTCATACTAATGGATTCTTCTCTTTGTGTGGTGAAAGGTGAGGTTGTCATTCATTTTGCCCCCTATTCTTGACTACGTCTTTCGATATATTATCTTTTTTTAGTCCTATAGATTATGACTCTCCTTTCAAGAACTAATGTTTTATATCATCGAATTTAGTTGCAGTATAACCTATATAAATACATACATACATATATTTTGTTTCATTATATATCAAATAATTTAAACTTACCAATATATAATCATGAATCTTGTTAATCATACATCTTTTAATCATCAAATACTTTCAAATTATGGTCTATTTAATAAGATCAAAATCTTTAGAAAAGCCTGAAATCATAGTGGGGTCAAGTAATTTAAATGTTTTAAGTTTCATAAAAGAGGGACATTAGGTTTCAAATAATCTAGTACTTAATTTTTAATTTTAATAGTTCTAAATATTTATAAGAAGTTGAAAGAGTCTTTATAACTAGTCCAAAGAGCCTCAACAAAGTCATGACCATTCAAACATGGTCAAGTTTCAAACAAAATCTCAATTTAAAAAGAATGCATCGAAATTCATTATATGAGGAAAGTCGAACCTTTTAAAGAGAGAGTCAATCATTTATAAAAGATGGAAGTCCATTACTTAAAGAAGGTCGATCCTAATACGTCATATAAGCCGCATCTTTCATGAAAACCATTTGCATCCTTATATCCATTCTCCTTTAAATTGCAAATAAATTAAAGCCAATTTAAAACCAACCATCATGTTAAAGGAAAGTCGCATTCTTTAAAAAGAAATCGCTCCTTAAGGTTATGAAAAGTCATAGCCTTTAAGACATTATAAAAGAAAAGTCTCGCATCCTTTAAAGATTAACAGTAAAGGCATTAAACATTAACATGGGACGCATCCTTTCTAAAGGAAAGTCGCCTCCATTAGAAGGAAAAAAGGAAAATCTTAGTTTTTTTTTATAAAGTTATTTTTTTTAGTAATATTCTTAGCTTTTTAATAAAAGGGGATTCGTACCCTTTAGAAAAGTCACACTCCTTAGAAAAATAAGACTACTTTATTAAAAAAAAGAGAAAGTTTAATAAAAGGTAAAGTTTAATAATAAGTAATAAGATTAATTAAGAATAATAAGATTAATTAAAAGTAATACTATTAAAAATAAGATTATAAAAATTTTAAAGTCTTTTATTATTTATTTTTTAGAACTAATGGATTTTACAAAGAGTGATATGTTCGTACATATTTGATAGATGGGGACAACGGAGAAAATTGAATACATAGAATCAATTCATAAGGACAATGTTTTATCGTATCCATATGCATAGTGTTAATTTTGGTATAACCCATCTTTGTCTTTCAAAGATTAAGACCTATGGGCAATCCTTCTCGATGAGAAATTTCAAGCTTTAGCGAAGTATTTGCATAACATTTTACCACAATGCTTTATTTTAATGACCATGAATAAGAACCAACATTTCTAGATCATAAACATAGAATAATTCTCCATGCTCGTCAACTTGAAATCAAATTGCAATACAACGGGTTGTGGTATAAGTTGTGAAAATAGAGAGCTATCTATTATACTACAAAATGAATTCGCACCAACCATCCTCGGGATGAGTGTGAGAGAAAGAGAGTGGGTATGATATGTGTCTTCACACAAATTTGTCAACTAATTAACAAGGCAATGGAAGTTTGTCCTCTCAAGGCATCACTCTCTCTACTGAATCCCCAACGTACCAGGATTATTCATACTATGACATAATTTGTGAAAGCTTAACAGTCATATTCTACTATATATATGTTTAATTTTGTTGGTTGATAATTCATGTGGCATATGTTTAACCTCGTCATTCTCAAGTTACCTAGGGTTTCCTTTCAAAATATCCTTTACATTGTTCTTATTAGAGTTATAATGAATGACTTATGGCACTAAGGAGGATTTAAACCTAGGAAACACTCTTATGAGTGCTCCTCATTATACCCAACAATCATTTCACATGATTATATAGCTCAAGTTGAAATCAGATACTATTATCAACTCCAACTGACTCACTTTCAGAAATTTCTAATATCAAACCATACATATGTATACCATATTATACAAAAGTGTAAATGTTTTAGTCTTTTCTCTCGAGGCAAGAAACCTAAAACAAGTTTCTATATTTCTTCTTTTGGTTAACTTATCTATCATATCATACTCATATGGTCCCAAGGATTATAAGACTATGGTAAGGTGGAAACAGAAAGGCCTAGCACGTACATCAAAGAGGCCATAAATGGAAATCCTTCCATCACTAAAGCTATGAAAGTTGTAGGTCTAAATTCACTTATTATAAACCTAACATCTCTTATGAGCTACTAAAACTAAATGAGTCAGACTCCATCTTGCTCTATGTTTGAACATATTGAAATTAACTTTAGAGATATATGCTATTATGATAGTTTAGTATTCCTTGATATTGCTAATATTTTTTTAAAAGATGTAAGCAACACCTAAAAACATAACTCTATTACTATTTTTGTTATAACCATAGAGGATGTTGTGTCTTGGATGTTAAAGAGGATCATCACCTCTAAAATTAAAAGATGTCATATAATTTGCATTGTCATGCATATAAATATTGTCCTATGTAAAGGCTCCAATTTTAAATAAATTATCTTTTATATGAAATAATTTGATAAAAACCTTTGGTAAGTTTGCATGGCTAAGGGATTGATTAAATTTGATATTAGTTAATTAAATATTGTTATAATCAAGAAGCAATTTTACCCTATATGTCATGGAGAAGAGAGGTTCATAAGGGGCAATACTACAAGCTAAGAAGGTATGTCCAAATGGATAAAGACATCCAAGATGACATTTTGATACAATATATAAGCATTTTTCATAACTATCTAAAGAGGTCAATATTTTCTCTAAAAGCTATAAATTTATTGGGTATAAAGCACCTGCTTGTAATGGGTGGTTGTCGCCCTTATACATTGTCTAAGGAGCAAGCCTAGAAAGAATAGCTCACCCGTTGCTTTAAATTTTTATGGATAATTACTATATGTTTAATGATTTTATTTTCCTTATAGAAACATGGCAAATTATACATATTTATACTTATGAATATCCCATATGATCTCCTTAATAAGATTGTTAGATCATTTTAAATTATTCTCATAGCATATTATATGTTGACTTATTTAATCGTGGGCTTTTATTATTTTTGCACCAAAAATAAATTTTATTGATTATATTACTAACTATGTTGGTAACCTTATTGATAGGACATATACTTCAATCTATGTCTTCAAAATATGGTGCAGCTGCTATCACATGGATGGAGTAATATTTAAACAGCTATCTTCCATAGCTCTTTTATCAAAAGTTGACTACAAAGTCACTACAAAAGAATCAATGTGCTTAGGAGATTATTGGAAATGTTGTTCATCTGGTTGCTATTACAAGTCCCACTTTATTATATGATAAAGCTATTTACTCTCCACTTTATTATATGATAAAGCTATTTACTCTTACTCAAAACTCCTATTTCCAGAAATAAAGCACATTTGAAGTTCATGGGCACTACCTTCAAAGGAAAATCCTTCCATCCTAATATTATTCTTCAGTTCTGTAAGACTCATTATCAGATGGCAAATATCTTTTCTGAATTTCAATAAAGTTTTTACCCCTTTTATTTAAAAAAAATTATCAGATGGCAAATATACTATGTCAAGAAGATCTAGGCTAGGTTCTCAGTAATCATAAAAAATATATATGCAATATAGCATCAAACCTCTGTGCAGTACAAAATTCTCCAAATTCAAACCAATGTTCGGCCATCGAGGGGGAGTGTGCATGCCAATAGCACCTCTAGATGTAAGACCTAAGGCATAAAATAAAACCTAAGGCATTTTAATGCCTTCAGATGTAAGGAGTTGCCATTGAGGGGGAAAGAGTATGTCTAACAATGGCAGCTCTATGTAAGACCTAAAAAGCAAAAAGGAAGACCTCTAGACATTATATATGGTTAACCTCTTGCATTATTTGTAAACCCTATGGGCATATTAAAAATTCTTCTCTCTCTAAATCTTCCACTTGTAAAAGCATTGTATTATGTAAGACCTACGGGCACTATGGAATGAACCTGGGGGGTTGGTTTGAGGAGTTCTGGGCTCCAACAAAAACATTGTAAGACCTCATTTAAGCATCATTTTTAAAACACGGGATTATAAATTGTGACAAGATGACTTTCATGTAGTCCGGAATACATGCTCTTCATTTTGGCATATATTTGTGTCCCTGTTTATCACTATCAAAGAAGACCTACGTTACTAAGGTACTTCATTTTTTCTTTTATAGCAATTGACATGTGATGCCCCCTATTAACCTTAAGGGGGAGTGTTAGAACATAATGTTCTTAGGGGTCATACCCTTATAACATTTATATAATGTTCTAATATAAGGTTATAAAACCTTATGTTATAAAACATATACCATTTAATAATTAATAATCTAATAACTATTAGATTATTAATTATTTACAAATCGTTGCTTTGAATGGGTGTGACTAATACCCCTTTAGGTATTATGCCACCCCTTCTCCTTTATTTAAGGAGGTTCTCTCTCATTTGAGAGGGTGTGAATTTGGAGTTTTATAGTGAATTATATCAATATACACAAAAAATATTATTGGCCATGTGGAAGTATGTAGAGGAGTATACCCCCAAGTTCAGTCTATTTCTTAATAGAATATATTTTGTAACTGTTTTAACAAAATGATGCTTTATGGGGTTTTTTACCCGAAAAGGTTTTTCCCATGTATATCTTGTGTAATGTGTTGAATCTATGCTTGTATAATGTTCAATCTATTTATTTTATATTTTGTTTATAATGATTATTATCATAAGATCCTAATTTCTAACAATTTTCATCTCATAATATTCAATGAGAGACATGTCGCGACAGATGGCTGGGTTTAGGGCATTATATTCAGCATGATACCTTGCCATCTCATCCTCTTGTCATGGTGGTATGAATTGTTCTTCCTCAAAGGGATCTGCCTCTTCACTCTGTAAAAATTTGGCTCTGAATGTCTTCATGGGTGGGTTAATTGAAACTCTGTCATTAGCTGAGTTACTTCCTTCTGCAAAAGGCTGATTGGACCTACCCACACTCCATTGTTGATTCATCCCCCTTAGAATCTGAACTATCTCTGCCATCCAAGTTACTTCCTTCTGCAAAAGGCTGATTGGACCTACCTGCACTCCATTGTTGATTCATCCCCCTTAGAATTTGAACTATCTCTGCCATAGAGTCTCTCATAGAGGATTGAAATCCTATGTTCTCCCTAATAACCTGCATATTTTCTTCACTCTTGTCTCCCACGGTTGCCTCTTTCTTCTTCTCTCTTCACTTGTACCTGATTTCCCTATCACTCAGGTGCGTGAATCTGCATTACCACAGTACCACAGGCTGGCAAGAAAGGTGGCTCTAATACCACTGTAATGTGCCAATAAATTCTGACCTGAATATCCATGCATAAAATAGTACTCTTCATAGTAATGTATATCAAACAGACAAGAGATAACAGATCTGAACTATTGTTATATTAGTTTGAATTTTCAAGAGGCACCACAATTTATAAAAATTAACCTCCCAGCTCTGAGTCAGAGTTTCAACAGAAAATTTGCAACTACAGTCTCTAAACACAACGTATGATGCTGAAAGACAATTCTTACAAATTCACAACCATGCCAAACCCCAGAGAAAGAGTAGTTATTGAGAATCTAATGCCAACTACCAACAGCATATTCCAAAATCAGTTCATTGGCTGAGTAACATACATACAACAATGTAGCATGTTGAATCTGATCTATAGTGTCACCTTCACCTCTCCTTCGAATATCGATTGGAAATAGTACAGATCTGGCGTGATTTTGGTCTGCGATAGTATCTTCAAATATGCTGGAATACAGATGCGAAACAAGGACTGCTCGGGTGAGTATTGGTTCCGCCCCTGAATATGAACTGGGCGCTTGATGTGGTAGTGATTTCGATCGCTAATCTCAGAGATAGTGGTGTCTCTGACACCATAATCGCTTCCCTTCCAAAGTAAGTCTGGTTGATTGATGATGTGGCGCGAGCCTCTAAAAGACTGGTAAACTCTGCCACCTCTCAAGCCTGCGACTTCCTTCAACTATATGCCTAGCACTTATGACTTGTATACCCTTCACTCCTCCAATGATGTTTTCATAGCTTAGACAATAACAGTAGCTCAACACAATAGGTTCACAGACCTGAAAGAGAATTAACACATAATTAAAGCACTTGCAAACTCCCAAAGTAGAATTTGCTTAAAGAATCACAGCAATAAATAGGGGTTTCGTCCTACCGATTGCAACTGTCCTGAGGTTTTCGTCTCAAGCAAGTTAGAACACAATGTAATATTGCTCATCAGAATTCAAAAATCAGATCTCCAAAAATGAAGTTTGAAAGTTTCTTTTATACCAATCTTGGGATCGGATCTAAGGGCCCAATGTGGCGCCAACCTGTTCTTTTAAAATTTTATTAAAATACTTATCTTCTTATTAATTAAAATATATATATTTTATATTTATAGTGTTGAAAAACACTTTTGTTTGTTAAAATACTAATATCACTTACTAGCGGTGAAGGGGACATGACAGTATTTGTCAAAATTAATTTTTTTATTCAAATAAGGACATCCATATTTTTACTGCGTTTATTTCTTTGTACTATATTTTAGTCTATGTCATTGTTAGGTGAAGAAAGGTTTGAAGAAATATGTATTTGGTCCCTGTCTGGGACTAACATAGTGGACAACACTCGTAAGGACTCCCCTTATGCAGTGGTGATGTTTAATAAAAGACAATGGTGAGGAGCATGCCTGGGGAAGGTAGAACTAGAAACATGTGTCAAGAAGACTAGACCATCTATAAAGGCCTATTTTTAGTTGAAATTAGTTGCATCAATGAAGAATGAGGACCTGTACAAATAGACTGTGGATAGAACATTGTTGGGTGAAACATGCATCCTCTTGGAAGTGAAACTAACCTTGGAGATGGAAGAACCAAGTGTAAAGGAGGAGGTGTTGGTGTTGGTGTTGATGTTGTTGGAAGAGGTTCAGATAGTCTATGAAAGGATGGAGGCCATGAGGTGTTGCTATTTGGATTTCATACAGTTTGTGAAGGATGTCAAATTTGTTCACCATGATGGGCTTCTTGGAATCTAAAGCTCTTTCATTCCCCATGCCGAAACAGACAAAGGCAATATTCATGGCACTGATAAAGCATGAGGTACAGGAGCCACGTGTTTGTTTGGGTCTCTCAACAAAGGTTTCAAGCTTGTCTACCAAGGAGCTGCAGAAGAGCTCAGCAAACCTATCTCAACACTTGGCACAACAACCAAGTACCCGAAGGCCTTGGCCATTTTCCATATCAAGTAAATGCAGACAACCTCATATAGTGGGTTCAGTGTTGGTTTATGTTCTGTCTGTTCAGGACAAGGTAATGGTAAATTCTGATTTCTAGTTTCTAGCTGTTTTCTCTTGTTCAGCTGTAGGGTTGTGTTGGGGTAATCTGTATGGGGTGCATTCTTTGTGGGTGGTTTGGATGAAAGACAACAGTGTGGTCTTTTGGGCAGTGAAACTCTGGGCTTTCAATTTTGGTAGATATTTGTGTTTTGTATTGTCTTGCAGAGACTCTTGATTAAAGAAAACCTAATGACAATTCCAGCAACTAAAATATCAATGAAAAACAAAACTTTTAAAAAATCCTGTACAGCTGAATTTTGTATGGTGATATTAATTTATATTAACTTTTTCAGTGGCCTTTGGCCAGTTCAACCGACTTTGGGGCTGGCTAACCCATTGCAACCCCCAATTCGCCAACCAAATGTCATACCAAAAATAGTCAGACCCACGAATGCAGCATAGATTGGAAAAAAATAAGCAATCTAGAGTAGATCCTCCACAATTTTCCAATTCACAGGTTGTCTGTGAGCAGGAAGCTAAAACAAATATTAAAGGAAATTGAGCTGACTAAATGCAGACATGAAGAAAATTATTGTGTATTGTTTCTTCCAATTCCAATGAGCTGCAGATTCAAAGTGACTGAAGGAAATTGTCAAAAAAAAAATCATGTGCCGTCTGGTTCAATGATAAAACATATTTAATACCACATCCTCTGAGGGAAAACGCATAAGAGTTGTGGCAAATTTATTCACATATCTAAGCAAACTATAAGTGATATCCTACAAAATTCCCAAAATCAGGATATTTTCGATTAAGTTTCACAAACATGGCAACTTAGGGATTAATTACAAGTCGGCTCTTGTGCTCTAGCTGGATTGTGTCATTCTGATATAGATGCTACTTTATTGTTTGCAGCTTCCCTTGTGTGAAACCCAACCATCAATTAAAAAATTCCTTTCAACCTTTTTCTTAAAAAAAGATATGTTACTATATGGACTTACACAGTGTACGGCACACAATGTCTTTCACATAATTAACATTTTTGTCTACTTTATTAAAAATTGCGCTTTAATGTTGACTCATTAGTCATAAATGGATGATTTTGGGGCATTTAATACATTATCTTTTTATTACAATAGTAAAAACTTGTGGGTCCACATGCAGATGGTTTCAGTTCAGCGACACAGCATCTATCCCCACACACTGCTACTGGGATATCTCAGTCCTCTATGGTAGGTATCATGGATCCATTACTACTCAGGATCATGAGCTTTCTAGTTCTCCCCATGTGTAGCTTGGGGTAAAAAAACAAGCACAGATCACCATTTTTCTCTCCCCCTCTAGATAGTCATCAACCCTGTATGTTATTAGCCTGTAACACGAGAAGTGTTCTGCTTCCTCCTTGGATTGCCCAATCAGGCCGCCTTAGCACAGAACATTCCCCATTGATTATTATTAGACCTTACAAATATATAAGTATAATATAGAAAATTCAAATAAACAACAAAAAGACTTGAATATATCTATCCCCATAGAAAATTAACACTTACGCATGAGATGCATATTCTGCACAGGTGGACATAATTACAAGTTATCCTCATGCTATATCAACTCAAGAGAAAATTAAGCAGGAAGCAAGTATGGTTGGAATCGGCAATTCTGATGTCGATGTTGCTTTGTTGTTTGCAATTTCTTATACGTAGAACACCTACATGATTCCATCCATAAGCGAATCTCCTTTTCTCAATAAGGCAAATTATTCAAGCTTTTTTCTATAAATACATTTTTTCATGGAATTGCACAAAGTATACACATGAGTTTCTTCAAATTATCACAAGCTTGAGCTCAAATAAATGAACACAATACCCGATGTCAATCCCGAGTAGACATAGTTTAATTAGATGTAAATTTTAATTTTAAAATGCAGAGAATTAATCCCCCATCCACTGTCTGCTCCACTTCCCAAAAAAAGGTAGCTGAATTTGAAAATGGTTGGCTAGGATGGAACTCCAAACTATGTAAATTAATCCTATAAATAACCCCTTCGAACAAGGGACGCTATAGTAAATTTATAAAAGCAAGAGAACCATATTTTATATGAATTTCCTTTTAAAACATAGTAAAATTGCTTGAAATCTTTGAAAATTTTACCAAACAGAAAGTTGCCGTTAGTTTTCTCTTCCAGAACATATACACCTTTATTAACACTGCAATTTATTTCATTAAAAGAGGTTTGCAATCGAACAATCAGGAGAGAGACAGTGCCATTGATTGCATCTCACGGTCCATAAATTAACAACGGAATTGCACACCCATTCCAACGCTTCAATTCTTCAGATCGTGTAGTATCAGAACTGTGTTGCTTATCACCCAACAGGCCATGGCCTACACGTAAGGCAGAACGATTCCTTGATGATGACCTGGGTTCAAGTCTCACTGGCGCCACTGCAGGCCAAAATTGCTCAGGCAAGTTTTAACAGGAAAGAGAGCACACCCATCAATAGGTGAGCCTTCGCCTAATGTTACAATCAACTTAATAGCGCAAAATTCCATGCCCTGCCTGTTATGGCATCAATGTGACTCGCTTCTGGACTGAACTGGGAGAAAATTACCTATACTTGGACTAATTTTTTCCCTAAACTTAAAACAGCAATAAATTTATTGATCTGCAGTCTTCAATGTTGGTTTTTGTAATAAAAAGCAATTAGGCAAATTGCGAGAAATTAGATTTTTACCACTTGGTACTCCCGAAACTCCCATTTATACCCTCCATCTGTACATCTTAACAGTCTTTTATTTTTTCTATGAGAAATTATCATTTTAATTATGCAAATCGTAACATTACTTCCTCACAATTCGTTCATTTAATTTTGACCTATGGAATTTTAAAGCGGTAAAATGTCAAATTAAAAGCACTTACTAACCTGGATCAACTGCTGCTATAGATTTGCGCAGATGAAGGGAAACCCCGAATCTTTCTGCATTGATCCAAACCCTTGTTTATTTTTCCTCAACGAAATCTTTAGAAAATTTCGTTCAACGAATGATTAAAAGAAAAACAAATAAATGAATGAACGAATAGAAAGTGGAGAAAATAAAAGGATGTATGAGCAGAAGAACAATTCAGGGATTATAATAGAAATTCTCGTTCTTTCTCCCCATCCCATCCATTGCGACTTCCCCCTTCCTTCCCTCTATTCTGAACAAGTACGTTAGAAAGCTTGTGTTTTTAACTTTATCAATCACTAGTTTTCGTGGGGGAAAAAATATAATGATGACGCTTTAGGCCTCTGAAAAAAAAATTGCAGCTAAATTTGACGGTCCCGCTAAACAAATAATTTTTTTATGACGGTTATCCGTTCATCCCTTCAAGTTGGTAAGATCAGAAGTAAAGAAAAAATCAAACACCAAATACATATACAGTAGCAGAATCTTGTAGAATTGTTTGGTGCTTTGCCCCAAAAACAAAAAAAAACAGTCCAACTCATTTATTATTTTTTTTAAGAAATTATTCTATTTTGGAGAAAAACCATTAAAATTATTCTATTTTAGAGAAAAACCATTATTATACGGGAGGACGTCTTCATGTGCATCAAGTTGATCTAACAAAGAGATTAGAAGATGTCATGGACGATGGCCGGAAGTGCATTCGAATTTGAAATTTGGGCAGAATAAGGAAAAAATTAATGTATAGATATAATATTTGGCTAATCAAAAAATTTAAATCCCAAAGTTGTCCAATGATTTTTTTTTCTAATTATAGCACAGATACTAAGTGATGAACAAAAGGTTATGATGTGCATCACATCTACCAAAGAATGGAGCTCAAGTGGACGTGCAAATATCTTTAAACATGTGCCATAACAAAAATGGTTGCCATGAAAACCATCTATTAAGCTGGTATGAACCTTGTAGAGTGTTTGTATCCATTTGAAACTCTATATTTCTATTCGTTTTTGTAAACTAGAAATTGAGAGCAATAAAAAAATCAAACACACTATTAAATTATTACTCTAAATCAAACATAAACCTTAGATAGAGCAATAAAAGAAGAATAAGTGGATTTGCTTGTGTGATGGATTGTGTTTGCTCAAAACACTAGCAAGATTCTAGAATATTTATGTAAGATTGACTACTTGATCATTTGATTTGGATG
Source organism: Cunninghamia lanceolata (assembly GCA_027924645.1). NCBI lineage: Eukaryota > Viridiplantae > Streptophyta > Pinopsida > Cupressales > Cupressaceae > Cunninghamia > Cunninghamia lanceolata. The sequence continues at coordinate 16,087,049 of BSBN01000508.1, read as the reverse complement.
GTTGATGATAATACTAGGATATTTATATTTAAAAAAATATATCTAAATTCTCACTTTTTTTGGTTTGTAATTTTTTTTGGTTTTTATTTTTAAAAAAATTTAATTTTTTTTGTTTGATAGTTTTCTTTTCGTGATTTTCTCCACCTTTTTCTCCTTCCAATAGTTTCTAATTCTTTTTTTGTTTTTATTTTTTATTTTTTTCCAATTTCTTTTTTAGTTTTTCTTTTTTTGGTTCCAGCGTTTTCTCCTTCAACACTTTTTAATTTCTTTTTGGGTTTTTTTTTTTTTAAAATTTTCTTAAGTTTTATTTTTTATTTCCTTTTTGGTATTTTAAATTTTTTTTATAAATTTAGGAGAAAAAAATGAGTGCTCTAATCCCCACCCCGATGTGACTGTATAACGCCTCTCGGCGCAATGATGAGATGATGAATGTAGGAGGAAGAATTAATTTATTGATTTTGAATGAGAGAGTGAACAGTTGAGATTAACTCAATTGATTTTAGAATCGATTTTTAATTTAAAATCGATTTGTTTTTATTCTAAAATTGCTTTGTCTTTTGGTTTATTCTATTTATTTGATTTTGGAATATGAAGCATAAATCAAAGAATTAAAAACTTGCACAATTTGATGGGCATAAAATATTGATTTTTTATACGAGTTAATTGTGGAATAATGAGAGGGTAATTATTTATTTAGTTAGTTAGTTATGCATGTACGGATTTAATTAATTAATTAACGTGGTGTAATTAATTAATCGCCACGGTGATATTGGAGCAAGTTAGCTAGGATGAATTGCCATGTAGATAGAACTAGGGTGGTGGACTTAGGGTGTCTACAATTTTTGTCTTCGATTTATCCTCATTTATATGTCAAGTCAAAATTAGTAGTAATGTTTTCTAGATAAGTTGTAAAGGTGTCGTATCATGGTCTAGTACTTCAAAACTAACAACTTTACAGATGATTGCATTATTCTAATAAATACCTGACAAAAGGTGGTTGAGGCTTGAATGTAGAGAAGTGACAAATTGGCAAATGATTACAAGAACTTCTTTGGGTGTACTTTTGTCAATGTTGTCACTTAGAGATTATTTTAACATATTATAAAGGTGGTGTATTTTCGTCAAAGAAATGTTGCCTCAATTTAGAAGTTTCAAGAGGAAAGAGTGTTCATGAATGCCAATCTATCAAGCAATTTGCATCCAATGACAAGGGTATTTAAAAGCTAAAGAGTTTTGATGCATATTTTGTTGAATTAAACAAAGTAAATTAAATTATGTGATTAATGTTATTTAGAAATAATTAATTACTAATTTAGATAGGATACAAATTAATAAACTATACAAATGAAATAAAATACTCAATTACATGGAGACAAATTAATGTAGAAAAACCATAAATGATAAAAAAACTCACAAAACATCATTTTACTATTAAAACATGTATATTATTGTCTGTATATAAATAGACAAAACCTAGGGAAATTCACTTCTCCTCTCTTCCACATGGCCAGTAAAACCCCTTGTGCACTCTATTCTCCCCAAAAATTAATATATTTCTCAATGAGAGAGAAGATCCTTAAATTTAGGAATGGTGGCAAAATACCTAAAAGGGTAGTTGCCACACCCATTCAAAACTATTAAATGGTGTATGCCTTATAAAGCATATAATAAGCATAAGGTTTTATAACCTTATTTTAGAGCAATATATAAATGTTATAAGGGTTGACCCCCCATAACACTATGTTCTAACACTCTCCCTTAATGTTAATAGGGGCATAAACTGTCAAGTTCTATAAAAGAAAAAAATGAAATACCCTAGTAATGTATGCCTTCTTTGACAAAGATAAATAGGGACACAAATATATGCCAAAATGAAGATCATGCATTTTGGACTACATGAAATTCATCTTGTCATAATTTATAATCCTAGTGTTTTAAATAATAATGGTTTTAATGAGCTCTTATAAAGTTTTTATTGGAGCGTGGAACTTCTCAAATCAACCTCCCCTAGATTCATTATGTAGTGCCCATAGGTCTTATATAATACAATGCGTTTACAAGTGGAAGAATTATAATATGTCTGAAGGGCTTATACAATAAAGCAAGTAAAATGCTCATAGGTTTTACATATAATGCCTAAAGGTCTTATTTATGCCTTTAGGTCTTACATCTAGAGTTTAGCCACTAAGAGGTGTCGTTGTCATGCACACTCCCCCTCAATAGCAACTCCTTAAGGCCAAGCATTGATCTAAATTTGAAGAATTTGGTACTGCATAGATGTTTGGTATGTGATTATTGAGATTCCAACCCAATTCTTCTTAATCATAGTATATTTGCCACCTGATAATCAGTCTAACAAAATAGTAGAGTGATTTTATGATAGAAAATTTCCCTTGAATGAAGTGCCCTTGAACTTCAATGTGTTTTATTTATGGATGTTTGAATAGGAATCTTTGGCAAGAGTAAATAACTTTGGTTATCATATAATAAAGTGGAACTTTTACTAGTACCTTGATGAAACTCTTTCAATAATATCCTAATCCACCTTGATTATTTTGCAACTATTTTTGTATGTAGCCTCTATAGATTAAAGAGCCATAGAAAGTTGCTATTTTAAGTATTACTCCATCCATGTGATAGCACCTACACCATATTTTGAAGATAGAGATTGAAGTAGATTTCCTATTAATAGGATCACAGTATAGTCAATAACACAATAATTGAATAAATTATTCTTGGTGCAAGAATAATAAAGACCCTTATACCTTTAATATGCTTTAAATGTACATTTGCATTTTTCAATGACATATAGTATTCCACATAAATCTAGATGTAATACCCATTGTATAGGTAATATCTAGTCTAAATATGGTAAGGTAAGTCAAACTTATTACAAGATAAGTTTGGTCTTTTTATATGATAGATTTATGGTTTGATTACATACCAACCAAGTAATAGGTATAACAATTAGTTTGATCATTTTACATATTTGAGATACTTGTAATTGATCCTAGAATATAGTCAATAGAATGGAGCTAAAATGATACAACAATACTAAAAATAATGATAATTTATCGATCTGTATCAAGGAGATCATTAATGCATGAGATTTCTACAATCGAATGTAGTTATAAATTCCCATTTTTATTCAAAGAGTGAAAAGTCATTCGACTAAACATATAGTAACGGGTGAGCTATTCTTTCCAAGTTTGCTCCCCAGATAGTTTCTTAGGACAACAACCACCCATTATAAGTAGGTGCATTATATCTAAGAATTTAAAGGTTGTCTTATTGACAATAATGACATGATTACTAATACCTTTCATATATTTCTTATTCGAACATTTAACAAATAACTTATACAATACAATAAATTTGGTAAGATCCTAGGAACAATGAGCTTAGTAACACAAGAATCGATAAAAAGGATTCCTAAGGCCTTTACTCTCAATAGCTTTCTCAACTTACTCCCAAAGGATCAAATAGTTGTGGCCTGGATATAAGACAACCATGAATATGGGGAGATGGAAATTGGTGTCCTTAATAACGCAACTACCACCAAGAAGTGTAACTTTGACTTGGCTACCTTTGCCATGGTAAAAAAATTACAAGGACACATTGAAATGAATACGATGGGGCCTCTCCTCCATCTAGGGACCAAATAATAGATTAGTTTATAGAATATGATCTCATCTTCTATTTTATGAATGTCATGAGTTAGTACTATTTTAACTTAGTTTCAAGGAAGAGTCCATAACAATGCTCAAACATGAGTACTTTTTCCTTATTTTTAATAAAGTTCCATTCGTGTGTCATATGAGAGATTGTATGGCTACTTGAGAGAGCATATGATAGGAATCGTGACAAATGAGACTTATAATTATGATAATGTAGAATTAATAAGTTACGTTGTTCGGTTTCCATAGAGTTAAACATATTTGAATTTTACACAAATAACATGATTGCATCTTAAAAAATGCATTGTCCTATACTCATGTGAACAATGTAGGATAAAAATTATATTAGGAATATTATAACTAATGTGAACAATATTTATTGTTTTTACAATTTGGGCATTAAGGAGCCAAATACATAAAAAATTTGGCCACAGATGACTCACATGGTAAAGCCACCACTACTAAAGAATCATCTATAAATTAGAAAAATGAATTTCTCCCAAGTGGATCTAATTCTCATAATGTTAAAAAGAGTAAGGATAAAGAAAAGCAAGGTCTAAGGAGTGCACCCACTAGTATTTTACTATCGAGTGTTGTTGCATATATGGATGGAATATTATGTTGTTGTATACCAAATGCAATTGAAAGACAAATTGTAAATGATTTTTTGCTAAGTTTTGTAGAATAGACTCATGTCCAGTGATTACCTTCTAAACATAAGCATACCATACAAGGAAGACGAAAAATGTTTTATCGTTATCATTAGTTTCTAGTCTTGTGCAAAATTTCAAGCTTTTAATCATCTCACAACACTTTGTAAGTTATACCTAGTTGTGAAGGGTCATAAAAAGTCATTGTTTTGTAAAATTTAAATATTTATTATGAGTCTAGTTTATTAATAAAATTGAAAGCATCAAAGATAATTTGGTAGAAATGATGAATTTTTAGATCATTATCTCTTAACCTTTGGGCTTCTTTGAAATCCATCTTTCAACTACCTATTTTTCTTAGTAGGAGAAGGTTCAAACTAGATAGACACATTATTGGGTTTCATATGATTCAACAATTGTAAGATGTGTATGTACAAGTGATGAACTTTTGAGAGAAACATGAACTTCATTATTTTTTCAACAATTGTAAGATGTGTATGTACCGGTGATGAACTTTTGAGAGAAACATGAACATTATTATTTTTATTAATTACTTACCTATCAAAGCACAAGTCTATGTGTGAATATCTGAAAGGTCAAGGGCAAGCAATATGATATAAAATATTTTTCAATTTTAATAGACAGTTTTGTTAATTATTCCAAAATAATATATGAATTGTAACCCTCAAAATGGTTAACTCTTTTGATGCCTAGTTAAACTATGTGAAATGCATATTTAGTGCCAGGTAGCGTCAAAATCAAAGAACAATTGCTTATAAAAATTTCTCATCCCTATTGTAGTTGCCTCAATTGCCTAACACATTACGATAGTATTTTTTTGGTTAGGGATTTGGAAATTGCCAAAAAGTTGAATCAAGGTTTATGTTCCTATTTGTGTGAAAAAGACCACATCATAGTTTGTGAAAGCTATTGCCTCTAGAACCAAAATAAATTTTGAGTCTTTTAGACAAGAAATTTAATTTCCAATTAGTGCCTAATCGCTATAGTTAAAGCTACATAGGTGAATGGGTTAGTATGAAAGCCCTAGAGTTTTTTAACAAATGTAATTGGTAGGTGTAAAACCAAATTCCACAGCTTTTGTGATTGTCCTCCTTATCTATGCTAAACTGGAACCTTTAGCATAGGTTACAAACATACACCAAAGATTAACAATCATTTAATACTTACAACAATTGTATATAGAATGCTAGCACATGATAATGTGACATGGCTAATGGGATGCCACACATTTCAAAAGGATCTAGTTGAATGATATGTAATAATGTATACTGGGGACCATATTCTGCCACAAGTAATAGCACATGTTAGTTCTATGTTACAAAAAAAGGAACATATAAAATGTATATGTAAGATAAAGTAATTTTTTTTCTTCTTTTTTTAAGGAAAATTCCAATAAAATATTGAATAAACTTAAAATTTTAAGACATTAATCTTATACTATTGCAATTATACTATCCAATATTATATATTATAAAAAAGATATTACATAGTATAGATTAATTAATATAATAGAACTGTGGGAGGCAGGGCGGGCGAATTTCCACCCTTCGGTGATGGAAAGCCATTAGAGGGGGAGGATTAGAACGAGACCAAGGACATAACATAATGACATCTCTAAGGTGGCAAGTATAAGCAATCATGATTGAAATTGGCCTCTCGATCGTATCATTCCTCAAACTGCAAGAGTCGGGAGAAGCAGTTATGTCACACGGGCAAAAATCTAGAGGGGAGATTGCAAGTTGGATCTGTCAGTTCGAAGAGACATCTCCATCAATGTTTAGAGTGCGTCTAGCTCAGCCAGCTTGCCTGGGGTTTCTTTTTAGAAACTGAGACTTCTGCTTGTCTTGCAAACTACTAATAATGTCTGAGAGACCAAAAAAATTGAAATTCCTAGCGAACAGGATTAGGTGTGGAGGTATGGATACTCCAATTTGTCTGGTTAGCTCGAAGCGTTAGATGACATTTTGGGGGGGATTACCAATCTACATCTGAAAATAATTCTCAGACAAAACGATGAGTTAGTGATAGGGGCAGTGAAGATGGTGTTGGGGAAGGTGTTTTTGGAAGGAGGTGAAAGATACAGGGTTGATGCAGATTTAAGCTCCCAATTCATGGCATCCCTATTGGATCTCAGTATTGCAAAAACCTAGGTGGAGGTGGTCACTCATAGGCTCTTCATTGCATACGTGCTCGAAGGACTGGACGAAGCCCTGGCAGCTTCGACATTTGGGGCAGGCCTGCCGCGTCCTAGAGACATCCATCTGCTGCAAACACCAAGTAGCATGGTCAAGTATTTCCCTTTCCTTCTGGACGTGATGGGCGAAGACCTAATTTGGCACAGACAACATACTCAGGTGGGGGTGAATTATCTATTAAAGGTGTGTTAGATTCTGGTGGTGCAGGGATTCGACTGGGTCAAAGAATTCAACCTCAAGCTCCACAAATATGAAACAGAGGAGGCGTGAAGACTTCGGGGGCTATAGATAAGTTGTTTTTTGTTATTAATATCTGTTGATAGCAGTCTATAGGCGATGGCAGAATCTGTATGTAAATCTATATGTAAATGTTTGTTCTAAGCAGTTTGAGGAATTGACAGACCATGAATATTAGTAGTTTGTTGGCCCTGCATGGCCGTTTTTGTCACTAGATGGTAGAAGTTTCGGGTAGTAGGAAGTTGGTCCTGCAAGTCATTACATGCACTATAACTTTTTTTGGCATAAATATAAACAATCTTTATTACGAAGCAAAGAAGAAATTAATATAATAGAACTATATTATATAATTTATAGTGTACTATAGTATCAAATATAGTATAAATATAAATTTTAAAAAAAATCATATAAATATAAAATATTTTTAAAAAATAAATTCATATCTATTGATATGATTTTTCTATATCAAATATATAATTAAAGGACTAGAAGGACAAGAGTAATGAGTTGATTAGTTTTTTTATAAGAATGTATAAAAAATATTTTAAGGAGATTTAAACTATAAAATAACTCTTAAGTAAATAAAATAAAATAACTCTTCATGCTCTTAACTAGATAAAAATAGTTCTTAAATAGTTATAAAACTAGCAATCGCACCTTAGTGTGCAATGGGTATGCTGAAAATGGATGTGGAAAGGAGCTCTGTGTGGATAAAAGAAAACATTAGTTTGCATATGGGAAACTTGAAGTATACTTAGTTTGTAAAATTGAGTCATTAAGAGCAATAAATAAGGGGGCATATTTGTTTGTAATATTAGTATTCTAAAAAAGAGAGTATATAGAATATTTGCATTTATTTTTTGGGTGTGTTTTGATTTATTGAATCATGGTCATCATTTGAACATTGAAATGATGTAATAATGTGTGTTGTTGTTCTATAGTGGTAAGTAACGTTTGAGTAGATGATTTGAATCAACACATACCAAGCTTCACTTTTTACATTGTAAAAGTACCATAGCCTGATCTTTAATGTAGGATTTGCCATTGGAATGCTTGACTGCAACCTCAAGTCTATCACAAAATGGAACACTTTTTGCCACTATGTTTATGCAATTAAGCTTAGTTTTATAATCCCATGATGGGTAATGATTTTGTGTTCTAGAAAATGTCTCTTCAATTGTGATGGGTGGTAAAGGTGAAATTTGGAAATAATTATTCATAGGAAGGTTATGCATGTGGCCATGTTCTCTACTTGAAATTGAAACTCTCTCTCTCTGTACCTCTATCTAATTTTGTCTCTTTTTGTCTTTCTATATTTTCACTCTCCCTATTTATCTCTTTACTTCTCTCTATCCTTCTTTATCTTTGTACCTCTCTCTCTGGAGATGTAGTATACTTTCCATTTGTTAGACTTCCGAGATGCTGCAAATGTCCATTTTTAAGCCACTTCAATAAGTTACAATGTTTCCCATTGTATTGGTCATGCCATGTATAAATCAATGAAGCTTGGAGACGGGATGTTGCTACTATTAGAGATAGCTACACTTTATTGTGCAATGGGTACACATGTCATCTTTGCTAGATGTATGCTTTGTAGGTCACTACCAATGCACGACTACACATTAGTCATAATTTTTTTATATAATTTCTATTTTATTTACATTGCACACATTTCACCATTACAAATTTCACTAATCATTATATTTCCTAATGATATGGATTCATGTATTCATTCTTTTCTAATGGTATGGATTTTTATATTAACTATAAAATTTAAAAGTTATACTATTGAATTATAATTATTAATTATTGCAAAACACTAATTCTATTATGAAAATAGATTACAATTTATTAATCCATATAAAACATACTCTCATGATGTACTAATTCTATGTCCATTACAACATCTAATTCATGTAAACATTGTAAAACAGACAATGTATCCATTGTAGATAATATTATTTAAATCATTTAGAAGATCGGTGAAGCGAATTAATTAATTATGTCTCGCATAAGATGTCACTATCTTTTTGTGGATGCAAAACATCGTTCTAAAATTATTTAGGAACAAATACAAACTTTCTTTAAGGAAACCACATTGTCTTAGATGTATAAAGGTTATAAGTGACATGCTCATATTTCAGATATCAATTGGTTCCTTTTTTATTAATTCATTACAATGCCACATAGTCATTATTAAATCATGGCATATTTGGACTGCATAGACCTTATATCTGTAATAAAATTTGTTGATCTAAAACACATATAACCTTATTTAAATATAGAAGAATAAGTGAAGGAAATAAAGAAGATAAGATGACATATATAGTTGGGAAAACCTCTTTGAGTAAGAAACCCATCACAAAAAGTAATCCTTAATGTATTCCTTCAAAATAAGATTACAATATATTGAGAAACTCCACTAATGTTATAGCCCATGTGTTAACACTTTAGTAGCATGTTGATACTTAAACCTAAACTAAAAGCCTACAAATCCCCACAATACGATCCAAATGATATCAAAACACTATGCCAAGGGTTATATTTATAAAATTTTGCCATCTCTCTCTCTCTCTCTCTCTCTCTCTCTCTCTCTCTCTCTCTCTCTATATATATATATATATATATATATATATATATATATATATATATATATATATATATATATATATATATATATATATATATATATATATATCCCTCTCTCCCTCTCTCTATCTATCATTATCTATCTCTTTATTTATCTATCTCTTTATATATCTATCTTCATCTCTCTTTACTTCCCTCTCACCTATTCTACCAGTCATTGTAAGCTAACTAAACACATATTGGTGTGCCTTGTTGTTATGTGCTTATATTTAGAGGCATTGACTTACAATCATTTCATATCCTCTCATCTCTCTCATATTGGCTCATTCTAGAAGCATTACAAGGAATAAAACATTAGAACACAAATCTCTCTCGTATTTAGAGGCATTGACTTGCAATCATTTCATATCCTCTCATCCCTCTCGTATTGGCTCATTCTAGAAGCATTACAAAGAATAAAACATTAGAAGAACACAAATCTAAGGTTGCATAGTTATTTTAGGGCATTTCTTGCTACATGATCCTTTGCACATGGTTGTAAAACCTATCATTTCTAAGAGTTTACATGTGAGGACATGAACCCTAGTGATTTTGACAACCCTCTCTTAAGGTATTTCTTTATACCTCTAATTTAGCTAATAGGGAAGACAAAGGAAAATTTGGTGAACTAAAGAGCAAGAGAACACGACTAGTGAGATAAGATCCATGTCACATAAGAAAAGATCTATGAATGCAAAAGTAACCTAAAGATGCAAGATCAACTTAGGTAGAGACAAATATCATGTGTAGAATTTAAAGATGTATATAGATAGAGAGGCAATATTCTTATATTAGAAACAAGTTAAATTTCAAAATCTACATCAAAATTACATATATTTAACAATTAAACTAAATACCTTTATCCTCTTAATATTTACTTCTATTAATTGCTCTTAAATTTAGAATTTTATATACCCTCTAATATTTATCCTACATTTATTAATCTAAATTAATTTGTACATATATACATCTAATTAAATTAATCTAAATTAAATTGAGAGAAAATATTTACAACTATCCCACTATAAATTTAATTTTTTATAATTATTCTTTTGAAAAATCAAGTGTGTGAGGAGAATAATTTAACCCTAGTCTTTTTCTCCCACATTTTAGTTTAATTAAACTTTCATCAAAATGAATTATTTACCCCAGCAGAAAAGTTAAGTGAAAAGGAATTTTATACTTTTTAAAGAGGTGAAAATTAAAAACAAATATTAAAGTAGTTTGAAGAGTCTAAGTCCCATGGATGAAAATCAAAATTATTTTAGATGGCCCCGCCCTCACTTTAATCTCAGATGTTGCTCATCATTATATTTTTTTACACCACATATAAATGTACATCTTCACTCGTTCGAAATAGTAATAAACGACGAAGATTGACGACATCAGATGATCTTCGTCGACAGTGACCAACCAACCAATGACAAACACTTAAAGTGCCAACAAACGTCGGTGACCAAATTAAATCTAAAAAATAGAAATCCCAAAGTATTCGGCAGGGGACATTTAAATGACATGAGACTTTTTCTAACACATTTTTTCCTTGGCATGGGAATAATCAACGCGTTTAGAAGGTTTTCCAACGTCTAGGGAAAATAAAAAAGTGCAAACAAAAGAAAAGTTTTCTTCCTTGTCATCATCTTGCGAGTAGGAAGAAGATAAATTCTCTTTGACCAAAAAAGAGAACGATGAAAAAAATAGTGGAAAAAGATAAAAATAGAGAAATAAAACGAACACCAAAGATCTTTTCAATCGTCTTGCACTACGTAACAAGAGGCTAAATAGCTATTGATTTCATTCACCAAGCCGGTTCACCTCACAGAGGGAACGCCTTCAGGGTAATAATATAAAATAACTCTAAAGTAATCAAAAATAACTCTTAAGTCAAATATCTCTCTCTTTTTTTAGAGAGGAAACAAAATTAGGGTAAAAAACACTAATAGTTTTAAAACTTCATTTCAACAACTTAAATAATCAAGTCATATTTTTCCTTGTAATAATTAATGAGAAAAATAAAACAAATTAATATTAACAAATTATACATTAAAAAACCTATATATATAAAAATCTAAATTTAAATATACCTAAACACTGTAAATAAAATAAAATATTATTTAAATAACTATAAAATAAAATAAATTAACTCTAAAGTAATAAAAAAATAACTCTTAAGTAAATAAAATAACTAAGACTAAGAGGAAAATAAATAGGGTAAAGAACACTAATAATTTTAAAACTTCATTTCAACAACTTAAAAAATAAAGTCATATTTTTATAGTTGATGAGAAAAAATAAAATAGATTAATATTAACAAATCATAATTTATATATAACCTAAAATAGAACATATAGCTTATGGCCAAATTGTTTTAAAGGAGCATGACCGACATCATGGTAGTTTTAATACAACAAAAAGAGGAGGGTCTTTGACCAGAAAAAAATTGAATTCCGAGACAAAAATAATGCACGGAGGATGGAACAATGAAAGGGGAAGTCTATGACAGAGTTTCACATCTAAGTGGTGAAACAATTCAGAGAAGATGGTTGAAATAATAATTTTGCAACAATCAGAAATAATGGGAGGAAAAATATAGGGCAAAATAATCGGCACCGAGATGCGGGGAGAACAAAGATTCAAAGGGGTGATCCTTAGATGAAACTCTGGGTGCCAAAGGGATCATGTCCTACCATAGGTATCAATAAAATCCTCATTATGCCTAAACCATTTATTCATAAGATGTCAATCACCATAGGGGTCGATGACCTAGAGGTCTCAATGTCTAGATTTAACCCTAGAGCACGTTTCATTAAATGGGTCAATGTTTTGGACCATCAAGGACAAAGATTTCATAATAGCGGGAAAAGGAATAAAAATAAAATCCCTACCCAAAGGGTTCTTCTTGCTAGAATATGAAATGGAAGCTAGAAAACAAGAAATCATGAATGGGGGCCCTTATCTCATGGATGGGATTAGCTTCTACATAAAGGAGTGGGAACCCAATTTTGACCCCCTTAATCATCCTATTGCAACACTCCAATGTGGATCAGGTTATACAATCTTCTGTTAGAATACTGGGATCCAAGAATTCTATCCAAGATCAAAAATTCAATTAGATCCTCCATAAAATTAGATGACTCGCTAAAAGATGATGAGGCAAGGATGTACACAAGAATATGTGAAATGTTGAATCTAAGTGCCTCGATACCATCAAAAATAGAAATCAAAATAGATGGAGGCTCATGGGTTCAAAAAGTAGAAGTGGAAAGAAATCCACAGAAATGCAAGAAGTGCCACCTCCTTAGGCATGGGATGGATGAATGCAAAAAGCGCAGAATGGATACAGAGGTGGGGACAAACCTCAAAGATAAGACTGTGGAGATCTCACTAGTGTAGGATGAAATTAAAATCCCATGCTAGTCTCAACCCAAATAAGATGGGATCCTGGGGGATATAAGCCCCCTCAATTCCATTAGAGATCACTTCATTAATAAATCCACCTTTGATATCGCCTATAATATCTTTGGGATGATGGATCAAGAAGGAAACAATGCCATCCCTTATGTGAATGGTCCTCCAGATGAACCAAACACGATCACTGGAAGTTAAAGTGAAGAGGAATTCACAGAGGAGGATCTAGATATCAACGAGGAGAGGATGATAAGTCAAACAAAATCCAAAAAAAAAAACCAAAGAATGGAGAGAAAAAACAAAGAGGAAGGAAATCAAATAAGGTTAAACTAGAATTGGTTGTAAGTGCAAAGGGATAGATGTAGCTGAGATCGAGGAAGGGAATAACCCTTCCTAGAGAGCCATGAGAGTCCTATTGTGGAATGTTAGGAGCTTAAATACCCCTAACAAAAGATGCTTGGTAAAGTGTTAATTGGATATGTCGAACCCACACATTTTCTACATCTAGTGATCTAAATTGAATAGGAAGGAAGATAACAGACTATTCTCACTGTAAATTATGGAGCAAATCATTTATTGAATCCTCCAGTACCTCTAGTGGACTAGGTACACTCTAGAATCCAAACACAATTGATTTTGTGATTCTACAAGAAAACCAAAATTGGTAGGTAAGTAGAGTGAAGCATTTTTCCCTTAAACATGAGCTTCTTTTTAATAAATGTATATGGCCCTACAAGTATTGTTCAAAAAAACACTACTTGGGAACAAGTGTCTATAATAATAAACTTATTTAGTAATGTGCCCTCTGTAATTGGGGGTGATTTCAATGCTACTCTTAATGTATCTGAAAAAGGGGTATCTGGTGCAAATCCAACCAAACTCAAATAGCCTTCCAAAATTTTGTCAATAATAATCAGCTCCTAGACATTGCCCTAAAAAAATAGAAGCTTCAACTAGACCAATAGGAGACAAGGCTTTATCAATATTTCTAAAAGGTTGAACTATTTCCTCTTGGAGAGAGATTGGTCTGACTTTCAAATGCTTAAAAAATGCTCAATTTTCCCTATCTCTTGCTCTGATCATTTCCCTAATCAACTTTCTTTTCTACCAAACTCTAGGCCTCCAAGATGCCCCTTTAAGTTTGAAAACATGTGTCCAAGAGATCCTACCTTAATGACTACTATGCATGAATGGTGGATGAACACCCCCAAGCTAAAAGGTTCTAAGTTGTTCCAACTCCACAGAAAGTTGAGTTATATCAAGGAATAACTCAAAGCCTGGAATGCTACCCATTTCAAAATATCTTTGGAGAAAATTTAAGAATTGAAGAGGAGATAAGACTTCTAAACAAGGTTATCATAGCTAATGGTATGGATCAAAATACTTATCAACAAGAAAAGACACTACAAAACTAATATGCACAAATTTTATCCAGAGAAGAAGTGTATTGGAGACAAAAATCACTGGCTCATGGATGAGGACAGAAATACTAAGTTCTTTCATAATTCTACCAAGGTCAGGAGAAACATAAACATAATCAATAACATTACGAACAATGAAGGGAATATCTTGGAGAAGATAGAAGAGATAGGTTCTACTGTTGCAAAAAAATCTTCTCTACACAACTACATGAGCCTTGCAAGCAGACATGAACAAGAGATCATATTAAGGAACACCCCAAATCTAGTCTCCCATGAATAAAATGAAGCTCTCACATGCCCTTTCACAAAAGATGAATCAAAATTAACAGTGTCACAAATGGCTTGAGACAAAGCCCTTGGCCCAAATAGATTTCTAGCTCACTTCTACAAGCACTTTTGGGACATAATTGGCAAAGATCTCTTTGAGGCTGCAGAGGAATCAAGAAGAAAAAACTCCATACTAAAGGACCTAAACAACACTTTTATTGCTTTAATCCCAAAGAAAATAAAATAGAATCCATGGATGACTTCATGCCTATCTCACTCTATAATGCAGTCTACACAGTCATCTCTAAAGTAATAACAAATAGGCTTAAGATGGTTTTTCTAGACATCATATTAGAAGAACAAAGTGGCTTCACCCCCAGCCGCTTAATTATGGATAGTATAATAATACCCCATGAAGCAATAAAGACATGTAGAGCCAATAGAATGCTAGTTAGGATAGGCATTAGGAAAGCCAATAATCAAGTGGATACAAGATTTCTTATACAAGTTATTAAAAAAATGGGATTTCACAATTAGTGGCTCTCGTGGATTCAGAGTTATATATCCACTCCTAGATTCTAAGTGCTGGTCAATGTGAGCCCTTAGGGATTCTTTGGATCCTTGTAGGGACTCAAACAAGGGGACTCCCTATCCCCATTATTTCTCATATTCATGGTCGAGGCCCCAAGGTGACACATAAAATCATAATGCATCAGGGGGAGATGGCGGGGCATAAGTGTTGCTCATGGCGTGGACCTAGTCACACACCAACAATTTGTAGATGACACCCTACTCTTTGGTGTGTCTAATAGAAGAGAAGCAAAAATCATGAAGGAAAATATAGAATGTTATTGCCTTACCTATAGACAAAAAGTTAACCTAGAAATATCAGAAACCTTTTCCTTCAACACTGACCTTAGGACATAATAGAACATCACTACAATTTTGGGTTTCAAAAATAGCCATCGTTCGAGCAAATATCTGGGAGTACCATTGTTCATTGGTGTGGACAAATTTGCATATTGGGACTCCTTGATGAAAAGATGCAATGGAAAATTAACCCTCGTGGAAAGGAAAGTGGCTCTTGGTTGCTAGGAGGATCACCATGTTGAAGGCAATCATTTCAACCCTACCAATCTACTTAATGTCATGTTTTAAGATGCCAAACAAAAATCAAATGCTCTAAACTAGATGGTGCGTAACTTTTTTGGATAGGAACCTTGGATGATAAGAAATTTCCTTTAATTTTTTGGGAGAATATTTCCAAACCAAAGTTCACTAGGGGTATTGGATTAAGGAAACTAACTACTTTCAACTCTGCTCTAGGTGCAAAACTAGTGTGGGGAATGTTCACAAATCCCCACCTCAAATGGATTAAAATACTTTAAAGGAAATACCTTGATTCAAATTCCTGGGAAAGAATTCTCACTACATCCAACCCCCCACGTGGCTTGGCTATTTGGAATTTCATCTTGGCATGTAGACCTTTAATCACACATCATCTCACAGGGGAGATCAAAATAGTGAATGAAATTTGTTTTGGGAAGATTTATGGAACGACTACTCAACTTTAAAAGACATCCCAAATCTTGATATTGCAAGGCAAAAATTAGAATCTAGATGGGGTAGAAGGTTAAAAGATTGCATGGTAGAAAAAGACTTGGACAACAAGAGATAATGGTATTGGAAGGATTTCGAGGATCTGGAGTTCCTTGAAAAACAAGTTGCACACATCAAAGCGGAGCTCTTAAATAGAAAGGTCTTCATCTCTAGTGGTGAAGATCACATTAAATGGTGTGGCTCTAAGTCTAGGAATTACAATGTGAAGCTGGGATATTACAAAAGTAGCTACTGGTAGTGTTGACTAACCTACTAGCATAAAAATTGTCTTCCCAAAGCCAGAGCCTTTACTTTGGCAATGACTTGGAGAAGAATTTTAACTAGGGATAGTCTCAAGAAATTTGGGATATCAGGCTTGTCTCAATGTGTAATGTGTGGTCATGAGGAGGAATTGACAAACCACCTTCTCTTGTAATGTATTTTTGCATCTGCTTGTTGGGAATGGCTCCACGTGAAGCTACATTGGCATGGCCCCTACCAAAGAATCTACTCTTATATTTCATCTCATGGCCAGTCATTCATAGAAGTGCTATATTTTCCAGCCTATGGATAGTCAATCCCTCATTGTTGATATGGAAACTTTGGAAGGAGATAAATTGAAGAATTTTTTAGGGTAAATAAATTCTCCTCCATCACCTACTGGCCAAAATAGAACTAGCAATAGAAGAATGTGTAAACCATGCTACAAGACAAACAAATCCAAAGAAAAATGCATTCACATCATGGGATAATGAGATTCTGAAAGAATAGAAGGGTCTCCAGATTTTCCTCTTTAATGGGAAGAGAGGGGATAATCCTAACAATACCTGGAGAAGGAAAGAAATAAAATGGCATCCTCTTCCAATTGGCTAGCACAAACTTAATTTTTATGGGGCGTCAAGGGGCAACCATGGAATATTAGGTGTAGGTTGCATTATTCAAAAACATGATGGCAAATAGATTAGAGCCATGGCCAAGAAACTATCGAAGGGCACAAATAATGAGGTAGAGGCGCAAGTGCTTCTCCTTAACCTAGAAACTTGTAGATATTATGGCTCATAACATATCATAATTGAAGGGGATTCACTAAATATAGTTAATGCTATAAGGAAGTGTGCATCATCCAACTAGAAATTAAATAATATATTAGACAAATGTAGATCCCTACTACATAGTCTTTGATCCTTCTCCATCTCACATATATATCAAGAAGCAAATGTGGATAATCGATTCTTCAAAATATTTTCATAGGGATAGCAACACAGACATGTCGTGTCACTCGGCACCAAACCTAGACATCCCCACAATTCATGTGAAATAAATGGCATTTATATCCATTATGGTCTTAGGCATTTGGGCACAAGTGAAACAAGTGAGAGAGTACTTGAGAAGGACTTGATCCATAATGACAAAGGATGGGAGGAGTTTATTATATGTGGTTGGACTCTACCACTTGATATCATTAAAGGAAACAAGCACTGGTATGGATTCCATGGTGCATTTGATAGTGAAGAAGCACTAGATAACATTCATGGGGGAGATTTCAAACCAGAGACTTAAGATTGTTTTTAGGATTTAGGGTGTGTGATGTCTCATGACATTGGGAGAGTTGTCATGTATTTATTGCATCAATATAGGGTTAACAGTGCCATCTCCTCCATGCTAGTGGTAGTTTTCTTAGAAGCAAGTAAAAACAAAGAAGTAATCAAAAAGGTGGTCGAGACACTCATTAGGCTAAAGTGGAGGCAAGGGCTCAAACACATACTGGAAGTGGTTGTCATTGGTTGTGGTTTCTATTCAAATGAGGTGGCATGGTCATTCCCAAGGTTGTCTAAGGATTAATGGATCCCCTTTGTGATACCAATAGTAGGGTATAATGAGGAGGCTCATCATCACCAAGTGAATGGGGGATTGAATTTTTAAATTCTAGTACTGGGGTCATTTTGATGCAAGGAATCAATTAGACCTTCACCTTCAACTCAAACAACATGGATGGCAGTGACGGTGAGATTCAAGTTATTAGTTTTTAAGTTGTAGCCTGTGATAGCATATACAAAAAGATATAGCTCACTTGGGGTTTTTTGATGTAATAGGCCCAATCACAAAATGATATTGGGTAATAGTTTGTATGTAGCATATAGGAAGCACAATATGCTTCCCAATTAGAGAATTTTGATGATGTAAAATCCCTCCTTCAATGGAGCAGCTTTGTAACTTTTTGTTTGTAGTTAATATAAGGGAATGGCCCCCTCGGGCCAAATTAACTAGTAAAAAAATTATAATTTATATATTATATCAAAAAATTACTATACATAATATAATATATAACATATGTTTATATTAAAATTATACACTTATTAGGCACTCTAAATGATTTTAGTATATATATATTATATATTTATAAATCTATTATATCATATCTATATATTTTTTATACCTAAATATATAAAAATCTAAATTTAAATATACCTTTGAATAATTATATAAATGCTTTAAAGAAACCTAAAAAAGTTAAGGCTCATTGTTAATGGTTCAAAAATTTAAATAAAATAATTTAGTTTTTGTCAAATAAGATTTAAGTCTTTAAAAAAATTATTGTAAAAATATTAGCCAAGAGTATGTTGGTTCTCATACCATGTTGAATTAAACAAAGTAAATTAAATAATGTGATTAGTGTTATTTATAAATCATTAATTAATTAATCTAGATAAGATGCAATTAATAAACTATACAAATGAAATAAAGTGCTC
The DNA here is from genome assembly GCA_027924645.1 of Cunninghamia lanceolata. Classification (NCBI taxonomy): domain Eukaryota; kingdom Viridiplantae; phylum Streptophyta; class Pinopsida; order Cupressales; family Cupressaceae; genus Cunninghamia; species Cunninghamia lanceolata. Next base: position 16,068,196 of record BSBN01000508.1, on the reverse strand, counting down.
ACAATTACACAAAGACACGAATTAATGTGGGAAAACCGTAAACGATAAAAAAACCCACAAAAATTCATTTTACTATTAAAACACTTACATTATTGTTTGTAAATAAACAAACAAAACCTAGGGAGATTCACTTCTCACTTCCACATGGCCAGTAAAACATCCTATACACTATATTCTCCTAAAAAATTGATGTATTTCTTAATTAGAGATAAGCTCCTCAAATATAAGAGCGACAAAAAATTTCTTAAGGGTAATTCTCACACCCATTCAAAACTACCATTTGTAAATAATTAATAATTTAATAGTTTATTTTAATTATTAAATGGTATATGCCTTATAAAGCATGTAATAAGCATGAGGTTTTACAACCTTATTTTAGAAAAAATATATAAATGTTATTAGGGTATGACCCCCAATAACATTGTGTTCTAACATATATTAAGTGACTTCACCAAGTACAAAATGTAAAAATAAAATCCATGTTCACTCAAATAAAACACACACATATGAGAAATAAGTGAAAATGTTGCTTTATTAACGAAACTATAAGTGCCCAAAATCGCACATGCATACATAGCAACCCAATGATGATCAAACAATTTATCTCACAACCCATGTGGCACGAATAAGATTCCCTCTTAGCCTTTCTAACCTTGATGGAACCATTTTCTCAATATCTAGGACCCTCCCTTGCTCTTGTCTCATCCTCTGTAGCCTCCTGTTGTTCTTGCATACCTTTTCACTTTGCAAAAACTACAAGTTTACCTTTCAAATGGTGGAGTCTCGCAGGTGACTTACTCTAGAAAAAGGGATAACAATTAATAGTAAAGGGGCAATCTTGATGTTTTTGATTAATGTGCGAAACTTTCAATTCTAACCATTTTACCACCATTTTTGCCCTTGATCTCAAGTCTAACCCGGTTATAATTGTACCTACTTCTATTAACTCTTAAGTTCCCCCCTAATTGTGAATCTAATTGAAATTCCAAACCTATTTATACACCTCCATTTGGATTCATAGGGGGTCTTTGGTTGTTCATTGGTTGCCTCCTACAGGAAATTTGATGTTGTTATCTCTCTTGTCATGGTTGTTTGAGCCATTTAGAAGGTATATTCTAGAGGTCTCAAAGCCAAAATCTAAGCTTTTCTTGGAGTGTCCATGTTTTGTATAGCCTATAGGCTCTTCCCATAGTTATTTTGTAGCTTCGAAGCTTCCATTACAATAACACAACACTCTATCATTTCCCTCTTAATTTAGTTTTGCTATCTTCCCTTGCTTCTTCAATTAAGTGGATTACCCCGGGATAGAGAGGAGATAAGATTATAGAAATTGAATCTCTAAGGACATGCATACCATGAGCATGTCATCAACATCTTGGGTCATTAATCTCCTAGGTGTGAAGATTTAATTATTTACTTTCAAGTTATTTGTTTTTGAAAGAGTACATTAGAATTGCAAGTATAAAATATAAGATATCTTCCATCTTGCCCAGATCTTTGACATTCTATCAATATATTATGAATTTATCATTAGTTAGATATGATTTATTTATTTCATTTTATTATAGTAGTTAGATTAAATTGTAGGTTTTAGTTTAATTTTGAAGCAATGCCTTCTTTTGGAATCAAACACCATTACCACCATCAACAACACAACCATTTGCAATTAACACAAATAATCATTTATAAACTACAATTGAAATATTACTTTGATCACCCTACAATTAGAATCATTCTTAGTACATTCAATTAGTTAATTATATTACATTGTTACTTGGGAAAATACAAAACATAGATTAATTGTTCATTTCTTGCCTTTAGTTTAATCATTCATTCAATAGTTTAGTCTCATTTAAAACACCAAGTGAAACAAAGACCTTACTAACAAGATAGGGAGAACAACGAACAAGTGAACAAAGAAATCAAGTAACCAAAGTACCTGCTAACAAGACAAGATAAACAAAGAAAACAAATCAATCAAGCACTTGCTAACAATACAAGGTAAACACGTCAAAATAGAACAATCAAGCAAGCAATAAAAGCAATCAAATAGAAATCAAGTCAAACATAAAACATAAGTAGAACATTAGGATAAGGGGTATCCATCTCTTCTCTTTTTCACCATCAGGCTCATGTGTCCTATGGTTGGAGTGGATTGGGTATAATCCATTCTAAGTGAGCTTAGAACAATTCTACCAAACTAGAAGTAATCGACCAAGAACAAGTTCAAGAGTAAACTCTCATTTTGTAACAAATACATGAAGAGAAAAATAGGTGATAGGCAAGAGATTTATCCCATATCCAAGAGTTAATCAAAATAGAAAGGTACTAATTAAATGCCTTACTCATTAATGCTCAACAAGAGCTCAACATTATTCGTGCAAACAACCATACAAGGATTATGATAACAACACTTCTTTAGAGGGTTGCTAGAGATCACCCCCATATTTTGATCACCACACCATGAATCAACACCATCATCTGTCATCAAGTTATCCTTCCTCATGAAGAGAGTTCTCAAGTCAACACAATAACTCCCAAAAATAAACATCATTGACACTCTTAGGACATTCCTTCCTTGCTCTTGGCTTCTGCCACATGAGTTGGAGTGATCTATCCATATGCAGACCACGTGAGTGTGTTAATGCATGTGTTGTCCCACATCCAACTCACACATAATAGTGGTGAGCATATTTGGAGAAACATAGAAACATGCCAAGAATGAAGACTTTTTTAATGTAAATTGAACCATAGAAAAGGATGAAGAAGAGTCTTTTTTAGTTTATGAAGTGGATTTCTACCAATGATTCAGTGTATAGCAAGAGATAGAAGGATTTAAATGCATGGATTATAAAACATTGCAAGTATCAAAGTTTACTCATATATGTTTGATTAGCTAGCACAATTTTTAGAATATTTTGGCATTCTCAAATTGGCGGTCTACCAATGAGAATCACACCTATGAGAAAAGATATGGTATAGTGCAGTTTTTGGAAAACCTTATATGTGGATGAATTATACCTAGGGGAAAAGAAAAAAGTGGTGCACCTTATAAAAAAAATCTTTTTAGTAAGTTTGATGCCATCAAATCAAAATCATGTTGTAGAGAGGAAGTGATTTGACCAAGCAAATTGTGCTTGAGAAGACACAAAACAAAGTATTGGCTTATCATTGCCTAGTCACCAAAAAAAGTGATGATGGTATAAAGTGAATCGTGCCCCTTTAAAAGTCATAGTCCTCATAAATATGGTGCGATTTCTTTTTAATTTTTCCTACCCACCAACTTCTAAAGATAGCATTGACTATTCTAATTTTTATTTTCTAGAGATAAGTCATCTATGCAAGGTTGGAAACCTATTTTAGTGTTTAAAAATATAAAAATAATGTGAGTGTGGTGCTATTTCAAGTTGGGTCGATCAAATTAGAAAGAAGAAGTGGAAATTAATTATTCTACACGTGAAGATAGCCTTCATGTATTCAAAACTCACAAAGCAAATTCAACTTTATTTTTTATTAAAAGGGATAAAATAGGTTTTGAAGGGACGATAAAACCATTTACAATCAGTTAAGCATCATAAAAACAACAATGAGATAGTAGCTAAACTATAAAGGAAACCAAACAACACAAGACAAAACAACTACCAAACCCTAAAGCTTCTTCAGAGTTTTAGCAACTTCCAATTCTTGTTGATAAAAACTTTCATGCAGATGCACAAAGTCCTAAAACCCATTTTTTTCTTCTTCCTAGCTCTTTTTCCTAATGTTCGTTATTCTAGCGTTGGGTCCTGTCTTCATAGATTTACCTTCCACACTGGGATCTTCTCAACCTTCAACATTTTCTTTCAACTTCTCTGTTAGGATCTTGATTCCCATAGAACAATTCTGAATGGTGCATTTTTGGACTTGGATAACCTTATTAATATTATCCTTAACGGTTGGAAATGGTCGTTAACTCTTTTTCCAGCACACTCAATCTATTATTGCGATCCTCCCAACCCTGCTTAAACTCTCTATCCAAGTTATCTATTTTTTCCTTTTGCTCACTAAAGTCATTGGCCAAACTGTTAACTTGAGGTAAAGCTTCCCATTTCTGGAAGATTCTAGCATCCTTGTCCTTCTAAATTTGAGTTTTCCCTCCCAATTTCTTCTCCATCAAAGATAACTTCATATTGAGTTTGTTGATTTCCACAAAAAAAACATTTAGTGAGAGAATGTTGTGCATCAACAACTTGCATAGTCCCAATAATATCATAACTCTCTTGTAAAGAATAGGGGTTAGACATCAATAGAGAGAAGTCTTTAGGTAGAGCTAAATAAGAATCAAGAATGCTAGGAAAGGGTGCTCCACCTATAGGTTCAGGGAAGGTCTTAGCTTTCCCTTTGTCCTTCAATCCTAGGCCCTTCAACTACTTTGAGCTTTCTTGAAGATAATTATCTTTCTTCTTCACCTTGTTAATAGTAACCCTAGGGACATTGGTCTTCCCTTTGACAGGGTCTTCTTCAATCTCATACTTCAAAAGTTCTTTCACTACAGTGTTGATCAACTTGTTGCTTCATTGTATTCTATTATATTACCAATTTCTCCCTGAGACTACATGGTACCTCTTGTTGGTGTTGAACGTGTTCTTCAACTACTCTAATTTTTGGGTGTTCTCACAATGAAGAGGTGGTTAATGGTGGATGGTACCCATAAAGTGCCAAAAATGGAGACATTTAGGATGAAGTGTGGAAATAAGTGTTATACCTCCATTCTATTAGTGGCCACCATTGCCCCCATCTCTCTTGTTTATTTGAAACAAAACATTAGAGATAGCCCTCTCAACATTTATTGAGTAGGTGCTTAGTCTCTCCATTTAATTGGGGATGATATGACGGGCTATGAGAAAGCTAAGGACCCAAACATGAGAATAAATTAGTCTAAAAATTACTTGTAAATACAAGATCATGATCATTTACTATCATTTTTGGAGTTCCATGCAACTTTTGAATGGTGTCCATAAATGTTATTGCTATAGTGCTTGCTTCAAATGGGTGTGACAAAGCATAAAAATGTGCATACTTGGTGAGTTGATCCACAACAATCATGGTGGCATTTTTTCCTTCAAACCTATGCAAACCCATGATGAAATCCATGGATACCTCTTCCCACCTCTAGCTAGGAATAGAGAAGGGTTGCAAAAGATTTAGAGTCTTAATTATCTCCCCTTTATTTTGTTGGCATACCATGGATTATGATAAAAAATAATTGGACATCCCCTTTGAGCCCATTGCAAAATAAATCTTTCTTGATTCTATAATAAGTATTCAAGAATCCTAAATGCCCACCTACTGGAGAAGCACGTAGTTCTGCCAAAACCCTAAACTTAAGGGTTGAGTTCTTACATAGGTACAACCTATCCTTGTACCATGGGAAATTTCCTTTCCATGCAAATTTGTTTGACACATTAGCATCCCGTTGGATTTTTTCAATGAGAGTTTGAATATCCACATCCTTCAACTCTTCTCATGCCTTGTCCATCCAATCTACCTGTAATATGGAAATGGCATACAATAGTGACTATGTGGGCTCATCCCTCCTAGATAGAGCATCAACCACAACTTTTTCCTTTCCTTTATTACATATGATCTCAAAGTCACGTCCCAACATATTTGTGACCCATTTTTTTGTCTTTAAATGACAATCTTTGTTCTAAGAATCATTTGAGAATATTATGATTTATCTTTGCCTTAAAGTGTCTTCGCATTAGATAAGGTCTCCATTGTTTGACAACATGTAGGATAGACATCATTTCCTTCTCATAAACTAAAATTCAACAAATTCTTATTGCATGAGAATTGTTCTTATGCCATGCCTAGAAGCAACACATTCCATAATGATAGTTTTAGAAAAATTTGTGCTACTAGAACTAGTGTTATGCACATGGATACCTTTAGCTTCTTAAATGCCCTATTGGCTATCTCATTCAATTGGAAGGAATATTTATTCAACAAAGATGTGACAAGTGCTACTATGCTACCATATTTTTTTACAAATTGACGACAACAACCATTAAGCCCTAAGAAATTGTGTAGGTTCTTGAGGGTCCTACAAACTTTGCATCCTATTATGGTTGGATCTTGTGAGGGTCAACCTTGACTCCTTCGTGTGAAACAATATGACCTAGGTATTCCACCTCTTTGACTCTAACAACACACTTGGATGGCTTAGCATAGAGCTTGTGTTGTTTAAGAATTTCCAAAACTTGTTTCACATGATGCAAGTGTCCCTCCCACATTTTTATATATATTAAGATGCCGTCAAAAAATACTAAAACAAATTTATGCAAAAATGGCCTAAAGATAGAGTTCATCAAACTTTGAAATCTAGATGGTGTATTTGTGAGGCCAAAAGGCATCACCAAAAATTTATAGTAACCCTCGTGGGTTCAAAAAATTGTCTTATGTATATCACCATCTCTATTTTTGATTTGATGATAACTAGAATAAATATCTTTGGTAAAATAAATATCACCATTAATCTCATCTAACAAATCATCAATTATTGGAATTGGAAACTTGTCTTTATGGTGTACTTGTTGAGCTCTCTATAATCAGGACACATATGCTAGGTGTCATCTTTCTTGCGCACCATTACCATTGGAGAGGAGTAAGCACTCTAATTATGCCTAATAGTACCTGCCTTGGCATCTCTTGTATCATCTTCTTTATTTCACATTTTTGTACATATGGGTAACTATGGGGCTTGATGTTGGATGGTTGACTTCTAAGTACTAATTGAATGGCGGGATCACAATTTCTTTTAGGAGATAATCCTTTTGGCATATCTCCAAAATATGTTGAGTGACTATCTAGAACTACTAGTAGATCTAGGAGTGTAGGAACCTGTGACTAACAGGCTTTTAATAGAAACAACTAGGCCACCAACCCCTTTGCCCCCTTGTTAAGCATCTTTTGTGTTTGATGAGAGCTTAGCATTTGTGGAGATTTTGCCCATAACCCTCTTAGTTTTATTGTCTTGTCCTTTGAGTAAAAACACATGAATAGCTCCTAGAAGTTCATCTCAATTGTCCTCAATGCAGTAAGTCTCCAGACTCCTAAAACAATATCTATTGTACCCATATAGATAGCAAACATAGGTTGGTAATCTCCTATGGAAAGTTTAGTGCTATGGCATTTCCATGAATAATTTACAATAACCCCATCTACAATCATGACCTAAAATTCAATAGCTGGATACATAAAATAATTCAAATGAGCAACTAACTTCTTGTTGATGAAGTTGCGAGTGCTTCCCAAGTCTATCAACACTACTACTCTTTACTCTCTTTCCTCAAGAAACCCACTACCTTGAGAGATTGTAGGGTGTTAATTCTAGAGAGTGCACAAAAAGAAATTATTGGTGGGGTATCTCTTGATTCCTTATCTGGTTCATTGTCCACCTTTAATATCTCTTCATCTTTTTCTTCCTCACCAGGGAATTCAATGTAGAATGATTTATTTTCTACACATGTATGTCCTTGACTATATTTGCTATCATATTTAAAACATGATCCTTTTTCCCTATTTTCTTCAATTTGTTGAGTCAATATAGTGGGTTGAGGGAATGGTTGTGCTAAAAATCTACTCTCTTATGCCATTGGACCCTTGCCTTTTAGGAGATAAAAGATTTTCCTCTACCTTTCATGCTAGGAAAAAATAATTAGATATAGAAGAAGAGATAAACACGTGTACCTCATGTTGGATGTGATCCTTGACCTCGCCTAGAAAACAAGTCATTCAAGCTCTCCTCTATAATTGTCTCTACTCACAAGGATAGGTTCTAGAATTGTTGAATATAATCCTAAATGAATCTTGTTTGTTGCAATTTAGCTAATTGGATTAAGTAATTCTCTAATACATGATTACTATAGTATGACAGTAGCTCTTCTATAAAAACTAACCTCGGCCTCTTTGTTAGGAGATTTTTCTAATTCTTGCCTCGACCTCTAGTCTGTGGCCCCATCATGATGCCTCCAAAATATTTTTGACAATAACTTATTCAAAATAAATCAAAATGTGGCAAATTTTTACTATAACTTACCTATACCTAGAACTCACTTCTCAGAGAAAATCTCCAAGAAAATCATTGTTTTGAAGCCTTTGGAGCAAACTTGGTGAAAACTATAATTTTGCAATAATTCCTTCAAATGAGCTCAAATTTAGATTATAGTAGCTTCACTATGTTCTTGATCAACCCTCTATAAATTAGAAAAAAAATTGCCAATGTGAGAGAGATACACACTTCACAATTTGACCTCCAAAATTGAAAAAAATTATCTTGTTTCTTGCCTTTTGGATGCCAAGATCATGCTTTGATGCCATTTGTAATGAAATAAATTACACAATAGGAGAATGAAACAACAACAATTACTTAGAAATATAATATAAATACTTGCAAATGCTCATAATAACAAGCCACTTCAAGGGGGCAAACCTCTAAAAGTCTTCAACAAGAATTAGAATTTGTAATATGATAAACTACTACTCACTGCCTCTGATATATACCATACACGTGCCTTGGATGCCACTTAGGCCGACCAAACTACCTATATAAGACTATATAAATGATTATATAAATTAATTAAGGGTTATTCTAGCCACAAGTTTGCTATACATATCCCAATATAATCAATGGGTTAAGGCTGTACCATTGACTAAACACATTTGTTGTTCCTTGGTGGGTACTTATCTTTGTCCAAAATACTTGTAAATATTTATTTCCATTTGAAAAGGAAAATAAATAAATCATTTTCAAATAAACTATGTTAAAGTAATCACTCAACACAAGTAATTAAACCTAGTCATTAGTGTGTTGGGACTGACAATACTACTTAAATAAATGCTCACATTTAAATAAATAAAAGAATGGTACTTAGATCAAAAGTTGATGAAGATTTTGCTGTGTCTTGAATGTTAGAAATGAATTCACCAATTTATCAAATCCCCATGTTATGTTAGATGAATACCTTTATATAAATAAATCTTTTGTTTGATGTTTTAGTTTAGTTATGTGATTACTATAACTAATCTCTATGACTATATATCTAAACCCTGCACATGGAAATGATCTTCATTGAAAATGACACCTAGAATTGATTCTCCTTAATTTTGCAACTCATGTCTGCAAAGGTGTGGCATCAAAAAACATTGTTTAGGATCTTGGTAGGGCAGGATTGTTCTCTTTTACTCAAACCCAGTTACCAATTCAATGGTTTGGTTAAAATAATAGAAGACAACAAGCAAATATGTAGCGGTGCCTAAGATTCTGATGTAAGTAGACAATGCTTGATGTGGATTGCTTTATGATGTTATGAGTGTTTCTTGATTAGTCTCTTGATTTATTTTATATGATCTTCAATGATGTAAAAGTGAATTAGGGTTTGTCCTTAAATACCAAACCCTAACACACAAGTTAACATATTTTTTTGCTCAAGTTGACATGTAAGGCTAGTTGGAGGGATTCGGTTTGGGTCAAGATTTAAATTTGAATTTTGAACTTTGAGGGTCATTTTTATACTCATGAATTTGACCTAGGCTAGTTTTATGCCTTTGAATTTAACCCAAAATAATGAATGGGTAAACGATGAATCAATACTTGTCCCTAGGGATACGTGTAGATAAAATTAGCTTATTTGCCAACTTTACATTGATATGCACCACTTGTACACCAATCATTACATAAAGTATAACTCAATCAAAATGAATGGGTAAAGTGTAGGGAGTGCAATTTTCACCATTACATTTTGCCCCCACTTTGGTTTGCATACAGAGTACCATAAAGATGCATGACAAAGTAAAAAAAGTAGTCAACATGAAAGTAAATATTAAGATACTCATAAAAAGGATACGATAATGATATCAATTATGTGTACTCTCCTTACTTTGAGTGACTCGTCTTGAAACCTACAAAATATAACATTTCAAATGAGTAGCACATGGCATTCATTTGTAATAGGCATAACTGACAACTTGCTTAAAATTGTCTATGAACAAAATGTAAAAAAAAGAGTGAAGCATATTCTATGTAGAATAAAAATAGGCCTTTGCCTAAAGCACAAAAAATAATGTGCCTATATCTAGAATGGAAGAGACCATGAACTAGTTATTGCAACCATACTCATAAAAGGTAAAATTAGTGACATTATATGATCCCTCCAATTGGTTGCATACAATGGATGTAGGGAATTTGAGGAAAGAAGAAAAATATATAATTATGTGAAACCAAATAAACATGTAAGAACAATGAAATATATCATTTGTGATAAACATGTAACAACATAGTAAGATGTGAATGTGAAAGCATGGATGAAAGAGGAAGCAAGGTACCCCCCAATATTTCCCCAATGAGAGTAAATAATGACTACTAAGAAAACATGAATGCTAGATAGGAAACACATAAGCATAGAAACGTAAGATGTTATCATGACAAGCATCAATATATTATAATCATCATAAACACGTGATCATAAAATGTGTACATGATAATCATAAAAATATGTAATCATGGCAAGGATAAGTGAAATAATCATAAGATAAGATCAATGAAGCATATCTTAAGCATGATAATCATAAGATGTAAACATCGTAAGGATGCAAAATATAAGACAAGCATGTGAGTATAACATCATAAAGACAAGTAACATAAGGATGGTGCCCCTAACCAGGGAAACACACCATGGGAGAAACATGTGATAAGACATAAGTTGTAATGTAGAAGGTAAAATGAGAATGTAAAAATGTAAGAATGGGAAACTTAAATTAAACATGTTAACATAATCAAAAGGCCAAATTAAAAATGAAACATGGGATAATGGAAGATAAAAGGAAGGAGAAACACAACAAATATGGCTAAATAAAAAAGGGCAAAGACATATAACACTAAACAAAACTAGGTATATTTTTAGTCAACATGATGAGAGTGGTTGCCAATCACTCCATACTTTGCATCATACCAAGTGCATAGGGAAAACACAACATAACACATAGATATCACAATAGAGAAGTGACATGAATTATACGACACATTTTTGAAGTCATGGGTGTCAACATGCACCACTAAAGGTGTCACTACATCATCCACGTGCTAAGAAAATGGAAGTGTACATAACATGAAGGTAAATTATTAAGATCAATATACAATATATAGATATATCAATAAAGCTCAAAGACTTAGTCTCAATGAATAGTCTAGGAAGAATATTCTCCTAATAAATCATCTTCCTCCCATGCATTTCTCATCTCTACATCCTAAAGTAAATTAGTCTCATCATCATATGAAGTGGTGCTCTTAGTGAAAATACCAGAAAGAGATACAATTGTTAATTTTTCCTTCTTGAACCATCACCCTTTGTGTCCCTTGAGGTGGCTTCATATGTATATTCTATATGTTTCCTTGATATTTGAATCTTGTTTTGAGATCTATGTACTATAAGTGTCCTTAAAAGATGAAGTAATTTATCATTTATTATTCTTGATTTATTTTCCTCTTCTGTAAGCATATGTGGAAGATGGGGTTCTCTTGTACCATAAATAGGCTCACAAATATCATAATCTTCATGTGTGGGAGCTGCATGATGTGCAACTTGAATTACCTTAGGCCTTAACTCTTTAGTTTATTATGGTGCTTTAGGTAACGTGGCCAAAAAAATCCTTTGTTCATTTGCACATTGCCTCATAATTCTATCTTTTTCCATTATTTTCTCATCTGAATATAAATTATAAAAGTCATGAAGCAAATCTAGGCACTCACATGCTGTTCTTTAGGGTTTATCATATATGTATGAAATATAAAATGACTTAATTCTAAAATTGGCTCAAATGGAATTCTGCTTACTTTAGCCATTACATCCGTTTGTAATATATTTGACACATTGATGCACCATAGAAGGAACACTCTTGATTGTTCAAGTGAGGGCCTCCCAAGTGAAATATAAAATCTATTAGAAGTAGAAATAACACGAGATAACACTTGAGTCTCCTTGAGACCCACTTGTAGTGGTAAAATAATGCAACCCAAAATATCAATAAGTATGCCATTAGTCATTTTCAAAGAAACTCTTAAATGCGCATAGCTACTTTGATGAAGATGATGATTATACAAGAACTCTTCAGTATATATATTATGTTGATTAGAAGAATAAATATGAATGCCATCACATGGATAATCGTGTAATGAACCACATACATACAATGGACCATAATAACCACACACATACAATGGACCATAATAATTTTTATTAGTTATCTCCTTGCCATAAAATGAAATAATTGGAGTAGCATGAGAAGAAGTATATCTACCACAAGCCATTCCCACACAAGGATCCATTCATGATTGTGAATGAAGACTGACATGATGTTTATTCATGTAGCATCTCTACCCATATGATTATGTGCTATATCATTGTTTATATGCTAGCGTGCATGGTGAAAGTCCACACCATTAGATTGACTATGTGGTGCAAGAAGATTTGTATAGATTGCACAATTATTTGATTAGGAGAAGCCATAGAAGGATTGCCCCCACCATTAAAACCCTCCACATGTATCATGTTACTATTAATCAAATATTGTGCCCTATGTTCGAATGCCATGCAACTTTGTGTACGACATGCATTGACTCTTTGACAATTCAAAAATACATGCTCATTATATCTATTAGGTTTGTATGGATCCAATGTACAAATAGGTGGAAGAGTAATCATATTAGCATTAAACAAACTTTGAAGCACGTTGTCCAAGAGGTCACTCAAATTTATATTTTTTTCTAAAATATCGAGGCATAAAAGTAACATGATTAGAAGCATTAGCCACATGATTGATACTAGGATTATTTTCTTTCTTATCAATGTCCTTTTAAAAATTACTTTGCTTTTGAAACTTGGAAGGGCAGGAAGGCATATGAGAAGATACATGTTTCAATAATTGGAAGCTGTAATGTCCCCTTCCTAGGCCAACACTTGTGCATCAAGCTAGTCTACTATACGGGTTCCCGTAGACTAGTGAGTGTGGTTAGGGGACCCATGGTGATGTGGCTCACCGAAGCTCAGTCAACATCTACAGAGAGGTGAGATGGATTCCTCTTGGCAGGATTTACCAGTTGGCACTTTCTGGAGTGAGTTTGGGCCATTTAGCCAAACTTACTATTTTAGTAGGGGCTCACAAGATTTCGAGTGAGTCGGTGCAACGGTCCTGAATCATGTCGACGTTCTATTGGCCAACTTAGCGGTACTACGGAACGCTTGAGGTGATTGTTTGAGTTATTATTTTAATAATAGACATATTTAAGTTAAATTAAAGATATAACTTAATATGTTTATTATTAAAGTGACTTTATTATGTATTGTGAACTTTATGAAATATTTAAGTTAATAAAGTCACCTTTTATTTGGGCTCTCAAGGCATAAGGAGATAAATAAAAGTTAAAATATTAAATATCCCAAAAAGGACATTGAGGGAAGAAGAGGAATAAAAGAAAGAAAAGTGACTTCATTCGATCCACTCACTATTGCATTTTTTCTCTAAGTCTGAGCTTTGTTCTTTGTGAGCAAGGGTTTGTACCAGCTACTTTGGAGACGGAAACCTCCATAGTTGAGAACATCTATGGGGTTGAAAGAAACTCCCAGGGTGTTGTTTGAGTGGACTCATTACAGGGGTTACCAATGAGCTTCATTGCAAGTAACCAACATTGTCACGGAAGGGTTTTCATAGAGATATATTCAGTTTCTTGGCATTGTAATTATATAGGGATATTAAGGAGTAGATTACAAGTATTGGATGACATTTTGGTGGAGTTTTGGTGTGTGAGCTTTCCTTAGACAAGTTGTCCCTGTGCTCAGCCTGGCCGCACTGTCACACCTGCATCTCCCGCGCGGACGCGACGCACTAACGCCCGTGTCACGACCACATTTGCCATGTGGTCACGACACGGGCCATGAAATTTTTTTCTTTCTATCCCTAAGAAGCCCCTTGCACGCGTTTGCGTGCTTGGTGGCTATATGCAACGGCGTAGACATGTTGACGTAACCGTGTTGGTGAAGGCCGTCTAGGGGTAAGTGACACGAAGTGTGTTGCTTTTAGGGTTAGGTCGATTCCATCTGTACCCCTAAGTTTCCTAGGTAAGGTGATTTCAAATTCAAACTCCAACACAACGCTTAGCGAAAAGTGATAAGCAGAACAATGGCTAGATGGCGCGCGAATGAAGTGGGAGGGTGGATCAAAAAGTATCAAAGATTAAATAAATATCACATAAACTTAACGCTAGGAATCTAGAATAATTTCGGCAGGATAAGGCTTTACGGGTGTGAGTGAAAATTCATCACACTATCGCTTAACTTGGTTACGTGGTTATCCTGTCTTGGTTAATCTCTCTAATTACCTGGTAAACTAGGTCACTTACGCAGGATTAACTATCATTGTTTGGTGACATTTACTGGGTTTACGCTCGGGTTAATTTCAGCGTTTAACTTAATTTGTTTCTCTTTTTTTTTTCCCCTAATGGACGTTTTCTCATTCTACAGGTTTAACTTGGTTAGCCTCTTGTAACATACATAAGACGACTCAATTTAGTTAACACAAGGGTAAATAATTTCATTATGATTAATACTCTTGCTTGGTATTATTTTTTTTGTAAACGGTTTAATTCCAAATCACAATTTCTTTTAGATAAAACATATATATGTATATATAATAATTATCTAAATATATACATATAATTGTTCTTTTTATATATATATATATATATATATATATATATATTTTAATTCCTTAACATAATTATACATATATTATTGTTATTATTATTATCTTCTTCTTTTTTTATTAGGAAAATCATGTCCTCCTTTATAAAATTTATACTAGTAATTAATATATATAATTTCTATTTTTTATTAAATTAACGAAATTAGAATATTATATATATATATAACAATTATTTGACTTATACCTATGCTTTGTTTATAATTTTCTTTTTTTATATAACATAGGGCAAGCTAACTCTTGCATTTCCATTATATTCTCCACATAGAGCAACCCTAATATTTTCTTGTTATGTTATGGCTTGTAGAGTACAGCCATGGTGACGACGGTAATGGAGGAAGGCCGCAAAGATGGAGATGGGAGGTGCGCTGCACGCAGGGAGGGGTGAAGGCCGTGAGAAGGGCGGAGGGATGGTGAAACAGGGGTGGCGAGATGGGTGAAGCTCACGACGGAGGGTGGAGCGGAGGTCACGTGGGGGAAGGGACGTGGTGGTGGTGGAGGACTAGCGATGCGGGGGGCGGAGGTCTCAGTGGCGGTGAGAGGGGGAGTTTTGGGAGTAGCAGCGGAGGGAGAGCCGGAGGTGGGTTGACTGCTGCGGGCGGCAGGACTGTGCGCGAGGGACTGTTGCGTGTGGAGGGATGTTTGGGGAGTGGGGTGTGGGGTTTAGGGCCTGCGGAGGCCGATGGGCACGGACGATGGTTTAGGGGGGGCTGTGGGGGAGGAGGCTAAGCCTCCTCCCCCACACCCTTGCACTCACTGTAATTCTGTGGGCGCCGCCACCGCCCACAGACCCCTTTTTTTGTTTTTTTTTAATTAAAAAAAAAAAAACTGACTCAACACAACAGTCCGTCCAAACAATACCGATTTCTCAGCATATGTTTAAGATACTTTCTGATCTTATATAAAAATATCATATATATATATATATACGTGATGAGTATATGTATATATATGTGTGTATATTTATATATGTGCATTTTCTAATAAGTTTAACCAGTTTACTTGAATTCTCAGCATAGGCTTTTTAATAAGTATAATAAATGATTAAATGTGTAAGCACAGATGTATATACATTTATATATACATTTCTATGTATGAAAAAAAAAAGGTATATATACATATTCATTACAAGCAATATTTATTGTATTTTGGTAGTCACATCCATTTTCTTCTTGCAGTAAAAATACATAGAAAAATAAAATGAAAGGATGAACTGAGTCTATATATATATATATATATTTTTGACATTTGATTCTCTAATCAAACAATGCCTTACATTATCTTTTCCTTGAAAGCCATATGAATAGAAATATAACTCTTGAAACCTCTAGGCATCAGCATAAAATTAAATTAAACCTCTTTTTTTTTTCTTTTTTTATAAAATATGATAGACTTAATTCAGCAACAGTCACACCTAGTTACCTACAGCAACTAATTTTTCAATAAAACTTTATGCATCAACAGAAATTTAACTTCAAATCCCTCTCTCTTATGCAAATAACTTTTAAACTACCATTGATGTATTTATTTTCTTTTTATATAGAGCAAGTATAGATTAATATTTATCTGTAGGTTCACATGCATTCCTCATCACCATACCATCTTCACTATAAGAAAATAAACCACTCTAAATAGATTAATCAAATGTCTACATTCCATTAACTAACACAGCCAACTTTCTGGCTAAAGCTTAGCATTCTTTCACCAAAAATGAAATACAGCAAGGCCACCATGGCCATGGCTAAATCAGCCATCTCAAGGAGACTATATAAACACCCAAAGGGCTCCAAAACACTCCATCTCTTCACTTATCAACCTGCAACTAAACACAACAATGAAACAACAAAAAAAAAGTCACTTCAAAAGCTCTCCTCCCTACCATAGACCCCAAGTGGGTCACCCCCGAGCTAGGGAGGTAGGGATTTCACACAGGGTTTCATTCCACAACAAAATCAATCACAATAACACAAAACAGAACAACCCCATAGGTTTTACACATAACTTAACTCATATACATGAGCTTGGTGAGGGTAGGGAATGGACCCCTCAACTTAAAAGGGACTCCCAATGATACAAATCTCAACTCATGGCCTCAAGCCAAAATCATCAATACACCACCATCCTCCAAATCACAAGTACTTCATGGCACTCTTGCCATCCAATAAATCACAACCCATGGCCTCAAGCCAAAAATCTCCATAACACCAACCTCCACAAATATCACATAACATCTCCATGGTACTCTTGCCATTCAATATTCTCCTCCACAAATAAAAGCCCTCAAGGCACAAATACAACCGTGGGAGTGCCCTCAAGGATGTTCCTTTCCCCTACCCATACAAGTTGAGCATTACCCCCATTGGAGGTGCTCTCACCATAACACCCATCCCAACATCACAATACAAAACAACAAAACAACCACAAACCAAAACACAACACATTATACAAGCAAAATTGAGATAACAAGTTAAGGAGCCTACCTTGCAAGCCCTTATAATGGAAGTAGTTTGGTGAAGAGCTCCAAGCCTTCCCAAGCCTTCCAACTTCAAGAATTTATCCCAACTCCTCCAAACTAGAAAAGAACTAAAATTTGCAAGCACTCTCCAAAAATTGCAAGGAATAGAACTAGAAAAGAGAAGAACCCAAAAGAAGAAGAACCCCCACTCCTCAACAAGAGGAGCTATTATAGGCCATCCACTTGGCCTTGAGGGATGAGAAGGTGACACTTGTCACCTCCTCCTTCCCCCTCCTATGCCACTTGCAAAGGAGAGGAAGTATGAGGATGACAAATGTCATCCCCTCATTCCACCTCCATCTCCACCTTTCCCTCTTGTGCTTCCACACAAGTGGGAGGGGGACAAATGGTGAGTTGGATTCCCACTCACACCCCCAAGAAGACAAGGGTCTTGAATGGTGCTCTCACTCACTTGGGAGTTTGGGAGGACTCTTGGAGAACTCCCAAGTCTTCCTTGGGAATGATTCCCAAAACTTTGGGATTGGAGATGAGTCCTTCCCAAGGCAAGGCCCATCCCCCATCTTCCCTCTTTTTTTCTAAATTCGTCTTTTACTCAACCATGGTTTAGGGTGACCTAAGGTGAGTCAAAACTAGGGTTAGATAGTCCAAGTTGACCCTAGACTCATGGTTGACCACCTAGGGTAACTTTTGGGACCCTAGGGTTCATGAAGGGGTTAAAAATTCACATTTAAATGGCCTTAAAAAAGAATAATATAAATACCAAGTGGTATAAATCAAATAAAATTATACAACACTTATTATTAATCAATTTTAAATAGAAAAGGGTACTAAGGCCAAAATAAATAAAATTAAACCAAGCACAATAAATCATCATTCAAATACAAACGTGATCCTTATCCCTCTTGGGAATGGATTGGCTTTACAAGGGATAGCATGGTGTGAATTCTACCTCTGATTTCCCGTGGCTAGGGAATGTATAACCTGCACATCTCGATCAAGTGTCAGTCCTGTCATGAAAAGTCATAGTCGAAGCAACTGAAATTAACTTCACGCAATCGAAATAACATCAATACATAACTCCAAATTAAACTGCATTTTCCATCACATGTCAAATAGTTCACATCACATAAATAACTAGAATCTCATAACAAAATAGCATCTAATATATATCCTGTATGTCGAACCACAACATACCATCCAATATGACCGAATCAAATCACATATATCGAATCAGTGAGATAAAAACATCAAGTCTGCATAATGAAACATAGTCACTAAGGTCTGATAGTGTCATCTACTAAATAGCATAATGATCAAAATATGGAAGGTAAAATAATCGGCCTCACACGCACCCTCTAGGAAGGAGTTTCGAGGTGTTTAAAGTCAGATTACATCCTTTTCTTGTTTCCAGCTTGGACGTTGGGCTTTGACAGCCACAACATAGGGTTTTAGAGGAGTTTCAAGGGTAGATTGATGTTGTTTTGTGTGCTAATATACTCACAATAGGGTCATACTACACCAGTTGGGACATGGGTTTGCTAGATATCAGAAAATCTTGTTTTTAGTTTGTATTTTAGCTTCCATTTGAGGCGTCTATAGTCTCTTAGTTGTTGTAGTTTGGAATTTGATGTATTAGTTTCAGTTGAGCATCATTTGGGGAGCTTTATGCATATATAATATGTTGTACATTCATTTCCAACCTTGTAATACTTGGACAACGAAATGGGTATGTTAGTTTCTTGATATATTAGCTTATTCTTCACATGGGTATTGTTTGAAATGGTTCTATAAAGCATTTCCATTAAATTCTAGCTTGTGGGTATTTCTATCTATTATTATTTACAAATACATGCACATGCATGGTTGTATGTCAAAAACACAAAAAAAAACAAAATGCACTAGGGGACAACTAAACCACATAAAACATAATAGGGTGGGACATTACAGTGGTATCAGAGCTAATGAATCTTACCAACCTGAGTTGAACAGTGATTCATGAGTGTTTGGGAAAATGTATACACCAAGGATACCCAACAGTGGTAGCCACCTCAGATTCCAGAAGGAGAGACAATATTAGGTATCTTGGGTATGCATAGAAACTCATTCAGTGAAAGTGATAGCATAACAGGTCACATGGCAGATAGAAACAAATGACCAGAATAATTGAAGAGTCCTAACTCAAGAACATATCAGAGGTTTGATATGATGTCACCGTTGTTGGCAAAATTAAACTAGGTTAACCTAGTGACACAACCACATATAGCACATAATGAGGGTGAGACTAGCAGTTCTGATGCTAACAATCACTGGCATGCAGCTCAGGATAGTGGACAAAGCACTAGGACCACCCCAAGATTAGTCCCTAGACCTCTTCAGCCTATCTTCCCTCGTAAAGAGGAGGCACCGGTTAATCATGAGCCAGATGTACAAATTCATGTGGCAGAGGACATTAGATTGCAGCATGCGGAGTACATGACACTTTTGCCAGAGATCAAGGAGATATTAACTTTTGAATAGTTCATGAACCAGAGGAGGTAGAGAGCGAGTACGGGTGGTGGAGGAGATCATAGAACATACAGAGATAACATGGATTATCAACATGCTTTAAGTAAAGTCCCTATGGATCGTTTCGATGGTAGTGGCAGAGTACCAACTAGAACATGGGTGCAAAAGTTGGATAATTATTTGACACTCAAACCTATGCCAGAGGATGACGCACTAAATTTTGCCACCTTACATCTTGATGGGTTAGCTCATGAGTGGTGGTACCATGGGTTAGTCACTTTGGGCCACAATTTGATCACTACATATGATGAGTTCACCAACAGACTGATAGAGGCGTATGACACCAAGGACCTCGAACTGCAATTCAAAGAGCTAGCACAGTTGAAGCAATATGGGTCACTTGAGTCATATATTTCAGAGTTTCAGAGACTTAGTGTTATGGTTCCTAGTATATCAGAGAGGAGACTCATACTCCTATTCATTGGAGGGCTAATGGAACCACTCCGAGGATGGGTTAAGGCTTTGGACCCACCTTCATTGCAGGAGACAACTGAGAAGGCATGGAGTATGGAGTTTGCAGTTCTGAAGAACAAGTTTGTCTCCAAATCCTTTCCTCCAAAGAAGGATAAGAGTTACTCACATCATCAAGATACAATTTTACAGAAGAAACCAACTCCTCAGCTTGATGATGATGCATTGAATGAGTACAGGAGGAAAAAGTTGTGCTTCAAATGCAAGGGGCCATGGGACCCCAATCATAAGAGCCCAATGAAGGGGAAAGCAAAACAAATGGAGTACTATTTTGCTAAGGAAATGACATCAGAAAAATTAGACCAACTGAGTGACTCGGAGGATAGTGAGGTGGAAAGCGCAGCAGAAGAGATGCAGGATACACAGGATGATGACATACCTACAGCCTATCTTTCTGCTATTCAGAAAGAAGGTTCTTTCAGGATTTAGGGAGTCTTGGAAGGATAGAGAGCGACCACATTACTTGACACAGGGGCCACTCATAACTTTGTTGATGAGGGACTTGTGGCAAGGAGGGGACTCAAGACCGAGGATTTCGAGGGGTTCAAAGTTAGAGTAGCAGATGGCTTTGTCATTACATGCAAGAGAAGAATCCTAAACTTAACTATTAAGTTGAGTTACTATGAGTTCCAGGTAGAATACTATGTGGTTGGTATGGGAGACATGGACGTGGTCCTTGGCATGAAGTGGCTTCATGCAATAGATGAGTTCTACCTCAATTTGTGAACCATGGAAATGAAATTTGAGGTAGATGGACAAAAGCATGTGCTCAGGGGAATGTCAGATGGTGCTCTTAGAGTTGTATCTCTCAGGAGGATGGAGAGATTTCTTAGGCATGATCAGGTGGAATGAGTAGCTGAGTGTGTTGTGATGCCTACAGTTATAGAGCAGCCCAAGCAGAGCTATCATCCAAGTATCCAAAAGTTGATAACTAAGCACACCAAGGTGTTTAGTAGTATACCCCCAGGGAGGCCTCCTGATAGAGGCATTGAGCATGTGATTGAGCTAGAGGAGGGAGCTAAACCAGTAATTATCAATCCCTATAGACATCCTAAGAGATTGAAGGATGAGATCGAGAAGACAATCAAGGAGCTTCTCGAGATGGGGCACATTTGACCCAGTAAGAGCCTGTTTACCTCCACAATTGTCTTGGTGAAAAAGAATGATGGCACATTGACAATGTGTATAGATTACCGAGCTCTCAATAAGAAAACAATTAAGAATAGATACCCCATTCTGTGGATAGATGAGCTCATTAATGAGCTACATGGGGTATGCTACTTCTCCAAGATTGACTTGAGATCTGGATACCATTAGATTCAGGTTAGAGAGGAAGATGTGGAGAAGACAACTTTTCGATGCCACTATGGGTATTTCGATTTTCTAGTTATGCTTTTCGGTCTAACCAATGCTCTAGCTACTTTTTAGTCTTGTATGAACTGGGTCTTCAAGGAGCAGTTGAGGAAGTTTGTCCGCATATTCTTCGATGATTTATTGATCTTCAACAGGACTTGGGAGGAGCACCTCCAACACATTGAGGAGGTACTGAGTATTTTCGAGAGGGAGTCCTTATATGCCAAGGAGTCCAAGTGTGAATTTGGCATGACCGAGCTCCTCTATTTGGGATACATCATCAGTGCCGACAGAGTTAGAGTAGATCCTGAGAAGATCAAGGCAATTTTTGATTGGCCACCTCCCACGAATCTCTCACATCTCAAGGGATTCTTTGGCTTATGTGGGTTCTACCACCAATTTGTCAAGGGGTTTTTGCATAGTGCAACACCTTTGACAAACTTGACAAAGAAGGGGGCATTTGTTTGGTTCGATGGGGCACAATAGTGTTTTGACAGGTTCAAGCAGATCATGGTTCTTTCCTAGGTTTGGTCATTCCAGATTTCACCAAGCCTTTCAAGCTTGAGTGCGATGCCTCAGGAGAAAGCATAGGAGCTGTTTTGATGCTAGATAAGCACCCGATTGCTTTTGAGAGCGGAAATTTTAGGGGTGTAGAGAGAGGTTACAATATATATGATAAGGAAATGTTAGCCATAATGCATGCTTTGGCTAAATTTAGGCAATACCTAGTGGGTAGCAAATTTGTGGTGAAAATAGATCACAACAGCCTCAAACATTTCCTAAATCAGTGTGACCTCAATGATAGGCAACAGAAGTGGGTGAGCAAATTACAAGCCTATGACTTTGACATAGTTTATGTCAAAGGAAAGAAGAATGTGGTAGCTGATGCACTCTCACAGAGACCTCACTTGTGCTCATTAGCTGAGATTACAGCTAATTGGAGAGAGTAGATATCGGTAGAATATGTTAAGAACAAGTGGGCCGCAGGGATAGTTGATGGTACCATTCAGGACAACAAGTACACGGAATGATTTGATCATTTACAAGGGGAAGATCTTGCTGGTATTAGGATCAGGCATGAAGAAGAAGGTAATGAGAGCTTTTCATGATGTACCTACAACTAGTCACCCGGGATATTTCAAAACATACAAATAAATCTGGGAATAGTTCACATGGAAAGGGCTCAAAATAGATGTGTTGCCATATGTTAGAGAGTGCCCCACTTGCCAATAGAACAAACAGGAACATTCCTTTCCTGCTGGTTTATTACAACCCCTACCCATTCCTAATAAAAAATGGGAATGTATTTCTATGGACTTTATCATGAGATTGCCTAAGGCCCAAGGCATGGACTGTATCTTTGTTGTGGTTGATAGATTGACAAAATTCACCCATTTCTTTGCGATTTCATCCACATTTTCAGTAGCACATATTGCATATCTATTTTTCAAAGAGGTATTCAGGCTACATGGGCTACCCAGGAGTATAGTCAATGAGAGGGATAGTAAGTTTATGAGTCACTTCTGGCAGGAGCTCTTCAGATTGAGTGGGACTGAACTCACTCCCAGCACTAGCTGCCATCCACAAACAGATATCATCAACAAGTGGGTGGAAGGATATCTCCGCAACTACATTGCAGGGCAACAAAGGCATGGGTTAAGTGGTTATTGATGAGGTATAAACAACCTCATTTTTATAACAAGCCATATAACCCTTTTTGTCTTACTCAATCACCCTAACCATGCTAATTTGTTTATTTTTAGAAGCAATATCTATCTATTTTTGATAAAATGATGTATAAATCTTTATTTTCCAATTGATTGAAACTAGTCAGTAATGTTGACATAATTGTGTGTAGAGCATGTGTAATTATGCAGGGTTTCATGTATGGCCTAGCGAAAGGAGTGGACTTCAAAGCAGCTGAAGTCAGAGCGCCAGAATTTAGGGGCGCCAGAAATTTATGCATACATAATCATAGACTTCGTTAGCAATTTTGTTATTTTCTATTGGGCACACTTAAGACTTTACGGCTCCACTCAGAGGCTTTAATATGTTTAATTTCATAGACATCCAGTTAGTTTTTAAATTATGTTTTTCTTTAACAACTTCTTCAATGGCATTTACCCGCCATCTGAAATTTAGGATTTTGGAGTAGTACAGTTTATATGTAGTTGCTCAAAACAAGGATATATGTTATGTTGTGTTATGGATGAAAATAATCTTTTTGAAGTGATAATTCGTAGCTATGTTCTGTGATACTTTTATTACATGAATGAGTACTGTTAGTTCTATTCTAAGTAATATTTTTTGAGCAATGGAAATAATATGAATGGAATTTACTTTGGAGCTGTTGAAGTACTGAATGTGATTTGAGTCGATAATAGGATCTCCCAAGAGCTGGCCACTTAAGGGATTATAGAATAGATAAGTATTTTTATTACTACGAATTGGTGTTGTTATTTCTATTTTGAATGTTCTGTTTAGATTAATGTCACTTCGTGTTTAGCTTTGTTATGTGTTCCTTCAGTTTGTGGTATTTAAGTTAATGATATTTGAAATTTTGTTCATTTGAAATTTTTGGAGCATCCACTTCATTCATAAATTTGTTGTTAGTCATTAATTCAAAATTTCAAATGTGTTTTCAATTAACAAGTTAGCTGTCTTTTCAAATTCGTAGTTAAAATCGCTTGTGTGAATTTCTATATTAGAGTTTATATGCTTTTTAGATTAAAAAATTCAAATACTTTGTAGCTTAAAGTTTTTATGCTTTCTAGTTTAGATTTTGTTTTAAGCTTTTCAAAAATTTGGAAAAAACTGTTACCAAGTGAGATGTCCAAAAATATTCCCTATTGCATACAGCCTTGGACACTACCCGGTCAACATAACTGACATATTTTCAACTAAAGTGTTAGGACCTTATGACAGCCTGTCACTTTTTGGCGCCGTTGTTGGGGACATTCTTTTCTAGTGTTAATAGGGGATTGCTTGGATACCTCCTTTACAACAAAATAGTTGTCAGACTTCTTTTTCTGCATGGTCAGGAAGCGAGGTCCACATTGAACATTCATACCAAAAAACCCCCAATAGTAGTCCTAACCATATATAGGGAGGTAGACGTCTCAGCCAAAGAACTTTGTTACGAATTGATCGATTAGGATCAACCTATGACCTCCCAACATACCCCAGAAACTCAATCATCAAACCAAACCTTTGAGGAGGAAAATATTCCTTTCAACATCATGGCTGACAACAATGATGACCCTTTCAATGGAAGGAGAACAAACCATGGAGATGGTGATAACCCACGGAGAGCAGCCTGAACATTTACCTATCCTATTGCTCTCAATACAGATGATGACTCCCCCATGAAAAATGTTTCACCTTCCATCTTACCAACCTTCAGGGGGTTATCCTCTAAAGACCCAAACCAATTCCTTTTTGAATTCAAAGTCCTCTGTCAAACCTATGAATATAAATCAGACAATAAAAAATTGAAGCTCTTTCCCTCTACTCTGAGAGACTCTGCAATGCGTTGGTTCGTGGGATTAGTCTCAGGAACAATAACCACGTGGGATGAAATGGAGACTGTCTTTTTAGACAAATATCAAAGCTACTGCAGAGTCAGCAATAGAAAAGAGGAATTGTTCAAGCTAAGGCAAAAATAAGATGAAAGTCTTGAAGATTACCTAGATAGGTTTATCTTCTTGTCCAAACGATGTGGGGAAGAGACAATGAGTCCTGAAATCCTGAAGACCATATTCCTTAAAGATCTCGATGAAGATGCTAGGAGAAGCCTAGACCTAATGGAAAAAGGAGATGTGTCTCAACTTGAACTCAGTGATATCACTGAGTTATGCAAGAATTTTTCCCAGACTCGTGGAAGTATCCGTAAGTCTAGTCTTTTGAGGGGCTCAAATGAAACTGGTAAACTGCGAGAGGAAATAGCAAATTTGAAAACTGACATTCTTGTTCAGCTAAACACCACTTTGGATGGAATATAGTCCAAAACATGTAATCTTGAAACCTTATCCATCTACTACCCTAGGTGTCAAAACAAACATCTATTAAGAGAGTGTCCTTTGGACAAAGCTGACAATTGTCAAATTTGTGAAAAGAGTCGTGCCGTTGACCAATGTGAGATCCCGAATGCAATAAAAAATTCCAAGAAAAGGTCATCTCACACTGAGGAAGAGATCAATTTTGTGTGTCGAAGACCTGGAGGGAATTTCTCCTATGGCCAGAATTCAAACCCCTCTTGGCAACCTCCAAATAATTGGAATAATAATCAATGGTCGACACCTTGGCCTCCAACACCACCTAATTGGGGACCTTACTCTTGGGGACCACTTGAATGGGAAAATGAGTCCTGGGAAAATCCTCAATGGCCAAATTAGACTCAACAACAATGGTATCCTCAGAATCCTATCCCTCAATGGAATTAGACCCCAAATCAATTCTATCATGGACCGAGGAGGATGCCCAATCCACAACAGAACCTCTTGCCAGCACCACAAAACACTCAACAAAATGAGTAGGTCAACCAACCACAACTACCAGTGCAACCTATCCCTAATCCAAAGAATAATCGTCAAACCACACCAGTATATTCCATGGAGCAGGAAAACATGGCTGGAGTTAATGCTATCTATTGTGGAAACTTGCAGTTGAGGTCAGGAAAAACACTCCAACAGCCTACTATAGTTGAGATCCTTGATGAACATAATGCAAAATATGTTGAAGGAATAGAGACACCTTCCACACCTTCAGATAAAAACCCTGAGAGTAACCAAGAAAAGCTTCCTCAACAATCCTCACCTAAAACTTCTGAGTTAACTCAAGAAGAAGTTATCAAACATGCAACAGATCTTCTAGAGAAGGAATCCACCTTGAAGAAGAGACCTCAAGCACCTTTTCTGGAGTGCCTCAAAGAGACCCCCCCAAAAAAACCCTCCAGAAATGACCTTACCCACTGAAACTACGTTAATACAAGAAATTAAACGACTCCATATTGATATTCCATCATTACAGACAATTAAAGAAATTCCTGAACTAAACCAGCTAGTCAAACAGTTGTGCATAAAAATGCTAGGAGGGAAAAAGAAACAGCTTAACACTGTGCACATCAATGGATACTTAGCCGACCTTTTGGGTGAAGAAATCTCAACCCCAAAATATGGTGACCCAGGCAGTCCACTCATAATAGTGACAATCAATGAGGTAGCAATACCTAATGCACTCATGGGCTTGGGAGCAGCCATCAACGTCATGATGCTAGACGTTATGGAAAAACTAGGACTCACTGACTTACATCCCACAACCACCATATTGAAAATGGCAAACCAATCTATAGTTGTTCCCAAGGTTGTACTGGAGAATGTTCCTGTCAAGGTCGACATTTGGGAATATCCAATAGATTTTTAAGTGATTCAGTCCCTCACACCTAAAGATAGTTATCCATTAATACTAGGCAGACCATGGTTAGCAACCATTGTAGCCAAAATTGACTGCAGAGCAGGGGGAATGATCATTTCAAATGGGCCCAATAGCAAGCACTTATCCTTGTATCTCCTCGCTCAACTTGCTACGCCTAAGCAAGTTTGGGTTGACGAATCAAACTATTTTGACAAACAAGAAAATCTCACCTCATTGGCTATGGTAGTCATCAAACAACACAGAGAGGAATTAGAAGATGAATTGGAAAACAACATGCAAGGTATTGCCATAGATTATGGTGATGAAGAAATTTTAGAGGTTGAGGAGATTTTAGGACTAGTCCACACCAATGACCTTGAGCGCGATTCTGACGACAATTACACCCATTTCACAACATTACCTTGCCCTCTGGCTAATCTCATTCCAAAAATAGAGCATTTTTTTGAAGATGTTGCCAGATTCCACAAAATTATACCACATAGTTGTCCTCTCAATACCTTGACAAGTTCATACTGTCACCTCCAACTAACCAGGGACCAAAACTATCATGTTATTACTAGGAAAAACTTTAAATATTAATAATTGGTTAACGAAGGCAGATAAACTAAAGCTATTTGATGTTTTGGTAAACATATCCAATGCTTTTGCTTGGGATTACACAGACATGAGAGGAATACACCTAAGTGTTTGTACCCACCACATCTATACTAAAGATGTTAGACTTGTTCGTCAACCGCAACATAGACTCAATCCTACTCTTAAAGATATTGTCAAAACAAAAATTGAAAAACTCTTACAAGTAGGATTCATTTATCCTATCTCTAACAGCAAATGGGTTTCACCTTTGGTAGTAGTGCCAAAGAAAAATGGAAGATGGAGAGTGTGCATTGATTATAGAGAACTCAACAAAGCTACCTATAGAGACTACTTCCCATTGCCCTTCATATACTAGGTTTTGGATAATCTAGCAAGAAGAAAGTATTTCTCATTCCTAGATGGATTTAGTGGATATAACCAAATACAAGTGGTAGCAGAAGACTAGGACAAAATCACTTTCACTTGTCCCTAGGGAACATTCGTATATCGAGTTCTTCCCTTTGGGCTATGCAATGCTCCTGCAACATTCCAGAGAGCTATTATGTCCATCTTTGCTAAACTTGTAAATGATTGTGTGGAATTCTATATGGATGACTTCATGGTCTATTGCTCCACTTTTGATGAAGTCCTTAAAAACTTGGATAGAGTTTTGTAGCGATGTGAGGATCATCAACTATCCCTGAATCATGAAAAGTGTCTAATAATGGTAGAACAGGGTATAGTGTTGGGACACCATATCTCAGCCGAAGGGATAAAGGTAGATCCTAGGAAAATTGAAGTGATACAATAGCTAGAGACTCCAAAGAACCAAACTGATGTCAGAATTTTCTTAGGACATGTTGGTTACTACCAGAGGTTCATAGAAAACTTTAGTAAGATTGCAGCCCCCATGTTCTCCCTTCTTCAAAAAGATGTGGATTTTGTCTGGACAAAAGAGTGTCAAATATCATTTGACATCATTAAAAAAACTCATCTCTCCCCCAGTGTACTGCGTGGACCTAAGTGGAAACTTCCCTTCCATATTTATGTCGATGCTTCCAATGATGCTATTGGAGAAGTCTTAGGTCAAGAAGATGAAAACAGAGGAAAGTACGCAATATATTTCATAAGTAAAAACTTGAGCCCCACTAAATGGAACTACACGACTACGGAGAAAGAATTTTTAGTAGTAGTTCATGCAATCAATAAATTCTAACATTACATTACGGGGTACAAAGTAACTGTGTTCACAGACCATTCAGCTATCAACTACTTGATGAACAAACCCTCAGTAATGGGAGAATAATCAGATGGTTATTACTTCTCCAAGAATTCAATGTGACCATCATTGATAAACCTAGAAATTTCAATGTAGTTGTGGACTTTATATCCTGGATCAAACAAGATAATGGATATTGTGCCCCTGTGCAAGATGAATTCCTGGATGAAAACTTATTCACCATCTCCATTAAAATACCCTAGTTTGCAGACATCGCCAATTATCTAGCCACCTCTGAGTTTCCACCAAAATTTATGTCAAAACAAAATAAATGCCTCATTCAGGAGAGTGCTTAGTTCAAATGGATTAATGGTATGTTATTATGATGTGGCCCTAATCTGGTTTTATGACATTGCATCAGATCAAATGAAATATATTGCATCCTTAGAGCCTGCCATGATGGTCCCTCCAGAGGTCATTACTCTGCCAAAAGGATGTCCCATAAAATCTTAGGTGCACGATATTATTATCCCTCTATGCATAAAGATGTAAAAAACTATGTTCATCACTGTGATGAATGCCAACGAGTAGGAAGACCCATGACATCCAATGAGATGCCTCTGCAGCCGCAGGTAGTTTTTGAACCATTTGAAAAGTGGGGATTGGATTTCATTAGTCCCATAGATCCTCCTTCATAGGGTAAAGAATACATTCTAGTATGTATTGACTATCTGACTAAGTGGGCAGAAGTCCAAGCACTGAGAGTTGCTAGGGAAGAACAAGTTACAACCTTCTTGTATAACAAGATTTTTCTCAGATTTGGAGCACCTAGATCAATTGTCACAGATCAAGGAGCCCAGTTAATGTCCAAAGGTTTGCTAGCCTTTACCAATCATTTCCAGGTAAGCCATAAGAAGTCGTCTCCTTATCACCCACAAGCAAACGACCAAGTGGAAGTCACTAATAGGGAGCTTGAAAACATTTTGACAAAAATAGTTTCATTAGGAAGAAGAGACTGGGCCAAAAAATTACCTGAAGCCGTTTGGGCCTATAATACAACCTGGAAATCAACTACTGGTCGTACTCCTTATGAGTTAGTCTTTGGGACGAAACCTCTTCCACCCATTGATATTGAACTTCAAATGCTTAGAACAACAATGAAGGTAGGATTGGACCTCGATCGAGCCCAGATTGAAAGAGTCCTGCAGCTTAGTAAATTAGATGAACTCTGTCTGAAAGCCATTCATCAGACTAAGTTAGTTCAACAACAACGAAAGGCTTGGCATGATAAACATATAAAAGAAAGAGAGTTCTATAACAAGGATTGGGCGTTATTATTTGATTCCAGATATAAAGATCAGAAAGGTAAACAGAGAACTCATTGGCTGGGTCCATATGAGATTTCTGAAGTATTTCCAAATGGAGCAATACAACTTAAACCCATCGATGGTGACACTCGAACTCTCTTAGTCAATGGTCATCGATTACGAATCTACCACAAACCTATTAACAAAGAAGAATTTACGCGAATGGTAGAAATGCAAGGAGAAACCCAATGTATTGACTCTACTTCGACAGAGGCAGTATAACTCTCTAAGTGATTAAACAAAATTTGTGTGTATGTATTCATGATTATTTTAGAGCATTTTTATTGTATCTTCATCTTTGTACTTGTCTAAATTTCATTATTGCTTTGCAGGACTTCATCTTTGAATAAATACAAAATTATGGTGCATTTTCATCAATGCTCTAGAACTTTGTTCCTTCATTTCAGCTACATCTTTCAACGATGCTCTAGAACTCATTTCTTCATTTTGTTCTTGCATTCCAGCTGCATCTTTCAGCGATGCTCCAGAATTTTGTTCCTGCATTCCGACTGCATCTTTCAACAATGCTCTAGAACTTTGTCCCTTCATTCTGACTGTATTTTTTAGCGATGCTCTGGAACTAGTTCCTTCATTTTGTTCTTGCATTCTAGTTGCATCTTTCATCGATGCTCTAAAACTTGTTCCTTCATTTTGTTCTTGCATTCCGGCTTCATCTTTCAACAATGCTTTGGAATTTTGTTCTTGCATTCCAGCTGCATATTTCAGCGATGCTCCAGAATTTTGTTCCTGCATTCCAGCTGTATCTTTTAGCGATGCTCCAGAACTTGTTCCTACAATCCAACTACATCTTTTAGCGATGCTCCAGAACTTGTTCCTGCAATCTGACTGCATCTTTCAGCAATGCTCCAAAACTCGTTCCTGCATTTTGGCTGCATCTTTCAGTGATGCTCTGGAACCTTGTTTCATACTTCGTATACTCATCCCATAGGCATCTTTTTCTGATGTTCTAGATTTGTGATTCCCCTTCTTTGCAAATGCTTTGACATCCTCAAAAATATACCCATTGCCATCACCAAACTTTTCCATACTAATGCCACCTTAGAAATTCGTGCATTATATTGCCATCTCTCACGACAATAAGTGATATTTATGTGACAATCTATCGTCATAATAATTAGAACACTTTTAGCCACCCCATCTTCATCAATAATAAATCCATTACAACCCTTTGCCATCCCATCCAAGTCAAATAACACCACCGTCTATGATGCTAGTACATCAGCATAAATGAGGTGACTTTCAAATCAATAATGGGATGTAAGGTACGTACATCTTTTATCTTAAGTAGGTAAATTATTGTGAATAAAATTAAATAAATTGGCACATTCCCCATCTTTTCCAAATTTAGTAAATTGTGTGAACTATACCTTCACTGGAAGAGGTGGCGACTCATTCATTCTATTTCATGCAAGGTAATAATTAGATACAATGCAATTGAATGCCATGAATTAATTTGTGTCCTATCATCATTGTCAAAGTACAAGTAGCCATAAAGATTGAGTTCACTTAATCTGCATATCAGTTTGTCTCGATCAGTTCTCACCGTGGTGTGCCACGACGTTCAGTAGACACTCAGTAAAATTGCCAGCAGGGGATAGAATGGGGGGAGCAAAGCGCAAATCAGAGCCAACTTCCGTAGAAAAATTATTGGCACTTAGTAATATTTCAGAACTATTTCAAAGGGTGGGATGGCTAGAGTTCATGAAAAAGCTCGAGGGGCATAATACATAGCTAGTTAAAGAGTTCGTGGAGAACTTCTCAGATGGACAATCAATTGTGCAAGAAAATAAATTTAAGGTAAGTCCCCAAACTATTTCTAGCTTATCCGGTATTAAAAATGAAAGTTTGAATCTATCAGAAACTACAAATATTTCTTACCATAAAATGATAGAATTTTTCATAAGGGAAGGGGAACCTCACCCATTATTAGTTGTGAATACCCGAGGGGAGAATAAAGAGTTTCAAAGAATGTCTATTCCAGAGTCGTGGAGAATGGTGGTAGCTTGGATAATTAAGTATTTCACATGTGAAGGACAATGTGCTACCGTAGTTGGTCCTCCCTTCCACTTGCTCATGCACCTGTGCCATGACGCCGAAAACCTTGAATTGAGGGTTAACCTTCTCGCCTTCCTAAGTGATTCCCTTGTCCATATGATAGAGAGGTTCAAAATTGAGTCAGGGCCATTAAAACACCGCGACCTTATTTCTTTAATTTGCAAACATCAGCTCCTTAAGAAGAGAAAAAAAAATGAGAAATGGCAGAAATGTCTCTAGAAATTTGAAAACCCTGCACCCTCAAGACATTTTGAGGAAGGTGAGTCATCCAGATTGGTGGCACAAAACCTAAGAGAACCTTCCCCTATGCCTCAAATTGCCACAGAAGCTCCCGACGGCGAAGCATTGAAAAATCTGTCAAACCCTTTAGACTCTAAAAAATGACCTAAACGATATAATGTGCCAGAAACCCCAAAAAAGTACGAAAATGTGGATTTAGTGGACTTTGAGAATGAAAATAGCCGGTCCAACAAAAGGGAAAACAGGCCTAAAATGAAATTCCAGAGACCTCCCCCTCTAAAAAGAAGTAAAAGATTGGCTACCGATTTCAACTATACTGCGGCTTGTGACCAACCGCATATTCCTAAGAAGAAAAGATAGGATAGGCAGCCAAGTGAAAACCTATTCCAGTCGAGTGAAAATCAAACCCTGGGAAGTAACGATGCCCCTAAATTTGAGAAGGAGATTGATCCACCTGAGAAGGATTAAGAGGAAATAGGAGAACAAGTCCCAAATTATGTACTTGTTGAAGAAGAAGAGGCTCAAGAGGATGAGCCTGTGGAAATAATTTCTCCCACTCAATAGCCATCAAAAGAACATAGAATTAACACAGTCCCTCAAATTGGACAGTCATCCCCTCTGAATACTATCAATGACACAGAACAAGGTCTACTAGAAGTGAATGATGAAGGACATGTGTCTAACAGTGATACAAAGATTTTTATTCCCCCTCTTTCCAATAATACAGAAAATGAAAAAATGCGATCAAGTGGAATCAGAAGAATTAAAAGAAGAAATTGTACAGTTGAAAAATAAACTTCAACAAAGTGAGGAATGAATGGCTAGACAACAGTAGGAAATAGATACACACAAAAATTTTGCAGCAAAAGGATCAGGAAATCAGAACTCTAGGAACCCAATTGGAATAGAAGGATAAATTCATTGAGGAATTACAGTCCAAAATGAAACAAATTGAGGGGAAAGATAAGAAACATTTGACTAGTTTGTCTGAAAAGGATGAAAAATAAAAAAATTGACTGTCAATTTGGAGCAATTCCTTAAATCATTTGTAGAGGAAAAGGAGAAGCATAAATTAGAACTTAACATATCTCTTAGCAAAACTGTAGAGCTGGAACAAGAATTACAAGAAATTAGGGTTAAGCCAACCATGGAATCAAAAGAGATACAAATTGAACCAACCAAAATGGAGTGGTTTCAAGTTCATATTCCTCTCATGTTGGCCAAGTGGATGGAAAGGTGTTATTTCCTAAGGCAAGCTAGAGCTGAGAATGCTAGACTCAAAAAGGAAATAGTGTTACTAAAGGAATCTTATGACATACTGTATCAAGCTAAAATTGATGCATGCAAAATCAGAGAGATGTTGTTAGCTTGTAGGAAGCCATCCAGACTCTATTCCATGTTCCTCAATGAACAAGTGTTAAGATGGAAGCTTTTAAGGATTTCCTGTAATCTACCCGATTATCCTAATGATAAACAATTTTTAGAAATATTTAAACAATCATCTCGTGTTCAAAATTATTTTTTGTGTGAATTCTTTATGCATAAATTGTTGTTGGAGAAGTACAGTGACTTTTTCATTAATTTTTTTGCGGGGGAAGTTCAGCTCAAGGCTTTTATGTCTAACATGCAGAACCAACTGAATTGGCAAGATAGGACGAGGGAATACCTTTAAGTAGAGAAAACTGTGGGACTTGACATGAGACATCCTCATCATAGACCCTTTGCCTTCAAGGCTCAATTTAGGAGAATCAAAAAGTATACAGCTGTGAAGGAAAAATATAATGAGAGCATAAGAATCTACTTTGAAGAGTTCATCGTTAATGGGCCACATATACTCCTTTGCTTATGTACTTGAAACAGAGGGAGATGATTACCAATCTTAGGTGGTCTTATAGAAGGGATGAAGCCTTAATAGAAGTTCTACAGCAGATCAAAACCAAATGGATTGGCATGAGGTATAGGCCTCCTTGGCTCTGTTGGTTTTTTCCCAGACTGGATGCTTATTCCCAGATTTCCCTACAAGGTAGCCATCAGTGATCAACAGGATCCCTGGGCCAGGGGCCAACAGTGTAGGAGATAGACTCTATATTTTATCTCCTCTTCTTCTTCAGGCTCTGCAAGACCTAGGGGGGTATTCCCTACTCAACATCCATGAGGATATGCATACAAGGCTGGGATGCTGACAGAAAGCAGATAAGTCCTCCTGTAAGTAGACCAAAACTGAAAGATAAGAGCAAAGGGGCTAGCTTTGGGCCTATTTGTAGTTGTAGACAGAGGACTGAGGTTCCTAAAACTAATTCTAATGTCCTAATGGTTGTTTTAGATTTTGATTTGGATTTTAAGTTTGGATGCAAAGTTGGACATGGTTGCAACACAAAAACAAAGCAAGATTGGTGCCTATCCAGGGCCTGGAGTCAGTCGACATACACCTGTGAATGATCAGCATGAACAGCTAAAACTAGATTTCAGGGGGATATATGTGATATCTGCCTTACAGATATCTCCCAATACAAAGTGTTAAGTTATCTCTACTTATGGCATCCCTACTGCAGTATACCCTTCCCAATGTTCAACCTGAAAACAGTTTAATCTACCCCTTGAGCAGAAGTTAAAAGATCAGACATTCAACATAGGAATTCTATGCTCTAGAATCTAAACATTACCCAAATATCCAGATTCAGAAGAAGAATACATGCAATACTGGAGACAGAATTAACAAAACACATGCTAAGATAGCATTTCTCATATAAGATTAATCATGAAATCAGTGGGTTCATGCCAAAAACATACAACAAGAGATAGATAAACTCACAGGTTAAGCTATACAGAACAACCAGATCAGCTTGTTTTGAATTACAGAGCCAAAAATCTTCAACTTTCAACAACCAACAAATGAGTAACACTTCCTGCTTATAACAGCCAGGTAGTGTACCATAGCAATTAATTACATGGTTGACCAAAATTCCCGCCAGATACACAGTATCAGCAAAATGGCGCTCAACGCATTACCAGATTGGCGCCCAAACATGAATGCAGCAGGTAGGGGAGGAGACAGGAAGAAATCTCGAGCCCTGCGCCATTGTCCGCTGATGTACACCTTCAATCGGGTACCAGATCCGCCCATACCTCTGCAACCTTCGCCATTAATGGCGCACCAACCCGCGGCCTTGAGAAAAACATCTAACAGTCGATCGCAACCATTTCCCACCGAGATTCATCATCATGATATTTCGAATATGCAGGATATCAATTATCCCACATGCACCCCGCAATGACCTCTTTAACACTTTATATACTAGGTCATGAGCATATATGATGTCGGTGCTTTTGCTCCTGACGACACTAGTATAAGACTTCATCATCATCATCCTCCAGCAGCATGATATCCTGTCGCTTGAAATATCACCCTGACGTCAGCATCATATTGCAATATAACCTGCATGATAATTGCCTTCATCCGCACAACCTGATCCATCGGAGGAACATCCTCCTGCTGAGCCTATATCAAAAATCTGGCCGATGAACATCTTGATGTCGTCATCATCATATCCTGCTGACGTCATCATCATATCCGCCCACTGCGCACCTCCTCATATCCGAATGACGTCATCATCATGTTTGCAAATATCGGGAGATCTCCACAAGATGATCTGTGTTAGAATTATGACCCCCCCGGACCTTGATGACGTCATCATCATATTGACATCAGGATGATATTCGGAAGATAACCGGATATTTGGAAATATCATCCTGATGTACAAATATCATGTTGCACTGTAGCTCCACTATAAGATCGGGGCGATAGATGAATATGATGATGCTTGAAAAGATCACCCCCACTAGATAATGCACGAAGCCGGCAGGCGGATATCTCCTTGATATCAGCATCATCATGACGCTGGAACAAACATACATCCGGGTGATATGAAAATATCACCCCCTCCTTCGGAAATATCATGATGCAGATAGGCAGAGAAATAGATATCACCCTGTCATAAGAATGACGTCAGCATCATCAGGATGATAAAACAACGAACATGAAGTGATACAACATCATCAGGATGATCTTGACTAAGATCATCCTGACGTTCAAAATATGATGACCCCAGTGAATATCGGGTCGCACTTAGAACTCTTCAACAACATCATCAAGATGATCATAACCAAGATCACCCGATGATAAAAATATCACCCCGGCGAAATATCATGAAGGCAGAAAATATGATGACCCTCGTAAGCAACACGGTGATAACTGGAAATATGATGATGATGATGACGACCCTTAAGAAAGAACAAGTCAGGTCGAACAACTCAAAGAATAACCCCCTCCAGAATATCGGGGCAACATCATCATCATGTTTGGGCAAGGTGATAATTGGAAGATCACCGGATACTTGAAAAATCACCCCCGCAAGCAAATCAGGGCGCACTGTAGCTCATCAGCAAGATCAGGATGATATCCAGACATCGCCCGATATTGAAATATGATGATCCTGATGAAAAACAAGTCGACAGAAAACATGATAATGCAGACCATCATCGAAGACAAGATGATGATGATGATCTCCTCCTCAAAGAAAATATGATGCTGCAGCTGAACAATGCTGAGGAGGTCCAACACTTAGAAAAATGGGCAAGAAGATAAAGGGTTCAAATGAAGAAACCCCCTGATCATGAAAAATCAACCCCAGGTCAAAATGAGTGCTAACACTGGCTCCGAATGGGGACGTGCAGGTGAAAACCTGCAGCGAGAACCAGATCTCCGGGCAGACCAGACAAAAAGCCAAAAAACGCGAGCTGTACAAGGCATTTACACTACATACATATTTTTTACAAATGTGCACAGCAACAAGTTATTTATGCAAAATAGAACTTAAGGAATTGGCCATGCACAGGCAATTCCAGAACTTCACCATCTAGGGCCTGGAGGAAATAAGAATCCTCCCCATGAGTATTGCAAACCTGATATGGGCCCATCCATAAGGGTTCAAATTTACCATGTTTACCCTTTTCCTGACCTTTAGCATTCCAAATGAGCACCAGATCATTGACTTGAAACTTCCTTTTTGTAGTTCTCCTGTCAAACTGATATTTCACATCTTGTTGTCTTTTGAGATTGATCTGGTGGGCTTTCCTTCTGTTTTCATCCAATGCAACCAGCTGATTCACTCTTTCTGTCATGGAATCTTCAATCTCCTCATCATTTTCCTGAATGAATCTGTAAACTGGTAGGAGATTGTTTATGGGCAGTCTAGCTGATGCACCATATACTAGCTCAAAAGGTGACTTCCCAATAGCCCTTTTCACTGTCACTCTGTCAGCCCATATTGCTAAGTTCAATTTTGAGTCCCAAGCTCTCTTGTTCTTGTCCAGTATCCTCTTGATAATTTTCATGATGCTCTTATTGCTTGATTCTGCTTGACCATTTCCTTGTGGGTGATATGGTGATGTATATGATAGATTTATCCCATACCTGTTGCAAAAATCAACAAATTCACCTGATCTGAAGCACATAGCATTATCAGTGACTATCTTAAATGGTACTCCAAACCTGATGATGATGTTTTCTAGTATGAAATCTGTCACCACCTTACTTGTAGCTCTCTTAGTTGGAATGGCCTCAATCCATTTGGTAAAGTAATCAGTTGCCACCAAAATCCAACTGTGTCCCCCACTTGATTTGTCTGCAATTTCCCCTATGAAGTCAATTCCCCATTGCTGGAATGGAGCATCCACAGTTACAGTTCTGAGGGGTAAAGCACCATCATATTTCAGCTTTCCTGAAAATCTTTGGCAAGGGTCACACTTCCTCACTAACCTTTGTGCATCTGAAAAGAGAGTGGGCCACCAATATCCTGCCCTGAGAATTTTATGAGCTGTTGTTTGGGCAGTATAATGTCCACCACACAATCCTTTATGCATATCAATCAAAACATTGTTAGCCATATCCTCATCCACACATCTCAGCAGCACACCATCAGGGTTTTTCCAGTATAGCTCACCTTGAACAATAACATACCTGATTGCATGTAACTTTAAAGTCCTCTTTTGACTGTCACTGAAATGGGAAGGACAATTCAGATTTTGCAAGTAGTAGATAATATCCTTGTACCATTCAGATCCTGATACATTTACACTCTCATCTTGGACTGCATTAACTTGGCATGCTTCCAAGTTTGACTGTGCAATCATCTTGGCTAATCCTTGTCCTCTTATCAACTTAGTAACTTGTATGTCTATGTTGAACTCTTGCAGTTTGTTTATCCATCTGCACCTTCTTCCAATCACCTCCTTCTGAATGAATATGTCTTTGACTGCTGCATGAGGTACATATGCAATTATATATGATCCTACCAAGTATGGTCTGAAACTTTTGATGGCTCTGACTAGTGCATATGCCTGTTTTTCCATAATATCATACTTCAACTCAGAGGCCTGCAAGGACATACTGAAGAAAGCGATGGGCTGTTCAAAACCATCTTCGTTTTTCTGTAGCAAACATGCAGCAACAGTATGAAAGGAAGCAAATGAAAATACTTGGAATGGCTCAGAAAAATCAGGAGATTTAAGAACAGGGGCCATCTTGATTGCCTCTTTGATACTCTGAAATGATTCTATTGCTTCCCTTTCCCAGTTGACAGTTGCATCCTTCTTCATCATCTTGGAAATGTTCCTTGTGGTTTCTGCAAAGTTGGGAACAAATCTCCTAACAAAATTTATCTGTCCAAAGAAGGACTGAACTCCTTTTACAGTTTTTGGCATTTGAATTCTGTCAATAGCCTCCACTCTCTCTGGATCTATCCTGACTCCATCCTTGGAAACAATATGTCCCAGAAGCTTTCCTTCAACTACTCCAAAGGCACACTTCTTTGGATTTAAAGAAATACCATACTCTAGTGCTCTTATGAAAATCTGCTCCAGATGCAAACAATGCTGCTCTTCTTTCTTTGAGTAAGCAGTCAAGTCATCCTGATATACAGCCAGGATTGAATCAATCAACCCTGCAAAAGCAACATCCATTGCTCTTTGAAATGTAGCACCTGCATTTGTTAGTCCAAATGGCATTCTAACATACACATAAGTTCCCCATGGAGTGGTAAAGGCGGTTTTATACTGTTCTGATTCCTTTACCTTCACCTGATTATATCCTGAAAATCCATCCATCATGGATAAGAGTTCACAACCAGTCACTCTCTGCAACATAGCTTCCATATTAGGCAGTGGATAGTTATCCTTTAAAGAGGATACATTCAAGTTCCTGAAATCAACACAAAGCCTAATATCACCATTCTTTTTTCTGACTGGGACAAGGTTAGACACCCAAGTTGAATGTCTGATTGGCACAATTATTCCAGCTTCCCTGAGCCTTTTGAGTTCTTCTTGCATCTTGGGAGCTAAGGTAGGATTAATAGGTCTTTGCTTTTGTCTAAATGGCTTAGCTCCAGGCTTCAATGGGATCTCATGCTGGAATAAATCTTCCCTATAGGCTTTTAGGTCCTCATATGACCAAGCAAAAACATGTTTATACTTTTTCAGTAATGCAATCAGCATACTCCTAATGTGTGGTTTGAGCTGTTTACCAATGTATACCTTCTGAGGGGCCTGAGATGTCCCCAAATTTATCTCCTCTAAATCTTCCTTATTTGTGGGAGATGTCCTTGTGACCATTTTATCTCTACTGTCAAAAGCTCTTTCCAAAGCTACCAACCCTCTAGGGATTTTATTAGTCTTCAATTGAATTATCTCTTTTCCCACAAGAGTTTCTTTTCCATCTACAGTCTCTACAAAAGCT
The DNA here is from genome assembly GCA_027924645.1 of Cunninghamia lanceolata. Lineage (NCBI taxonomy): Eukaryota > Viridiplantae > Streptophyta > Pinopsida > Cupressales > Cupressaceae > Cunninghamia > Cunninghamia lanceolata. The sequence continues at coordinate 16,027,835 of BSBN01000508.1, read as the reverse complement.
TGGAAATCAATTTGTTGATTCTCATATTCATCTATGCAGTGCAAAAATTTCAACAAATCCCTATCATCATTAAACACTTGCCAACTGCATATATTTTCTGGTACTGCAGGCCTAATTTTAACTTCTACATTTGTAACACCTGACAGAGTGATGTCATCTGGCCTTATTGCAACATTGGCTAAGAAATCAGCCATAACATTTTTTGACCTCTCTACCCAGCCTATTGAAAATGCATCAAATAGTTCAATGGTATCCCAAACAGCATGCTTGTATTGTTTCAATCTTTTATTTTTTGCAGCATACTTATCTCTAATTTGGGATACAATCAGCTCAGAATCCCCAAATACTCTTAACATCTTAATTCCATGTTTGAGAGCAATATTTAGGCCTAAGAGTAAAGCCTCATATTCTGCAATGTTGTTTGTGCAATCAAACCTCAGCAAGAAAGAGAATTTGAGGAGCTTACCAGTTGGAGACAGGAAAACAACTCCAGCTCCAGAGCCTTCTTTTGCACAAGCTCCATCAAAAAACATGGTCCATAAGCCTTGCTGATCCAGCTCTCCAATGCAGACATTTTTCTTTTTATCTTCTGTATCATCTGAGACAACCTTGAAGTTATCACAGTCAGTGTCTACAAAGCATACTTGTTCATTTGCTTCTTGGTCTTCCACTGTCTCTGATGATCTTTGTTCTCTGATTAGCTTAACATCCCTGCCATTCATTGGAATCATGGCATATGACAGGTCCAGCTGCATGCTTCCACCAATTAGTGCTGCCCATCTTCTTGACAACATACCGTACTGTGGCTTGATGTCAACCACTGTTATATTCATTTTATATCTCTTTTCAGGAAATGCTGCCAGTTTGAAATCTACATCCTTCATGATTCCAATAACTGGTACCTCTCTGGCATCCATAGCATAACATTTTTCACATGCCTTGTCAATTTTTAATCCAGTTTGTTGCATGATGGCCAAAGGCATGACATTTGTAGATGCTCCAGAGTCAAGCATACAATTTCTAATTATTTTTCCATTTATAACCAGGGAAACATAAAATGGTTCCACTTGTGAAGGACACTTTGTCATAGTCACTCCTAAATAGACTTCAGGAGTCTCATCTTCTTCATTACACATGACATGTTTTTCACCCTGGGTCTGAACATTTTGTTTAGCTTGAAAAGGTACCCCTGAGATTAGGGATATTGTCCTATTCTTGATCTCCTCCACTTTCATGAGTTCCATAAGTGGAACAGAGACTTTTACCTGAGAGAGGACCTGAGCTATATCAAATGGAGCATAGTTTAGTACAACAGTTGTAGCTTGCTCCACAATCTTGTTTTTATCCTGAGCTGATTTAGCTTTCATTTTCATAGTTCCCTGATCATCATTCTTGTCTTGGGAACCTCTACTTTGATCTTCAGCCTGAGGGATTTTGTTTTCTGGTCCTTGAAATTCATGACCTGTTCTGTGTCTAAAGTTCTGTTTATTATTTACCCACTGCCTTTTTTGTGGTTCAGTTCCTTTATGACCATGCATTAGCTGACCTGCAGAAATATCTTCTGGCTGATGTGGGCTGCCTACTTGATTTTTACCTCTGAGATTGTAGTTGCTTTTGACTTGAGCAACTGCTGCAGCTGTGAAGGCTCTAATTTCCTCATCAGAAGGTCGTTGTAGGTTACTCAGAAAATTGTGTGAGTTCTGAGCATACACATAGTTATCTTCATTATCTTCATCATATGGGAACTGTTGGCAAGCCTGAATTTGATGATCTGTATTCTCATCAGCATCATAAAGAGTGTATCCATTGCCTATGGACATCATATTAACATCATCATCCTGCACATGATGTGGCTCATTGCATTCATTACAAGATGTAGCATTATCATACAAGGATTGAGCAATCATACACTGTGACTGTGAATGTGGCATCTGACAAATTATACACCATGGAGCATCATCAACAATATTTATAGCTTTCTTTAGAGGATCAGGAGTTTCTTTGACATGTTGAGCCCTTTGATTTGTGTTGTTACGTGGGAATACAGGCTTACCATCATGCCAATTGGTGTTATAAGGCATATCATGTAATGATGGCCTCTTTTCCTGCCTTTGATAGACTTGCCTATCAGGACCCATCCCTTTTTCACTTCTAGCTAATCTATAGCTTAGGTCCTTAACAACATTTGCCAATTTGTCTATCTTATCTTCAGGGGCAGATGTACTACCTTGAGTGTTCTGAGGCTTGTTTAGATTCTGCAGAATTTTTATATCATCCCTTCTATTTGTCTTGCCCAATGCTTTCCTATTGTTTTCAATATTCACTGCAATTCTGAAAGCATCCCTGAGAGTGGCAGGACCTTTATCTCTTAGTCCATATGCAATCTTTGCATCAAAGGCATTGATATACAAAATTATGCACATTGGTTCATTTGGCCTCATGTGATGTGGCAATTTGTTCAACACTTTAGTAAATCTTGCATTAAAGTCTGCAACCTGCTCATTTGACCCTTTAGTGCTACTGGTGAACTCATTTACAAAAAAGCTAGGGTCAGTTTTATCACCATATTGCTCCTTGAACATCCTTTTAAAAGCATCCCATGATGAAATACTCCGGTCAGGCAGATTCTTGTACCATTCTCTTGCCTCATCTATTAAGGATTGCATGAATGACTTCATGAAAACATCCTCATGTTCAACCTCAAAGTTATCCATGACATTTTGAAAGGCTTTTAGATGATCTTCTCCTGACACTGTGTTGTTTCCTAAAAATTTAGGCACTTGCAGCCTCAGATGCTTGTCAATGGGGTTAGGATACCCAGGAATACCATCTGCCTGAATCTATCTAACTGCATGGGCTGTCTGTTTAGCTGATTAACATTAACATTTCTGTTTGCATTCTGGTTTCCTGCATTGTTCAGTGGTATCCTAGCATCATTCACATTTTATCTCTCATCATGATGCTGATGTTGCACTTCATATCTTTGCTGATGTCTCTGCACATTTGCATTCTCTAGGGTAGGAACTGAATCATTTTGGGCAGTTCTTAAGGCTTGCACTTTCTGCTTCATATCATCTCTGATTTTCATGGCTTGTAGATATTCTAGTTCTGCTCTTAGACTTCTGATTTCTTCAGCTAACTGTTCATCCTTAGGTCTGGAGGTAGATGGTCTCATACCATTCTGGTCATCATCTGCATCATCCCTCAGAGACTCTGCCTCTTCAAACCTTTCACTTGGGTCTAGAAATGGGCGTTCTTGGAACACTTCTGACCTCATTCTCATGCTACCACCCTGTTGCCTCTCATATGCACCTTGAATATCAGCTTCTGCATTTGAAAAGTAAGGCACATGCTGTCCTGATGGCCTAGGGTTATCTTGTATATCATCACTTTTTCTGGGGGAACCCTCATGACTAATTGAGACAGTTCCCTTTCTCCTGTACATCATTCTTTTTGTTACTGGTAACTCTTTAAATAAAGGATTTTGTTGGGATCTTCTCCCCTGCATATAAATTTTACTTTGACCGGTTGGGAGATTACTTCGGAGTCGCCACCTATTACTAGGAACTGTTTTCTTCTGAAAACCAGGGTTCTTTCACAAGGTTCCCCAGCAGAGTCGCCAAATTTCTGTTGGTTTTTTCCCAGACTGGATGCTTATTCCCAGATTTCCCTACAAGGTAGCCATCAGTGATCAACAGGATCTCTGGGCCAGGGGCCAACAGTGTAGGAGATAGACTCTATATTTTATCTCCTCTTCTTCTTCAGGCTCTGCAAGACCTAGGGGGGTATTCCCTACTCAACATCCATGAGGATATGCATACAAGGCTGGGATGCTGACAGAAAGCAGATAAGTCCTCTTGTAAGTAGACCAAAACTGAAAGATAAGAGCAAAGGGGCTAGCTTTGGGCCTATTTGCAGTTGTAGACAGAGGACTGAGGTTCCTAAAACTAATTCTAATGTCCTAATGGTTGTTTTAGATTTTGATTTGGATTTTAAGTTTGGATGCAAAGTTGGACATGGTTGCAACACAAAAACAAAGCAAGATTGGTGCCTATCCAGGGCCTGGAGTCAGTAGACATACACCTGTGAATGATCAGCATGAACAGCTAAAACTGGATTTCAGGGGGATATATGTGATATCTGCCTTACAGATATCTCCCAATACAAAGTGTTAAGTTATCTCTACTTATGGCATCCCTACTGCAGTATACCCTTCCCAATGTTCAACCTGAAAACAGTTTAATCTACCCCTTGAGCAGAAGTTAAAAGATCAGACATTCAACATAGGAATTCTATGCTCTAGAATCTAAACATTACCCAAATATCCAGATTCAGAAGAAGAATACATGCAATACTGGAGACAGAATTAACAAAACACATGCTAAGATAGCATTTCTCATATAAGATTAATCATGAAATCAGTGGGTTCATGCCAAAAACATACAACAAGAGATAGATAAACTCACAGGTTAAGCTATACAGAACAACCAGATCAGCTTGTTTTGAATTACAGAGCCAAAAATCTTCAACTTTCAACAACCAACAAATGAGTAACACTTCCTGCTTATAACAGCCAGGTAGTGTACCATAGCAATTAATTACATGGTTGACCAAAATTCCCGCCAGATACACAGTATCAGCAAAATGGCGCTCAACACATTACCAGATTGGCGCCCAAACATGAATGCAGCAGGTAGGGGAGGAGACAGGAAGAAATCTCGAGCCCTGCGCCACTGTCTGCTGATGTACACCTTCAATCGGGTACCAGATCCGCCCATACCTCTGCAACCTTCGCCATTAATGGCGCACCAACCCGCGGCCTTGGGAAAAACATCTAACAGTCGATCGCAACCATTTCCCGCCGAGATTCATCATCATGATATTTCGAATATGCAGGATATCAATTATCCCACATGCACCCCGCAATGACCTCTTTAACACTTTATATACTAGGTCATGAGCATATATGATGTCGGTGCTTTTGCTCCTGACGACACTAGTATAAGACTTCATCATCATCATCCTCCAGCAGCATGATATCCTGTCGCTTGAAATATCACCCTGACGTCAGCATCATATTGCAATATAACCTGCATGATAATTGCCTTCATCCGCACAACCTGATCCATCGGAGGAACATCCTCCTACTGAGCCTATATCAAAAATCTGGCCGATGAACATCCTGATGTCGTCATCATCATATCCTGCTGACGTCATCATCATATCTGCCCACTGCGCACCTCCTCATATCCGGATGACGTCATCATCATGTTTGCAAATATCGGGAGATCTCCACAAGATGATCTATGTTAGAAATATGACCCCCCCGGACCTTGATGACATCATCATCATATTGACATCAGGATGATATTCGGAAGATAACTGGATATTTGGAAATATCATCCTGATGTACAAATATCATGTTGCACTGTAGCTCCACTATAAGATTGGGGCGATAGATGAATATGATGATGCTTGAAAAGATCACCCCCACTAGATAATGCACGAAGCCGGCAGGCGGATATCTCCTTGATATCAGCATCATCATGACGCTGGAACAAACATACATCCGGGTGATATGAAAATATCACCCCCTCCTTCAGAAATATCATGATGCAGATAGGCAGAGAAATAGATATCACCCTGTCATAAGAATGACGTCAGCATCATCAGGATGATAAAACAACGAACATGAAGTGATACAACATCATCAGGATGATATTGACTAAGATCATCCTGACGTTCAAAATATGATGACCCCAGTGAATATCGGGTCGCACTTAGAACTCTTCAACAACATCATCAGGATGATCATAACCAAGATCACCCGATGATAAAAATATCACCCCGGCGAAATATCATGAAGGCAGAAAATATGATGACCCTCGTAAGCAACACGGTGATAACTGGAAATATGATGATGATGATGACGACCCTTAAGAAAGAACAAGTCAGGTCGAACAACTCAAAGAATAACCCCCTCCAGAATATCGGGGCAACATCATCATCATGTTTGGGCAAGGTGATAATTGGAAGATCACCGGATACTTGAAAAATCACCCCCGCAAGCAAATCAGGGCGCACTGTAGCTCATCAGCAGGATCAGGATGATATCCAGACATCACCCGATATTGAAATATGATGATCCTGATGAAAAACAAGTCGACAGAAAACATGATAATGCAGACCATCATCGAAGACAAGATGATGATGATGATCTCCTCCTCAAAGAAAATATGATGCTGCAGCTGAACAATGCTGAGGAGGTCCAACACTTAGAAAAATGGGCAAGAAGATAAAGGGTTCAAATGAAGAAACCCCCTGATCATGAAAAATCAACCCCAGGTCAAAATGAGTGCTGACAGGCTCATCCAGCCTCCACCTGCAATTTTAGCGAATACAGAATAAGATCCTAGAGATTTGTAGGCATGGAAACTAAGAATGAAATTACACAAGGGATTCCTCAAGTATCATGATCATTTAGACGAGGAGGTAGGGGACATATATGATCTTAGTGCAACATATGAAGAGCTGAATAGAAAGAGGGATGCAGAAAGATAGAGGGCTCATCAGAGAGCAGGACCTGCTCAGGCCTAGGAAGGGGAGGGTGATGAGGTATAAACAACCTCATTTTTATAACAAGCCATATAGCCCTTTTTGTCTTGCCCAATCACCATAACCATGCCAATTTGTTTATTTTTAGAAGCAATATTTGTCTATTTTTGATAAAACGATGTATAAATCTTTATTTTCCAATTGATTGAAATTTGCCACTAATGTTGACATAATTGTGTGTAGAGCTTGTGTAATTATGTAGGGTTTCATGTATGGCCTAACAGAAGGAGTGGACATCAAAGTAGCTAAAGTCAGAGCGCTGGAATTTGGGGGCGCTAGAAATTTAGACATACATAATCATAGACTTCATTAGCAATTATGTTATTTTCTGTTGGGCATACTTAAGACTTTACGGCTCCACTCAGAGCCTTTAATGTGTTTAATTTCATAGACATCCAGTTAGTTTTTAAATTCTATTTTTCTTTAAAGACTTCTTCGATGGCATTTACCCGCCATTTGAAATTTAGGATTTTGGAGTAGTACAATTTATATATAGTTGCTCAAAACAAGGATATACGTTATGTTGTGTTATGGATGAAAATAATCTTTTTGAAGTGATAATCCATAGCTATGTTTTGTGGTACTTTTATTACATGAATGAATATCACTAGTTCTATTCTGAGTAATCTTTTATGAGCAATGGAAGTAATATGAATGGAATTTACTTTAGAGCTGTTGAAGTACTGAATGTGATTTGAGTCGATAATAGGATCTCCCAAGAGCTGGCCACTTGATGGATTATAGAATAGATAAGTATTTTTATTATTACGAATTGGTGTTGTTATTTCTGTTTTGTGAATGTTCTGTTTAGATTAATGTAACTTTGTGTTTAGCTTTGTTATGTGTTCCTGTAGGTTGTGGTATTTAAGTTAATGATCTTTGAAATTATGTTCATTTGAAATTTCTGGAGCATCCACTTCATTCATAAATCTATTGTTAGTCATTAGTTCAAAATTTCAAACGTGTTTTCAGTTAACAAGTTAGCCGTCTTTTTAAATTCATAGTTAAAATCACCTATGTGAATTTCTAGATTAGAGTTTATATGCTTTTAGATTAAAAAAATTTAAATGCTTTCTAGCTTAAAGTTTTTATGCTTTCTAGTTTAGATTCTATTTTAAGCTTTTCAAAAATTTGGAAAAACTGTTACTAAGTGAGATGTCCAAAAATATTACCTATTGCATATAGTCTTAGACACTACCTGATTGACATAACTGACATATTTTCCAACTAAAGTGTTAGGACCTTACGACAACCTGTAAGTTACATTTGGGAGAGTATTGACTTACCACATGTCCATTCAAATGTCACCTTTCATGGTTCTTTACGGATACGAGGCTCCCAACTTCCTGGAGATGCTATTCGGGGATAGTAGAGTGCCCAAGGCTAAGGATTTATTGCAGGAGAGACAAGACATCATGAAGTCCTTGAAGGAGAACATCCAAAAAGCCTAGAATCAACAAAAACAATATGTATATGAGCACAAAGTTCAGCATTCTTTTGAGGTGGGTGACACGGTCTATTTGATGTTGCACCCGTATAGACAGTCCACTCTCAAAAAGAGTGGTGCAGAGAAGCTTAAGCCATGTTATTATGGACCTTTCAGGGTATTTAGGAGAATAGGAGAAGTGGCTTATGAGTTAGAGTTACCGACGAGAAGTAGAGTGCATAATGTGTTCCATGTATCTCACCTCAAGAAGACATTGGGACACAATGTGATACCTTCCACTGAGTTAACCCCTTTGGATGAGGAGGGTAAGTTGATTCTTATCCCTGAGGCTATCATTGACACTAGAGAGTGCACCCTGCGGAAGAGGATTATCAAGGAATATTTGTTTAAGTGGAAAAATTTATCGGTGGAGGATGCAACTTGGGAGAATGAGTAGATTCTACAACATCCAGAGTTGAAATTGCTTGTGGGCAAGCAATTTTGGGGAGGGCGGACTATAATGTTCCCTTCCTAGGCCGACACTTGTGCATCAGGCTAGTCTACTATACGAGTTATCATAGACTAGTGAGTGTGGTTAGGGGAACCACGGTGATGTGGCTCACCAAAGCTCAATCAACATCTACAAAGTGGTGAGATGGATTCCTCTTGGTGGGATTTACCAGTTGGCATTTTCTAGAGTGAGTTTGGGCCATTTGGCCAAACTTATTAATTTTAGCAGGGGCTCACAGGACTCCAAGCGAGTCGGTGCAACAGTCTTGAGTCATGTCGACATTCCATTGGCCAGCTCAGCGGTATTATGAAATGCTTGAGGAGACCATTCGAGTTATTATTTAAATAATAGACATATTTAAGTTAAATTAAATATATAACTTAATATGTTTATTATTAAAGTGACTTTATTATGTATTGTGAACTTTATGAAATATTTATGTTAATAAAGTCACCTTTTATGTGGGTACCTAAGGCATGAGGAGATAAATAAAAGTTAAAATATTAAATTCCTCAAAAAGGGCGTTGAGGGAAGAAGAGGAATAAAAGAAAGAAAAGTGTCTTCATTCGATCCACTCACTATTGCATTTTTTCTCTAAGTCTAAGCTTTGTTCTTTGTGAGCAAGGGTTTGTACCAGTTACTTTGAAGACATAAACCTCCATAGTTGAGAGCATTTGCAGGGTTAAAAGACACTCCTAGGGTGTTGTTTGAGTGGTCTCATTATAGGGGTTACCAGTGAGCTTCATTGCAAGTAACTAGCATTGTCACATAAGGGTTTTCATAGAGACATCTTCAGTTTCTTGGCATTGTAATTACAGAGGGATATTAAGGAGCAGATTGCAAATATTGGATGGCATTTTGGTGGAGTTTTAGCGTGTGAGCTTTCTGTAGACAGGCCGTACCTATGCTTAGCCTAGCCGAACCCTCTAGGAAGGAGTTTTGGGGTGTTTAAAGTCAGATTACATCCTTTTCTTATTTCCATCTTGGACGTTGGGCTTTGATAGCCACAACAGCGGGTTTTAGAGGAGTTTCAAGGGTAGATTGATGTTGTTTTATGTGTTGATATACTTAGAGCAAGGCCGTACAACACTAGTTGGGACGTGGGTCTACTAGATATCAAAAAATCTTGTTTTTGGTCTATATTTTAGCCTGCATTCGAGCCATCTACAGTCTCTTAGCTACTGTACTTTGGCATTTGATGTATTAGTTTCAGTTGAGCATCATTCAGAGAGCTTTATGCACATACAATTTGTTGTACATTCATTTCCAACCTTGTAATACTTGGACAACGAAATGGGTATGTTAGTTTCTTGATATATTGGCTTATTCTTCATATGGGTATTGTTTGAGATGGTTCTATAAAGCATTTCCATTAAATTCTAGCTTGTGGGTATTTCTATTTCTTGTTATTTGGAAATATATGCACATGCATGGTTGTATGTCAAAAATGCAAAAAACAAAACAAAACGCATCAAGTGACAACTAAACCACATAAAACATAATAGGGCGGGACATTACAGAAGCTAATATTTTTAATTCCACATTCTTAACATGAGCTTACAAATCCATTAATGAAGCATAACTATTCAAATATTTATTATCCTCGATTGGCACCATAATCCCTCAAAAAGATTGTTTGTTACTCATCAGTAGAAAGGTGATGTTTCATTTTAGCACATAGAGACTAAAATTTAATCACATAATTTTCCCATTAAGCCCTTGAGCACATTCAAATAGATAAAAAATTGTAGTCTTCAAATCTATCTTCACATAAAAATGATTAAGAAAAGCTTTGACCAACTCAGAAAAAAGAATGATTGGACCCAAGAGGTAAATAATAAAACCACTACATAACATGATACCTCAATGTGTGTGGAAATAATTTGGTTAATAACATACAACTTAGTTATATTGTAAATGTGTTTTTGGGTCACCTTTTTCACTATACATCTGAAAGCAAGGTGCCATAAAACCAATTGGTAATGGACAAGTCATTATCTCAAAAGCAACGTTATGTTGGAATATATTCATTTATATTATATCTACTAGGCATGACATTAACATTACATTCTACTCTATAAAGCTTTTACACTAGTGCATCGAGGGTGGTAATAGGGATGGTGGCAATGGGAATAAGAGGTAAAGATATGGTACTAGAAGGAGTGGTAGGAATGTTATAAGTGCAATAGGAAGATGTGGCAATAGAAGGTATAACACAAGTAGCATAACACAAAGGTGTGATACCAACATGATAAGAGGAAAGGACGGTGCTAATAGGATAAGATGAAGGTATGACACTAGAAGGGTGAATGAGGGAAGTAGGTGATGCACTTGGGGGGATCTCATGAGGGACATCAAAAGCAAGAGGGTTGACAATTGGGGAACAAGCTTGGGTGGGAGGGTGAAAGATGCACCATGCAAAGAACTTGAAGAGTTAACCTTAGCAATAATGACTCAAAGGATCTTTACACCAAAAGGATTATTAATCAATAAATTATGAATAACATCAATCAATTGTGTAGGAAAACAATACTAGCTAATTTGGTATTTTCTTGAGAAAGTAATTGTGCAATGAAAGCAAAATCATGCCTATCAATTTGTTCCAAGTATACATCATGATCAAAATCATTCTCCTTGTTATGATTGTTATCCATCATACCAACAATATCTCATGATCAACTAAATTTTTAGCCATTGGAGGATTGAGATGAGGACTTCTCTCAAAGTGAAGGGGGGATGACAATGAGACTTTGGCACAAACTCAATACACAAATGCTAGAAGGTAAAATAAGATATAACAAGGAAAATGTATTGATATAAATCTTAGGAAATAAGAAAGTCTTAGATTTGAGAAATAAATTAGAAATAAAAAACAAAATCCTAAGGTTTGTTAGGATTAGGTGTGTTATTCACCTTGCATATCCTAAGTGTTTATGAAATTTAAGTATTCATTAGATGGATAAATAATGCACATGTCTCCAAAAGTCATGGAATGGGAAAATGGGATGCCCATGTGAGGGTGAGAACATATATAATTATTTTATTATTCTCTAGGGACTTGGAAACATTATTTGTAGTGAGGCATTGAATAGGGGTTACATAGTGGATATGTAAGAGCATTCTCTATTATTAGTTGGGCATGGGATGCAATTAGTGCTTCATGGAGGAGTGTTTGGGAGTTACATATGCCGACTTGCATAATGGAAGTCAAAGATGTTTGTGTAAGAGTTATTGTCTATTTTGGAAAGGCTCCACACATGTGAGGGTTGTGAGAATTCGTACATAGTATTTTGGGACCTTGTTTGGGCCCATGTTATTATTTTTTGGTGGTTTTCTAGGCCTTCTTAAGTTTATACATTGAAGGCATGGGATAGAGGATGCATGGAAGGTATTTTATAGGATTCCATCAAAGGAACAAGAGTGTTAATCTCATTGAAGCTCATATGAATATCTTGTAAATATATTGTGACCATTGATGTTGCTGAATAATACATTGGATGTGTGTGCCTTGGAGGCTAGGTTTTCTTTGAAAAGGTTTTCTTAGGCTATATCTATATCACTTATTTTCTTGTGGATGTTTCCATTCTTCTTCCTCTCTCTTTTTTGTTCTTTTCTAAGTGTTGTTTACATGTTGGAATGCTGCTAATTTTTTTTGTAGATTTGGTTACTATGATATTCTCTTTGAAAGGTTAATGAGGGAAATGATTTTGTGTCTTGTTTATGCTTTATGAGCCTAGTTTGTTTGCACTTGTATGAGGCTAATGTTTAGAAAATCTTATGGTACTGGAAGTGCATGCATGGTACATTTTCCTAATAAGGTCAAAACCTATGGGTTTGTAGGATCGAATGAGTTCATTAAAATTGAAAACAAAAATTAATAAACATTTTTCAAATAAGCTAGGGCAAACTAATCACTCAACACAAGCAAACAAGTAACCCTAGTTATTAATGAGATGAGATTGATAATGCTATTGAAATAAATACTCAAATGCAATCAAACAAAACAATAACACTTAACTCAAAACTCAATAAAGATCTTGCTGTGTTAGATGTTAGCTATAGGTTCGCCAATTTATCAGAGCCACTATGACATTAGAGAAACACTTTTGTATTAGTAAATCTTTTGTTTGATGCTTCAATTCACTTTTACGACTGTATAACTAATCTCTACAACTATGTATCTGATATTTGCTTGCAAATTTGAACCTTGCACAAAAGAATGATCTTCACATAGAATGACGCTTGGAATCCACTCATCTTGATAGAAGTTTACAAAGGGGTGGTGTCGACAAACATCATTTAGGAGCTTGCTAGGCTAGCATTGTTCTCCTTTGGTAAAACTCATGTTACCTATTCAACGGTTTAGTGAAAATGATTGAACACAACAAGCAAACATACAATGATCCCTAAGATGTTGATGTAAATAGATAATCCAATGCTAATTGCTCTATGGTTTATGATTGCATCTTGATTGCTCTTTTGATTTCTCTTATATGCTCTATGATGATATAAAAGTGAATTAGGAGTTGTCCTTAAATATTGCACCTTAATAGACAAGTTAACGAAATTTGCTCTAACGTCGATACGTAATAGTTAGGTAAAGAGAGTTTAGCTTGAACCTAGATTAAATTTAGAAAGTCTTGGGATCATTTCCATGCCTATAAATTTAAATTTAAAATGAAATAATAAATTGCAGACAAAAACCAAGACTAATCCTTAAGAATACATAAGGATAAAAACATGTAAGAATCAAATCAGAATCCTTCATAAAATCATAAGAGCTCTTTTAAGTCCATTGAACCAAACAATCCAACCCTTGGCCCCTCTAAAGTTCTTGAATGGATGTTAGGGAGAAGAATTGTTGGTCCCTCGTTCCTTCCTCCAATTGTACGTAAAGTTGATGATCGCATCCATGAAGTTCCAAACTTGCGAACTTGGCCGTTGAAAGGCAAATCGTTGGCCCCTCATTTCTCTTCATTTGCTTTATTTTCCTCTCAAAAGCTCAAATTGAATGGTTGCCAAACTGACAACCTACATATCTTGTTTGGAGAGGGAAGTTAGCTCGAAAATAAAATACCTACGTATCTTGTGATATCAACGGCTGAAGCAAACCCAAAATATCAGATAAAGGCCTCGATTTCGTGGACAGAAGGAATCTTGAAGGGCTTTAAAGGGCTGATGGAAGGCTCTTGCACTTAATTTAATCCTTAATTAGGTAAATTAGAACAATAATGATCCCTTGAAAACAACGGGCACTTAGGACAGGTATTGTTTGTTCATGGAGTAGCACTCCGCAGTGACTGTAACACTCCTACAAGTTTCTACCCCACTTCCTCGTTAATAGCAATTTTTGAATCCAGATTTTAAAACTATTTCTCTCCTCTCCCTCTGCGTTTGTTTTGAAGAATTAGAGACACTTTGCAGTAGGTAATCAATAAAATACAAATCTGAGAATAGTTGGTATAGATATTAGTGTCTGTGCAGATGGCGTTTTGTAAAGTTGATTGCAGTATAAAGAAGAATGTGGTGGCACGGGGACTTGCTTCTTCTACGGCTTTGCATCGGAGCAGGAATGGTTCCAAGGCAGCAGCGCTGTGTTGTTGTTTGGATTCGAGGAAGGTTTTGAATTCAGGGTTTAAAGGACTTAGGGTTTCCCACCATTCGGGGTTTGTTGGAGTAGCAGGTCTGAGGCTCGGTGGGTCGACTTCTAATCTACTCAACAACGATCTTGTGGCTTCTGCTTCACAGGAAGAATCGGTAACCGTCCTTAAGACTACTACCTCAGATTCATTGTTTCTGTCACAAACTAAAATCTTCCCATGATTGCCAAAAGTTTTTATTTTTCATTTTTAAAATGTTGGAATGGTAAAAACACATAAAACTAAAACATTTTTTAATTTTTTGTTGGGTTGAGTATTTTACAGTCATTGCTTCAAAGATCATTTTACATTGGTAATCATTTCTTCCATGACCTTTCACTTATGTATGTTTATAAAGCATTGCAAATCCTTAAGCATTACTTTGGATGTAAATTGGGAATTGTCTATGAGCTGAAAATTCCAGGTATGGTGTGTTAACATCCTCATTCCTTTTGCTTAGACGTGATACCCCCTTGCCTGGAATATAGTCATAACCGATGATTGATGACTGGAGTATTAAAGTACGTCAGGTAGTTAGTCGACTCCATACGAAATAGCATTACACTAGAGAAGCTCCAATTACTTAAAATCATAACTTGTCAACAAATGAAAGAGTTAAAGCTTCTAAAATCTTTGATAATTGTTGAAAGATTTCTTGAGAAATTGTAAAGGAAAATAAAGTAAAGTGAAGCTCTGGGCCAGGATTTGTGATCCATCTTTTCCAGGTGATGGGTCATAACGGAACACCAATAAGTTCATTCCTGATGTAATTTCTCTTGAAATATTTCTAATAATGTTTGAAAATATTATAGAACAAAATAATCAAAATCCTCCCACAGACATTGGAGATGTTTATGGTCTAGTAGCAGGTTAAAATATATCTCCACACTATTACTAACAGTAATCCAATACTAAGAGTCGTACAACCATAAGCCTGACACCTGTTAGGAATGCACCATTAAAAAATCCCCTCATTTTTACAGGAAGATGGGGATAACAGATCTTGTTCGCTAATAGGCTTGCTGGAAAAGCCAGAACATAAAGTCACATTTACTTTTACCTTCTATGTATAACAGAAATTTGAAGACAATTGAACTAGCAGGCATGAAGAGACTAGATAACAAGTATTGTGTAAGTCTGTATTATAGCAACCAGAGTCATCTGAAGAGCAATGACTAACCTGGTGTCCTGTCCATTTCTTGACCATTGCATTGCCATCAGGAGTGCACCAACATGAAATATTGCACGGACTTCACCTACATGTAGCAGCTATTTAAAGAAATCCCATAAATTCTACACATCTCTATACAATTACCTCACCAAGGTTTCTTGCAAGTCAAGTCTATTATAATTTGTTCGTATCATTTTGTCTGCCAGAAGTTAACTAGCTCCATTGTCAAGCTTCATGAAAGACATTAAAGATGATGGGACTCTTTGTTCATCTGGATATCCTATTTACTCTTCAATAATCTCATATAATCATATTCCCATTTATATAAGATATGGTAGCAATACACTGCATAGTGCCAAGACTTATCCCGTATACCATATCTTTGATCTAATTCTCTGAGTTGGGGTCTTGAAGGAGACTCGAAATGTCAGAATCAAAAACCATTGCACAGTTGTATCTCTTCTGTTTGCCCATGACAATCACAAATCTTTTATTAAGAATAATATTCGTACTCTTTGGTCCCAATAACTAATTAATGAAATATTTTAATAATGAGTTTAATTATTATTATGGTTAAGGTTACATAGTGGAGGTCTCCAAGAGTTACTAATCTTCCTTACTCCATCCGTATTAATATTATTATCATGTTGTATACTTTCCATAGCTTCTCTTAAGTGTCTCTCCATATAGCGATCTTCTCTAGCCAACAATTTTGCTTCATTAATATTTAATCATGTTTCGTTGTGAGTGAATCGTTGTGAGTGAATATTCCGCCAAGGCTGATTTTATAAAATATTAGTCTTAATTGGTGGAATAAAGTAAATGTTTTAAAATTGGTTAAAAAAGAAAAGATAATTCATTTCATGCCAATCATAGTTCATGAACATGAAGACAAACATAAAAAAACATGTTTTAAATAGGTAAATGATATCATCTATCAATTATATGCCAGAAAACTACAGGTAACCATCAAACAACAATATGTACGCATATTCATGTGTTCCACATTTCAAATTTTATAATTATTGTTGAAAGGCTGTTTATAATTTACTCTCACTATGATCTAGAGTGCCAATGCTATTTCCAAAGTACACAACAGAAGTGTGTAATGTAAACTGTAAGGTTCTGGCTTATGACCCTTCTCTAATGACAGATGCAGCAACGCAAAATCCATCATTGTATATGTTTGCTTCTGCCCAGCAAAGAAACTGCGCTATGGAGCACAGTAATCCAACTCACACACAAGAATACTTAAGATGTTAAACAGCAATACTAGACCTGCAGTTGGATAATTATTAAACAGTTTACTCTGCTCAGTTTTGTTGGAGGGTAGAGTCAAACTTGTGAGTACTTGGCTACATTTAAAATTGCTAGGCAAACCAGTAAAATTGCTATTTTTAAGAGCATTTATAAATGTTCAAAGTTTTGCTTTTAAACATTCAATCTGTAGTTACTAAAGCTGATCTCTATTTTCCACCAATCTCTTAGGATTGCTGTCCAAAATAGCAAGAAGTTAGAACCATATATTTTGAACAAGATTTTCTTTGATTTTATTATCTACCTCACCATCAACTTGTAGAGAAATTGTTGGTCTGCTAGAGAAATTGTAGAGAAGAGGAAATATTATTGTGGGTGACTTTTGACACCCACTTTTACTCTTCTCTTCCCTTTGTGTCTCCTAGACTCTTGAAAAGACTCCTTATGGATGCCACCCAAGGGTCTAGACACTAATTCCAACAAACATTTTCAAGAAAATACTTTGATTATTGCTGCCTTTGGTTTCATATTCCATTATTGACTAGTTGTGGAAATAGCCTTATCTAGGGCTGGATTTTCCTCACATTCTGATTGCCTGTTTTGGTCTGTCTTTGTTGCAGTAGCCATAGCTGCAATGGCACAGCAGCAGTTTCTATCTAGTCACAGCTGGTTTGCTTAGGTGGCAGCAAATTGTAGATCCTTGCACCTCCTCGTGGAGGAATTGCATTTCCCACATGTCTAGGTGTGTGATTTCCAAACACCCCGTCTTTCATACTCATCATCTTGTTCCATAGTCCGCCTCTCTGTTTGTCCCTCATTGAACTTTGTATCAAATGAATAGGGGAAAATAAAATTTCCTATGTTTTAAAAGTTTTAATAAATTAAAGCCTTTTTATAGAATATTATTCCCTAATATTCTTCTCCCTTCTTTTTGGATAGTTGTCTAAGGGGTTTTGTAAAGGTCTTTATATTAGTGACTTAAATTTATTTGCTATTATTACACATGAAGGGTTAAAAATGGGGATTATTCTTCGAATCATTTTTATATGTGCCGCTTCATATTAATAGAGGATATAGTTAGGCGAGGGAATTTGCTTAAAGGGGTTTGCTTTATTATCCCCTCCAATATCATTTTCATCTTTTTTCATTTTATGTCTATAAAAAAGAGTGGGCACAAAAAGAAAGAAAGAAAATTCAAATAAGTAATTAAAGTGAGTGTCCTGCAAGAGGGGCAACCCAAGCTCTTGTCTCTTAGGTGTTTGGTTACATTTGTCATTGAGCTATTTTAGGGCATGGTAGATTTTGACTACACCCTACTTGATTTGAACAGTTTGATACTTGGAGCACCTTATGGGTAACTTTGTAGGGACATATCTGATGGCTTCTACTAGACCTATAAAAGGTCGGTAAAGTATATAAATTCACTTCATTTGTAAGTCTTATTTCCCCAACCTTGCACCTTCAAAAATGTGTTGGATAAGGCTGAAATTGGGCTGCATGTCCTCATATGAACAATCAAGGATGTTGGTGAGGCAGTCCTGATGGTTGAAATGTGATTCAATTCCCTAGTAATCAGTCCAAGGCAACAATCATCAAATTGAATTATGAATAATTAAGTGTATGTTTATTTCTATACAAGGATATAAGAAAGTTTAGTACAATATAATTGCTATTATCAAACTCACATGTCACCGAGATAAGTTTTATATGGTATATTATTTATTGATGTATCATGATCTTTTTTACAATCAAATGAAAATAACAAGAATGGAGCACATGATGAATAAAAAGCTTGCCCTCTATAATTTATGTGTATGGCTTGTACTTGATAGCGAATATACGGCAAGTGCATACTACAGTGTAACACCAATTTTTATTATTATCTCAGAAATTGAAGAAAAAATTACAATAGAGTGAGAAATTCAAACTGAATATGCATTAAGAAATTCTATTTAAAACTGTTCATATTGATGTGATCTGGAATGTTTGAATTTGATGACTGACAAACAGTTGACAAGGTTAAGTTCTAATTGCCTTGTCAATAAATATGAACAGTTGACAAAAACAAGCTTTAACTACTTTGTCTATGAATATGAACAATTGAGGACAAGCATTAATTGCCATGTCTAGAATGGCGAATAGATGATAAAGGCAATTCCAACTATCTAAATCATGAATATCATATGACAGCAAGATTATAACTTTCAAAATGCAACTTGATTTGAATGTTTACTCCAATACGTGCCAAAAGGAAAGGAGGTCATCTTTATCCATTGATATAATGTGTGGGAAGATCACCAAAAATGATGTGATTTCCATCTGCTTTGATAGAGGCAGCTCGCTTATGCAAAAAACAAATAAAATTATGTACAACACTTACAGTATTCACAAGCATTGATCTGGGGTTCAGAGTAATACAG
The DNA here is from genome assembly GCA_027924645.1 of Cunninghamia lanceolata. Classification (NCBI taxonomy): domain Eukaryota; kingdom Viridiplantae; phylum Streptophyta; class Pinopsida; order Cupressales; family Cupressaceae; genus Cunninghamia; species Cunninghamia lanceolata. The sequence continues at coordinate 16,008,796 of BSBN01000508.1, read as the reverse complement.
AAAAACAAACATACAATGCAATATTTTTTTTGGGACTCAACACAGGGTTTAAGCTGAAACAGACACTAAACATCTTGTGCAAGCATTTTTGGTGTTTTCTGGAAACACATACATAAGCTAAAACAGAAATAGAAATAATCTAATAAGATGACCATTAATATTACAACTAATATCACAATACCCTCCCCTTAATGGTCATCGTACAAACAAAAACTAAGTCAACCCATAACCATATGGTGTGTTGGTCCTCAAAATGCAAAATATGTAGACTCCTTAGTATACTCCGCCACGTGAGCACTTTGCTGAGACTCTTCCTGGTTGGACTTCTCATCGGCCAACTGCTTTCTGCAAAACCTCTTGATATGACCAATCTTCTCACAGTAATGGCAAGTAAAAGACTTCTTGGAGCCCTCCTCCGAATCGCCTTGTCCTTTCTGCTGAGTGGACTTGCCTTTGCCAACGTCCGTGGCAGTAAATGCTTGTTCAACACTAGGAGACTCACTGCTGCTCCCAAATTGCTTCCTCCACCTATTCTGCTGCAAAAGCTTGTTGCACAGCTCATCAAACTTCAATTTAACATTGGTGGATGTAATGTTGAGCGTTTCTAAGAAGTGCTCGTAGGAACGTGGCAAACTTTTCAAAGTGATCACCACCATATCCTCATCATCCATCTTACGACCAATGGCCTCCAGTTGGTCGCGAATATCTTTGATTTTCGTCAAGTGCGCCTGCAAGGACACTTGGTCATCCATCACAATAGAGAACAACATATTCTTCAAAAAGAAATCCCTTCCCTTGTCTGAGGTCTCGTGAAGATCTTTCAGATGCTTCCAGATCTTCGCAGTAGATTTACCAGATGGTATTTTTGGTAACATCTCATCGGCGACAGATAATTTTTGAAGCATAACTGCCTCCCTATTACCTTCATTATACTTGTCCTGATCCTTCCCAGGAATAGCGAGACAAACGTCTGTACCTAGAACAAGCTTATTTAGACACCGGTACTCAAAGATGGTAAGCATCCTCTGCTTCCACGTGTTGTAATTCTTTCCATTGAACCTCTGTGTATTTTCCAACATAAAATTGGACAAAGACGCCATCCCTCCTGTTTTCGAAAGCATGAAAAACGAGGTAACTCTGTGATCAATTGGCACAAACCCTAGACAATCAGCTGGCACAACTCACGTTTTTTCAAAAACCGTCTAAAAAAGAGGCTTAGAAACTGTAAGATTTTTCAGAAAAACCCTTCGAAAACTCTGAAATAGTAAGATTTTTTTAGAAAAACCCTTCGCAAACTCTGAAAAAGTAACATTTTTTCAGAAAAAAATCCTCAAAAAACTTTAGCAAAATTTTAATAGAAAATTTTTCAAAAACTCTTTTAGCAAATTTTTTTTAGAAAAAATTTCGAAAAACTCTTTGCAGAATTTTTTTTTTTACCGAAATTTTTTGTCAAAACTGGCTCAAAAAAAAAAAGACCCTTCACTCTGCCATGAAATCACGATTTTTACAAAATCGCCCAAAAACACTAATGAAAATAGATTTTGACACCGCCCATATTTGAAATTTCATTTCTTTTGACAGCAATCACAAACAGGAACCAAAACGGCGACTATCAATTTGCTGAAATTCTTCATAAATCATTGAAGAAAACACAGAGATACAGAATAAACTACTATCAAGACAATAAGAGGCGGTGACCAAAACAACAACAAAATCCGCCCACGATTTTAAAAAAGTGTGCAGACTAGATCAAATTGCGTCCAAAAAAAAAAAAGAACTGCGACCCTCAACCTTCCACCGATCTAAAAGCCCCAATGAATCCTCAAACTGCCGCGACGACACAGAAGACCGCCAAAAAATCGTGATCTGGGCAGAGAGAAAGAAAAACGCGGTCTCGTAACAAAATCGTGACCTCCGGATACAGTGGAAGATAAAGCCCTCCTAGCGCCATCAGAAACATGACCGAGGAAGCTTTAAACCGCCAATCACGAACTAAGGGAAAACAAAGAGCCCGCCAAACAAAACGACGACTCAGAAAACGCGACCTGAAACCAGGAAAACACCCACAAAAAAACAAAATCGCAATCACAGAAAGAGATCCGCGGATGTACGGAATGCAATCAGGAAAAATGAAGGAAAAAATGTGATCGGGAAGAAGACCTCTGACCCTCCAGAAACCCTAGGTGAACACGTATGGATGTATGGATTTTTGAGAGAGTCGAGAAAGAAATAATTTTCTCGCTCAATCGGGCTCTGATACCATGTTAATAAAAAATCGGGATGATATTATTCAATGAGATAAATTACATGATAGAGCAAAGCTCTATTTAAAGATTTTACAAAATGTTTCTATAAAGGAATTATAGCTAATAAAGCAAAGTAAATAGAAACATTCTAAGCTATCTAAGCTAAAATAGAAATAGAAATAATCTAATAAGATGACCATTAATATTACAACTAATATTTTAATACATAAAGCTGCCCTAAATCCTAAATTGACGTTCATAAGGGATAGAAGCTTTGCTGATGACCCCTTCCCTACTCTCGGTCCCTTGCATCACCATCCTGACTTTTCTATTGGAGAAGATTTTCCCATCAAGTGATAGCCATTTAGGGTTCCATGTTCTTGCTTGCTTCTCATCCTTTTGTGGGATCGCCATTGCAATAAAGCAAACGTGTGTCTCCCTCAGCGCTCTTGGAAGTTGAGGAGCTGGGGACAAAATATTTAGGCCTTAAGTAGAGCTTGCTTGCGAATTGCTTTTTTATATGTTGAGAAAGGCTTATGTAATGTCCACATAGCATAAATAATTGCAAACACTACACATATGAGCCCGTGTTAGATGGACACCCTAAACATTTTCCATGTCATTTTCGCCTTTCTTTCTATTCATATTTCTTTGTTTCTCTCATGCCTTTGCATTTTTGGAGCTTGCGTGGCAATGTTGGTATAATGGTTAAAGGCACATTTATTGTTGCGATTGTATAAGTAAACATGGTAAATGGATCCTTCAATAGAAACTATCTTGTTTCCTATTTGAATGAAAAACAATCAAATTGATGTGATAAAATACTTGGTGGCTACAAATCTTCTGGTAATCCATCACCTAATTTTTAGGCTACAAATATGTATATAGTTATGATTTTTATATGTTCTTTGTATGAATGTATCCATAACGTACCCAACCCATTTTTTTTTTTTTGCTGTATCAACACACCATACCCACATACCTGTACCTGTCCCCGATTCCAATTCAGCAACTTGGGATTTTATTAAAAAAATACAAGCTGATTTCATGAAGGATGGCAGCTATGTTAAAAAATTGTGGTTGAAAGGAAAAGAAATTGAAAAAACTTACAAAAAATTCAAACTAAACTTACCTTTGAATGATTAACTTCCTTGGTGCAAGCAATTTGTCCCCATAGTACTTGGAAAACATGCCATCATACCTTTGCAATCCTTCACCACTAAAAAAAACCAGCAAGCTTGAGTAATGAAAAATAGAAAGTTTTGGAAAATTAGAACACTTTGTGTAGTTTTTGTGTTTTGTCTTTATATTTTGATGTTGTATATATATTTTTCATTATAGAGTCTTTTATGTTTTAAAAAAGTACTAAAAAAAAAATTGTGAAGGCTTTTTGGCTTGGGTATGCCCAGGTTCATACAGAGCACAACTTGAATGAGCTAGGGCATACTAGGGTCTTCTAGGCCATGTCCTGGATGAACATGGGATGGATCCGTCCTTGGATTGGGATTTGAACTTATTCGGGCCGGGTGTGGGGGTGAGGATCCTTTTTATGACATCAAGCACATAATTAGACTTCCCAAGGCAACTTTGACCAACTTGAAGTGACAATTTTACCCCTGGGGCACCTGATGGTGTGTGAAGATCCTTTGATGAAGCCAAATTTCAGTCCAACCATTGTAAAACCATATATGAACCATATCTGATGTCACAAACTCATTTTTGAATACCACTAAGCTTTAAAATAAACTTTTGATTCTCTTGGTTGAAAGGGTTATCTCTATATGGGGACAACAAAACACTAATACCTTGAACCAAGCAAAGCACAACCCAAGTACCCAAACATGAAGACTAACACAAACCAAAATTTGCACTACCAGATTACCAACGAACTTGTAGTTGTTGCCCAACAAACATTTAACAAGACCTAATTAGAGTGATTTCTAGGAGGAGCCATCTTCCACCACTCTACAACTCTTCTATACACTCCATTGCTAGACACTGATGCCACCTCTAGTAAGGATGCAAAAGCTCTTGACGCTAGTTCGGCTCCATGCACGTTGATGCCATTGATCATCAACAACCTTTGCAATGCCCTAGTCAATAGGCCATTTTCCAGAAGAGACATTGTGAAACCATTGGATAACTCCAATGTACCATTATGAAATGTAATTACCATATGCCGCATTGCTATTTGAAGGTCATGATCGAACTCCTCCAATATTTTATTTTCCACCCTTAATTCATGCATGTCTTCCTACAATCGCAATATGGCCACTTCCAACTACATACTAGAGGGTTGACACTTTCTCTTGCTTGGCACATATCTCGGCTCCCTTGAGAAAAGATCACCTCCCCTCATTTACCCTGACCAGGAGAGCCAAAATAGAAGCCCTTATTTCTTCATCCACTACAGCCTTTGCTAGCCTCTCCTCAAAACCCTCAAGGTTCATTCCACAAGTTCTAAAATACCGAGAATCAGCTAGTCCTTTGCCCAAAATAGCTTTTACCATTTGCATATTAGCCTCTTCATCACAATGAAAAACTGCTTCAACTTGATTATATAAAATCAGACCCTACCGCAATGGGCCCTTGATTGTTCACCTTTCACCATACAAAGAAAATAAACAAAGTTGCCTTGCAACACAATGCCAACACCTATCACCTAGACCACACACGAAGCACCAGCTGCACAAACTAGGGGCAAGCCACCCAAAGCAACATATGCAATAGCGACACTTCCCAACATAATAAACAAGCACTTCACATAAATTCTCCCATGTACCATCTCAAGCGGAACTCTTGCTTTCAAATAATTACACCTCAAGCCTTACAATATCTTTACTTGCCATTATGACTATCGATCTTTAAAATGCCCTAATGCAGTCGTTCCTTTTTAATTATGGCAGCGAAATGTTTCCAATAATTAATATCCTTACGTTCTATTAAAGTAAAATCTTCAAGCAATGCCGCTTGATTAGCCAATAAGTTGGCCACTTGTTTTTGGTTCCTATAGCAATGAGAGATCTTGAAGAAGGAAAATTTTGAGCTCCGCTCTCTAACTTCTTTTGAAATCTATTTCAGTTTCCAATTCGCGCAATGCCCTTTTAACACCATATTAACCACTATAGAATAGGAAAACTCAATTTCTTAGCTATAGAGGTTGTTTTTGGCCAAAATAAATATTCCAAGTTGTTCAGCATCGGTTCTCTAATGCTTGGCATGTGATCTCTTTGAGCTCTACAATTTAAAAAAAGAGGGCCCAATCAGCCTCCCAGATCAAAAGTTATGGCCTCCCACATTGGAAATGTAAAAACATCTATAACACATAAAAGAGCTGTAAGAGGGAGTTACACTTGTTGACCAACCTATGACATGTGTTTTATGACATGTCATAAGGTACTTTCGAATGGAGATAATGGAGCCAAAATGGAGCACCCAAGTTGGTGAGTGGATTATGACGAGCTTATGGCAAGTGGAAGGAATATGCTATTTTTAGCCCGTGGACTCATCTTGGCATTTGGGTGTTGGATTTCTAATTAGGGATTTGGGTGCCACATTTTGGGTGGTTTTAGCTCATGGTTTCCTAATTACCAGTTGATGGTTTCATGTATTGTGTCTCCTATTTATTGGGTGCTTGAGATGGAGGTTTTGATAGTGCATTTTGTAGGTATTGTTATGCTGTCAGAATTACTCAAGATCTTTGGTTGGCGATACTTCTGTAAAGGTTTAAACTTTGCAAGTGTATTGTAACCTTTGATTACTGAATAATACATTGAGTTACTTTGGGGTGTAGGGTTTTTATCCTGAAAGGGTTTTCCCCACGTAAGTCACTGTGTTATTGTATATTGCTTGTGTCTATTTTTTTGTAATTGTGTGATTAGTTTAATTTTTGCACATATCTCCTTTCAAAGATTAGTGTAGGATGTGCATTCTGCACCTCTGCTTTCTTTCACATGCCAACCTGAACATGCACTCAAAGACTGCATCGTAACCATGGTAGGAGAGCCACCACCCTTACTATCCAGCATACTCTTTGCAACACCCTTTCAATCTAGGGGAAATGACATAGTTGGGAAGAAGACCCCTCCAATGCATAGACTTGTGGAGCACATCATCTCGTGGAGATGACAGAGTAGGGGCTTGTAAGGACCAAATTACCATCCCTATGAGTGATTAAGAGGGTTTTAAGCACCATCGAGATATCCAATCAAAGAGTCGCCGCCTCCATCGCCTGCTTAAGGACTGTGGATTACACCCTTCAGATTACATAGGGCATCTTGAAGACAAGGGCATAGCTTACAACCATTTGAATCCTTTGTGGCCACATCCGTAGCCTCTAATCCATGTAGAACCAACGAAATAATCCACTCTTGCAACAAAGAGTTCGACATTGTGACACTCAACTTAACCACTAATTCTTCAACACTATAGCAATAATTATCATTATTGGCCAAACCATCTAGGCCTAGGATCCTCTTAATCATACACAATGAAGCCGGATTCAGAAGAGTGAAAACGGCCTTGAGACGATGGTCCAAGATTACACCCTTCCATTGAAGACCTCTTCTAAAAGGCAGCATGCTGCGCTAAACCAGAGAGCTCGAAGAGAGAGCTAGGAACAACTCTAAAGGATAGATCATTCAAGCCTCACATGGAAATGATTTCATAACAAAATGGAGGTAGAAAGATAAAGAGTGAGGATATGGCGAGGCAACCACTTCACTCATGTGAAGTAAGTACCAATCCACCCCTCATAATGGGGCCTCACCAACTCAATAGCCAATCACTAAATCTGCAAAAAACAAAATAAACAAGGTTAGAAATTAAGATCCCAATGGCCTCCAGGCCACGAGGTTCAAACCAATGAGATCACTCAAACCCATCCAACCATCCACTTGATCACTTATTTCCACTCTCAGTGGGGCAAGATCAATTCCCTTGTTAGATAATAAATCTGCCAGCTTGTTACATTCTTTGTAACAATGAATGAAAAATGTTTCTTCAAAATTCTTATCCAATTCCAAAGCTTCTTCTAGGAGCGATTTGAATTTCCAACACCTAGCAAACATCTTGTCCAAACTAGACACAACCCACATCGAATCCCCTTCCACAATCGACTTCTTACAATTAATAGACATTTCTAGTTTTAGGCCTTAAACCACCATTTGCCATTGTGCTTCATTATTAGACTTGTGGCTAAGAAAGGAGGAGACACCTTTCACAAAAGAACCCTTATCATCGCTCAAGACACAACCCATTCCCCCTGTGTATGCTAAGATTAGAAACAAAAAGGAACTAAAACAATGCAAGCAATAGAACCAAATTCCTAACCTAGAACACTTTTGATTGAGCTAAGGAATGCAAACAAATGGTGAAAGGGAACAAGATTCCCACCAACACAAACCTTGATGTGTATGGGATATGCTCAAGGTGATTGATGTTGTTGGGAGTTGATGTAGTTGCTCATTCCAGTAGTGTGACCTTGCCTTGCATCCAATTCCAACTCTTGAAAATGGCTCGGGGAATGATGTATTTATAGATTTGGGATGAGGATGAGGAATGGTGAAGATTTGATCTTGTGCAATGGAGGGAGGGGGTTGATCCATTTGCAAGAAAGAATGAGAAGCTTACAAGTGGCATCATGTGATTGGTGCACATGATTGGGGCAAAGATTGGAAAGAGATGGAGGGTGGAGATTTTCTTATTTTGATTGAGGGTAAGGATTGAAAAAGGTACCTTTTGGAGCCTTGTGCAAGGTTGGCCTTGACTTTCTTAATCAATTTGGTCGAGGAATGTGCAAATGCTTAGTTAGTTAATTAAACTTGGTTTGTTTATTCAACTAATGATGAGGATTTTGGGTGAATTAAATAAATATTATGTATTTACTTAATTTATGGGGGAATGTTGGGAGAACAATCGATTTAATTAAATAAAGGTGATTTATTCAATTAAAGCTGGAACTTTAGGAGAAGGGCTGAATTAGTTAATTAATTAAATACATAAACATAATCTATTTAATTAATATTGGAAGAATGGTTAGATTTATTAATTAAAAAATGCGACTTATTTAATTAATATTAGAGGAATGATCGAATTGATTAATTAAATTTAGAAGGGGAGATGTGGGATAAGCTTAGTGTGATAATGGTGGAAATGTGGGAATGCATTTTAGGTGTCTACACCCTCCTTACTAGGATTACCTCTAGCAGCTCCATCAAAATTCAATTTGAGAAACATAGTCAGGGGCCTGTTGATGGTTGTTTTTCGATAAGTCAACAATTAGAGTAAAATACAGAGTATCTGACTCCCTCTTGAGCAAAGCCTCTCGAATGCTGAACTAGGTGATCAAACGAGATGACTCCAAGGTTCCTTCTGATGATTTTGGTAAGAGACAGCTCAGCGACTAAGTATGATTTTGCTGTTAACACACAAAGGGACTTACGCAGACTTCTCTTCATTCATGTTTAGCTTGTTCCTCCTTTCAGTGTGGATGACATATGTACAGAGCTTCTATGATAAAGAAAATGAAAACAGGGGTAAGGGTTTAGAAGGCTAATCTAAGGACAATGAGATAATGAAACATGTAAAGATAGACAAACTCCTCATGAAACCAGACTTCGCTTCGCCATGAGAACCAACAACTACACGAAGCCGGTGTAATCTTCTAAGGAAACTCAAGGATTTTCATGTTGTAAATCTCCATCCAAACACCCACAGCTGGCGCAATTTGAACAAGCATTCACAACCGAACTAAAGAGAATGAAGGTTCAGTCTAACTTTGCAAAGTGGGTTGCCTTCGACAACACACGAAAAGTATGAACCAGAAGAGTCCATCAAATATCTTTACGCATATTCATTACATCAATGCACTTCTAATCTATTTCTAAGCTATTTGAAACATCTCTCCACTTCATTGAGATACAAGAAATCATGTTACTCCACAAGATAATACTTAACACCAAACAAGTAGCTCCAATGTCTTTGCATTAATCTTGGAAAATATTTACAACAATTTCAAGTTCTCTCAGAGAATTTTGAGAGTCTCTTCTATTCTACTCTGAAAATCTAATCTCTAGTCTACTACAATGATCTACCTTGATCTATATATCTTACAAATGAGGCAACAAGGCCTTTATATAGTGTCCAGAATACAATGAAGGGCTAAGATTAATTCAATAGCCAAGGGTCTAGATCGTGCCACCTCAGAGGTAGTTACAACAACTTGCTATTTTTAGCAAAAAAGTGAGAGGCAATGAAGGCACGTTTTCCAATGTGATAAGGTAAGGCTAAAGCATTTAAAATATTCCTCCACATAGGAATCCCTTTGGCTTCTTTCATTAAATGATACATTTAATGCATTTAAAATAATGCGGCTAATCAAAATTGAATGATGTGTACTTGCCACATAGATGCCAACTCAGCATACTTTGAAAATTGTATCATCTTTGTGTGATGTATTCAATGTGATTGCTTTAACTTGTATGTTTGGGAATACATCTTGTAGATCTTGCCTTGTTCGTTCTTCTTGTAGACTGGATATATGTTACTTGTTACTCATTTGACTAACACTGTGATGTTCCTTCTTCTTGTAGGATGTAGATATGAATGATCTTCTTTGGATGCATCCTCTTGAAGAGAGTAGAGTAGAGATATGATGATGATGATGCTTCCTTCATGTAAGAGTAGAAGACTCTCTTGGACTTGAAATTGTAAAGTCTTGAAGTTTAGATGGATGAATGCCTCCGCTTGATGTAGATCTCTTGGAATGATGCCTCTTGGAAGATGATCTTGAATGATTCCTTAGAGCAGCCACATGAGGTTTCCTTGAAGTAGAGTGGATGCCTTCGGAAAGTCTTGATGAAGATGATGTCCTTCGGATGGATGTCTTCTAGACAATCTTAACTTGATGCCACTTGATGAGGAATTCCAACACAAGGATGATGAAGGATACCCTTGAAACAACTACATGATGCCTTGCTCTTTTCTCATTCCTTGCTTGTCAAAGGTTCTTATCACTTGATCTTTAGATGATTCCTCTTTTTTGCTGCAACACAAGTAAAGAAACAGCATCAATCCCCTTTCGATAACACATAATACATAAGAATCATTACAAGCATTTCTAATCTAAGCACATGAGTTAAGGACTTTGATGTCTAACTTGAATGATATGAAAACTTTACTAAGATGGCGTGCTGGTTGAGATAAGTGAATTCCTCCTAGATTCCTCCTTGAAAAAGTCTTTGAAATTTTGCCTTCAACACTTGACTTTACTTCCCCTTGGATGGAGTATTCAAATTCTTCTAGATCTAGCACACTAGTCAAGGTCTTGAAGGTCTTATAGAAGGGCGCATTGGTTGAAGGATTTCAAATCTTCCTAAAATTTTCCTTTTAAAACTCCACTATTTTATCTCCTCTACAAGTCGCATTGGATGAAAGATTAAGATCCTCTTGCCTTTTACATTGGATAACATCTTCTAGGCCCTCTTTGTATTCCTTGGATTAGTGTTTGACTCTCTTCTTGCATTTCGCACTGGATAGGTATGTTGAAGTCTTCTTCTTTGGAATACCATGATCTTTCTTCATAACCCTCTAGGCGCATTGGATCAAGGATTGAAATCCTCAAGCATTTCACTTTAAGACACCCTCAAAATGGCGCTTTGGATCAAGTTTTTGATCCCTCCTAGCATTTCGCATTGGATGAAGGATTGAAATCCTCTCAACATAGCTTTGGTTTGAAATTAGTTTTCACTTGCTTAAGGGAGTGGCGCATTGGTTGAAGGATTGAAATCCTCAAGTTCCTAGCGCATTAGATAGGCAATTTGAATTCTTCTCATGTGTGGCGCAATGGATAGGTAACTTGAAGTCTTCAAAATCAAACTTTATTCTCCCCTTTATGTGGCGCACTAGATGGGTAGTTAGAGATCTTCAAAAATGAAACTTTATTCTCTCTTCATGTATGGCGCACTAGATGCCACTTTTGATTTCTTCTTGTTGAGCACTTTGATAACGGGTCTTGGAAGTGGCGCATCACTTCATCATGTTGGAATCTTCAAACTTTGGGATGAACTTTACCTTGAAGTAAATCATGCATGGTGTTGGCGCATTGGATGGGACATGGAGAATCCTCTAGAAACAAATCTCATTCTTCCTTATGTTGCGCATTGGATGACCTTGTTGGAAGCTTCAAAACTTAGGGGTATTCATGAAGTTGGCGCATTGGACAAGGCTTTAAAATCCTCTGAACTAAAGCCTTGAAGACTTGACATTGGATGTCCACTTTCCTCCTTGTAGGGCGCATTGGATCATGGATGAAGAATCCTCTGGATTATGCTTTGGATAAGGATCTTTCAACCTTCACCTTGAAACTACTTGGGCGCATTAGATCAACCTTTTGGAATCTCTGGAGTTTCCCCTCATGAGGTCGCATTAGATGAACTTTGGAAGTCTTCTAGATTTCGCCTTGGAGACTTATCATGGGATAGGCGCATTAGATCAAGGATTGAAATCCTCTGGCTTCTAGCGCATTAGATAGGCTTTTGAAATCCTCTGGTCTCACATTGGTGAATTGACTCTAACACTTGCATTGAATGTTTGGGAGGCGCATCAGTTGAAGGATAAAAATCCTCAAGTTTTGGCGCATCACTTAAGCTTTTCAAATCCTCTCAAATTAGATCCTTCTCGAGCCAAAAACCTTAAGACTTATCCTTCTTTCTAGGTGGCGCATCAGTTAAGCTTTCCAAATCCTCTAATCTCTTTTCAAAATTTTAGATTTCGGAGTCAATTCTTCATCCTTCTTCCTAGCGCATTGGTTGAGTGTTTTAAAATCCTCTGACACTTATCATCTTTTCCTTCACTCCAAGATTCGCTCCAAGACTTGTCTTTTCATTTTCGCATTGGTTGAGTGTTTTAAATCCTCATCTTTTCCTTAAAAATGATCTTTTAGTTTGGGCGCAGTAGATCATTGATCGAAATCCTCATGTTTTTTTCGCACTGGATCAAGGTTGTAGATGGGCGCATTGGTTCATCAAGTGGAGATCATCATCTTCAAGCGCCTTTTTCCTCGTGATTTTGCGCCAAGATTTTGCGCCACTTAAGTGCCCTGTCGCACTAGATCAGCTTTTTGAATCCTCTGGAAAAGTCAGGCATTTTTTAGGATCGCGAGGGTAAAGGTATATTGAAAAATATATTTAAGTATTTGAATTTCTTATACTTCAAATATTTTTCAATATACCTTTCAGGATGTTTGAGATAGGTCTCGAATTCACCGGATTTAAGATGCAAAATATAGAATTTGGAGGATTCACCAGATTTCAGACTTAGCCATTTTTCAGGATTTTCAGAATTTCAGGCTCCAGGCTTAGTCTTTTCAGGGTCTCAAACATACTTCAGGATTAATCTCATTATTCATTATCTGGATGGGATTTGATCAAGATTCTTCATTTTCCAGATGAGACCTCCAGTTATGAAGCAAAATCTCCTAGAAGAGGAACTCATTATTGGATTGGCAGAGGAAATGAACCTAAGGCATCATCGTCAGAACTCATGCAAAACATCGGAACTCAAAAAAAAGGGGGTCCCCATTTGCAATGGGGCGATGTGTGATTTGGTCACAACAGGGCCCTACTAAAGTATATTGAGATCTTATAACAGTTTTGTCAATTACCCCATGAACAGGGATTGTAATGAATTTTTAAAGTAATTCTATTTTTTGTTAAAAGTTATACAAGTAGTAAATATTCATAGTTACTAAAGATATGGATTCCTGGAAAATATTCATAGTTACTAAAGATATGGATTCCTGGAAAATATTCATAGTTACCTATGGCTTGTATTGTAAGTTGTAATTCATCTAGACTATGATAACATACGTGCTTGGGGACTCTATTGACTAGTAATGAACAATTACGAGTTGAATTTATAATTTTCTATTTTTAGAATCAACACTGTGATGAAATTTAATATATGTTCCATGTTGTATGTTATGATTTAGATTGTGTATGCAGCATGTGGTTGTATCTGTAATGGGTGTGTTGTGAGAGTGGGGGACACTCTAATACACAGACAAATCCTTTGTGTGGGTGTTTTAGAGAGAGAGAGAGAGAGAGAGAGAGAGAGAGAGAGAGAGAGAGATTCATTCCTGGACTTTGATCAACCTTGCCTTTTAGAACCCCTCACCTGAATGGTTGTCTATCCTGACTTAATTTAGAGAGAGAGAGAGAGAGAGAGAGAGAGAGAGAGAGAGATTTATTCCTGGACTTTGATCAACCTTGCCTTTTAGAACCCCTTGCCTGAATGGTTGCCTATCCTGACTTAATTTCCAGACGCTGGCAGCCTTATGGTCTTGGAGAGATTCCTGGACATTGATCAACCTTCACTTTTAGAAGCCCTTACCTGAATAGTTGTCTATCCTGAATTAATTTCCAGACCCTGGCAGCCTTATGGTCTTGGAGTGAATATATATGTTCAATGGGCTGGAGGATATTTCAAAACATTTTGAAGATTCATAAGGTCAATTCTTTTGTGAATCAGAATGTAAATACTTTAAACCTCGATTGATTCTGGTGGAGATATGGACAACCAGTGAACAAAAATGTTTAATCTATCATTTGTTGGCGTAGGCATGCAAAATTGTTCAAACACAACTGAGCAACTTTAAAATTATGTTGATTTGTTATCGTTGGTATTTGAAGGTTAGATATTTCTGTTCAGATATTAACATTGTGGCTTATGGGCTTTATGCAGGCTCCATCAGACATTGAGGTGGAAATGGTAAGGAATGAGCTTGAGAAACAAGCAGACGAAACGGAGGAAGCATTGAAGCAAACAATGAATACTATTAAGGAGCAGCCATCTAGAGTACAGGAAATTTTCAGGGAAGCATGGTCAAAGCTGCCTGGGGTAGGTTTATGAAAAATGTTTGAACAGAATTAAGCAATTTCAAAGCTGTTGTGTTTTGTTATTTTGATGTTTTTGGTCTATATCTTTCTGTTAAGATTTTGCAAAACTGTAATTTACATCACTATTTGTAAACATTAAATATGCAGGATTCTTATGAAGTTGAACTGGAAAAGCTAAGGTTAAAGCTGGAAAAAGTAAGGAATGAGTTTGAGAAACAAACAGAAATGTCAGAGGTAGAAGTGAAGGCAACAATTAATGCTATAAAGGAGAAAACTTCAAGAATGCTGGAAATTTCGAAGGAAGCATATATTGTCTATGCTGAGAAAGCAAAGATAGCATTGAAGGAAGCAACAGAGCAGTTAAAATTACAAACTGAAAGTACAAGAGGACTTTTAGTTTCAACTGCAGAGGAAATAAGCAAAAAGGGAAAGCAAAATTTGTCAGTTTTGGTAGAAAATGCTCCTGAGCAAGTGAAGGAGATTGCCGAAGCTGCTTTCGATGCTCATCCAGAAGACCTTCAAAAACTATCTGGAATTCACGACTTTTGCCTTGGTATTCCATATGGTAAGAGTGCTGTGAATTCTATTTATCATAGTTTTTGGGTTTACATTTTCCAGTTGTCATTATGAATCTTGCCGTATTTGATGTGATCATTTTGACAACAAATATGCAATAAAATTCCTCTCTATTGCAGTCAAGTGGGACTGGAAAGCATCATTCTGAGCACCCAAACTACAGGAGGTTGCGAATAATATCTAGAAATTCATGAAGGTGTTCTAACTGATTATGTGATGCAGGTGCACTTCTTTTTGTTGGGGGTTTGCTCTCGTTTCTTATAACTGGTAGCATTCCTGCTGTTCGTTTTGGGGTCATTTTAGGTGGGATACATTTAGTAATGAGCAGTTTAAGCCTTAAAGCATGGAAGAAGGGGAATTCACGTGTGACCTATGTGAAAATACAATCTGGTAGGGATATTTCTTTTATCTCTCTCTGTCTTGGTATTTGATAAACTCTCATGATTTAATCAAAAAAGCTTTGGATAGTTTCTAATGCAAGCGCTGATGCATTAAAAGGACTGCAAATCCAACATAAAATGCAATTTAAAAAAAAAAAAACTGCTCTGTTTTCTCACTGCAACATCTACCAAACACAAGATTTCTTTTTATAAGATCTTGTATTGACAGAGGATAGGTTTCCTGTTTTGCCAAGGCTTCTCTTTTTATGCTTTTTTATCTCTATTTTACTCAAAAAATTATTTTGAAAGTTTTTATTTGGCTCTTTCATCAAGTATCAAAAAATTGACTTCTTGTTGTCTGAGAGATAAGTGTATGTTCAAATTGAACATTGTCAGCATTGGAGTATTCCTTTGTGTCATTTTGTGGAGCAATAGGACATTGAATCTCAAGAATATTACAGAACATGATGTAAAAGTTGATTATTTGTATTCAAAACTTGCCATTCAAAAATTAACAAATCTGCCCATTTCAGCATAATGGTTTTGGAGTTTGTGAATTCTAAACAAGCACACTTTTAGCATTTTATCCAATTTGACTGCATACACCTGAGCATCATTAACAGAGACAAATTGTAGTATCTCATATGTCTATATTGTTACTGTAATAATCATTGATCTCTTTGAAACATCTTGTTTTTTCAAACGATAGTAGGCTGATTACAATAACATTGGAACTTAGTTTGTCCTCTCACCTTTAAGGTATGTGAGTTGGTCTTCTAATCTTCTAGATTGTGAAAATTCTTTTATGCAAGTGAATGTTTATGGTTGACTTTAATTGGAAAAATGATCCGTTGTGTATGGATATAGAATTGAGCTTTTTAATTTCTTTTCTGGTTGTCTGACTTTATGCTTTGGTTCTTTTTTGAGAAAAGGATAATACATATGCATTCTGGTCAACGATTGTTGTACTTTGTTTTGTTATTTAACTCTAGATTCTCGTCTATGGACATTGTTTGCAGCTGTTGCTCTGATTATATTTGTAAGGGAGATGCGAGTACTTTCCCAGGTAGAGACTTCCTTTTCTATAGTAATTTGGGTGTGACTTCACTTTCCATTCTCTATTTTCCTATTAGTACTTAATATACAGAGAATGTTTTGGCACATTCCTTCATTTTCTGAAGAAAGTCTATAAAATAACATCTGATTTTGGTTAGGATTACTGTTACAAATTCCCAAGTACTATCAATTGATTAAATCTGCTGAGTACAGGTTGTGCATAGCCCTTTATAAAGCATAGTAAGTGCCCATGCAATGCAAGCAATCGATTGACTAGCTTTCAGTCGGTTGAACTGCATGCCATATTAGCATAGGTACTCATTACAATGATGTTATTTTCTTCACTGTTAGACCTTGCAGCTCTTAATCTAATTGGTTTGTCAGTTTGTATTACTCAGACTAGTTACTCCTGACAAAAAGATAGTGTTTTCAACCATTAGGCATTCTCAACTTCACATGGGACCATATGGAATCTCCCTGGTTTAATCATGTTGATAGCCCATTCCTTCACTTTTTCACCAGTTCCATAAATTCATTGTTAACACTAGTTTCAATGCCTCCCATCCTTGTAAGGTTATCTGTCTTTCTGTTTATGAAAAGGCATGTAGGAATGTCTACTTGCTAGTGCTAAAGACTCTTGAATAGATGCTTTCAAGCTTCCCAAAATGGCCTCATTGACTTCGTGTGGCCTTATAATATGTTTTCAGGTCATATCCTTATGGCTCTGATGATTGCTTTTATGGTTGATTGATTTAGATTTTTATTTTTTCTTAAATCAGGTACTGCATCTTGCAAGGGTAGGGGTAGCACCTAATGTTTTTAATGCACAAGCATCGTAAGCTTATAGTTTCAGGTGCCTCTGAGTGACCTTAATTTGCATCTACACTGCTCAACAATACACCAAATACAGAACCATGTGAGTTGTGATCAATGCATACAGCACTGGATTCAATAGATATCATAATAATATTTTATGCTTATGACAAGCATCACAACCAAAGTGCACATGATCCAACGATACCAGTGTATGATCTCTACATCTAATGGGGGTAGTCATGACATTCATGCAATTAAATATGCAAATTATTGCCATGTGGTTTGACAGCTCATCTTAATAAAGTTTAAGACCATAATGTAACTGTGACAACCATAGTAGAACATGTGTTGATTCAAATCAATTTGAATCAAAGACGTCCATAAATGTTTAGAACACATGCTTCATTAAAGTTTGCAGAGACAAAACTTGACTTTTTGTTTTCACGTCTTAAAGGCTGATAAGAATCATAGTGCAAATACAACTACCATGACATCCATAGCACAATATGTGTCAATTTATTGTACATGCATTATAGCATTTGCAGATCTATCCTGAGATATATGATATAAAAATCAACTTTCAAATAAATATCAACACAATTACATATATGAAATTCTTTTTTTATTGGGATCTAATGGGGCCCTCTCCCATAACAAAAGGAACATGGAAAATACAATCAGCCAAACTGAAGAACGCAACTCCAGAAGAATAGATCACATCTACCAAGAGAGAACCTAGGAGGACCTAAGAGGCCAACCTTAAAATGGGAACAAAATAACTCAAGAAAACCACTCCTTAACAAACCTCCCAACCCTTAAAGAGGGAAGGAATTAAACACCTCCCAAAATCAGTTTCCTTCTCTGTTGGGAAATAATAGCTTCCATAGTCCATTGAGAACCATCACCAATTGAACCTTGAGCTTCCAAATGTAGCCTTTCTGCTTCTGATTTCCTTTCCCCCTTGCTTCTTTGTAGGAGACATAAGGGAAGGCTCCTCCTGCAATGGTGGTGAGAGGGTACCCAATCAATCCTTAGCTTTCCCTGCTTCCTCTTTTTCACTTGCAATCATTGACAAGGCCTTGGAGCTCTCTTTTGCATAGGGAACTAGTTACCATTTACAATTTCCTCCAATGTCTTTGCTTTTGCAGACTTGTGCCCATGCTGTTTTTTTGGCTCACAATTAGCTCTAGGTTTTTGCATCTCTGTTTGGGAAATAGTTACAATATCTATAGACCATAAATGATCATCCTTATCTTCCCCAAGACCTTCAGTATCTGAATTCTTCTCATCTGTCAAAAGCAAAACACCTTTGGAGATTTAGGACAGTGATTAATTAAATTCTCTGCCTAATCTACTACGTGCTGACCTGATCCCCTGTCCTGATTTCCATCCTTACGAAGTCTCCTTTGCAACTGAACTGAAAATGAACCAGGAAGCTTGGATGACTTGCATTCAACGATCTTGTGTCCAAGTTTATTGCAATGAAAACATTTGAACATAGGGCCCTCGTAATTCAGAGTTTGAGTCCAAGAGCCTCTGTTTGAAAGAATTTGAATAGAATGGTGCAATGGTTTGGACAAATCAATGTAAACACAAACCCTGATGAAGCTGCTTTGAGCACCATCATGCTGGGGGTCAACTCTCACAAATTC
This sequence comes from Cunninghamia lanceolata, assembly GCA_027924645.1. Classification (NCBI taxonomy): domain Eukaryota; kingdom Viridiplantae; phylum Streptophyta; class Pinopsida; order Cupressales; family Cupressaceae; genus Cunninghamia; species Cunninghamia lanceolata. The sequence goes on along the minus strand of BSBN01000508.1, from coordinate 15,990,173 downwards.
ACCAATCTGTTCAAACCTTAACTTGATCAAATCCAGAGAAATTAGTACCATACGAAGTCTGTAGAGGCGAATCCACAAAGGAACCTTTGTTAATGGTTCAACTTTTAGATTGAAAAAAGGTTTCCAAGGGCACACAAAGACCCCAAATGTACCAAAGAACCAGGGTCCATTAAACCAAATAATTTTTGTCCTCTGACTGAAAACTAATCTGGAAGAAGCCTTTAGACAATGGTGAGAGAGAAGGGCGATCAAGATTGCACCAAGTGGATTTAACCCAATCCATGAGCTGTTCTGTGGAGCGTTATCTTTTCAAAAATCTAAAGATGAGGGATTTAGATTCCAGATCCTTAGAAGCCTAATCAAAACTTTCTTTCGAAAGGTTTAACTCTACCAGGCAATCCACCATCTTCACTGAAATGTCCTCCAAAAGGAGGGTTTCTAAAACAGCATGTTCCTCATCACATGGTTTGTTAAAATGAGCAGATATTTTAGCATCCAGTAATGGTTCCTTTTCAATATTATGTTTGCTCTGCTGAAAAGTTGGGTCCCCCTTAAAAGCCAGTGTGGCCTTAACCAATACTGGGGAGAGATCTGGGAATCTGAGACTAGTTAGAGACAAGCAGAAAGCACTGCAGCCATGGAAGGGATTGGATGAGTTTCCACACTCCACATATATCTCCCTGTCGCCTTCCTCAACTGTGGACAGTATGCGAACACCATTAAAAAGCCTTATGTTTAATCTGTGGATTTCTATCTGAGAGGAGATGAAGCATCTCAAAATAAACTGGTTCTTTGTGCCGACATCTTGAGCACAATTTGCAATTCCTGTCCTTGTTAGTTATATGATGTCTATCTTAACTAGCAATTGGTATGAACACACTTTGTTCTAATCAAGTGGGAATCTAAGATCTGTGACCTGTAGATTGCAGATAGTCATGGTTTAAGATAAAGCCATCACAAATACATAAGCAATTTTGTGTAAAATGCAAACATGATGCCAATGCTGAGAAGAAGAGAACTGAGTATTTTGAATGAATTGTCAATAAATATCCTTGTTAATTGTCTGATCTTGTAACCATGAAATTTGAACCTTGCAGGAAGGGTCTGTCCGGCTCTGGTGGATGTATCTACTCTTGAAATATTAACTTAATGTTCAGATACTTCCATGAATTGTAGCTTCATCTTGCTAATTGTTCAATTGACAAATTTTGTTACAACAGTAATATTGAGAGAGAATGCTATGTAGCCAATTCTTAGAACATCCAAATCTAAGTGTAAGTTACAATAATCACCTTTGGAAAAAGAAGTATAGCAATATCAAAAAGTACCGATTGGTAGGAGTTTCCCTTATAGAGTTGATTTGATGCATTTGGTAGTTTTTCCCCCTCTTTAGCTCCTCTACATACAGTTCAAAGAAAATAAATATGCATATAAGTCATAACATGTCTTCTCTGGAAGCAGTTTGTTTGTTGCAAACATATTTGAAAAGATTGTTACAACAGATTTATTTTGCAAAAGAGAACATCAAAGCTTCTGCAATAAAGATTACTTTAATGGCATCTTTTGATGGTGCCAACAGATGCAGACATTTGAATTGCGTTGTAAAGGTCATATGCTCTCTAATGGCTTATGGTTTTACTTATACTGCAGTGTGCTTGTGCAATTGCTTTTAAATTGATAACAGTACGTGTCTTCCTAAGATTTTCATTACTGGACTTCAAAAATGTGTCAGAATGCCTTTGATGCTTATGTAAACATGATCTGTTCTTGCAGAGACCAGCTTTGTTTCCTGGCGGTTTTATGGCTCTTGTCAGGTATATTTTACATCTTATCATCCTCACTGTAGAGTTAGCTGCACTCTCATTATACAGTTTGAATATAGGAAGCAACATAAAGATCATTTTGTTTTTGGTGTGAGCTTCACTTTCATAACTTCCATTGATTAGAAAGTAGCTATTTGAGTGTATATTCCTCAATTATAAGGTTTTCGGTTACCACATGGTAAACATCTTTTATAGAAAAATCCAAATAAGAGAGCTAGAGTAGGTATCTTTTAAATGTTGGCAGCCATTTTCAACAGGTGAGCATGTTGGAATGTGGGTTTATCTATCTTCTATCTCAGTTTTAAGTAATCAGATTTACAAAGAAAATTATACCAGCAACAACATCAACAATTGGATGAATACAACCTTGGACAATAGGGCTCACAACAATAGGCAGGCATGTAAAAAATGGACACTAGGGAATGGAAAATCAACCAGATTATGGAAAAGCACTTGGCATGTCTACTCAACATCATATGGAGAGGCAATGGAAAATCTAAGGAACGACTTTTGTGAACAAGGTCTTATCTATGCTCTAGACTGGATCCACTAGAACCAATGGGGGGTGGGGGATTCAACAATGGGATATGGACTCTTAACATTTTATGGAAAATTATTCTTGGAACAAATTCAAAAATTGAAGGACCAAATGGCCACAAGGTTTGTACTTCTCTCCATCAAACCTGACAAGATGATTAAAATGGCATCTACATGGAACTGTACAGTATGAATGAATGAAAGGTTTTAATAACGTCCACGAGGCCACAGCAGCCTATGGGACCCAGAAATGCACACACCCCCAGCAAAAGAAACAGGACAGCGAACCACTAAACAGTTTGCAGACGCTTCTCGAGCTCAGATCTTCTGCTGTGAATTTTGATCAAAAAATTTGCAGTTCTGCCTAGTCTTTCCTCTTCAAACAAGGTGCTTAAACTGTTAGTCTTTCAAAGTGTCTTCGTAGCTGCCCCGTATGTCTTCATAAGCTGAGCACTCCTTGATGAAATGCCATTCTGTCTCCACCGCACCCTTGTTGCAAAAGAGGCAAACTCTCTTTTCCCACTCCTCTTTGAGGATCTTCCACCTGCCCGTTTCACACTTAAGATGGTGCGAGCTAGTCCTTAGCTGCGCAATCAACATATTTACTTTGCATTTAATATCCGTTCCTATGTAGGCATGTATGAAAATCATCAAAATGGACCACCCTATGATCCATGATAGGATGGCCTAAAGTAACACATTTGTAATGGCTTATAGATGGAAAGTTGTTGGCCATGGACTGGCTATTAAAGGGAGGATGGACCGACCCTTCTATTTGTGCAAATCATAGATAGGATGCAAAAACAGTTCATCATTTAGTCATTCAATGTCCCGATGCACTACAAATATGGAGAACACTTGCAAGCAAATTCAATTCTATCGACAAAAAAGCTGCTCTTGAGGATTCTGCATAAAATTACACTTGGTTTCATATTCTTGTATACTTGGTTAGAGAGACACATAAGAAATTTCAAGAACTCTACCGGCTGTTGGCAAACAACAGTCAAATTGGTGACAAATCAAGTAAGAAGCACAAGGTGGATTTATGCACAAAAGCTAATCAGTAAGATTTCCAACCTGTTGGATCATATTGTTATTACCAACACACCCATTTTCTTACAAAAATTATGTCATGACCCAATTCTTGAACTGTGAGATTCTACTCAAAATGCTATAGTTTTTTTTGTTTTTGTATTCTGTTCCCTATGCCTGACATGTTTGTTTGGTGCCCTAGGATATATAGATCAACTAGGTACACAACATATATCTCATATTGTTTTTAACATAGAATCATACATTAACGAATACGTCAAACCAATGACATCATTGGAAATCAACTTATACTAAACTCAGATTTTCAGATGTTTATTTATGCAATCATCACATACGTTACATTTTGTTCTTAAGTACAAGGCAACTAAAGAAATCCGAATTTGCATATAATACACAAATCTGAGAATTTAACAATCTGAAGCAACTAATGTCATCTGATAACCGAACTTATAAATTGCTGTTTTACATGTCTTCTCAGCCTTAAATTGCTGTTCAAACGGTACAGAAAACATAATATTGCTAATATGAAATCAGTCATAAATCTGATTACAATACTCTAAAAGATTCTAACAATTTTACAGAATCATCAATGCATCCAATATTGTTTCTTTTATTCAATACAACATATTTTGTCATAATTGGTCACACATATATTGCATTTTTATCAAACGAGACTTAAAGATAAATAATCTCAACCAAAGAAATGGCATTCCAATATACCTGACAGATTTTAGGAAAGAAGTGAAGTTTATCAATTAGCATCACCTGCAAGTTCTTGGGACAAAGGGCATCATCAAAATGCTTTTCCTCCAACCATAGAGCTCTACTGGGCTGCCCCATGCTCCACTTTTTTCAGGTGGGAGCCTACCTTTCGTGGGCAAGGTTATGATTGAATATTGCACAGAGAGAAAGATAGTGGAGTCCAGTAACAAGGAGTTACTATGTCTTTCCTGAACTTTAATAGCATAAAACTGAATAATCTCATAAGAGTCAACCTTGGCCAAGTTAGTGGAGTTCAGTATCAAGGAGTTACTAAGTCTTTCCTGAACTTTAATAGCATAAAACTGAATAATCTCATAAGAGTCAAACTTGGCCAAGGTATAGGGGTTTAGAAACAATGACTTTGTATCACTAATCCTAAGAGTTAGGATGGCACATTACTGTTGTATACACCTAATCTAGGGTGGGCACAACTCACCTGCACACTGCTAAGTACAATACAACTATATGTGGTGTAAAGACATGGCTCACCTAAAACCCGATTTCTTTGGGAAGACCATCCATTAACCTTAACCACTAAATCCATACATGACTCATTACAGTTGCAGTTGTCATAGCCTGCACAAGATGAGTGGGAGCAGATGAGGTTAGATGGCCCCCCAATACGCCATGTCTAACACTATTGTTCGCAGCCACGTGCGAGTGCTCGACTCTGCAACATGTAGGCTGATACTAGCTAGGCTTGACTATGACATATTTCAAACTAGTATGCAACAAAATGAGCTACCATACTTTCATAGTTTCACATTAATCTTTTAAAACTCTGCACAGGTTCAATTTTGACTCATGATCATTAAAATTACAGCTTCAACACTTTACACAATTGCAGACCAGCAAGGAATTAAAGCAAAATACAATCATTCCATTTATTTAGTTGGTCACTGCTGCTAGTCCTCATGTCTACAATATCTGTAGGTTGAATGTCATTTCACATTAACTCCGAAAAGGGGTTCTACAAGCTCTTTTATGATCTAGGTTTCAGCATACCAAGTTTACAATTTCTAACTCCATCTAATGCTTATCCTACAATCATTGTGTCCCATGAGGGGTCATCTCTTTGAGACAGTTTGTCAAATAGTTCACGTGCCTTGTTTATACTTCCATGTTTGGCATGCTTGTTGACCGGAGCAGTTGCAACTTCAAATTTTACTGAAATTCCTCTATTCTATATGCTTTGCTGGATGTCCATATCCGTTCCAAAACTCCAATTTGACATTTTAAATTTAAGATTAAAAAATTATCAAAATACTACAATATATTTATACAAGTTCCATGTTCTTTTAATTTGCATTGGCTGGTGTTTATTTTGATCTTTTAGTATTACGATCTCATGGGCTCTCTTTAAATTTTGGCTTTCAATGATGTGACTTCATTTTCTTGCCTGTTGTTTGAGATGGTTTGATTTTGTTGGATCCCTTAGTTCTATGATAGCTCTCTATCCTTCTAAGCTATTTATGATGTTCATGAATGAAATGATAATTGCGGCAAGCTATCAGCCTTACAAAACTTCGCATTTTATAAACTCGTGTCATAAGTCTCTTATGATCAGTGCTTCTCGCCTTACAAAATTTCGCATTTTATAAACTCGTGTCTTAAGTCTCTTATGATCAGTGCTTCTCGACCTGCTTAGGATTATTTTTAGGATGCATTTTTAGTCCTTTATATGACATGTTAGTTTGTAATGATCCATTTTCAATCCTTACAGTTCACAAAAATTTCATGATTTATTAGGAAAATGTAAAAACCCCAACCAAATCTGTCCTGAATTTTCTGATTTCGATGGTTTGACATTTTGTCAAACACTTGTCATGCAATGGGACTGAGTTCTGATTTCGGAGTTTGATGTTTGTTTGTGATGATTTTCATGAGAATTACATATGCCAATATAGTAGAAACATAACACATAACTTTGCATTCATAAAATATCAAAATACCACACCAATCATATCTTTATTTTCATCATAACAAGTCTGATTACAATGCATGACAGATCTGATATACTTATGACAGCGATTATCAACCCTATTCAAATTAAAGATTTGAATAGCTAGACTTGTTCCACATACCCGGTATTGTGTCTCCTCAAGATGTACAAAGATATGCTTTTATTTGCAATGAAGGATGACTGAAAATGTAATATCCCGCTTAGGATATTCTCTAAAAAAATTCCAAATGCTCTGATACCACTATAATATCCCACCTAGGTGGAATATAGCCAAACAAAATATCTGCGTTATATCCATTCTACTTTTTCTGATTGCTTTTTCTGACTTTTATATTTTTGCATTTACTAGCACACATGCATGGATATATTTTGCCAATAATAGAAAATAAGAAATATGCATAAACTGCTGAAATTTCCAGATTTTAATATCTTCTAAAATATTCAATGTTTTGATAAAATAACAAAGACCCAGTTGAAAAAATATACTCTAATATTTAAATCACAAATACCCAGGAAATCGTATTGGCAAAATATGAAGATTTTTAACATACTTAATTTGCTGTTATGAAAAGTATAGGTCTGATATGAATGCAACAGCAACAATAAAAAGCTTGAAATCTGATATAAATGGCTGCCAAGAATGAAGCTACAGGTCTGCAATTAAATATTCTTCATTAATCTTCAAACCCTTGATGATATCTTTCACCTATAAGCACAAATAGAACTCCAGAATGAAGCTCTCTTCAAGCAATGATTCAACTGATCTTTCACAGCCTCAAGATTGCACAAACAATGAAGAGTTTTCATTCTCCAATGCTGATATGAAGACAATCTGCTGAAACCCTTGGTCTCATGCACAAACTTCAAGAAATTCTCCAAAGCAAAGTCAAATGATCATCAATAATAATGAGTTTAATTTGCTTTTTTGAATCCTTTTATAACCTCAATCTCCTTAATAGCTTTTAAATCCACTTTCAAATCCACTTTAGGTTTTTAATAAAAACTTATTATAAGTCTCATAAATGGGTGCTCCAATCCATGAAATTTTAAATGTACTTTAAATGATTTTAATGATGGGTCATGGCCCCATTGAATATAAAGTGATTTCAAAAACTTTATAATATAACTTCACTTGAGCACTTTAATCCATGACTTTATTATTTGACTTTAATATCATTAAATGATCCCCCTTATAATAATAATTAATTATTATTAAAGATTACCTTTAATAATAATTAAAAATCACTTATCTCCATAATTAGACATCATTTCTCAGTTCTGTCTGAACCTAGGGTTTCACCATGACACCCTCTATGCATCCAACCATTTTACCAAAAATAGCAGGGGTCCATCTCTATCAACCTCAGTCGGCTAAAAATAGCAAGAGCCTCCAATACAGGACCAGAGACCTCTAAACAACCTTATCACTAGCTGAAACTGGGGAACAACACTGAAATCACCACATGACTAGATACCCTGCTATAAATAGAAACTCTGGAAAGATAACTTACTATAAATAGTAAGTGTGTAGAACTGAGTCCAACGAAGGTCAACCCCGAACCAGATATAGCACTGAAGAGAAGTAATGTCATCATAGACCAAGTAACTGCCTTTGAAGACCCTCTATCCATATCTATTAGCCTACGAAGGTCAGATAATAGGCTAATTCCCTCGAACCTTGATGCTCACGAAAATGGGGACATTACAGAAAATTAACAATAGAGGTCTGATATAACAGCAGCTACATAAACTGAAACCTGATATACAAAATGATGATGAAAATGCCCACGATCTCTCCAGGAGGGTAGCGCTTGATACTCCAATGTGACGCGCCTTACTCTAGGCGATGGCAAATGCTGAATAGATGATAAACCACCATGAAATACCCACGATATGCCAAATGCTGCGCTCAGATCTGAATAATATCACACGCCTAAATCACTCCTTGGGCCAGCCGTAGCCTCTTTGAATGCTTGAAGATGACATATCAAACCCTAGCGACTATCTTCCTCCAAATCGCCTCAATCCAAATTGATATTTGGAACAAATCTTCATCAATTTGGTTATCAAACCCTAGCCTCCAAACCTGCAGAAATAATGTGTCTTTGAAGCTCCAAATCTATGCAAAAACTTGCAAATAAGCTCAATAGCAAATCCTGGATGGATTCACCTCTCAAGTGGCATTGGGTTTTCGTCCAATCCACGAATTTCCAAGGGTTTTCGTCCTTAGAAATGGCTGAACCTGTGTTGCAGCTCAAAGGAAAATATCCAATATGCAAAATGACAATTCAATATGATGATATGAACCTCCAAACACCTCTTTTAAAAGCCTCAAAGAGGATCGGCCTATTTTGTTCCATTTGATATAATTTTGAAGTCCACAAGGGGTGCGCCACACTTGGGAATAAAATATTATTTTTTTAATTCACTTTCTCTCCTTCAAATGGGTTGGCTCACTTGTCAAATAAAATAATATTTTATTTTTCATTTTATTGTATTTTACTTTTCCTTTTTACAAAGTGGCTTTCCTTTCTCCAAGTTTCACTTAACTGCCTTTCCTTTCTCCAAGTCACTTTTGCTACGCTTAACTGACTTTCCTTTCTCCAAGTTGTTATAAAGTCACTTTATAAAGTACTTTTCAAAATTGGCTCAACTTAACTTCAATTTGGCTTAGGTGAAGTCGGCTTAGCTAAGGAGGACAAAAAGGGGACATGATAGAAAAGACATGGCTTTTGGCCTTCCCAGTTCGGTTGTGCACCTCACACTATGGACACTAAAATACACCTCCATTTGCTTGATCCAATTGTCTAGAATCTTTACGTTCACTTGACCTTCAAAATTTTTGATGTCTACCTTGGTTTCAACTTTAAATGGAGTTGCTCTGGATCTTACCTCATACTCTTTTTCCTCCCAAGTGTGCTCATGTTTACCTTTTTCGTCTTCCCTGTCGTCTTAGAAGTTGCTTGAGGGGTTGTTTAAACTCTCTTAGAAGTTGGAAGAAGTGGTAGACACACTAAGAACACAGTTCTAGTCAGCTTGAACCAAACAGGGGATTGGAGCCAGCTATAACTAATTGTATTTTGTCCAGTGCCCTATTTCTAAGTAATAAAACAAGGTGGAAGTGCTATTGGCACCTACCAAGTTGGGTTTTCTCCTTCACATTGGGGGTTTCCTAGGTGAAAATTGCTGTTATGCGTGTGCTTTTGAGTGACATCATTTTTTCAGTTTTTGTTATATTCAAATAAGCTTCCATAAGGAAGTACTTAGTTCTTATTAGAGTATGAGTAAAATTTTGGTGATTTGTAGTCACAAAGCATAGTTTTGCAGTAGATTATAGATAATTTTGGTATTAGAGTAGGATTTAAAATCATAGGGAATTAGTGGATTTGTATGCCAGTGACAAGGTCTTAAGATGAAGAAAGTATAGTCCCAAAGGACATTAATACAAGGGTTCTAGCTTTGGAGAGTCACATGGAGCAAGTGATGAAGCACCAATAGTGGATAACTCAACAACAGGATCATGTGGCCAGGCAGTAAGCACAAATGACCCAAGATCAGTCATCTACTAATGTCCTAGCGTGATCTCTAGCCAAGAAGTTTGGTATTAAAGAGGATGGGGAAGACGAGAAAGGTGACCATGAGTGCACTTGGGAGGAAAAAGAGCCTGTGGTAAGATCCAAAGCAACTGCATTTAAAGTTGAAACCAAGGTAGACATCAAAAATTTTGAAGGTCAAGTGAATGCAAAGATTCTAGACACTTGGATCAAGCAAATGGAGGTGTATTTTAGTGTCCATAGTGTGAGTGAATATCAGAAAATTTGTTTTGCTCATCTGAATATGAGTGGGCATGCTCTTGTATGGTGGGAGAGCTATCTTTCTTTGTGTGAGAAGAAAAAGAAACCAACAATATACAATTGGGATGGCTTCAAGGACTTATTGAAGAAGAATTTCTATCGAATTGGTCATGAAATTGATTAGAAAATAAAGTGACTCTAGTATAGGCAAGCAAGTGATCAAAGTGGTAAAGACTGCACAATCGAGTTTCGTAGGCAAGCCATGTTACTTAGCATGGACTTGGAAGAAGATGTCCTTACCGGGTACCTTAGGGGGTTGCATTCAAACCTAAGAAGGAAGGTCATCTCCACTAAGCCAGCTGATTTGGATGAGGCTTGTGTGTTGGCATACTATATTGATGAGGAAAAGAAGCAAGGCGAGGGAGAGTTTTTCAAAATGGGACAACAACAAGATAAATAACAGTACAAGGAAAAGAAAGGCAAGGCCTTCAAGAAATGGCATCGTAAGAAAACTAATGCTGCTGTCCACAATTGTGAAGATCCAAAATTCGTTGTTCACATTGCAATACTGATGGTTACAACAAAAATAACTGTTGTAGGGTGCACCCCAAATTTCCTAAAAATAAGCTGAAGGAGGACTCAAAGAAGTCCATGACTAGCATCAAGGACAAGGTGGAAATGGAGGATTGCTTGGATGTTGATGAAAAATTGAGATGCATAGTCACAAGGATTGTCATGAGGGAACAAGAACAAGAAGCAATGAACCGACTTCTCATGTTATAACTCCAACAAGTGAAGAAAACAAGGGTAAGGACAGTTGCAGATCCCAGTTCTCAATGTAATCTGATTTCAGCTGATGTAGTTAGAAATCTTGGTTTGAAGACATATGATCATCCTCAACGTTACTCTTTGGGTTGGGTTATAGAGGTTGCTTGTATTGAGAGATGCCATATTCACAAAGATGACAAAACATGTACTATGGGTCAAGGATGGAGTCAAATACATTGTCACAGGATACCAAAGCAAAGCTCGAATTGCCATGGTAAGTTCCAATCAAGAACTCAAGCTCATACAAGAGACCAAGTAGTTTTGTCTTTTGCTTTTGAAAGATAAAACAAGAAAAGGGAATTTGGGATTTCTTCAATATCTCATAATTGCAAGAAGACAAAGGGATTTGAGGAATTGTTGGCATTGTTTGAGGTATTCCATGAGCCTAAGGGGCTGCCTCCTAAGAAAGTTGTAGAGCACGAGATTCATTTGCTTCCACAATCTCCTCTACCAAACATAGGATTATATAGACAACCATTGATGGAGGGCAATGAAGTAAAATATTAGCTCCAAGAGTTATTGGAACAAGGTGTAATTCGCCCTAGCACTTCGCCATGTGGATCGCCTATAATCATGGTAAGAAAGAAGGATGGCTCTTGGAGAATGTGGATAGATTATTGTGCTCTCAACAAGATCACTATCAAGAACCACTCTCCTCTCCCAAGGATAGATGACTTACTGGACTAATTGCATCATGCAAAGTATTTTACAAAACTGGACCTAAAATCAAGAACCATCAACTACAAATGAAGGAGGAAGATACATGGAAAACTACTTTCAAGACTAAGCAAGGTTTTTACGAATGGTTTGTTCTTTCTTTTGGTTTATGTAATGCACCGGCTACTTTTTTGCATTTGATGAATGATGTGTCAAGGAAGTTAATAGATACACGTGTTATAGTGTATCTAGATGACATACTGATTTTTAGTGCAAAATGTGAGGAACATTTGATGTGTTCAAATAAAGTCTTGGAAATATTGCAGGAAAAACAACTCTTGTGCAATTTGAAGTAATGTGAGTTTGCTAAGGAGTATTTGACGTGTCTTAGCCATGTGGTTGGAGGAGGCAAGTTGAGGGTGGATCTTGCAAAGGTGGATGTTATTAAGAATGGTCCACGCCAAGGCTACAAAGACAAGGAATTTTGTAGGTGCTACACAATATGTGCATTATTTCATTCCAACTTTCTCTTTAATAGCTGACTCTCCACATTCAGTTGCAGCATTGGTTAAGAATTTTCATTGGAGTAATGTACATATTGATACTTTTGATACATTGAAGAATAAGATTTGCAATGTTAGTGTTGGCCTTGCCTAACTTGCAGCTGCCCTTTGATGTTGAGATAGATGCTAGTAAGTATGCCACGGGAGTCATCTTGCTATAGGCTAACTTGTTTGCTATCATTTAGAGGTTTTCACTGCTGCTGTAAGGGGTTAACCAACGCATGATAGAGAGCTTTATGCATTAGTCCAAGCAATCAAGAAATGGAGACTTTACTTGCCAAAGAGACTATTGTACACACGGACCACAAGCCTTACAATACTTTCAAGCTCAAAACAAGTTGCAACAAGCGTGTCATTACAAATGGATGGGTTTCCTACAACAATTTCACTTGGTGATTAAATACATGAAGGGAAGTACCAACTTTGTGGTGGACATGTCTAGATCAATTCTTGCCATGATTACGTAGTTGGAGCCATTTACTAAAGAAGCCTTCAGAGAGGAATATGGGGTCAGTGCAAGAAGTTGGGTCCACTTTTTGGCTAATAAGTGGAAGTGTTTTCCTTAAAAATTAAAATTTCTCCTAGTTGGACAAAATTTGAAGCACTTACACATAAAATCTTAAGAAAGTCTAGTAATATGAAATGTATTTTGAATCTAGGTTTCAAATATATAATTTATTCTAATACCCAGATGATACAAATTAATTTTTCATGGGTTTGAAGGAAAACCACTTTTTAAAAGTCACTTTTTTAGGAGCATACCATGCATGTGTACGACCAACATAATTTGACCTAAATAAAAGTATTTTTCTAAATCCTTCTGAGGAAAGATGTGTAGTATAGTGAAGTTTGATGAGGATATTTTTTTATAAATTTTTTTCAAATATTTTTTTATTAATTTTTTATTGGCCCTAATTGCTGTTTTTGAAAACCCCTCGTGTACGACCAACATAATTTGAGCAAAACTAATCATAAAATGATTTTTTTTTCATTGTGTAAAAAATGATGTGTAGATTGATGACATCATTTTTTTTTAAATTTTAAAAATTAAAAGTTATTAAAAAAATGCAAACACTTGTCATTTCAAGTTTTTGGACCAATTTGCTTATAAATTAATTAATAAATAGAAAAACAAGTTGAATAAAAAAAAATTACATATTTGAAAACTACACATTGTCATCTATAATGGGTTTTAATTTCGTAAAAAAATTCAGAAAAAAACATTGTCAGCCATATTGGTAAAGTTGGTCTTTTCTCTTGCTTTGAACATGGACTTGTACTTGTAGGTCCAAGGCTAGGGGTTTGCTTACCATGCCTTTCTTGAGCCTAAGCTTTTAGGAATGGGTACCCGTTCATTTTCTATGGCAAAAAATAAGCACGTAAGGCTTTTTTAAAAATTCAAATCCGGGTTTAGGAACGGGTACTCGTTTAAGCTCGGGCACCCGTTCCTAAGCGGGTACCTGTTTAGGCTCGGGTGCCCGTTTCTAAACGGGTACCCGTTCTTGTCAGGATTTTTTCTTTGCTTGCGACTTCCCCTATATGTGGACCTAACTTCTTGCGGGAACCCTATGAGAAAGACTTAAATTTTAGGGAGCAATACAAACAACTTCCAGAGCAAGGGGTTGCGAATTGCTCTCAAAGGGGAAGACTCCTACCTTATGGAAGGGCTTCTCTATAGGCTAGGCAAATTATGTGTGCCAAAGGCACAACTTCTACTCATGAGGGAGGCACATACCTCCAAAGTAGTGGGTCATTTTGGTGTAGGAAAGATAATGGTTGATTTTCAAATGTATGTGTATTGGCCTAGAATGCAAGTAGAAGTAGAGAAGTTCATTAGAGGATGCAAGTTATGTTGCACTGGCAAATCCAAGATGTGAAAAGAGGGATTGTACACTCTTCTTCCAGGGTTTACTAGATTGTGGGGAAAGTATTTCTATGTATTTCGTGAGTGGTTTGCCAATGAGCAAGCATGGGAATGATTATCTTTTTGTTGTTGTGTATTCTAATCCTGTGCAAGAAGACAATAACCAGAAAGGAGATAGAAGATCTATTCTTTGCCTATGTGTGGGTGTATTATGGGTCACCAAGGTCAATTGTTGGAGGCAACGACGCTCGTTTTGTTGGCAAGTTTTGATCCACTTTGTGGCAGAAGATGGATACCAAACTTTATAAGAGTATTGCCTATTACCCCCAATCGGATGGGCAAACAAAGGTAGTAAATAGGACACTAGTAAAACTCATACGAGGCTCAAACAACATGTTGCCAAAGTCTTGGGATGAGTCTTTACCCTATATGTTGTGCTCATACAAGAAGGCAATCCATTCCTCTACAGGTTAGTCACCGTTTGGAGTATGTTTGGGTTATATGCCAACTAGTCCACTTGACATTGCACTTGAGAAGCAGGTTAAGCGAGGAGGATTGGACTCAGAGGTGACAAAAGCAACAAAGTTCATTGAGAGGATTCATGAAATTCAACTCAAGTTGAAGACATAACTAGAGAAGACACAATTGAAATACAAGGACATACATGATCATCATTATGGAACATGGTCTCAAGGTTTGAGACAAGGTATGGCTATCTCTAGGTAAAGAGCAGATGCAAAGACAAGCCAAGAAAACACAATCTTTAAGGTATGGGCCATCTACCATCTTAGAGGTAGTTGGGGAGAATGCATTCATATTGGACCTTCTTCCTTTCACGAAGCTCCATTCGATGGTCAATTGTGAATATCTCCAATTGTATGAACCATCTATGTTGGATGAGGAAAATGATCTAGTGCTGCCTTTGTTGGAAGACTTGGTCTATGTCAAGCAAGCATAACTTTGTGAGGATGTGGTACTTGAAAAGAAATAGAGATAGACTAGAAGGGGAGTCCATGAGTCTTGGCAAGTTGGACTGAAAGGACAAATGATAAGTAAAGCTTGTTGGTACTCCAAGGATAGGGTGGGGACATTGTTGTATCACTTAATGTCTCACTAAGCTTTTGTGGGACCAAAAGCCTCTCTATGAAGGGATGTATGATCGGAAAAGGATCTAGATGAATTAGGGAGCAAGAAAATGAGTTCTTTTCAAAATTTGAAATTGTGCAAGAACTCATTGTTTTACAACAATAGGAATTGTTGGTTTCCACAAAGGTGGTTTTGAAAGTTTCAATGATGGTTACACAACTGCCAATGTGATTTTGTAAAGGAGTGGAGGCCACAAAATCGCCCGTGTAGTTTTGATAGTGACGAGTGGTGGTTTTGCAATGCGACACAAAACAATGGGATAATGAAAAGACATGACTTTTGCAATTACCAATTATGTTGGATGCCTCCAATTTGCAAGAGGAATAGTCCAAGACATCAAAAGGAGATTGAGGGGTCGTGTAAACTCTCTTGGAAGTTGGAAGAAGTGGTAGGCACCATTGTTGCACACTAAGAACATAGTTCTAGCAAGGGAATTGGAGCAGCTATAACCATTTGTAGTTCATCCATTGTATTGTCAAGTTAACATAATCTCTTTCCACCAACTCTTCTACTTGCTTGTCAAGTTCTGCACTCGTGTTTGGACTCATTTTGTGTGGCACCTTATTTGGGAAATTGGATCTTGGGATTAGATCAATACACATGAGATAATCCACTTTGGCAACAATCCCTCTGGCATCTCACTATTGATTATCTTTGTGGACTCCTTGAGTAACATTGCAATCTCTGGCTTCTCTGAGGTGTGCGACCACTTCTCCCGCGTGGGCCTGAGCAATAGTGCATAGCACTCTATGTTACTCACCTCCTTGAGAAAGTCCTTATTGCTTAACAAAATTACTTGACTTTCCACACCTTATTCTTTTGGCTTCATCGTCAACAATTCAAACTTCTTATCATCCTTCATGATGGTGAATGTGTTCTTCTATACCCATTATAGATTGTGCTTCTATCATATTGGCGCGACCTTCCCAACAACACATGGTACAAATCCATTGGGATCACATCGTACCACACCTCATATGTATAACCTCCAATGTAGAATGCAACCTTGCACTGTTCTGCCATAGTGATATGTTGCCCCTTCTGCAATCAAGAGACTCTATATGTTGTGGGGTGTGTAACAACTTTTAACCCCAAGTTTTGAACCATCTCTGTAGAGGTAATATCCCAAATGGGGATATTAACTGAAATTTTGGATTTCCGGGCTTTCCTAAAATCTGATTTGTGATTTTCTGCTTAAACCCTAATTTTCTGAAGTTCTGATTTTCAAATCAGACTTAAACAAATACTTATAACAGCCCATAAAACATGCCAAATAATCATATAAACAACACCAACATGATTGTCAACAATATACTTAAACTCCACAATGAAATACACAATAAAACCACTTCAATTTGCAACCACAATGGACTGAAATGTAAATCAAAAGTCTGCTGCTATAAATCAGAATTCATGAAGTCTTCAATTACATCAAATATTATGGGCAAACAAGCCAAACATGCGCAGCTACAAATCTGCTATAAACCCTAAGGTTTATAAATATCAAAACATAAGCAAAATGACCTTCAAATGGTGGCAAATGACCTCCAAGGTGTGGCGCTCCAATTAGGGCTTGAAAACCCTAGAACAAAGTATCTTCAAACACCAAGGAAGCTGCTTCAAATGTGGCGCACAGGTCTGCTAGGGTTTGCTGCTCTGGAAATGATGCCAATGATGCCAAGGGATGCAAAACAAACCACCAAAACACTCCTCCAATGATGGCGCTCCACAAGTAGGGCAAAACCTTAAGCAAATGATGTCACAATGCACCGAGAATCACTCACAAGAGGGCAAATCAGGTCTGCAATTGCTGCTTCTCCAAATTTGAAACTTCTGCAAACCCTAATCAGCAATCAACTCCCAAAGTCGCCTCCAACCACCACAAATATGATCCTCCAAGGTGGCGCACAAGTCTGCTCCAAAAACTACTTCAAAGGATGTTCAATTGCCGCTCAAGGATGATGATCAAGTGCTGCTCAAAGTCTGCTCAAGAAGATCTTTAATGTTGCTCTAAAATTCTGCTCCAAAGATATTCAATTTCTGCTCCAATAATGATCAAAATGCTGCTCCAAAAGATATTCAATTTCTTCTCCAAACTTCGTAGATCTTCAATGAAGTGCAAGTAGATCTCTGCTATTAAACCTTCCCAAGTTGAACTAGGTTTTCGTCTAATTCACCATTATATTCTCAAGGGTTTTCGTCCTTGGAATATGCTGCTCTAAAGTGCAGCCAAGAGAGATAAACTCCACAAAATGAATTTAGAAATTCGATGATGATTCAATTGATCCAAATGACCTTGTATTTATACATAACTTTCCCCTCTCAAATAGGGCCAACCTAGCCTTGGTGTCTTTTGTTATTTTATTTTGTCTCCCACATTAGGCTGACCTCCCTTCTTGGGTGCTCACCTTAAAACCTTGGCTGACCACACACCAAAAGATGTCTCCTTTTATTTTATTTGTTTACCCTTCAACTTGGCCGACCTTGCTTAGCTATGTTGGCGCTCAAAACAAATTAAAGATATGTTTTAGGCTTCATTCCAACCTCCAAGGGCGATATGGTATGATTTTCTTATTTTTCTAACTTTCCCTTCTCCAAGGGTGAACACATGTGCTTGAGAGATAACACCAATTGACCTCAAATGAAGTCGTCAACACAAGATAAAATCATCATGAATTAATCCTTAATTTCCCATGGCAAAATTCATACTTTTTTCTCCATCTTCACTTTTCCCACACTCAAATTGTCTCACAAAAATAGCCGAGTGTGAAAATTAGTTCCATATCTTATTATTAGGTGATCACTCCGAAAAAGGTGACATTATAGTCCTCCCTTCCCGAAATTGCTTGTCCTCAAGCAATGGCAAATCTGTATCCTGTGAAATACTGTCAAGTGACAAGTATCTCCATCCAATCAAATGTCTCGTGATCACTCTACTCCACCTGTGGCTGCATCTCCCAAAGAGAATATGAAGAATGATATGCGAGGTGAGCTCCGGTGGCAAAACTAGCCATACACACTCGAACTTGACTCGGCCCCATCCTTCAAAGAATGCAATGCTCTCAACCACAAGTACCAACATCTCCAAATCTCCAAAGGTTCCATCCTCCAAGAGTGCTAGGTCTACCAAGGACGAAACACCATACCAACTTAAAGCCCTAAAGAATAGCATGCCTGTCAACAAGTGATGAAGAATATGAACTCTGAAACATGACCACATGTCTCCAAGCTTTTGCTGCTCCACTTTAATACGATCATCACAAATGCTCCGTGAGTTGTGAAGCAACCCGCCATGATCCCAAGGGAGTGATGTGTCAAGCATGCTACCACCCGGATCCCAAACCATCACATCATCACGTCCGCCAAACATGAGGAGATAGAAGTATCTCAAAGAGATATCAATGCCAAACAACTCTCCAACTCCTATGGTTCGCCCATGGATGTGTAAAACACCCATCATAGGTGCAAGAAAAATCTTATCACCTCCTCCTAGGCTGCTGATGTAGGTCAGAACAACAACCTCCCAACTGAAAATCAGACCTATGTGGATGCTAGAAATGCCTCTAATGACATATGATGATAGAGTATCATCCGTATGCCATCCTCCAATGATGAAGAGATGATCCAAGCCTCTCCAAAACATCCGAACAACTGCTGTCCTCCAAGTACTCCCTAGGAAATCAATGTATAACAATGTAGAACAGCCATCTCTCATCCATACTTGAAGTAGTAACTCATGAATTAGGGCTGGAACATGCATGCCTTCATGCTCACATCCATACCCTATGCCAATGTTTAGCGGAAACACAAACATTAGTAACTCAACATCAAGTATCTTCTTGACAATATCTCCATACCTTGGGTCATAGTTCAGCTGCTACTCCATTCCTCCAAGTGTATGCCAACAAAAAGCAAACATGGTCTCTGTGACATGTGCCCTAAATCCCAAAAGTAGGGCAGCTACATACTCTACCAAAGAGTCATCAATATGATGGGATTGTATCTCATCACAAGTAAACTCCTCAAGCACTCCATGAATGACCAAAGGCCCAACCAAATCTGCATCACTCATGTCTTCATCTACATGCCACTAGTCATAACACTAGTGGCTGATCCACAAAGTGTGTGCTCAATGATCCCATCCTCATCTATGATGTGAACCTTCAAATGGCTCTCAAAAAGAGATGACATCAAGTCCCCATGAAGCAAGCTATGTGAACAAACAAAAAATTCTGAATCATACCTCTCACCATACAAATCTGATTGCTCCACTTGCTTGGCCACCGTACCATGCTCATCCCTCCTATGCCACATGCTTTGAGCCTTCCTTTCCTCTTCCGCATCATGGTATATCAAATCAGTCATCTTGTGTCTTGGACATACAACAAGGACCTCACGTTTGACTCCCAATTGAGTCCCAACAATAGAAGAAGTTTTCCCACTATCTTCCTTATGTATCGGGGCTGCCATCTCATGATTATGCAAAAGTAAAAGACTGCTGTTCCAAATCAGAAAATCAGAACTGCTGTCATACCCTTTCGTAGTGTCTTCAACCGCCTTAAACATCTCCTTCCTCATTGTTTCCTTATGCTTTTGAGTGATCTCTTCATAGACTTTAACCTCCTTTTCTTACATGAGTGGGTGTCCATCAATTAGCGCAGGTCCAAGGGATGTCTCCAATGGAAAATCAAGTGTATAATGTGTCAAAACTTGACCCATGGCTGCAAGCTATGTTTTCATGTGTATATGTCTCTTTCATCTTCACGACTTCATAACAGGGTCCTTCAAGTTTTCTCCATAGCTCTACTCTTTGCAATCTTCATGTTGCATTGTTTTTCTTCGGATGGAGCTGCCATAGAAGACTGAAATTCTGCTGTGTATGAAGAGTGTGCCATGCTCAACTCCCAGCAAAGCTCATCCACATGATCTTTTGATTCTTGAAGGGCCTTTTGGGTGCTCTTCAAGGAATTCATGGTGTCCTTAAGCTCAAAGGTGAGCTCACCAAATTCATCCTCCTTTCTCAATGCATCAACATAAATCTCATTAAGCTTGAGGAGATGATCTCTATCCGCAAGTAGGTGTAAGTAGTTTGACTTCACCACAACGAAAGCCTCTTTGAGTTCTTGAAAGTCAGCAAGAGATAGACCTCCTTCAAAGCCTTTATGTCTCCCTTGTGCCTTCCAACACAAATCTGCCATCATCTTATGAACTTGGTCAAAATGAGTTAGGGCTGCCATAATCATACCTTCATTTACCATTAGTTGACCTTCCAAATGATGTGACTTATGGGATCCAGCGTCTTCATGCAAAATTTCTTGTCTTCATGGTTATGCACCTTCAAATCAGTTGCCTTCATAACAACTTCTCCATTACATCCATGTGTGAAAACTAGGTCATCATCATGTTCAATCATGGGATCACCATCAAAATAATAAATAGAATCATCTACCTCATGTTCCTCCTCAATGGCTGATCTAGAAAGTGTATGTACAGCTATGATCTCCTTAACCACAAGATGATCCTTCACTTCTTGCAATGCTACATCAATCCTTTGTTCACTACATACGGAAATTTTGAATTGCCCTTATATGTATGAACAATATCCATCTCAAAGTCATCCAAACCACAATTTGATTCCTTGCCAAAATGATGTAAAGGAGGTGAAGCAATGCTAGGCTCAATTAATGGAACTTCAAGAGAACCCATACCTTTATGTAGCTGATCCAACATGGTTGGTTTGACGATCTGCATGGTGGTATCTCCTTCAATCGTGTAGTCATCATGAAGTGTCGTGCTCTTCATTGGTGGCTTCAATAGGTGACTCTCCGTCGTCCTTGTCCTCATAGGACTGAAGTGAACTTGTGGCTTCATCTTCTATAGGGCTTCCACATGTATGAGTAGGTGTCCAAACCTCAAGGCATGTGAAGCAAAGTTGTTCTTTCCTTAACTGATTTTTGCTCTTCTTACCCACCAATACTTCTTTCTTTTCTATCCTCTTTTCCAACTTCTTTTCTTCTTTCTTGTAATCATCAAAGTTCGGGGCTGCCTCTTGAGTTCTTGGCTGATCCAAGATGTGAAGATTACCATTGCTTGGTAGCCAATGTCAAGCTCCATGTATTGAGATAGGAATAACTTAATCTCTCTTTTACATCTTACAATCTCATCGAGAAGTTCCCTCGTGCTAGGTTCCTTGTTGCCTCTATCACCCATGCTGACTTCTTCCTCTTCAATGATGTATGATCAAACCCTCCAGGCTGGCAAGATCATGGCTTTGATATCACTGTAATATCCCAAATGGGGATATTAACTGAAATTTCGGATTTCCGTGCTTTCCTAAAATCTGATTTCTGATTTTCTACTTAAACCCTAATTTTTCTGAAGTTCTGATTTTCAAATCAGACTTAAACAAACACTTATAACAGCCCATAAAACATGCCAAATCATCATATAAACAACACCAACATGATTGTCAATAATATACTTGAACTCCACAATGAAATACACAATAAAACCACTTCAATTTGCAACTACAATGGACTGAAATGTAAATCAGAAGTCTGCTGCTATAAATCAGAATTCATGAAGTCTTCAATTACATCAAATATCATGGGCAAACAAGCCAAACATGCCCAACTACAATTCTGCAATAAACCCTAAGGTTTATACATACCAAAACATAAGCAAAATGACCTCGAAGGTGTGGCGCTCCAGTTAGGGCTTGAAAACCCTAGAACAAAGTATCTTCAAACACCAAGGAAGCTGCTCCAAATGTGGCGCACAGGTCTGCTAGGGTTTGCTGCTCCGGAAATGATGCCAATGATGCCAAGGGATGCAAGACAAACCATCAAAACACTCCTCCAATGATGGCGCTCCACAAGTAGGGCAAAACCCTAAGCAAATGATGTCACAATGCACCAAGAATCACTCAAAAGGGGGCGAATCAGGTCTGCAATTTCTGCTGCTCCATATCTGAAACTTCTTCAAATCCTAATCAACAATCAACTCCCAAAGTCGCCTCCAACCACCACAAATATGATCCTCCAAGGTGGCACACATGCTGCTCCAAAAACTACTTCAAAGGATGTTCAATTGCCACTCAAGGATGATGATCAAGTGCTGCTCAAAGTCTGCTCAAGATCTTCAATGCTGCTCTAAAATTCTGCTTCAAAGATATTCAATTTCTGCTCCAAACTTCGTAGATCTTCAATGAAGTGCAAGTAGGTCTCCGTTATGAAACCTTCCCAAGATGAACTAGGTTTTCGTCTAATTCACCATTATATTCTCAAGGGTTTTCGTCCTTGGAATATGTTGCTCTAAAGTGCAGCCAAGAGAGATAAACTCCACAAAATGAAATTAGAAATTCGATGATGACTCAATTGATCCAAATGACCTTGTATTTATACATAACTTTGCCCTCTCAAATAGGGCCGACCTAGCCTTGGTGTCTTTTGTTTTATTTTATTTTGTCTCCCACATTAGGCCGACCTCCCTTCTTGGGCGCTCACCTTAAAACCTTGGCCAATCACACACCAAAATATGTTTCCTTTTATTTTATTTGTTTACCCATCAACTTGGCCGACCTTGCTTAGCAATGTTGGTGCTCAAAACGAATTAAAGATATGTTTTAAGGCTCCATTCCAACCCCCAAGGGCGATATGGTATGATTTTCTTATTTTTCTAACTTTCCGTTCTCCAAGGGTGAACACATGTGCATGAGAGATAACAACAATTGACCTCAAATGAAGTCATCAACACAAGATAAATCATCATGAATTAATCCTTAATTTCCCATGGCAAAATTCATACTTTTTCCTCCATCTTCACTTCTCCACATGGGTCGCTTCTCCTCATAGCAATTTATTTTATTAGCATTGATTACACCAAAATTTCTACAAAAATATGACAAACCAACTCCCACACTCAAATTGTCTCAAAAAAATAGCCAAGTGTGAAAATTAGTTCCATATCTTATTATTAGGTGATCACTCTGAAAAAGGGGACATTACAGTAGACATCAAGTTATCTATGTTGCCTTTGTGAATTATCAACTTGCAACACTTATTGCTTGACTTGCACTTGGTGTGGAAGATGCTCGTCCTCATCCATGGTCCATTCTCCTCTTTAGCTTGTTTGAGCAATGTGCATCATCAAATTTTCTCTTATGCTTTGGATCTATGCTTTCTGCTTTGCTATGCTCTCTGGCCCACGTGACATACACTTGATTTGTTGAATGAACCTGCTCTCGCTAGGTTTGGAACACTCATGCCCAATGACTTTTCTACCTACATCTTTAGTAGGTCCCTCTAAAGCCACCTCCTTTGCAGTGTCCTCTTCCTATATGGCTTGAAGTTTGCTCTCCTTTTGAGCTCTTTGCGGAGCTTGATTCTGCTGTTTCCTTCTACACGTAGGTCTTTCTTTTGTGCCTTGTTTGCCCTTTCTGTCTCTCCCCTTTTCTGTTGCATTTTGTTGTGTGTGGGACAACTTCTCTGCTCTGAGCAGTACTTGGCAGGCCTCTTCTACAGATTGTATATTTAGCAAACATATTTTATCTTAAATTGAAATGTGCAACCCATTGACATACTTGGAGATTTTTCCTCGTCATCTATGTGACCAACCCGAATGCTAGGTCTATAATATTCCAGTATATCTTTTTATGGGTGCCTTGTTCTGTTATAGATTTTAGAGCTTCTTGAATAGGTCAATTCTAAATTTCTAGGGCATGTAGGGCGTGAGATTCCTCGTGAGCTTCCTGACCATGCAGTCCTAGTTTGCAATCTTCTTCTCTTTTTTAATGTGTTCACTTTGCACAAAGTCCCACCACAATGCAACATGTCCCTTGAACTTTGTGCTCACATACTTGTCTCTTTGGGGGTCCTCAATTGATTCAAACTCAAAATATTTCTCCAGCTCTGTTATCCAATTTATCAATTCTTTTGGATTTAGGCTTTTTGAATAGGTTGGGAGATCAAACCTCGGTTTTCTTTTCTTTTTTCATTATGGCTCTTGGGAACCTTTCCTTTTCGGCGACTTCTTCAAAGTCGAGATCTTCTGGTGTTTTTGTGGCAACATCTTCCCTCTTATCCTTGCTAACTTCCTCCATCACAATTGCTCCTCTTCTCTACACAGTTACATTGTGCCTTGCCTGAAGGGCTCTCAACATGTCAACAAGTTCTACCCCACACATTGCTCTGCCACCTTGGTTTTTTCCTCTTCTTTTCTGTGGGCCATTGCTCCTTTTGTACCACTTGCAATGTGAAACACACAAATGCACTTTGTTAAGGAGCTCATGGGACTCAACTCCTATTTTGATACCATTTGACACAAACTGCAAGTGGGTCAAATCAACAACCTGTCTAATAGTTGCCCAAGTGACAACAAAATCAACACAAACATAGGAAGAACTGAAGAATTAGAAAAACACACAATCTATATTATTTATAGAAGATCTGTACATCCTATGGGCCACTTCAAACTTGTATGGAACCCAACTAACCTATGCTACCCGATGCAATAAGAATAATTGCCCTATTTGCAAAGGCTCTCTATGGTACAATCTAACTCCCTTTACAAGCCTTACTATGCTTAAGAATCACTTTGTTCTCACCCTCAATTCCAACTCTCCCTCTCTGTGCTCCCTCTCTTATTCGGTCATTAAAACTAGCCACGGGTGACTCTTGGTCCTCGCACAATGTTTAGATAATGGAAGAGTCAATGCCTGTATTCAAAGCTTTAAGAAACCTGATGCTTCAGCTTCTCACTGATCATATGCTTCATTCTCTTTCCATCCAACTGTACACTTCATTCTCTATTCAATCACCCGTATGCTTTACTCTTTCTCCAGCCAATTGTACATTTCGCTTTCTCCAGTCAACTGTACACTTTTTTCTCTGACCAGCTGACCATACATTTCACTGTCTCTCCAGACGACTGTACATTTCATTCTCTCTCCCACTGACCGTACACTTGACGATCTCTCCTGCCAACCATACACTTCACTCCTCTGTGGTTGTATGCTTCACTCTCGTTTTGCAAGGGTTGTTTCTATCAGTATTTATGCAAGAGTCTGATTCAACTTGTGTGCCTATAAGTGGTGCCAGTGTCACAACCAATGGCCTTCGTGGTAACATTGTAGATTTTTCATGCTCCCAAACACTCAACCAAAATTGCACATAGAAACTCAGAATGTACACTTCAAACCACAACACGGCAAAATGAGAGGAAACTCTCTTTGGCTGATGGAAGATTGTACAAGCCCCAAGGTGCTCCTGCATTAGTTTTGGGTTTTACCTACAATATTAGATGTTTTAAAGCATTTCAATTATCTAGTTCTTACTATTTAAGTGATTTTGTTGTATATTTCTTCAATTAAAATGCCTACTATGGATTTTATTATATACTTCCTCTATCTCGTCACTTGTAAGTAGTTAAAGTCTTTCTTTCTTCTTTGATCACTTTTGTTTGCAATAAAGTTATTTTTGACACAAAGTGAACTTGAATTTGGCAGCGCTGCAATGCTTTTCTTTTATTCCTTTATAATTTTGTCTGATGGGAACCAGCTGAAGAATGCCAAACCAGAGTCATCTGATTGACAAATGGCATGGATAAAATATTTGTGTTTGGTGGTGACTGGTTAGTGTTACTTTTCCTTGACATTGTGGTTGAACTTGCTAGCTGCTTGCCTTGAAGATCGATAACAAAATAAATAAGATCAATGGCCTTGATAATTTAATCATACTAGTCTTGAATTATTTTTTTCTTTTATATTTGGTATTGTTAATTTTTTTGCATGAAACATATCTTGGTCATAAATGTTGCAGAGATTACGAGAAATTTTGCTGAAGGTCTTGTATAACTATGGAGCACCCTTGGTGGAGATGAAGCATCTGTTAATAAGCTTCCCTTCGTCTAAATTTTATGAGCTTCTATTGGCTTGTGCAATTTATCGTAAAAATGCATTCCATGATTGATTAGGACACCAAGGGATGTTCTCTTGGTGCTTTGTGCAGATAGAAGTTGAATTTAGAAATGATTTCATATGCAGTTTCCACAGTTAATTACTTTATCTTCAGTAAATAAGCCATTATGTTTGGTGTATCAAGCTCTTAAGAACTGCCAGTAAATGGTAAAGGTAACCAGGTAGCTGTGGCTTTGATGATTCTTTGCTACTATCTGTATTGAGTTTCATGATATGATTATCAGTCTTACATTCGTCTTTTATTAGACAGGGAGTCCTTGAGATTATGAAATGAAAATGCCATTCTTTTTGAATTATTTTATATTGATTTCTTATACATTCATGCATTCAAATATACGGAACTGTTTTGCTGCTCTTTTTTCGATTAATGACATTAAATAGGATATTGTATATTTTGGCCAATTTTGTTTTTTGTGTATGCGCTCTGCCTTATTCTCTTATATCCCCCTGGCTGATCCGTCAACCAAATGATCTCTCAGTTTGAATATGTCCTCTAAGCCCAACCTTTTTCAAGTTTCCTGCAGTTAAATGGGTCAATGTTTTTGGTATATTGCTTCCTTGTATTAGTCTTCTCTGCCTTGCATAAACCAAATATTTTTGATCTCCCCACATTTTCTTCTAGAGCAATTGCTGTTGATGGGAAATTCCATATTGTACATAAATTAGAGATCTATTTTCTTGGTCGACTGTGAGTTAAGTGTTGTTTTCTCTATGTGATCTGTTTTACCGTCCATTTGATACACAAAACAGACCAGAAGAATAGACCACAAAACATGAGCCACATCACGACACATTATGTTGTTTCGTTATTAATCTTGTGTCCTGCATAAATCAAATCAGTGTTTGATCCGCCCATCTTTTCTGCTGGAACAAATGCTCTTGAAGAAATTTTAACGTTGTACATGGAGCTTGAGATTTTGTTTTATTGGTTCACAAAACCGTAATTATGGGTTGTATTTTATTTATTTTTTAATGTATATTCTTCTGGTCTGTTTTGTGGTCTATATTTTAGTCTTATAGCATGAGCCCCAGCAGAATACGAGCATGAGATAGGAATGATACACAACCGTGGTTGAAGCTGTGTGCCTTTTTAATGGGGATTGTCTCGTACCCAAAATCTTCATTGGTTTAAGATTCTTCTCTAGTAACAGGTTTCATATTTAAACGTTTTGAAGTATTTGCTGGAAGTATATGCAAAATTGTGTTTCACATTACTATAGGTTTTAAAATGTTTGTGTTTTACATCGTGCTATTAGTTTTGGCCGCAGGCAGGAGAACTTATGCATTAACCTCTGTTCACTAAATTCAGTTCTCTTCACCAAATTTAGTTTAAGTTTTCTTCTATACTTTTCAAAATAATTATTAAAAATGAAAAAATAATGGTATGTCACCTTTCACTGAAAGAATTTCTAAGAATAGGCCTTATTCTGCTGTTCACTTGTTATATAGTAATAAAAGAAATATCGTAATGCCCACAAAAAGCTGACTCAAGAATTTGTTCTCAATTGGCCAACAAATTTATAATTTTTTTCTGTCAATGTTTTAAAATCTATTTAACGTTTAAATTTTTCAAGCATCTATTAAATTTTAACTTTCTAGTTAAAATTTAACTCATAATTTTAAATTACCTATTTGTACTTTAATTTATTATGTAAATTAAAACTCTTCAGATAAAATCATGTGTGAGTTTTGTAAGGACCAAAATAAAACACAAGTTGGCACTCAAGGCATAGTCCAAAGGTATGTAGGTTGAAATATTCACATTGAAAATCAAAAGGTAATTGTACCATTGGGACAAGTAGCCTACACAAGTCACAAAATGATGAATCGCAGGTCACAAAATGACGAACTAACAAAGGATGATGAGAAGGATTAAATTGTAGGAGGATTTAACCTCTAGTCTACAAGCTTTGATCTCTCGCATGTTTTGGTGTCCATTTACTTGAGTTTAAAATCATTAAGGCATGGGGTTTTCAAGGGGTGTGGATAAACACCACACTGTCATGGGGAAAGAGTTGAGTGGTTAGGATCATGACATTTGTCACAATCCCTAGGATCATGATAATTGTCACAATCTCACACACTCAACAATCTCTCAAAAAATGTCATGGGCAAGAAGGGCCTTAACCACTTGAGACCACGAGGGAGTGACACTTGTATCTTTCTTGAAAGCTTAGAAGATCTGTGACAAAGGTTTGAGAGAGTGACATTTGTATCTTCTTTGAAAGCTCAGAAGATCTATGACAAAAGTTTCAAACATGATAGTAGGCTAGAGCTTGAGTCAATCAATTGTGAATGCTTGTCAAACATGGTGAGGTTTGTACATGATTATGGTGGAAGGAGATCCACAAATGTAGTTAGCAAGGGTTGTATGGTGCAGTGGTTGAGTGGTTGGGATCGCGACACTTGTTATGATCACACACACTAGAGAGAAACATGAGTGAACATTACAATAAGGAAGAAAGGGCTCCGAAGCCTTAAGTCCACATGAGAGAGGCACTTGTTGCTTCGTTGTGAACTCGAGGTCTTAGGGTTTTGAGGACAACAATTGATGCAAGAGCATCCAGACCCTACCTTGTCTTCACATCTTCTTGGAGTTTTATGGGGCTACGATCCATTGAGGTATTCAAACATTTAATTTTAGAGTTGTGACTTGACAAATAGAAGTGGCATATTAATTTTGGTGGTTTTCAATTTCATTGCTAGAAGTATGAGTGCAGGGAATTGTGACGGTTTTGTATCTTATTTTTCGTGGTGGCAGCTGATAATTATGATGATTCCTATCCTTAGTGGCAGTTTCTTAGCATTGATGGTGATTTTCTTATATTTGCACCTGTTCTTGCAGTGGCTCTTCATGAGGGTGACTTACCTTGCACCTATTATTTATATGTAGCTTAACTTCAGATAGAGATAACAATACAAAAGCAAAGAAAGATCTAATTTTGTTCTATGGAGTTAGGTATTTGGAGGTCTAAGGTTTGTAGGGTGTAGTGGTTGAGTCGTTGGGATTGTGCCACTTGTTATGATCACACACACTAGAGAGAAAAATGAGTGAACATTACAATAAGGAAGAAAGGGCTCCGAAGCCTTAAGTCCACATGAGAGAGGCACTTGTTTGCTTCATTGTGAACTCGAGATCTTAGGGTTTTGAGGACAACAATTGATGTGGAGCATCCAGAGCTTATCTTGTCTTCACATCTTTCTGGAGTTGTATGGGGCTACAATCCATTGAGGTATTCAAACATTTAATTTTAGAGTTGTAACTTGACAAATAGAAGTGGCATATTAATTTAGGTGGTTTTCAATTTCATTTTTGGACGTATGGGTGCAGGCGATTGTGACGGTTTCATATCTTATTTTTAGTGGTGGCAACTGATATTATGATTATTCCTATCCTTAGTGGCATTTTCTTAGCATTGATGGCGATTTTCTTATATTTGCACCTGTTCTTGTAGTGGCTCTTCATGAGGGTGACTTACCTTGCACCTATTAGTTATACGCAGCTTAACTTCATATAGAGATAACAATACAAAAGCAAAGAAAGATCTAATTTTGTTCTATGGAGTTAGGTATTTGGAGGTCCTGAATGAAGAAAGGAGAGTAAGAAATGGGATTTCATGTGGAATCATTAGTTGTCTTGTAGAGTTCGGAGTCGAGTAGGGAGTGAAACATTTTGGTGGAGATGTAGACTCAAATTGTTGTGTTTGAATCCATTTGCTATGTTGGGCATAATTTCCTTTTTGTTGTGTTAGACATGGTTAGATTTTATTGTGGTATATTTGAAGTTTATTTAGAGGGAATTCAAAAGGAAGAGTTGTGAGTTGTGTTTGGTGTCTGATCGAGATAGTTAAAGATCCAAGTTGTTTTTATCTTAGATTCATGGAGTTCCAAATTATCATAGAGGATGTTGTAGTGATCCGTGACTACTCTAATCTATTCTATTGATGTAAGGTGTTGCAATAAGTTGTTATGGGATGTTCTATAGTTGTAGAACTCCGATTACTGTAGGCAAGTGTTGCAGACAATGGTGTGTCCTATCATATTCTGGTGTTGTAGAGGAGATTTTGATATAAAATGATGTCATTCTAAAAACTGATGTCACAGAAAGTGTTGTGATTTTGGATATTGTTGTGTTCTAGATTATGTCTATTGGTAAAACTTATCTTGTTGAAGATAATTATTTAGGTCTCTATTGGTTTTGTATGCATCGTTGGCACTTGGCACTGTTTTAATTTTATATATATTGGAATATCCTTGTCAAATTTGGTTTTCTCCCTGAGGACCTGCTTGGATCGGTTGTCCTTCACTAGATACCTCATCCTTGACTGCATCAAATAGTATCAGAGCACGTTCGTTGGGAAACGTGTTGAGGAATTGATGTCGACGTGATTGAGGAAATGGAGATAAAAAGAATGAGTAATATGTTGGCTATCCTCCAACAAGAGAAGTGCTGGGTAGAAGATGTGCTAATGTCCTCCATTGTGTGAAAGTGGGTAGAGGTGGTTTAAAGAGTGCATCTTCCAACGACATTGTTGGGTAGATGATAGTTGTTGATGTGCATGAATTTATTGCAAATAGTTGAGAGTGAAGATGTTTTTGAAAAAGAGGGCGAAGATAGTCTTGAAGAGGTTAGTTCAGTGGGCAGCTATGGCACAGTATCGAAGGAAGAGAACCTTTGAGATGATGATGGACATCCATTTGAGATTGGACAGGTTGGAGGCTATGCAACATGGAAAAGAGTTAGTAGATGTGATCAAGAATGATGAAGAATGTCATATAGGTGGCATGAAAGTAGAAATGAATGTGACATGTCTTTCCACAGGCATGGATGAGATCGAAGGAAGATAACCTTTGAGATGATGATGGACATCCATTTGAGACTGGACAGGTTGGAGGCTATGCAACATGGAAAAGAGTTAGTAGATGTGATCAAGAATGATGAAGAATGTCATATAGGTGGCATAAAAGTAGAAATGAATGTGACATGTCTTTCCAAAGGCATGGATGTGTTGATGGATGAGATTGTAGCAGAGTAGGCTGATGATGAAAAGCCTTCTTTGTTTAATATTGTTTTGTTTACAGATATGAAGGTAAAGACAGAGAAGTGGAAGTCCTTGTACTAGAGGATAAAGAAGAAGAGAAAACTATGGCGGTGACTAAAGTTCAAAAATACGAGTTACAAATGATAAAAGTGTTGTTGCTGCAGAAGTTGTTTGGGAGACAGTAGCTGATTTAAGAGTTGATTCTTCAGAGGAAGATATTGTTGTAGTTTAAGAATGAAGAAGAAGAAAAGAGTGAATAAAAGGAATTGAAAAATTTCTAATGTTGATTTGTGCATAGATGAAGTGGTGAGAAAACAAGTTGAAGAGATCAAGAGTCATGATGCTGTAATCAATCTTTCAGAGGATATGCAGATGTTGATCAATGTGGAGCAACACAAAGATAAGTACCTTGATGAGGTACTAAAAGCCCAAAGTGAAGAAGAAGCAAAAGTTGCAGTGGTTGAACTAGAGGTGTTTATAGAAGTAGATAAGGAAGAGGATTTAATTATGAAAATTTCTAATAATTTGTTTGCAAATGAGGAAAAAGTTGAAGAAAAAATGGTGATAAATATTTATGTTTTTCATAATGTTGTTAATGTTGATAAAGTGGTGTTTGTAGGCATAAGAGAGGAAGTAATTATTTTTGACAAAATTTGTTGTGAAGATGTGAGTGCAAGTTTATGGTGGGGCAAATCCCATGAAAAGAGGAAGAAGATGGTGGAAGACAAAAATGAAAATGAGGAAGTTAGTTGAAGAACAAATTTGGTTGAAAGTAGTAGGATTTATTCTAGCCAAGTGGTGGGAGAAACGAAGAAGAAAATCTTTTGATTCAATAATGGAATTAGTGGTGATTTGTGAACTAAGCTCACAAACTTCTTACTTGATGAGTCTAATGCAGGAGCACCCAGACCCTACCCTTGTCTTTGCATTTTTTTGGAGTTTTATGGGGCTATGATCCATTGAGGTATTCAAACATTTAATTTCAGAGTTGTGACCTGACAAATAGAAGTGGCTATTAATTCTGGTGGTTTTCAATTTCATTTCTGGACGTATGGCTATGGGCGGCTGTGATGGTTTCATATCTTATTTTTAGTGGTGGCGACTGATAATTATGATGACTCCTATCCTTAGCGGCAATTTCTTAGCATTGATGGCGATTTTCTTATATTTGCACTTGTTCTTGTGGCGACTCTTCATGAGGGTGACTTACCTTGCACCTATTATTTATATGTAGCTTAACTTTAGACAGAGATAACGATACGAAAGCAAAGAAAGATCTAATTTTGTTCTATGGAGTCAGGTATGTGGAGGTCGTGAATGAAGAAAGGAGTGTAAGAAATGTAATTTCATGTGGAATTGTGAGCTGTCTTGTAGAGTTTGGAGTCAAGAGTAGATAATGAAACATTTTGGTGGAGATGAAGACTCAAATTGCTGCGTTGGAATCGATTCATTATGTTGGGCGTAATTTCCTTTTTGTTGTGTTAGATGTGATCAAATTTTAGTGTGATATATTTGAAGTTTATTTAGAGGGAATTCAAAAGGAAGAGTTGTGAGTTGTGTTTGGTGTTTGATCGAGAAAGTTAATAGAAGACCTAGGTTGTTTTTCTGTTAAATTCACGGAGTTTCAAATTATCATTGGGATGTTGGAGTGATTTTTGATTGCTCTAATCTATTCTGTTGATGTAAGGTGTTGCAATAAGCTATTATGGAATGTTATATAGTTGTAGAATTCCAGTTACTGTAGGTGTGTGTTGCAGACAGTAGTGTGTCCTGTCATATTCTGGTGTTGTAGAGGAGATTTTGATATGTCAAAGAGAGTTTCTTGTGATTCTGGATATTGTTGTGTTCTAGATTATGTCTTTTGGTAAAGCTTATCCTATTGAAGAGAATTATTCAAGTCTCTATTGATTTTCTAAGCATTGTTGGCACTTGGAGCTATTCTGATTTTAAATATATACATAATATTGGAATATCCTTGTCAAATATGGTTTTCTCCTTGAGGAGTTGCTTGGATCGGTTGTCCTTCACTAGATATCCCTCCTTGACTGCATCAACAATCTTATAGACTGATTAGGGATCTCCTCAACACCTCCTCGATGACTCAGAGTATGTGGAAATCACACTCTACTTAACTATCATCCATTTCAATGGTCAAACAATCAATAACAATTTTACACCTCATTCATAACAAAAAGTGGTAAATATTTGTCTTATTTTTATTGGCCAAAATTAACTTTTGACTGTTGAAGTGGATGATATTTAAGAATAGCATGGAAATCATAACAATCATAATTGTGTGTGGGGGTTGAGTCAATGAGAGGTCGATATGTGACCCCACCTTGGGTGCTTGGGCCCTTAAATGCTTGAGCTCCAAACACATAAGCCTAAAGGGAATTCAATTGTGGGGACCTAATATCCCCTCTCGATTATTCACTCGACAAACATTTCAAATAGTATAGGTCAAATACGTGAGTTAGTGCAAGTTAGGTCGATGCCACAAACGATGATCAAATCTTGGTAAGCCAAGAAAATTAAGGTTACGCAAGAGTTTAGTGCAAGTTACACGGTCCCTATAGATATCAAATGGTTTGTGTGACAAGGGTCCTCGAGGTATGAGTGATCAAGATCGTGACACATACACTTGGCTTTCAATCACATGTAATTCACATGCACTCTACTTAAATATCATCAATTTCAATGCTTAAACAGTCAATAGAAATTGTAGCTCGTTCCCACTTTTAAACTCGACAGTCCACAAGGCCCCGTAGAAGACAAATAAAACGTATGTAAAATAAAACAATACTCTGGGGATCATTCGACATCTCATTACTCAAATGGAATAAGTTAAAAAATGATTGTAAGGGCCCGATGGTCGGTATCTTGGTTGTCCGTGGCTATGGTAGCGACACAAGACAACCATCCAAACAATTAATTCCGAGTTTCGATAGAGAAGTCACGTCTCGACTGTGTTGATCTTGGGGATACAATAGGTATTCTAATCGAATACTTGTGTAATAATTACTCAAAATGCTTGGTCTAGACTCATAGATAGGCTGATGGGGTTGTTGGATGGCTGAGTCTAGACTCAGAACTTGATGTTTCCGTGAAGAATCTTTAGACTAACGAGTGGCCATGTCTGCGTCTTGAATGCATCAAAACAAAATTGAATGCATCGAAACAAAGACCGATGATGGAAGTAAACTGAGATAAATTGAAAATTGCTCCCGACTTGAGACAAAAATTAATCATCTCGTGGCGATGGTGCAGCCTTACGCCACTTGATGGACACATGGTATGCAGAACGCATAGGATTGCAATCGGTTATTATTCCCTAAACGAGACTAACGATTGGTCATGTCTGCGTCTTGAATGCCTCGAAACAAAAATTGAATGCAACGAAACAAAGAACCCGTTGTTTTGAGCCTGACGGTCAAATTGAACCCATTGTTTAACCGCGCAACGGTCAAATGGACGTCAAATTTCACCTCAGGGTTTTGATGCGTGACGGTCAAATGGACATCAATTTAACTTCATCGTTTAACAGCGTGACGGCCAAATGAACGTCAAATTTAACCACATTTTAAGCCTTTGACGGTCAAATGGACGTCAAAGTTAACTTCGTTGTATAACTGTCTGACGATCAAATGGGCGTCAAATTTCACTGCAGTTTTTACTGAGTGACGGTCAAATGGACGTCAAATTAAGCTTACGATTTAATGGTGCGGTCAAATGGACGTCAAATTTAATCTTAGAGATTAAATGCATGACAGTCAAATGGACGTCAAATTTAAGCTTGTGTTTTAATGGTGGCGGTCAAATGGACGTCAAATTTAACCATTAAGTTTAAATGCATGACAGTCAAATGGACGTCAAAGTTAACGTCATTGGTTAAATGCGTGACCGTCAAATGGACGTCAAATTTAACGTTCATGTGTAACTGTCTGACGGCCAAATGGACGTCAAATTTCACTGCTGTGTTTACTGAGTGACGGTCAAATGGACGTCAAATTTAACGTG
The DNA here is from genome assembly GCA_027924645.1 of Cunninghamia lanceolata. NCBI lineage: Eukaryota > Viridiplantae > Streptophyta > Pinopsida > Cupressales > Cupressaceae > Cunninghamia > Cunninghamia lanceolata. The sequence goes on along the minus strand of BSBN01000508.1, from coordinate 15,955,149 downwards.
AGTGGTTAAATGCGTGACGGTCAAATGAGCGTCAAATTTAGCATTATTATGTAACTGTCTGACGGCCAAATGGACGTCAAATTTCACTGCAGTGTTTACTGAGTGACGGTCAAATGGACGTCAAATTTAACGTCAATGGACGTCAAATGCGTGACGGTCAAATGAGCGTCAAATTTAACATTATTATGTAACTGTCTGACGGCCACATGGACGTCAAATTTCACTGCAGTGTTTACTGAGTGACGGTCAAATGGACGTCAAATTTCACTGCAGTGTTTACTGAGTGACGGTCAAATGGACGTCAAATTTAACGTTCATGTGTAACTGTCTGACTGCCAAATGGACGTCAAATTTCACTGCAGTGTTTACTCAGTGACGGTCAAATGGACGTCAAATTTAACCTTAGAGTTTAAGGGGCGGCGGTCAAATGGACGTCAAATTTAACCTGATGATTAAATGCATGACAGTCAAATGGATGTCAAATTTAACGTCATTGGTTAACTGCGTGACCGTCAAATGAGTGTCAAATTTAACCTAACTTTCTGACGGTCAAATGGACGTCAAATTTAACTTTCCTGGTTAAATGCATGACAGTCAAATGGACGTCAAATTTAACCTAATTGTTTTACTATGTGACGGTGAAATGGACGTCAAATTGAACCTCGCTATTTTGGTGCGTGAGAGTCAAATCGACGTCAAATTTCACTTCATTGTTTTTGCCTGTGATAGTCAAATGGACGTTAAATTTAACTGCTTTGTTTTACTCGTGATGGTCAAACGGACCACAAATTTAAGAACATTGTGGTGAGTGCGACGATCAAATGTAACGACCTCATTTTACGTTTAGGCTCTCAATGTTTCCATTGAAATTTGACGTTCATGTGACCTTCAATGACGAAATATTGAGCTTTAAATTGGATATCCTTTGGACACTCACGAACGAAACAACGAAATTAAGTTTGACGTCGAATTGACCGTCATAAAACCCTGATGAAATTTGACGCCCATTTTAATGTCATGCACGAAATTATGTGATGAAATTTGAAGTCTATCTGACTGTCCCGAAGGGAATTATATTTGACTGGCACACCAAAAAATTTGTAAAGAGTGACGTTCATCTGAACGTCACGCACGGAATTAGGTGATTAAAGTTGCACGCACCCATTCAAATCCAGTAATGTCTGTGTTTTGTCTTCATCATTCTGCCAAATAACACATGTTAATAAAATATTTAAAAAGGAATTTAATTTGCTACCAAATGATAGATACAACTACAAGAAATATTTATCTGATTACAAGGAAAACCATTAAAAATAAATAAACATAAAGGATTAACATGAATAAGCTCCATAAATATAAAGTTCTGAGAGAAAATATAATGCCAAATCATTTTACCTTAGATATCTTTGACTTTGCTGCGCACAGAGAAAATGGCTTAATTAATTATTTATGGCTGTCAGTTGCTCTCTTTACAGCCAAATTGATTAACATTTGGTTTTTAAGATCACTAGGTATATCATCAACCTACAGGGAAATCAACAACAATCACTGAATTGAATTGGTGATGTCTTGAATTGATTGATAGGAAGTAGCTAAATCCAAATCTCTGGAGAGCCTCACACAATTTATCTGTCCCGCCTGAATTGCTTCCCTACACCAATATCGAACAAGACTGCCATGAGTTTATAGCTGGGTTATCCATGTAATCAGTTTCAGAAAGTAAAATAAAAAGATACTATCGCTTTCAATTTGAAGATATTATTGTTTTCATTTTCAAATAAACTTTGGAATTAACTTACATAGTTGTTTTTGCTCGCTTCATTTAGGATATAAATGAATTATATATATATATTTTAAAGATTAATAGTATTTGTTGAAGTTATAATTTTTATTTTGGGTTTTTGTATTTGTAAAGGAAAGTCAACTTTTTTAAAGTGGATTCCCACTAATTTAATAGAATGCATATAAGTACAAATTAATCTAGATTTAGTAGGTAGTAGTTGGGTTAATGTATTATGATAATAATAATTAAGGTGTATGTTGGCTGTGTAAATGAAATGCCAGTGTATGGAATGAAACAATTCCTTTTGAAAAGTGAGAAATCACCCTCCAAAGTTTGGGAAACTTGTTAATGCATGCTTTGTTTTATTCAATGGTCGATGATAATTGTTTCATTCAAAGGACTACATGAGATCTTCCAGAAAATATAACGCAAGGATTCATTCCTACAAGCAATATTAGAGACTAAGTACTTTAATCCAACATTCAAGGTTAAAGCCCTACAATTAAGATATGTCACTCTTTTTTAATAGAGAAAACAAACCTAAATCAACCACAAAATTAACTAAAGAATAGGTTAACTAATTCTTCAAAATGAGATCAATGGGGAAATCAATCTCAACTTGACAAGTTGCCATACAATTGGGAGCTTAAGGTGGTGGAATCATTATAGGACAAACTTACAAGTAAAGTTGTTGGGACTCGGGTGATATTCATCTCTAGAGAGTCTTTGTAGATAGATTTTATTTGTAGACTTTGTTGCAGTGGAATGCAGTAGACAAAGTGATTTACATATGATAATGATGTTGTAGGTCTTACAGTACATCATATATGTTATTTCACATGTGGAAGTGCTATGAGTTTAGTGTTTGTTGGAGTATGATTAGTGATGCAGGAGCACTTGCAGCAAAACTGGTGAACATGTAGTATGATTAGAGGGATAGATAATGTCTTAGAATATGACACTAGATACCACAAGTAATCTAGAGCAGTGTGATGTTGGTGTGAGCTATCGCAAGAGAGGAGTTGGTAGTGGTGTCTATACTTAAAACATGTATTCATAGCGACAATATTATGGTTATAACTATTGATTCATAGTGTGTGATAGCGACATAGTAAACAAGGTGATATATCCATGTGGAGGTGTCATTGTTGGTGTTATTTATGGTATGTTGACGTGATGTATGGTCATAATATAATTACATGACTCTTGGTATTCTACAAGTTAGCTGGATAATTAGATGATTGGTATTCCCATGAATATGTCTATATATATCGATTTGTGTGAATGTGCTAAGGTTAACTTCTCAAACTCATTATGTAGACATTGAAGACATTTTGTATATTGTTGGTGTGTAATAATTAGAGCGATTACAGAAGAGGGGTATATAATAGATTAAGACTCTGTAAAAGGTTTCTATAGACCTTATTGTATTGAATCATTATTAATTCTAAATAATACAATTGCCAACATCTTTAAGTAGTGGATTTTCTCTCCTAAGGGTTTCCTACATAAATCTTTGTGTCTCAAGTAATCTTATGGATGCATACTATTCCACTACTTTCATATGTGTTGATATTTAGATTTGATACTTGTTCTTGAGTATTAATTGAACACATAATCTTAAGAATTCATTATTCCAATTTGTTGGTCTTCCATAATAAGGGTGAAAATCCCCAACATTTGGTATAAGAGTGCAAGGTTGGTTGTATGGGTGGTGACTACATTAAAGGAGTACAAACCCTAGTGTGTGTGGTAGTGTAACCCTACAATGATTAGTAAGTTATAGTTAGTGTATAACTGGAATCAAATACAATATTTGGAGGATTCTGTGAGAAAGTAGAACAACATTAAATCTATGGTGAGCACATTGAGGTCTCAAATTGACAAATTTAATGGTCAAAACTTTGAATTATGGAAGTTAAAGATGGAGGATCTTTTGGTGGAAAGAGATTAGTGGACTACAATATCTAGTTTGACTAAACCCTCAGATATGTCTAATGAACATTGGGTAAAATTAAATAAGAAAGTTAGAAGCATAATCTGGTTTTGTCTACCATATTCTATGTTAATGAGTGTGTCTTAGGAGTAGACGCCAAATTCATTGTGGAAGAAGTTAGGTACATAATATTGGTCCAATAGCTTAGTTAATAAACTTGTTTTGAAGAAGTTATATTATTTGAAAATGAGGGAGGGAGGCTATGTAATTGATCACTTGGATTATTTTAATATGATATTAAATCAACTTACACTAATAGGAATCAAGATGGAGGAGGAGGAAAAATGCATTATGTTGCTTTGTTCCTTAACAGATTTATGGGATAACCTTGTAATGTCTATAAGTAGTAATGATACAACACTTAAACTAGAAAATGTGATTAGAATTTTGTTACGAAACTAAATTAGGAAAAGGTCTAGGGATTATAAATTTGTTGATGCCCTTGTTGTAAGAGGTAGGACAAAGGATAGAAAAGGTAAGAAGAAGATAGGAGATAAGAAGTATAAGGGAAATGACAAGTCTAAATCTCCAGGCAAGTCAAAGGTAAAATGTTGGAATTGTGTTAAGAAGGGTCATATAAAGGAGTGTAAGTCCATAAAGAAGTATGCTTTCTCTAATAATTCCTCTAACACTAATGGGTATAGTAGTGACACCTTTGTGTCTTTGAATGTTATTGGTGATGATTCTTGGTTGATTAATTTGGGTTGTTCTTTTCATATGACACCACATAGTGGGAGTAGTACTTGGAGTATACAAAAGTGATGAAGGGAAAGTGTTTCTTGATCACAATATCTCTTTGAATATTGTTTCTTAAAGGTAAAGGTTAGGGTTCCTTTCATGGATGGTAGAGTATGGACACTCTTAGATGTACTACATATATAAGATTTGACAAGAAACCTAACATTTGTGTCTAAATCAACTAATGTAGGAGTTCAAGTCACTTTTGATGGAAAAAGGGTATAGATTAAAGATAGAGGTAATTTGGATATTACAAAAGGAGTGTAGTATGGTACTCTGTATAGGCCGAATGCATCAACTTTATCTAGTGCTAATTTTACTACATCTAAATCAAGGATACTATGGCATTTGCAATTAAAGGTAGTGAAAAGAATTTGAAAACCTTGATGAGTAAGGTTATTATAGAAGGTCTTGTTGATTTTTCTATTGGTATTGACTTTTGTGAGTATTGCGTGTTGGGTAAATAGAATATAGTGTAGTTCAACTTTGGAAGCACTAGAGTAGAGGAGATTTTGGAGTTGATACACAACAATGTGTTTGGTCCTATGGATATTGCATCCATTGGTAAGTCTTTGTACTATTTCTCATTCACTAATGACTATTCTAGGTATTCTTGGATATATTTTCTTAGATATAAGTTTGAGTTGTTTGTCAAATTTAAGGAGCTCTTTTGTTAAAAATTAGACCAGTAAGAAAATAAAGGTACTTAGGACAAATAGTGGCTGTGAATTCCACTCTAAAGAGTTTGATGCATTTTGTAAGCATGCTAGGATTCTAAAGTAAAGAGCTACCCCATACTCCATAACAAAATGGGATAAAGTGACAAAATACCTAAGTAAACTTAACTAGGTGGGAAAATGACGTAAATAGAGAATTAGATAGGTAAAGTACCCCATTCACACCAACACCCCCACTTAAGTGCAACTTAGGAGGAATAAAAGATATGCAAAGTTTCAAAATATGGGTCTTGACTATAAGGTTTTATGAGGTACCGATGTACAATTGATCCTCTAAAATAGAAGAGAGAAAAACTAGTGGGAAAAGACTCCCCCAATGAGAGGATAAAGAAAGCAAGACCATGTGACCCCCACTGAAGAAATGTCCTACACCCCAAAGAGAGATCAAAGATGGATGCACTTTCTCTTAGTGAAGGGCTTAGTGAAGATATTTGCAACTTGCTTTGTTGTCAGATAATAGCACAAATCAACGACCTTCTCTTGAATTAGCTCCAAGAGAAAATAAATGTGGATCCCAATGTGTTTGGTTTGTTGATGAATAATTAGGTTCTTTAAGATTTGGATGGCATTCTAGCCATCATAGTAGATGATTGATGGCTTTTGAAAAGGTTTAGTGAGGATATTCTAAAACCAAATAGCCTTAGTGGTGGCATTGAAATCTCCCTAATACTCAATCTTAGTTGAAGAAAGAGCAATGGAATGCTACTTCTTGCTTTGCCAACAAATGGGACTAGAACCAAGGAAAAACTATAGCCATATGTGGACTTGTGATTATCAAGATCACTAGCACAATTAAAGTTTTTGTATCTAATCAAACCTAAACCTATGTTTGTTGCATAGAGAATCCCATATTTATGAGTTCCCTATATGTAATGTAAAATGCATTTGGTCACTTTCCAATGAATCTCATGTGGCTCCTACATGAAGTGTGAAACCATGCCAACTACAAATGAAATATCAAGGCGAGTATGAGTCAAGTAGATGAGGCTACTAATAAGTTGATGATACAAGGTGGCATCAACAAGTGGTGTGTAACACTTTTCCTTAAAATTTGACCCCAGAGAGAAAAGGAGATGGTGCAAGATTATAATTAGCCATATGACAACAAGATAGGGGATCAAGAACATACTTGGGCTATTCAAGAGTTATCCCAAAAGAGGAATGAATTATCTCAATCCTAATAAAGTAGTACAAGAGACCCAAGTCAATCATGGCAACTATTTGCAAAGTAATTTTGACTCTAACAATGATGAATGAGGCAATCAAATAATCAACATACAGGACCAAAACAAAAGAGCATCCTCTTGTCTTAAGATGTGGACATTTAAATCCAAGTGGCATTTGGAACATCCAACTAAGAGAAAAAAGGAGTCCATCTTCGCATACCAAGCCCATGGGGCCTGCTTGAGGCCATAGAGAGACTTTCTTAGCCAAAAAACCAATGAAGAATCTTGAATGAATCCTATGGTTGTTCCATGTAAGTCTCCTCCTATAATTCCCCATGAAGAAAGACACACTTCACATCCACTTGATCTATATCCCAACCATGAGCTACAACAATAACAAGAGTCAAGTGAATGGAGTTTATCTTAGTGACAAGGGCAAAGGTCTTAGTGTAGTCAACATTAGGAACTAGTGAGAAACATTTGGCCATAAACCATGCTTTGAACTTGTCAATAGCTTGATCTATAATTTTGGTTCGATAGATCCACTTACATTGAACTGGTTTTATTCCCTTAGGATGCGGAACAAGCTCCAAGTGTTGTTTCTAATCAAAGAGTTATACTCTTCTTGCATGGTTGAATCCTTCTCAACAATACTTGATGCTTCATGAATTGACTATGGATTTGAAGTTGTGGAAATATGGGAATGTGAAATGTCTTAGTGTTGTGATCAAGTCCTTTGAGTGTTCAAAGGATCCCCAGTAAGATTGCTTGCAAACTCAATTGTTTGATGAACCTAGTGAGACATAGAAGAGGAAGGGGATGGAGGAGGAGAATCCTTAGCCTCTAAATGTAAACTCAATGAAGGGGATGTGTGTCCTCATGATAATCCCTTCAAGTCAATGATTTTGGAGAAAAGTTCACAGTCACTAATATCTAAATCCACTATGGAGGAAGGAAGAGTGTGAGAGGATGAGCTAGAAGAGATTTCTTAAAAATAAACACTTCACTCAATGAAGATCTCATGTGTCTAAGGACCCAGAGCCAATATCCTTTGACACCATCAAGGTGTCCAATGAATATGCAAGGATGTCTTTGAGGTTCCAAGGCCTGATGCTTCTCTTAAGGAATGTGTGTCCATGCAGGGAAGCTAAAAACTCGGAAGTATTAGATGATAGGTTTCCTACCACACTAGGCTTCAAAGGGAGTGATGCCCTTTAAGGCCTTATGGGGAACCCTATTTTGGATGTGAGCAACATAGTTGATAGCTCCAACCCAATACTCAGGTGTAAGGGAGCAAGCGTGGATCATGCAACTAACCATCTCTTTTAGGGATCTATTTTTCCTTTCTACAACATCATTCTGTCGAGGTGCGTAGGCAATTAAATACTAAAGATTAATCCCTTCAAGAGTGCATAATTGCTTAAAGTGATAGCTCACATATTCTCTACCATTGTCAATTTAGAGAATCTTGACATATTTCCCATATTATTTTACACAAGCCTTGAACTCATGAAATTTGTAAAAGAATTCACCTTTGTATCAAAGGAAGAAGACCCATGTGTACCTAGAATAGTCATCAATGAAGGTGAGCAAATGGTCTGCCTTGCTAAAAGACAAGGTTGGAAATGGATCCACTGTCACTATGAATCAACTCAAGGGATCATGATGTCCTCCAAGCCTTCCCTTTGTCAAATTTGTCCTCAAGATGCTTGCCCAGGGCACAAATTAAACATATACCAATTGAAAAACTAATTCAAAGAAGACCTGTGACCATGTTCTACAAGATAAGCTATTGAGATAGTAGAACTTGAGATGACCAAACTACTCATGCCATAGTTTTCTCATTAAATTTGAATGGGTGAGCAATGTAGTAGTGGGGGCATCAAGCACAAAGTGAGAAAGAATAAAGAAAGAGTGATGATTGGCATTTATAATTATGAGGAGAGCATGATCTTTAAGATCCCTAATGATAATAGAATCTGGAGTGAATTTGAATTTTCTCTCATTTTGGAGATGAGTTATCTAGTAGATGGAGAGAATGTTGGAAGACAAGTTAGGCACATAAAGAACATCCTCAAATGTACCAGTGCTAGAATCAACTATACCTTTCTCAATGACATCCATAGGAGAATCATCATTGATGAGAATATTAAGCTCAAAACAAAGCTCCAACAAGGAACACTATTCTCTGTTAGAACCCATATGGTGCATAGCATTTGAGTCAAGAATCCACTGCTAATAAGAATCTTCTAAGAAAACAAGTTTCATTGCTTTACCTTTAATTAATTTAGGAGTAGAGGATTGTTGTGCAATAGAGGAGGGTAGGATAATGTTATTTCTTAGAAGATGCTTCAACTCATTGATTTGCTTCCCATGAGATGCATGCTCCTCATCACTTTGCACTAGGCACAAGTTGGCATGTCCTTTTAAGAATTCCCCTTAGATAAAGAGGATCTAGAGTTTATTTTCAAGGATTGTGCTTGATATTCTCGCGACTTCTTCTTAGACATCTTTTGTTTCTTATTAGATTGACCTAACTCTTTCTATCCCTTCATCTAACCTAGAGCCAACAGATCTTGAGATTGAGATAACTTTAGGAGACCCATGGAAAGTAGCTTCCCATAATCATGCATCAACATCTCAGAGAAGGATGCAAATGAAGGCATACTATATGTTGATCCCACTTTCAACTTGTGAGTGTGAAAGCTAGAAACAAAGGCTACACATTTAGGGCCAAGCTTGTTGATGGCACCAAATACTAGTTGAATGTCATTTTCCTCAATGCCACATGCTGTACATTATTCTCTAAGGTCATTGACCTTTGTGATGTAATCCTAGATGTTGTTAAATATTTTTGGATCAAGGTTCATTAGATCAATGTCGATCTGATATCCTCTAACTTCATCAATTTCACCATATAGAGACTTTTAAGTTTTCCCAAGCATCATGTGGATTTGTACATGCATCAATTTGAAACTTAAGATAAAGGAAAATATAGTTGTGAAGACATATAAGTGATCTAATATGTTCAAACATCCACTATATCTTTTCCTTATCATATTTGGGTTTAACAACCTTTTGTTCAAAATAGGAAGTATACCCTTGTTGTATTAAGGCGTTCCATGCATTTTGATGCCATGATGTATAGTTTTAAGGAGTTAACAATAGCAACTTAAAATGACCCATTTGTGAAGGAAAAGTAGAGCATAAGTGGAAAGAGAAGATATGCAAATGCATGAAACACACCAAGAGACCCCCTTTGAATTAACTCAATCCAAGAACCCCCCAAGGAAATTAATTTTTGGAACTTTATACTTAGTGCGATTACAATTGTCACTAGTAACACAAATTGGACTTGATTTCAATGCTTTGCAATTACCAAAAAAGGATATTATGCTATTAGTACACTTTATTATCAAAATGAGAATAACTAGATAGTACCATTATAAAGTACATAAAAAAATATGAACTTCCAAAAAAAATGTATTTAAAAAGGAGCCTATATGAGCTTGAACGGAGTTCTAGAAGTTCCAAAAATAAGAATTATGCACCATCACCTATGAATAATTGTAAATTTTAGAAATTTTATGCATCATGATTACAAAATACCCACACAATTGCCAAGAGAATGGAAAAATAGCCCAAATAAAAAAATCTAAAAAAAGGAGGTCATGAGCCCAAGTTATGAGCCTTTGAAATTGAACGATAATTTCTAAAATTACATTAGAGACCTGGGGGCCGGAGCCTTGGTGGTGGGTTAGCAGCAGATTGGAAACATCACTAGTGGTAGTGGTGTAGAGGCCAAGCACATGTGACACAACAACATAGAGGGGCGGTGGTGTAGAGGCCAGGCATGGGTGGTCCAACAATGTAGAGGGGCGGTGGATTGATAGGGTGACACAAAGAGGTGGTGCCACTAGAGGTGGTAGTGTGGAGGCTAGGAGCGAGTGATTTGGTGGCATGGGAGTGGTCACAAATTTATAGTTATTGGGCAATAATCTACTAATCATGCGGTAACCATTGATAGTGACCCTTGATGGTTATGTGACTACCATGCCCACATTTGCACATGGACATGAAAATTGTTACAAAATTTAATTTTGATGAAACAACACTTGCATGATTCTATCATGCTTCACATGATAGCATAATGCACACATTTGATGACATTGCACATGCAATGTAATGAAGAGCATGCCACACAAGGCATGGAGGGAAATCCAAAACCAATAGGTGTGCGGAAATTGTGTCACACCCTACAAAAATGAAGGTAACCTAAATAGGGTTTGGAATCACTTCTCTAGATGCTACAAGGGAGAATCCTCCATGAGGTAAATTCCATTCAAGCTCTTAGGTGAATGTAAAAATAGTCTCACCTCTAAGGCATGAGACCTAAACACCTAAGATGAAACTTAAACCCCTAGCATGCTAATGTTTAACTGAATTTAAATTGATTAAAACATAATTTTGTGAAGATGAAAAAGAGAACTCTACTCTATTCCAATTCAATCTAATATTAAAGCTAATTTGTAAACTAGATTAACACATCCTATAATTAATTTGAATCTTACAAATACAAATTGAATATGGATGATTTATCAGAAATGGAACTCATTAAGTAGAATGAAAAATAAAATAGAACTTGATTCTAAAATTTGGGAGCCTTGGCCAAGGATGCGAGCATGTATAGCCTACAAGGTTAGGAAGATGTATAGCCGTAAGGCTAAGCTGAAATTTTTTTTGGCCCTGTGCCATGTGTACACTGGATGCAAAATTGCATGTGGAAGTGCCACTTGCACTTTTATGCATGAAAATTTGTCTTTAGTTTTGATTTTTTTTTTCATGTGCTTTTTTATGATTATTTAAGTTAGTTGATCTTGAATACCAAGGCATGAGAAAAAAGTTTTGTAACTGCAAATTTTCTTCTGAGAATAAAATTGGGAGATCTTTGCTCATGATTTTTTTTTCTGGTACATTACCAGGTTTTCCACGTAAATCTGTGTTATCTATTTTATGCTTTTTATTGCTAATTCACTGTTATTTCAATTCTACACGGCTTATTTTTCCAACAGTCATTGAAACCAATCAAATTGAGACAACAATTACAAATACTAATGAAACGATAAATAAATGTGGAGTAACTTTGTAGCACTGAGAAATACTTTTATTAATTGCATCTGCCTTCTTACACTCCAACTTCTTTTAGACAAATAATTAAAAGGAGTCCTCTGACCTCTTACATTCAATTTATTATACAACTCAAGAATTATTAATGCCATTAGAGGGCGTTGCAATGCAAAGCACATAGCTCTTAAAAAATAGTTCCATTAATGCTACAATCTTGAATAAAGATGGTGATCATATTGAGCTTCGTCCTCTTCCTCTTGGCTCTGCCTGCCACCAGAGGCAAGTAAACATGTCTTCAACACATCACACAAGGAAAGCATGAAATGCCATGGCCAACAATAGAGTCCCACAATCACATGGATTATCATCATGGCTGCCTTCTAAATATTGTAATTTGCTTCTCAAAATCCCTGCCTTACAACCCAACATACTAATTATCAACTAAACAAAATCTAAATCAATATCAATAGCAATAACAATAGCTTTCTACTCACAGAATTTGTGTTTTATTTTAGATCCCTGCTTCCAATGTCCACCACACTCTCTTGCTCAATACTATAATGTATTTTCTTTATTTACTAACCTTTCTAATTATTCCAAGCATAGCAGAGAAGGATTATAATAAGTGTGTCGAAGGTATTTGGTTTTACAAAATTAGTCTTAGATTCTGAGGGTGTGTCTTCTTACGACAGTTTTTTAATATTGTACTATTATTTTTAGTTAATAAAAACTAAAATAGGATCTATTCTTAAAAAAATTCTTAACTCATCTCCCTTAATTTTAATTTTAATTTAAAAGATTATAGTTATAATCCAACTTTCTTCTTAGTAGTGGAAGCTTGAGAAGTATTTCCTATTATTTTGAACTTTTTGAGAGTTGAAATTCATAATTTTTTTTCAAAGTAGGTGCCTTGTATATTGAAAAGGAAAAATAAATAATTTTTTCAAATAATTTACGGTAAATAAGGGTTACTAAATGACTAGTTTATGTTATTGTAACATGTTTAAAAATGAGTATTTAACATAAATTCAAACAAATTGAGATACCTATTGTTTAATGTAAATTCAAACATGGATCTTTATTTTATATCATTTCATTAAATAGCAAGCCTCTTGTGAGACATTATGAGCCATTGTTATACCAAAAAAATGCAATACAAAATTATTAATTCATAACAGCAATGTGTTATCTATTAAGAGTCTACCAAAATGTAGAAATGAATTGGAATTGCATTATGCCTAAAATACATATACAAGCTTGTTCAATGTTATTTGTTTATATCTTCTCATGCAAAAAAATGGATTGTTAAATGTACTGAATTTTGTCATATTTCATCATCACAAATACTAACGTCAAATATATGCAACAATTTTATACAATCAGTTGACACGCTCTACATTTAGTGGTTGGATGTGGATGCTGTATTTTGACCTAGGATTCTCGAATTGAAAAAATTGCTCTTGCTAGTGTTAGTTTGCTTAATCCTTGTTTGCAAGAAATTCAATCTTACATTTGCTAAGTCTTTTCCCTACCTATACAAGTGTAAGTTTTTAATATTTGAAATGGTTGCAATCCCTCTTTACAAGGCAAAATGGTGTTTCACATATGTAATATATTTGTGACCCTATATGATAGTATTTTATTCCTTTGGTGATACCTTGTTTAAATTCCATGTCTTGTTTCAATATTGAGCTTTGTTTTAACTTATATGGTTTTTTATCCTATTTCATTGGTGCCTTGTGATAACCAGTCCCTAAGCTTTTGAGTGATCGCTCTATAACATAATAATAACAATGACATAATACTAGTTCTCGAGCCATTGTCAACCTAACTAGTCAATCTCCTATGACTTATTATGGAGTCAAGGCTTTCATTTAAACTAATTCCGTAGCAATGTTGTATTTGTCTGTCTCTATTGAACCCATGCACTTTTTCATTATAAATATTTGAGGTTGACAAATATGCTATGGTAATTATAGTGAAGATAATCTTTAATTACTTATTATTATTATTGGTAATCTAAAAGTTTTTACTTTATTTATTTATTTGTTTTTTTTGACAAAGTAAAATATGTATATTTATTTTATTTTCTTATTGCATAGTTTTTAAGTCAACTAGTTAAATCTTGATAAAACTAAACATAATTTGACAAGTTGCTAAAACACTACTGGAAAATGTATATATTTTTAATGTGTTATGCGATTTTTTTCTCTCAAATGGAAAAGATAGATATTCATGAATAAACCTCTAAAATTATATAAGATGATAAAGTTTATTTACCCTTTATAATTAGAAAGGAGATAGAAAATAAATTATATTATGATCCTTTGGTTAAAATGAAGATAAATAAAGAATAATTATGAAAAACCCCTTTTAAAGGGAAGAATTATTATGTCTATTAACTAATTATTAATGACAACCTTTGTGAAACGGTGTGATGGTTTAAGGCATTCATGTGAGACTTGGAAAATAAATGGAGAGATCACTCAAAAGGAAGAAGAAGGTGGAGAAAGGAGGAAATAAGAGCATTGCAAGAAATCACGAAGGAGAAGGATTATAGATTTGACAGGCGGTGAGCATTGGAGAAGGGGCACACAAAGTGTGTCCAACTCGGGGTGTAGAGTACACCCAGAATTGGCCTGGCTAGGGCTTGTGTGTACACTTGTGTTGAGCATGTTTTGTTGAACATGGCTCTAGAGAACGTGTGTGTGTGTGTGTGTGTGTGTGTGTGTGTTTTCTAAAAAAGAGCTGAATGCTTGGGAAACACATGGTTGGTTCTAAATAAGAACTAGATTCCTCCTGGAAGTGCTCACTTGCTGAAAGGGGGTTGAATCTGTAATCCATTCTTTGGAGTGACATTTGGAAGAGCTTCGAGGATCCAAAAGATATGTATTTATTCCTTTCTATGATGGAAATTAATGAAGTACCGAACTTATTGTTAATAAATTATATTGATGGTTTTTTATGTTAATATGATTACAAGATTATGTTATCTAATTTGTTTTGTTAATGATTTACCTAAGAGTTCTTATTAAATTATCACCTGTTGTAATTTACATTTGTTATTACATCTATTTTAACATCATTGAATAAATTATTCTCTCTTAACTCTAAATATTAACCATAACAAATCTGCTGCAATTAATTAAATACATAGGTGGAAAAGTAGCATTACATAATGAATAATAACCAAAATATCATTTACTTCAAATATGATTGAATCAAAAAATTGATATTACAACCTCCACATAGATCAAAAAATAATAATAATATATTTTTTACAATACCATACAAAATACAAGTATCAAGTGTTTCAAACATTGATAAAAAAGAAAAGTGTTTCAAACATTTGTTATCATTGTCATAGTGATATGTGTTGATAACTGAGAGGGGGGGGTGAATCAGTTATCCTAATTATTTCCCTTATTGAACTTTCCTTTTAATTGATGCAGCATAAAATTAAACACAAAAATATTAACCATGAAATAAGAAACACATGACACAGTATTTTTGACGTGGAAACCCTGTTAAGGGAGAAAACCACGGGGTGATTAACCCAAAATTATTCTCTGTTAGAAGAATAGGAAATTACAAAAATGGCACTTGCCAATTAGGGCTCACTGCCCGAGCACACTGCTCACAAGAGGCCCACTGCCTACAAGAAGACACACTGTCTACAAAGTGATGAGAATCACAGTCTTGAACTGATTGGAAGCATCTGCATATGCTGGAGTTCAGTTCCGGTTAGGCTCAGTACACTGATCTGCTGCACTTCATCTTTCCTCTGTTCTTTATTCTGCTATCTTTCACATACCGGATCCTTTTTGCTACCTCTGCTCTTATCTGGACTTATTCGCATGTATCACCACACAATCACACACTTCACAACTAAATCCATCCTCTATATATATCCGCACAAGTAATTTCATCACCTTTCTAGTCGGCATCCGGAACAGTCTAGTTTCTTACAAACTCTTGTTCTGTCGGCTGAATCCTTCCTCACCAAGCAATGCGGATCAAGCATATAATTGTAGATATCATTAATTATGTCAGCCAAACATGATTCATGCCTTCACAACCTCTGTCATCAACAGTAACACATCCGGAAAGCATTTTGATACTCTGCCAGTCAGTTCTTCCTCTGTTTTCACTGTCTCTCAGGAATCCGGTACTCAACCATTCATATCTTTTTCCTTGTCCATCACCGGAGGCTAAATCCTTGGAATATACCATTCAAAGTAGTCCTCTTGACTTCCCCAAATCCGCACTGCACCAAGACACTTCCTCTGAGAGATCCGGACCAATCTGTCAGACCTTGCCACATGCTCTGTTCTTGTTCACCGGACCACAACATTCTTTATTCTGACTTCCGGTAGAGGCACATCATGACTTGCGGATATGTGGGATGACCTTTGTTGCCATCAATGACAACAACCATGAATCCATATAGTGTCTCTTGCCAACAATCTCCCCCTTTGGCATTGATGGCAACACTTAGTGAAAAATGACTAAGTGTTTTCACTCTGCTCCCCCTTTGCTGATGCTCTGTCTTTATATACAATTTCCGGAACTCCCCCTTAGTTGGATTCCTCATTTTTCACTGCTCCTCACTCCCCCTTTGACATCAATGGCAAAGGGTAGGGTCCGCATATCAAAATTTTCAAAAATTTCTTATACTTAGCCGCATATTTACATACTCACATATACTGAAGAATGTCTGCAAAGGATGTCTGCAATTGGATCATTTCTGTAGCCCAACTTTGCTTCATTCTATCCAAAATTGAAATGTGACCACTTAACAAAAATGCAAAAGCTTCTGCCCGCTTGAGATCTGTCGGATCTTTTGTTTGGGCGGTGGTCTGAGCATCACTGATGGCCTCATGCATAGTTTCCAACTTAGGGATTATAATCCTTCTAAGTTCTCCCATCCGGTTAGTGATGTTCTTTCTTTCCTTCTCAAGATTCTTTATTTCATTCAAGACTGCAATAGTCTGACATTCTTGATTTATTATAGAGGAAGAGAGAGGATCAAAGCTTTGAGATAAGCTTTGTAGCTTATCCTGTTCCTCTTTTATTTTCTTGTCAAATGCAGCTGTTGCCTTTGACCAGGATATACAAAATTTATAGATGTCACCGCCATCCTTAAGAGCATCTTCTAAGCTCTTTATTCCAATGCTTACAATCTTCCTATCTTTAGAGATTAATTCTAATATTTCTGAAAATCTCTTATCCAAAAATTCCTTCCGGACCTTTTCTTCAGCTGATTTTTCTAGAGAATCAAAATGTGTATCAATACTGCTGACTAAGGTTTTTAGATTACCGGAAGTGGAGGCTGTCGGATCTATCTGGATTGATGGCATGATCTTTACAAGTACTCCGGAAGCAGCCTCTATCAACTCACAGTCTTCCATATGAGACTTCAGGAGCTTTTCATTTGCCTTGGCATTTGCAAATGAAGCTATCTTCATTGTTTGTACCGGAGAGAGAGAGTCAAAATCAAATGGGCCTTTTAGAAGCTCCGGTTCATCAATCTCTAAAGTTTCTTTGCTCAAAAATTGTTGAACACTTTGTGCAGTGTCTCTTGCCGGAGACAGATGTTTCTTTTCTTCTGCAGTCTTAGAACTGTCAACCTCTTTGTCTTTCACCACTGCTTCCTTCTCCTGTAATTGCTCTTCTTCTTTGGATCCGGAGACTGTAGGGGAAACCGGAGGAGAGATGCTAGCTTGTTCATGGGCCACTTCTTCTGGAGCAGAGGGTCCCAAGTCCTCAGCTGTTTCTGTACCTAAATCCTCTACAACCGGAAGATTGAACCTTTTGAAGGCCTTCCGGAGGATCTCTTCTGTTTCTTGGGCCACTTTGTCAGTCTCGCCAAGCATGAGTTGATTCATCCTAGCTTTGCTTCTGAACTCATCTTTGCAGTCCTTGAAGATAATGTTCATTGTCTTGGGATCAATTTGAGGATATAGCTGAATAGCTATCTGCTCCCGGATCTCAAGATCTTTAGCATGAGCATTATTCTTTCTTACTTCCAATTCCTTTTCTAGGCTTTTAGGAATAAGAGATATTATTTCAATGAAAGCCTTATTATATATGTTAAGATATTTTACTGTGGCCTCCTGCAGAGTCTTTTGGTCGGCCTCACTGAAGTCATCATATGATTCAGTCATTGGTTGAAGGTTTCCATCCACCGTGACCGACTTGATTATGCTCTCTAGAGACAGAGTGGGCTTTTCAACAGATCCTTCTGCCATTTCATCCTTGTCTTGGCCTGTGGAGGGCTTACCGGATCCTTTCTTTTTCTGTTTCTTTATTTCTTTTATTCCCTCATCTGACTCTGTTTCCTCTTCATCCTTTTGGCTTCCATAAGCCCTTGTGGCTTTTGTCTTGGATCTCTTACCGGATGCCTGGACTTCCGGTTTTGAACTTTTGGTTGAGGGAGGTGCAGATCTCTTTGATGATCTGGTCCGGGTGGGAGCTCCAACCGGAGCACTTTCTTTACTTTTCTCTTCTTCCTCGGCCTTCCTCCTCTTTTCCCGGCTGGCATCAAGTGCCTCCTTTGAGATGCCTAGGCCTTGAGCAATGTGCTCTACTTCTTTTCTCACCTTTCTTTTAATCTCAGGTTCCCTAAGTTCTACATGTATTTTTACACTCAGCTCCTCAAAGGTTCCAAACCTTTCTGCCTTAGGATCTTTGGGCTGACTTAGCATGTGTTGAACATGCAGCTCCACTATCTGTTCATCTACTTCATACCCCATGGGCATGATCCAGACAGTCCTTGGCTCTACTGCCTCCATTAGGCACTGATCAGTGTCAACCATAAAGCACACTGAGTCTTTGTATTTTTCAACAAGAGACTGGGGAATTCTCTCTCTTGCTTGCATCATGCTCTGAAAATTTTTGAAGTATCCCCATAGAGCTGTATTTCTCGCTTTTGCATCCCCAAGTCCATGCAAATAGTCTCTTATCTAGACTGCAACAGGTTTGTCATTCTGCCATACCCATCCACTTGTTCCGGGTAGTTCATTCATGAAGTAGAAGAATAGACATACAATAAGAGTACCATACTTAAAGGAATTCTTCTTATCCTTCTTGATTTTCTGTATATTTTCCATTAATTGGCTTAGCAGTAGTTTGCAGAGATCATACTCTGCATTCTTTCTTAGCATTTCATAGGCAGTGTATACTGCAGTTCCGGATACAGAATTCTCCCTGCTGGAGTGATAGATCTTGTATCCTATTATCATTGATGCATATTTGATATCCGGATCCGAAATGTCTTCAATGGTCATTGCCCTCTTATCAAATTTTGATCCGGTGGCCTCAGTTACAATGTTGTTCTTGACAGATTTGAGGATAGGTACCCCTCCGGAAGAGTATAGACCAGTTACTGCTCTAATTGCCTCTTTTGTGATCTTGCAGGGTCTATCTAGCCATAGAAAGTTGTCATGCATCCTGCTCAGTACATACCGGACCCATTCATCTTCTTCAAAGCAGGGGAAATGAATAAATTGCTCAAATTGTTTCTTCTGGATATCCTTATACTCTGGTTTAAGCTCAAAAGCATTGTCTATCAGTTGCTTGTGATAGAGGTCTCTTAATTTGAATTCCCCAAATTCCTCAATGCTTGCATGTATGTAAACCCTAATGTCTTCGGTATGTAAAACTCCGTGAGGAACACTAGAGAAGGCTCCTAGTGGATCTACCTCCAATGATTTGTAGGGATGTTTCTTGAATGAGGGGCGAGGTCTATCAGAGATCTTAACTATGTTTGGAGTAGCCATTCTTCAAAGATTTGCAGTGAGGTAATGAAAAATAGAGAATACCTTATGCGCCTTCGGTTTGCACGGAGTGGCTGGATTGATTTCTTTATGCAATAACTTTGGCAGGAGATCCTTGGTGTGCTTGATGAACCTTGTTGCAGAGCTCCACTTTTCGCTTCTTCTCGAGTGCAGAATGAGTAAATGACCTTTGAGAAATCCCTTAAATTGCTCCGCGAACCCTAATATCTGTCTGCAATAAATGCTTCACCTACATCATTCCGGTTTGCCTTGTCTGGATAGCTTGGAGTATCCCGGATTAGTCCTGATCTGTGGATATCATCCGGATCTTTCAATCATGAATAAATCAAGGTAACATATTACAAGATCATCCCAAACACTCTGTCCAATCCGCAAAACAAGATAGTGCATTTCCGGATCTTTCCGGACCTTTTTGTAATCCTTTATCATACCGGAGCATCTCCCTGAACAGGTCTTATTTGATCGATCACAGCTTCTTCATAACTCCATGCGGACCTCTGAAAACTTGACTGAAGTATCTCAAGACTCATATCTACAAACCCTTTGATCCGCATCTTGTGCCACATCCGGCACCACTTGTTTGGCTGGGGGAACAAGATTTTCTTTGAGTCTCCCCCTGAGCCTGAGCTCACCTTTTAATTTTCGGAAGAAATATCAGCACCAGAGTCTGGTGCGGATCCAACCTCTACATTCTCTGAACTTTTCTTCACCCAAATCTTGCTCATCTGATTCCTAACCTCATCCGCATTCATCTTTTGTTTACCCTTGTCTTGATTCTGATTATACACCGGACCTCTTTTGTCCTGATTCTTGTTTCTGCAGATTTTAGCATTATGACCGGACCTATTGCAGATTTGGCAAATAACATTTCTTTGCATATTTGACTGATATCCTCTTGATCTGCATTGATTAGCCCTATGACCTATTCTATTGCATGTGAAGCATCTACCTTTGAATGATTTGTTTACTTGCATAATTCTGCATTCATGGGATTTGTGTCCATACCTTTTGCAGTTGAAGCACTGTCCGGAGAAGGATGAATTAATCTGATTCATTCTCATTCTGCACTGATCAGCTTTGTGACCAAAGTGGTTGCAGCTGTGGCAGTATCCATTGAAGGATGGATATCTTTGAGCATTTGGCTGTCTTACCAGAGGTCTTCTAGGCCTGTTCCTAGGATTTTCTGATCCAAGATTCTTCTGACCGGATCCGGAGCTTTCTCCTTTCTCATATCCCAAACCATACTTGTCATCTGTCCTCTTTTGACTTCCAAGAAGAACTTCAAGTTGAGCAGAACTTATCTTGAATTTCTCTTTATATTCATTTGCTGTTTGAAGGTCTCTTTTGAGAGAGGCAATTTGATCCTCAAGTTTTCCTTCATTATCTTTGGCATCTTCAAGATCAGATTCAAGATGTCTGATAATCCTGTCCATCTGGTGGCATTCTTCTGATTTTTCTTTAAGAGATTGTCTTAGATTGTCTTCATCCTTTCTTTTTTCTTCAATCTCTTGAGTAAACTTTATAGTTCCTGATTCTATTTCATGTCTTAACATAATGACTTCTTTTGATAACTTTTCACATAACTTGGTTTGCTCAGTCAATTCTTCATTTGTATTGCTTTCTTCACTTTGTCTTGCCAACTGTTGAAGCAGCTCCTTTCTCTTTTTCATAGAGAGACTTAATTTGTCTTTTAATTCTCTCATGAATTCATCAGCCTGTTTGAGTCTTTCCTTTAATTCACTGACTTCAGAATTTGACTGTTCAAGATCCTCAAGAGCAGTCTTGAGTTGCTCCCTTAAACCATATGCATCCATTTGAAATCCCAGATCTTCCTCAAGCTGTTAGGCTCTATTAGGAGGAACTTGGCTCTGATACCAATTGTTGATAACTGAGAGGGGGGGGTGAATCAGTTATCCTAATTATTTCCCTTATTGAACTTTCCTTTTAATTGATGCAGCATAAAATTAAACACAAAAATATTAACCATGAAATAAGAAACACATGACACAGTATTTTTGACGTGGAAACCCTGTTAAGGGAGAAAACCACGGGGTGATTAACCCAAAATTATTCTCTGTTAGAAGAATAGGAAATTACAAAAATGGCACTTGCCAATTAGGGCTCACTGCCCGAGCACACTGCTCACAAGAGGCCCACTGCCTACAAGAAGACACACTGTCTACAAAGTGATGAGAATCACAGTCTTGAACTGATTGGAAGCATCTGCATATGCTGGAGTTCAGTTCCGGTTAGGCTCAGTACACTGATCTGCTGCACTTCATCTTTCCTCTGTTCTTTATTCTGCTATCTTTCACATACCGGATCCTTTTTGCTACCTCTGCTCTTATCTGGACTTATTCGCATGTATCACCACACAATCACACACTTCACAACTAAATCCATCCTCTATATATATCCGCACAAGTAATTTCATCACCTTTCTAGTCGGCATCCGGAACAGTCTAGTTTCTTACAAACTCTTGTTCTGTCGGCTGAATCCTTCCTCACCAAGCAATGCGGATCAAGCATATACTTGTAGATATCATTAATTATGTCGGCCAAACATGATTCATGCCTTCACAACCTCTGTCATCAACAGTAACACATCCGGAAAGCATTTTGATACTCTGCCAGTCAGTTCTTCCTCTGTTTTCACTGTCTCTCAGGAATCCGGTACTCAACCATTCATATCTTTTTCCTTGTCCATCACCGGAGGCTAAATCCTTGGAATATACCATTCAAGGTAGTCCTCTTGACTTCCCCAAATCTGCACTGCACCAAGACACTTCCTCTGAGAGATCCGGACCAATCTGTCGGACCTTGCCACATGCTCTGTTCTTGTTCACCGGACCACAACATTCTTTATTCTGACTTCCGGTAGAGGCACATCATGACTTGCGGATATGTGGGATGACCTTTGTTGCCATCAATGACAACAACCATGAATCCATATAGTGTCTCTTGCCAACAATATGGCTCATGATAAGTCAAATCACCATTTAAATATTATGCTAATTATTATGATCTATTATTCATTATGATTAACAAGTACCTAAAGTATTAATTATTAGCCCACTTTTTTGTTTTTCTAGATTAATACAAAATTTTATGTCATGTCAATATCCTTCATTAATTACGCCGATAGGTGTTTCACTTGCGGAGCGAGTCGAGGTCCGTGCAATGTTAGTCTGGGGATCAACAATTTAAATCATGTAGTTGGTACATGATGACCATTAAAATTATTAGAGCCACTTGCGTTAAAACTATCTACAGTGTCTTCAATTGCTTGTTATGCAAGCCTCCATGCGCAAGGCAATGTTTGAGTAAGATCCTATAGCATTCATATCTAGGAGATGAAGATAGATCTGGCTGCAGAAGGCTATATCTAGGAGAAACTACATAGAGATAGTTCCCAGCAGATGGAGATTGTGGCGTCTGAGGAATTGTGAGGAAAATGGCTCTCAGCAAAAGCAAGGGCTATAGATTTCTGATCTTCAAGCACCTTGATGGCACCCCCAATACCCTCAAGAACCCTAGCAAGATCATTGATGGTTGCATGACTATCACTCACCTAGCCTTCTCCTAGCCAAGCATCATCGATGTTTCTGACTGCAAAATCTTCATTAGAAACATGCTCACTGACATGCCCTCTGAATGTCAATTAAGATTATTTTCCAAGTATGGCGATTTATAGAAGAAGTGCTGTTGGGGTTTGACAAGCAGCCTGACAAGTTGAGGAGCTTTGCATTTTCATTTCCAAGTCAGCGGAGGGTGCAAAGCATGCTTTGGAGGAGCCCGTAAAGACTGTGGACAACAATAGGATGATCCATAAATTGGTTGTTGAAGGGCAGCAACAACAATAGCAAAAGCTCTCTGTAAACTAGTCGCTACCTTAATCTCATCACCACCTTGGCTCCTTTGTGTAGTTGAGTGGTGGTTTGCCAATACGGGCTTCCCTACGTATTAGGGTTTGAGCTATAATGGAATGTCATGCACCCCATACCTAGGCAACATTCCTGGTAGTTCCATGTTACATTTAGTCAATCCGTCTTTCATGAACCAGGGTTTGCCTTCATACCCTAATACATCAAATCTGGTACCCTCATCTTTGGGAATGGGATGCAAGGGGTTACGGCACTCCTCAGGTTGGAGGTTATAGTGGGAGTTAACGAGCGGTAGCTTATGGTCACATGGGAGCCTATGGGGGCCCTCCTATTTATGGGACCCCCACGCCTCCTAGTCCCGGTAGATTTTCAAAAGCAAGTCAGAATGTTCATCCATCCTATCAAAATCAACATCAATATCAACAATCAGTGCCACATGCAAATAGTGTTACTAGTGGTAAACTTTATCCAAGCACTGCTCAACCATTTCACCTAGCATAGGTAGGTTGTTTGATTCATTGTTTCTCACTCTAAATACATTTGAAGGTTGTGAACACTAAGCCAAATTCATTTTTATTATCCTCACAAATATTTATCACTCTAAATACAAATATTTCTCACTCTAAATACACATATTTTAGCACTTGAGATTATATGATGTGAACAATAAGAGTAGAAATTCCAACTAGTTTTGTTATAATTGCTAATCAAATTCATTTCCCATGTGGTGCATACAATTAGAGACATTAAAAATTACACAAACCATTTACAAAATTTGAAACATCAAATAGCTCAAGGGAAGCCAATAATTGGAGCTGTAGCAGGAACTGGAATATCTGCTAAGTTTGAAGAAGGTGGGGCAAATTTGATAATTATCTACACCTCAGGATGCTTTCGAACGACCAGAAGAGGTTCCCTCCCTAGTTTTCTTCCTTTTGTAGATGCCAATGCAGTGGTAGTGGAGATGGCCAATCTAAGTTCAAATATATAAATTAATAGTCTAACACTTTTTTGTGTTTACACAAGACATGAAAGGAAATGAACATTTGCATATACACAAGATAAGTGATTATTGAATTACTAATGTCTTAGGTTGTAAAGAGAGTACCGACTCTAGAAGGTGTTTTTGACACAAATCCATTTCGTTAGATGGATCGCTCTCTACGACAACTAGAATCCATTAGTTTTATTGGGGTTTAAAACTTTCTAGAAATTGGTCTATTTGATAAAAGCTTTCACCAAAATTTAGGAGACTAGCATGGGATATATGTAATTTCCTTTTATTTCTGGATCATGTTCTATATTATCACCATATACAGTTAGGCCTAATAGAATGCACTATGACCTAAATTTTTGTTGTTATTTGTTATGACATGAAATGCAAGACATGCCCTTTAAATTACAAGCTTGAAACATTTGCTCTTTGTATTTTACTAGGCTAGCTATTATATTTCGATCTTGTTAAGTGTGGCAAATTGACAGGGAATCAAAATGCTAATGTGAAATTGCCTTTATAACAAAGTACACATAGACCCATAGCCTTTCCTTCTAAGGAAAAATTCCTTAACGCAGTGGCAATAACCTGGTCTAGCACATTCTTTTGCTACTAGTTCTTGTATCTTTGGTTCAGTACTAGTAGTAAGAATGTCAAAGTTTGGGCATCAATGCTTCAATGTTTGCACCATGCTCGTAAATAATAGTAGCTTCACCAACTATATGGACAAAGAATGATATATAACCATTTCCTTTGTGATTATGCTCCTCACTAAAACCATTTTGTCTAGAAGATGATTTTACAGGACCGACAACTAACTTCAAGGACAACAAATTGCTATGAATGTTTGCATCCTTCACACCACCTGGCCAAATTTTTTTACTAAATGTTTCACATGGAATTTCCATTCTCCTTTAATAGCATTATATGACATAAATTCTGCCCTCGTCTGTTTAGTTTTTATTTTCAGTCATTCCTCAAGTTTATCCACTTCCATGCCCTTTGTATAATGTTGACTTGTCTTCTTGTCAACACATTGAACATTTAACGATGTTATCTCTGCCAGTTTGTCTAGGCCTTGTCCTGGAAATGGTTTTTTACTTTTATAGACATAAAGTTCACACTTTTTTAAATTGAATAATACTGTCTAAATCTAGCTGCCTAACATCAATTTCTCCAAAAAACTTAACATACCCATAGCCTTTCCTTCAAAGGACAAAGTGCTTAACCTAGCAACAATAACCTGGTTCAACACGTTCTTTTGCTGCTAGTTCTTGTATCGTTGGTTGAGTATAGTGGTCAAAATGTCGAAGTTTGGGCATCTGCGCTTCAATGTCTACACCATGCTCATAAACAATAGCAACTTCACTAGCTCTATGGCCAAAGAATGATATATAACCATTTCCTTTGTGACTATGCTCCTCACTAACCATTCTATCTAGAAGACGATTTTACAGGAGCAACAACTAACTTCGAGGACAATAATTGCTCTAAATGTTTGCATACTCCACACCACATGGCCAAATTCTTTTATTGAAATGTTTCACATGAAATTTCAATTCTCCTTTAATAGCATTATATGACATAAATTCTTCCCCCCTGTTTCATTTTTATTTTTATCCATTCCTCAAGTTTGTCCACTTCCATGCCCTTTGTACATGCTGACCTGTCTTCTTGTCAACACATTGAACATTTAACAATGTTATCTCTGCTAGTTTGTCTAGGCCCTATCCTTGAAATGGTTTTTTACTTTTATAGACATAAAGTTCACACTTTTTAAATTGAATAATACTATCTAAATCTAGTTGCCTAACATCAGTTTCTCTAAAAAACTTAACATACCCATAGCCTTTCCTTCCAAGGAAAAAGTTCTTAACCTGGCAGCAATAACCTAGTTCAACACGTTCTTTTGCTGCTAGTTCTTGTATCATTGGTTGAGTATAGTAGTTAGAATGTCAAAGTTTGGGCATCAGTGCTTCAATGTCCGCACCATGCTCATAAAAAATAGTAGCTTCACTAGCTCTATGGCCAGAGAATGATATATAACCATTTCCTCTGTGATTATGCTCCTCACTAGAACCATTCTATTTGGAAGATGATTTTACAGGAGCAACAACTAGCTTCGAGGACAACAAATTGCTCTAAATGTTTGCATCCTCCACACCGCCTGGCCAAATTTTTTCACTGAAATGTTTCACACAAAATTTCAATTCACCTTTAATAGCATTGTATGACATAAATTTTGCCCCCCTGTTCGGTTTTTCTTTTTAGCCATTCCTTAAGTTTGTCCACTTCCATGCCCTTTGTACAATGCTGACCTGTCTTCTTGTCAACACATTGAACATTTTACAATGTTATCTCTGCCAGTTTGTCCAAGCCCTATCCTAGAAATGATTTTTTACTTTTATAGACATGAAGTTCACACTTTTTAAATTGAATAATAATGTCTAAATCTAGCTGCCTAACATCAGTTTCTCCAAAAAACTTAACATACCCATAGCCTTTCCTTCCAAGGACAAAGTGCTTAACTTGGTAGCAACAACCTGGTTCGGCATGTTCTTTTGCTGCTAGTTCTTGTATCGTTGGTTGAGTATAGTAGTCAGAAAGTCAAATTTTGGGCATTAGTGCTTCAATGTCTGCACCATACTCGTAAACAATAGCAGCTTCACTAGCTCTATGGCCAGAGAATGATATATAACCATTTCAGTGATTATGCTCCTCACTAGAACCATTCTATCTAGAAGATGATTTTACAGGAGCAACAACTACCTTCGAAGACAACAAATTGCTCTAAATGTTTGCATCCTCCACACCACCCGGCCAAATTTTTTTACTGAAATGTTTCACATGAAATTTCAATTCTCCTTTAATAGCATTGTATGACATAAATTCTGCCCCTTATTCAGTTTTTCTTTTCAACCGTTCCTCAAGTTTGTCCACTTCCATGCCCTTTCTACAATGCTGACATATCTTCTTGTCAACACATTGAACCTTTAACAATGTTATCTCTACCGGTTTGTCTAGGCCTTGATCTAGAAATGATTTTTTACTTTTATAGACATAAAGTTCACACTTTTTAAATTGAATAATACTATCTAAATCCATCTTCCTAACATCAATTTCTCCAAAAAACTTAACATACCCATAGCCTTTCCTTCCAAGAACAGAGTGCTTAACCTGACAACAATAACCTGGTTCAGCATGTTCTTTTGCTGCTAGTTCTTGTATTGTTGGTTGAGTATAGTAGTCAGAATGTCAAAGTTTAGGCATCAATGCTTTAATGTCTGCACCATGCTTGTAAACAATAACAGCTTCACTAGCTCTATGGTTATAGAATGATATCTAACCATTTCCTCTATGATTATGCTCCTCACTAGAACCATTCTATCTGGAATATGATTTTACAGGAGCAACAACTAGCTTCAAGGACAACACATTGCTCTAAATGTTTGCATCCTCCACACCACCTAGCCAATTTTTTTTACTGAAATGTTTCACATTAAATTTCAGTTCTCCTTTAATAGCATTGTATGACATAAATTCTGCCCCCCACTGTTTAGTTTTTCTTTTCAGCCGATCCTCAAGTTTGTCCACTTCCATGCCCTTTGTAAAATGCTGACCTGTCTTCTTGTCAACACATTGAACATTTAACAATATTATCTCTGTTGGTTTGTCCAGACTCTATCCTAGAAATAGTTTTTTACTTTTATACGCATAAAGTTCACACTTTTTAATAATACTGTCTAAATCCAGCTGCCTAACATCAGTTTCTCCAAAAAAGTTAACATACCCATAGCCTTTGCTTCCAAGGACAAAGAGCTTAACTTGGCAGCAATAACTTGGTTCAACACGTTCTTTTGCTGCTAGTTCTTGTATCATTGGTTGAGTATAGTAGTCAGAATGTCGAAGTTTGGGCATCAATGCTTCAATGTCTGCACCATTCTTGTAAACAATAGTAGCTTCACTAGCTCTATGGCCAGAGAATGATATATAACCATTTTCTCTGTGATTATGCTCCTCACTAGAACCATTCTGTCTGGAAGATGATTTTATAGGAGTATCAACTAGCTTTGAGGACAAAAAATTGCTCTAAATGTTTACATCCTCCACACTACCTAGCCAAATATTTTTACTAAAATGTTTCACACAGAATTTCAATTCTCCTTTAATAGCATTGTATGACATAAATTCCGCCCTCTCCTATTCAGTTTTTCTTTTCAGTCGTCCCTCAAGTTTGTCCACTTCCATGCCCTTTGTACTATGCCGACCTGTCTTCTTGTCAACACATTGAACATTTAACAATGTTAGCTCTACTGGTTTGTCTAGGCCCTGTCCTGGAAATGGTTTTTTACTTTTATAGACATAAAGTTCACACTTTTTAAATTGAATAATAATGTCTAAATCCAACTGCCTAACATCAGTTTCTCCAAAAAACTTAACATACTCATATCCTTTCCTTCCACTTGGACAAAGTCCTTAACCTGGTAGCAATAACCTGGTTCAACACATTCTTTTGTTGCTAGTTCTTGTATCATTGGTTAAGTATAGTAGTGAGAATGTCGAAGATTGGGCATCAATGCTTCAATGTTTGTACCATGCTCGTAAATATTAGCAGCTTCACCAGCTCTATGTCCAGAGAATGATATATAACCATTTCCTCTATGATTATGCTCCTCACTAGAGCCATTTTGTCTAGAAGATAATTTTACAGAAGCAACAACTAGCTTCAAGGACAACAAATTGCTCTAAATGTTTGCATCCTTGACACCACCTAGCCAAAGTTTTTTACTGAAATATTTCACATGGAATTTCAATTCTCCTTTAATAGCATTGTATGAAATAAATTCTACCCCCTCCTATTCAGTTTTTCTTTTCAATCGTTCCTCAAGTTTATCCACTTCCAGGCCCTTTGTACAATGCTGACCTATCTTCTTGTCAACACATGAACATTTAACAATGTTACCTTTGTCATTTTGTCCAGGCCCTGTCCTGGAAATGGTGTTTTACTTTTATAGACATAAAGTTCACATTTTTTAAATTGAATAATATTGTCTAAATCCAGCTACCTAATATGAGCTTCTCCAAAAAAATTAACATACCCATAGCCTTTCCTTCCAAGGACAAAGTCCTTAACTCGATAGTAATAACTTGGTTCAACACGTTCTTTTGTTGCTAGTTCTTGTATCATTGGTTCAGTATAATAGTTAGAATGTCAAAGTTTGGGCATCAGTGCTTCAATGTTTGCACCATACTCATAAACAATAGCAGTTTCACTAGCTCTATGGCTAGAGAATGATATATAACCATTTCCTCTGTGATTATGCTCCTCAAGAGAACCATTCTGTCTAGAAGATGATTTTACAGCAGCAATAACTAGCTTTGAGGACATCAAATTGCTCTAAATGTTTGCATCCTCCACACCACCTGGCCAATTTTTTTTTTTCTGAAATGTTTCACATGAAATTTCAATTCTCCTTCAATAGCATTATATGACATAAATTTTGCCCCCTATTCGATTTTTCTTTTCAGTCGTTCCTCAAGTTTGTCAACTTCCATGCCCTTTGTACAATGCTGACTCGTCTTCTTATCAACACATTGAACCTTTAACAATGTTATCTCTATCGGTTTGTCCAAGCCCTGTCCTGGAAATGATTTTTTACTTTTATAGACATAAAGTTCACACTTTTTAAATTGATTAATATTGTGTAAATCTAGTTGCCTAACATCAATTTCTCCAAAAAACTTAACATGCCCATAGCCTTTCCTTCCAAGGATAAAGTGCTTAACCTGACAACAATAACCTGGTTTAGCATGTTCTTTCGCTGCTAGTTCTTGTATCGTTGGTTGAGTATAGTAGTTAGAATGTCAAAGTTTAGGCATCAATGCTTCAATGTCTGCACCATTATTGAAAATACTAGCAACCTCACTAGCTCTATGGCCAGAGAATGATATATAAACATTTCCTCTGTGATTATGCTCCTCACTAGAACCATTCTCTCTGAAAGATGATTTTACAGGAGCAACAACTAGCTTCAAGGACAACAAATTGCTCTAAATGTTTAAATCCTCCACACCACCTGGCCAAATTTTTTTACTGATATGTTTCACATGAAATTTTAGTCCTCCTTTAATAGCATTGTATGACATAAATTCTACCCCCCATTATTTAGTTTTTCTTTTAAGTCATTCTTCAAGTTTGTCCACTTCCATGCCCTTTGTACAATACTGACCTGTCTTCTTGTCAACACATTGAACATTTAACAATGTTATCTCTATTGGTTTTTCTAGACCCTATCCTGGAAATAGTTTTTTACTTTTATACACATAAAGTTCACACTTTTTAAATTGAATAATATTGTCTAAATCCAGTTGCCTAACATCAGTTTCTCCAAAAAAGTTAACATACCCATATCCTTTCCTTCTGTTGGGACAGGAAAATTTTTTTTTTTTCATGTGTTCTTACTCATCCATACCCGACCAAATCATAAAAAATTATGCCCAAAATCATACTAATAAGAGGATTCAAATCCCCTAATATCGGTAAGACTTCATTATTGTTACACTGATCCATGAGAAATTATCTAAAAAGGCTATCGGCATGAGAATAAGGATCGGGGAAAATGTTTTAGATAACACCGATGGAGAAAGTGGCACCGATGACCTATCATCGGAGAGAAAGTTACCAGTCATTCCGATCGGCATAAGAAAGGACTATCGAAGAACAATCCAAAAACCCTCCCGACAGTATAGATCATACCGATGGAGTATATCGGCAAAACTCTCACCGAGCATCTCATGGAATCAAAGGAAATAGTGGTCATCAGCAGGAGATGGACATTGAAGCGAAAGATTAATAAGTCTTCGATACTCTGATGTCTCAATGAATAACAAAAGGTGTTTTCGGTATAGGTCATGTTGATATGTATAACCATCAGCAAAAGCAAATGAATTGGAACAAGGTTTACAAGTCTGACCGAAGCAATTCTCACGACGATGCCGGTAACATATTATGAAAGTCTTTCCGATCCAAGATATAAAAGGCTATCGGGGAGACGACTACGATCGGGTAAACATAAATATGTTATCTCGATGACATAGATTACCCCGATGACAATGATAGTCACATTCATCGACGAGACTCTCACCGATAGCCATATCGGTGACACTTGAGACATCGGGGAAGAGTATCAATCACATAGTGATGAAAGAGGTCATGCCGATGGCAACTATGCCCACTTCCACATTGGGTAAGGTGTGGAAATATCTTACCGATATGATTTCACAAATGAAATATAATGTCGAGGAGACAGTTGAAGGGTTACAATGATTGATCTATGAACAAACGTTCGTGCCATAAGGAGATATTAAAATCGCCCAGACATTATGAAAATCATGCCGATAAAAGGAGTTATGACGATGTGACATTTCACAACGATCAAGGGAATTGAATTGCTCTAACAATTAATTGCAGACGACGAAGAAATCCCCTGAAGTAACATTCGAAATCATTTCAATTAAACTCGACAGAATTGTTTGAGAAGAGCCTACAAGGGGAGACTTGAAGCGCAACACAGGGGAATTCGATCAAAGCCACCGATAACAGGTACATACATACAACTTCTGTGCTATATCCTGTAATTTGAATTTTTCTGTCAAGGATTGTAAATGGAGACTCTGGGGAAAGGAAAGGGCAGAAAATCACAAGGCGATACAAGTAAACCTAAAAAATAGAAAATTGATAAAACCCCTGAAGAGAAAACAAAGGACATAAAACTAAACCAAGACTTGATTGACCAACTACCAGGATCAACTCCCAAAGCCCGAAGGTCTGCGCAACTTAGGGCGGAAGTGGAGAAGTTAGAGGATAAATGTAAATACCTCGGGAACATTTGGACTCCAATTAGAGGCTATGAACTTTTCAAATTTCATTACAACATAAGATTTAGGAATTCTCTAGTATTAAACCCATGGCATTTGAATTTGGGTAAATTAGTTGTGCCTGATGTGTTTCTAAATGTTGAACTCCTCCAACTTCTTGCTAAATAGTATAACCCAAGTCTTAAGGCTATATGCAACCCACAAGGGGAGCCTGTTATACACTTGTCAAAAAATGCCATCTGTGAAGTTTTTGACTTGGATGATTTATGTACTGTCCCCATTGTTTATGAGGATTTGGAAAAGGAATACTGGAGAATGGATACTACATACAATGGGTGGAGATTTCCAATTCACAGGCCTAGGGCAGAGGGAGAAATGGTGCCCCTCAGTGAGAATGATGGCCCTCCATTTCATGTGTCATTGTTTGAACCCTACATACAATATACTTACTACTCTGTGGGCTAGGTTCTAGGATCAGAGGTTCCTGACTTTATGACAATTCCTCTGATGGTCATAGCTACTAACATTTAGTGTCACAATGCAAGACAGTTTGATTATGCTGCTTATATTTTTAATAGAATTGACTCTAGTTTGGTTGCAATAAGGAACAATGCCCTAGCAGTTTCCTTTGAACATTACTCACTTCTTATGCACATGGTGCTCTATTATGGCCAAGAAGTGGGGTTATGGCCAAATAAATTTAAAATTGTTCCAGCAGATAAGAGGGGACAGAAGTTAC
Source organism: Cunninghamia lanceolata (assembly GCA_027924645.1). Classification (NCBI taxonomy): domain Eukaryota; kingdom Viridiplantae; phylum Streptophyta; class Pinopsida; order Cupressales; family Cupressaceae; genus Cunninghamia; species Cunninghamia lanceolata. The sequence goes on along the minus strand of BSBN01000508.1, from coordinate 15,922,308 downwards.
CAGTACAGATGTGGACCAGAATATGGGATAGCAGATATGCCCATTCTAGTTATGTACAATTTGAAGAATATTGTGTGAAAGTATTATATAGATATTTTGGTCATCCCTGTGAGTATTCAATCTCAAATGAAATAAAGAGGTTCCTTAGACCAAATGATTTTGTTGGTCCTCCTACTGTTATTCACAACTGAGGAGATTGGTACTGTTTTGAAGATGCCACCATGGTTAGAGTGTATGGTTTTGAGGACACTCCCTTTATCTTACCTAAGACTATCCCTGATAGAATTGCCTATCTAGAAATAGTTAGGCAAATGCATTGTTCAAATGTGATGCATCTGAGCTCCCATGATAAACAATCTTTTATGCCTAGTACTTTGTGTTTTGGAGATTTCACTGTGGTTTCCAAGGAAGGTTATAATCTCATTTTGGATAAACTGATGCACTATAATATGAGGTGTGCTGAGGTAAGGAAAGGGTTTGATCTTGAGGGTTTTATTGACCTTGCTCAGAGGAAGCAAAACCTCAGTGGGTACACACATGTCCCCTATCCACACGATGATGTCATCAGAAATCTGGAAGATGCTGAGGTGGAATTGGTGGTGGAACAATATAACATGGACCTAGATGAGAAAAGGAAGCAACTGACAGAGATTGAGGTATTATCCTCTGGTGATGAAGAACCTGCAGGGCAAGAGGAACCACAGGAACAAACAATAAAAATGTCCAAAAGAAAGATGCAACAATATCAGTCTCCTGTCATAGTACATGATGAGGAGGGGTCTGCTGATGAAGACCCACGACAAATAGCATATGATTCTTTCATTTCTGATGACAAATTCATTCATTCTAAAGAGTTCAAATCATTTTTATATAAGTGCAAAGGGAAAGAAATCAGTGAGTCAGTTGATGATGTCTCTGCTAAGAATGAGAGACAATTGCTTGATAGGTTGAAAGCAACAGTGGATAACGAATTGCAAGATATGACCCCTAATAAGGGTAGGCAGTTGCTCAAAGATGCAGGGGTTATGATCTTTCCTAGCCTTGATTTGAATTCTGCTCTAGTATTTGATAGTTTTTTGAAAAATACAGATGATAGATACAAGCTCACTCCAGAAGGTGTCAATGAAGTATATATGGGCACCAAATATAATAATGATGAAAATTCATTAATGATATGGGCCCTGTATCCTCCCCACAAAAAGGCATCTATTATAGATACTGATAAGACTTTTGGCCATGTCATGACTTTGAAGGCAGGGGAAACTGACCCCTTGATCACTGCAGACATTGGCATCAATGTGGCAAAGCTGAATAAGGCGCAGACTCAGATGTTAATTAAAGAAAGAGATGCATACAAACTTAGCTGTGAGAGGTTGACAAAAGAGAATGATTATTTGAAAGATGCTATTAAGAGCACCTTCGGGGGATCAGTAAAGAGGCTAACCTAGGATGAAAGTTCATAGAGTGCCCAACCACTTTCCATAGATGAAGTAGCTCAAATTCAGATGGATACACTCATCACAGTACTCCAGAATAGGCATGCCAACATGATGCATTGGCTGAACCAATTTTGGGATAATTATTCTCAAAATCATAAAGTAATTCAAGAACATGAGAGGCTTGAAAAAAGGTTGCAGGAGAAATTAAATGAGACATAGGGTAAAGATACTTCTGACATTCCAGGCGCCTCTAATACAAAAGAGTTGATTGAGCAACATCAGAAGTATTATGATCAACTTAAGACTAATGCCAAAGAATGTGCTAAAGCTTCAAAAGCAGGAGTGCCCGCATTGTTTAAAAGTGATAAAGAATTAAAGAGCAAAGAAGAATGGAGCAGAGACTGTCAAGTAATACTACATGAAGCTTTAGGAGCTCTTAAGGACAAAGACTCTGCATCCGGGGAAGCCTGCAAGCATTTGGAGAGGATGGTTACGATGGATGTGATTACAAGGAATGCCATTGAATTTACTAATTCACATCGCAGCCAGGAGTACTTAGACCACATTGCTAAATTATACTTGTGGTTGAATAGAACATAAGCATGGTTATTTTATTGTTGTTATGTTTGTTAATTCCCAAAAGACTTCTTGAAGAGTTATGTCTTTTCACGAGCATTTCTATATAAGTTCAAACATTTGATGCTGAATTATCATCAACAGTAGAATATATATTTATAATTTACAATGTTTCTCAAAGACCATGTTGCAAGTTTATTATTCAAGAAGTAGATTGAAGTTCTCTGATTCAATGGTTCTATTCTGGCATCAATGGTTTGTTAAGATTATTCAATTGTGTGGTTGTCTCCATTTCAGTATTTCCTTGTTATTCAAATTAATATATCAAGTATATAGTTAATTTGTCAATGCACATTTGCTATATCTGTGTGATTGAATAAATTGGTTTCCATAGAGGAATTAAAATCTTTCTGATCAGTCACAGTAACCTGGAAGTGTTAGTTTGGATTACTAAGAAGAACCATATAATTAGGATTGCCATTCTGTCTCCAAGTTAATATTATCTGTTATTCTTGCGTATTTCATTCAATTGGTTCCTTCAAGAAAGGATTAAATTACCTTATGGTGAATAACAAGAAATCTGATTATATTGGTTGGATTATTAAGAAGAGTTTGTCAGTCATCTCCTTGCACGTTTATACAAGTTATAAACTAAAATAGTGCCAAACAGTTAGAATTACCATCCACTATAAGCCACTAGTCTTAGTCTTCCATTTGACTCTGTTTATCCAACAAGGCACTGGTCTTATCTCAATTCATTATTTAAAATTCTTTATTTAGTTAAGCATAGTCATAACATTCGCCCTAATATTGCTTATACAATTTATACCAACCATACATTAGATATTAGAATTATTCAACAAGCTTTCATCTAGTCTACACCATTTGCCACTGTAGGTAGATCCATTTGCTTAGTCAAAATAGTTGCATTCAATCTCCTTTAATTTCCAAGGCTCACCCACCTAGGTGTAGCAGGACCTAAAGTGTAGGAAATCATCAAACCTTGAAGGTTGATTTCGTCAAGTTAGTTCAAAAACGTTGCAAATCTAAGCATAGAGCCTGGCATCCTCTTAGGATTAGCAACCTACATTTTTTAGACCTAACACCTTCCAAGGACAAAGTGCTTAACCTGGTAGCAATAACCTAGTTCAACACATTCTTTTGCTATTTGTTCTTATATTGTTGGTTAAGTATAGTAGTCATAATGTCAAAGTTTGGGCATCAATGCTTCAATATCTGTACCATGCTCGTAAACAATAGCATCTTCACTAGCTCTATGGCTAGAGAATGATATATAACCATTTCCTCTATGATTATGCTCCTCACTAGAACCATTTTATCTGGAAGATGATTTTATAGAAGTAGCAACTAGCTTCAAGGACAACAAATTGCTCTAAATTTTTGCAGCTTCCACACCACCTAGCCAAATTTTTTTACTGAAATGTTTCACACAGAATTTCAATTCTCCTTTAATAGAATTGTATGACATAAATTCTACCTCCTCCTGTTCAGTTTTTCTTTTCAGCTGTTCCTCAAGTTTGTCCACTTCCATACCGTTTGTACTATGCTGACCTATCTTCTTGTCAATACATTGAGCATTTAACAATGGTATCTTTGCTGGTTTGTCCAGGCCCTGTCCTGTAAATGGTTTTTTACTTTTATAGACATAAAGTTCACACTTTTTAAATTGAATAATACTGTTTAAATCCAGCTGCCTAACATCAATTTCTCTAAAAAACATAACATACCCATAGCCTTTCCTTCCAAGGACAAAGTCCTTAACTTGGCAGCAATAAGTTGGTTCAACACATTCTTCTACTTCTAGTTCTTATCGTTGGTTGAGTATAGTAGTGAGAATGTTGAAGATTGGGCATCAATGCTTTAGTGTCTGCACCATGCTTGTAAACAATAGCAGCTTCACCAGCTCTATGGCCAGAGAATGATATATAACCATTTCATCTATGATTATGCTCCTCACTAGAACCATTCTATCTGAAAGATGATTTTATAGAAGCAACAACTAGCTTCAAGGACAACAAATTGCTCTGAATGTTGGCATCCTCGAGACCACCTAGCCATTTTTGTTTTTTTTTCACGAAATTTCAATTCTCCTTTAATAGCATTGTATGAAATAAATTCTGCCTCCTCCTATTCAATTTTTCTTTTTAGTTGTTCCTCAAGTTTATCCACTTCTAGGCCCTCTGTACAATGCTAAACTATCTTCTTGTCAACACATGAACATTTAACAATGTTACCTTTGTCGTTTTGTCTAGGCCCTGTACTGGAAATGGTTTTTTACTTTTATAGACATAAAGTTCACACTTTTTAAATTGAATAATATTTTCTAAATCCAACTACCTAATATCAGTTTATCCAAAAAAAATTAACATACCCATAGCCTTTACTTCCAAGGACAAAGTCCTTAACCTGACAATAATAACTTGGTTTAGCACATTCTTTTGTTGCTAGTTCTTGTATCGTTGGTTCAGTATAACAGTTAGAATGTCGAAGTTTGGGCATCAATGCTTCAATGTTTACACCATGCTCATAAACAATAGCAATTTCACCAGCTCTATGGCGAGAGAATAATATATAACTTTTTCCTCTTTGATTATGCTCCTCACGAGAACCATTCTGTTTGGAAGATGATTTTACAGGAGAAACAACTAGCTTCGAGGACATCAAATTGCTCTAAATGTTTGCATCCTCCACACTACCTAGCCAAATTTTTTTGCTAAAATGTTTCACATGAAATTTTAATTCTCCTTTAATAGCATTGTATGACATAAATTTTGCTCCCCTATTCAATTTTTCTTTTCAACCGTTCCTCAAGTTTGTCCACTTCCATGCCCTTTGTACAATGCTGACCTGTCTTCTTGTCAACACATTGAACCTTTAACAATGTTATCTCTGCCGGTTTGTCCACGCCTTGTCCTAGAAATGATTTTTTACTTTTATAGACATAAAGTTCACACTTTTTAAATTGAATAATATTGTCTAAATCCAGCTGCTTGACTTTAATTTCTCCAAAAAACTTAACATACCCATAGCCTTTCCTTCCAAGGACAAAGTGCTTGACTTGACAGCAATAACCTGGTTCAACATGTTCTTTTCTGCTAGTTCTTGTATCGTTGGTTGAGTATAGTAGTCAGAATGTCAAAGTTTAGGCATCAGTGCTTCAATGTCTGCACCATGCTCGTAAAAAATAACATCTTCACTAGCTCTATGGCTAGAGAATGACATATAACCATTTCCTCTATGATTATGCTCCTCACTAGAACAATTCTATCTGGAAGATGATTTTACAAGAGCAACAACTAGCTTTAATGACAATAAATTGCTCTATAGTTTGTCAAGACCCTATCTTGGAAATAGTTTTTTACTTTTATACACATAAAGTTCACACTTTTTAAATTGAATAATATTGTCTAAATCCATCTTCCTAATATCAGTTTCTCCAAAAATGTTAACATACCCATAGCCTCTCTTTCCAAGGACAAAGTGCTTAACCTAGCAATAATAACCTGTTTCAACACGTTCTTTTGCTTCTAGTTCTTGTATCGTTGGTTGAGTATAGTAGTCAGAATATCGAAGTTTGGGCATCAATGCTTCAATGTCTACACGATGCTCATAAACAATAGCAGCTTCACTAGCTCTATGACCAGAGAATGGTATATAACCATTTCCTCTATGATTATGCTCCTCACTAGAACCATTCTATCTAGAAGATGATTTTGTAGAAGTAGAAACTAGATTCGAGGACAACAAATTGCTCTATATGTTTGCATCCTCTACACCACCTGGTCAATTTTTTTTTACTGAAATGTTTCACACAAAATTTCAATTCTCTTTTAATAACATTGTATGACATAAATTCTTCCCCCTCCTGTTTAGTTTTTCTTTTCAGTTGTTCCTCAAGTTTGTCCACTTCCATTCCCTTTGTACTATGCTGACCTGTCTTCTTGTCAACACATTGAACATTTAACAATGTTATCTTTGTTGGTTTGTCCAGGCCCTGTCCTGGAAATAGTTTTTGACTTTTATAGACATAAAGTTCACACTTTTTAAATTGAATAATATTGTCTAAATCTAGCTGGCTAACATCAGTTTCTCCAAAAAACTTAACATACCCATAGCCTTTCCTTCCAAGGACAAAGTCTTTAACCTTGCAGCAATAACCTGGTTCAGCACATTCTTTTGCTACTAGTTCTTGTATCGTTGGTTGAGTACAGTAGTGAGAATGTCGAAGATTGGGCATCAGTGCTTCAATGTCTACACCATGCTCATAAACAATAGTAGCTTCACCAACTCTATGGCCAGAGAATGATATATAACCATTTCCTCTATGATTATGCTCCTCACTAGAACCATTCTGTCTGGAATATGATTTTATAGAAGCAACAACTAGCTTCAAGGACAACAAATTGCTTTGAATGTTTGCATCCTCGACACCACCTAGCCAATTTTTTTTATTGAAATATTTCACATGGAATTTCAATTCTCCTTTAATAGCATTGTATGAAATAAATTCTGCCCCCTCCTGTTTAGTTTTTCTTTTCAGTCGTTCCTCAAGTTTGTCCACTTGCATTCCCTTTGTACTATGCTGACCTGTCTTCTTGTCAACACATTGAACATTTAACAATGTTATCTCTGTTGGTTTGTCTAGGCCCTGTCCTAGAAATGGTTTTTTACTTTTATAGACATAAAGTTCACACTTTTTAAATTGAATAATATTGTCTAAATCTAGCTGCCTAACATCAGTTTCTCCAAAAAACTTAACATACGCATAGCCTTTCCTTCCAAGGACAAAGTCTTTAACCTTGCATCAATAACCTGGTTCAGCACATTCTTTTGCTACTAGTTCTTTTATCGTTGGTTCAATATAACAGTTAGAATGTTGAAGTTTGGGCATCAGTGCTTCAATGTCTGCACCATGCTCATAAACAATAGTAGCTTCACCAGCTCTATGGCTAGAGAATGATATATAATCATTTCCTTTGTGATTATGCTCCTCACGAGAACGATTTTGTCCTGAAGATGATTTTACAGGAGCAAGAACTAGCTTCAAGGACATCAAATTTCTCTAAATGTTTGCATCCTCCACACCACCTGGCCAAATTTTTTACTAAAATATTTCACATGGAATTTCCATTCTCTGTTAATAGCATTGTATGACATAAGTTTTGCCCCCTCTTGTTCAGTTTTTCTTTTTAGTCATTTCTCAAGTTTGTCCACTTCCACGCCCTCTGTACAATGCTGACACGTCTTCTTATCAACACATTGAACATTTAACAATTTTATCTCTGTTGATTTGTCCAAGCTCTGTCTTGGAAATAATGTTTTACTTTTATAGATAGAAAGTTCACACTTTTTAAATTGAATATATTGCCTAAATCTAGCTGCCTAACATCATTTCTCCAAAAACTTAGCATACCTAGAGCCTTTCCTTCCAAGGATAAACTCCTTAACCTAGTAGCAATAACCTAGTTGAACACGTTCTTTTGTTACTAGTTCTTGTATCGTTGGTTCAATATAGTAGTCAGAATGTTGAAGTTTGGGCATCAGTGCTTCAATGTCTGCACCATGCTCGTAAACAATAGCAACTTCACCAGCACTATGGCTTGAGAATGATATATAACCATTTCCTCTATGATTATGCTCCTCACTAGAGCCATTTTATTGTGGAAGATGATTTTACAAGACCATGAACTATCTTTGAAGACAACAAATTGTTCTGAATGTTTGTATCTCCACACCACCCTGCCTATTTTCTTTGGCATCTAGAAAACAACCAATCCCAAAAGATGAGAAAACCTCAATATAAAATGTCCATGCATTTTTAATCACAAAAAGTTGTAACAGATTATATCCAAAGATTACTTTAGCTATTAAGGTTAGAAAAGTTATTTTCAGGTTCCTGTGCAAATTCATCATTAAAAAATAACATTGTACCATTGCTATCTTCTCCCATAGTTCATGAAAAATGCAAACAACATGCACCGGATAGCAGCAAGATTGCCATACAACATACTGTTTGATAAAGTTTCAATTTTTACTCAATGAATCAACTCTCAAGAATAAGCAACAAAATGAAATCCACATTGCACACTTAACAACATAAAAGATTTAAGAAATATCCTATGTTCCACAATATTTTAAAGATTATATTTGTATCATATAATCTCAAGTGCTAAAATATTTGTATCCTCACAAATATTTCTCACTCTAAATACATTTGAAAGTTGTGAATACTAAGCCAATTCATTTTTATTATCCTCACAAGATAATGCTTCCATTTTTATTAATATGATAGAATACATATTATAAGTCATTCAGTCCATAATTATAATGCAATTATGATATTATTTGTAATAATACATACATACAAATAATCACATAATAAGCTCCCAAATCAAATGTAAAAAGTACATTTATTTAAGCATACATGGCCCACCCAGTAACTTTGGAATCAATCAAAACAAGGAATTGGAAATTCATAGCTTCACACACAAACAATCAATGGATGATGCACCCTATCCCTACAATTGTACAAGTGAAGCCTCGTTTCACAAACATTCCTCCAAGGGAATTTGAAGCTTTTGTTTCCTTCTTTTGGAGTGAGCTTCTTTTGTATAAAGAATTTTGATCCATTGCAAATGACATTGGCTCGTCCATATATGAGATTATGGAGGGGTGGGAGCGGCTAGCAGGGACTTACAATGCATGGTATGTTTCACGTTTCTCATGCTATTCCCTCGCCTCAGTCACCATTGCTGTTGCTTATTCTAACTGGTGTTGCGACATTAAATGTCAATGCATCCACGATCCATGCTATCATTTGGATACTGTTGAAAGAAATGAACCTGCTTGAGGGGCAACCATTGGCAACATTCTAGGAGAGCATGTATTGTGTTCAATACATTTTAATTGATGAAACGAGGCTTCATCAGGGCAAGGCTTTTGTCTTGTATTGATAGGTGCTTTGCATGAAGCATTTCCAATGTGTAGCCAAGTTCCCTTTGGTGGGCATTCTGTTATCCTTGTTGGTGATTAGGGTTAGTTGTCACCTATCAGAGACATTCCCTTGTATGCAAGCAACTCGTATAGGGCAACCCTATGGCATTCTATTGAAACTGTAGTTACATTGAATGATGTCTTCCATCAAGAAGGTGGTGACCAGCCACATATTTAGTTTCAAAAACTTCTAGCCAATCTTAGAGATGCAGATCCATGACTATCAGATCGAGAACTCCTTATGTCATGTATTGATACTTTCCTTGGCCTTGATGAACTTACTAAATTCCACTCCTCCATAAATTTGTTTCCAACAAATGCCCTGGTTGCTCAACATTACAAAAATATGTTAAGATCATTGGGGGTGCCCTTTGCACGTTGTACTACTAAACAAACAAGGGGAAGATCTAATACAAACCTAGAAGAAGAGTGGTTGCCTTCCACAGTTCCTTTGTGCGATGGCCAAAAGGTTATGGTCACCTCAAATCTATGGGTTGTTTCTAGACTTGTCAATGGAGCTCTGGGACTGTTGTGTCTATTTTCTATGCAAATGGTATCAACCCTCTTGGGCTTTCAAGCTTCATCGTGGTTAGGTTTGATAATTACGAAGGATCGTTTAGGGATTCATGTGACCAATGCCTAGTGCTAGTTGCTCTTGTGACTCATGGTTCTCACAGACAGCCCCCCCTCGAAATGGCATGGGCTTTGACCATCCATAAAGCCCAGGGAGTTACACTTGATAGGGTCATGATAGACATAGGGCCTATTGAATGTCAGAGGTTGCTCTGCATTATTGTTTTGTGTGTCCATCATTTCCTAGATGATTGCATCTTGCTTGCCTTTACCTTCCAACGATATGCTCACATGTATGACAATGCATACATAACTCTCAAGAAAAGGGAGGAGGCTCGTCTCATGGATCTTGGAGCCCTGGTTCCATAGCACTATCATCCATTTGTGCTCTCTCAATCGTTCACGTTGAAGTTGTGTACATTGCATTGGCTTTTTTGCCCAAATACAATATTCCTTTTCTATTATTGTTCTTCTCCATCTTATCAAATAACACTTCTTGCATATACCTATCGGCGTGCCCATTGCACATTTCATGTGATTGCTACACTTATATACTTGAAATATTATACTCATCATCATTATCTAGTATTTATATATTTAGTAGTACTTAATAAATATTAGTAATATTCAATTTATAAATTTATCTAATTCATATATAGTAACCTAACTAAATTGTATTTGATTGTTATTGTGCATATATAAATTTAGGTAGTTGAACAATTACCATAACTAAGCCTTAAATTATATGAACAACCACAACATATATTTGCAATTCGAAATTTCTCATTTTGACACCTAACCAAATAAACTACTTTACTCTAGCAAACAAACTAATTAACTTTTTGTTTAGTATAAAAGTTATTATTTCCCATTGTAACAAGCTAATTGTAACAATCAATATTTGCTAGTCCTTTTAATTGGTTATTATCAATTATAATTTCCACCATGTTGCAATAGAAGGGACTAATCACTACGTGACACTTATTAGTAGTGGAAGCTTCTAAAATACTTTCTATTATTTCAAACTTTTCAAGAAATCATAAATTAAAGTTCATATAAAATAAATATTCTTGTCAATTAATTGTAGATTTTAAAAAAAATCTACAATTAAAATAATTTGTTAAACCTATGAATAAAATTATTTTGTTAATTATCTTTTTAATGTAAGCCATTGATTATGCATTATGGATGTACTTGGGCAAAAACTTTTCCCTTAATACATTTGTAAATCAAAATTATATATTTCTATAAATTTTTAAATTGAAAAAAAAATGATTTGATTGCCAAATAAATTTTAAAAGTTCGTTCTATGGGTATCATATTTGCCACTAAATGATGGGTTTAATTAGTTCTAACTAATACTTTGGTGCTGGTATGACTATTTTGCAATCCTTAGGGTGCTTCTCATATCCAAGCCCCTTGGAAGTACTCAAACAATGTCATATCTCCTGTAACCTATATTCTAGGTGGAACATGGTCCATGGTCATTTCATGAATACTATGCCTTTGACGAAGGCTTTTTTAATTTTAAAATGTACTTTACCTCCTTTACCGGTCGTATGAAAGCCTAGAAATCAGTGAAACCTGTCACTACATTCTTTTATTCAAGCCTCAATTACTCTCATATACTAATACAAACGAGTCACATTCAGATAACCCACTAATTGATCAACTTAAACTATTTTAACAAACCCACCATGAATTTCTCAGCAAAATCGTCAATCATTATTTATGTGAGGAATTTGTCCTCTGTACAGGATCTCCTAAGCACAAAACAGAGTACTTCAAATTAAAAGAATTTAAGGCCACATACAATCTGCGCAGTGATTATAAAAAAGGCCTTAAAAGAAGGAATCCAACTGCAATACAGTGAAAACATTCAGGAATCCCATCTTCTGAGAAATTAGTTTGAGTTTAAAACAACTTTACAGCAGAATTTTGTTGCTCTACTTGGAAGATCTGATTAATTTATAGAAGAAATGAGAAATTTGTGAGGAGTAACCATCTACATTCCAAACAAGGCTAGGAAATAACATTTGGGTTATAGATTTCTCATGGCCACTGAGATTTGCAGCAGTTGATTGGAAAGTCTGATGTGATAATGACAATGAATAATGATGTGGTAATGACAATGAATAATGAATCAGATAGAAAGGAAATTTGTTATATGAAAAATTAAGTTCAGACTTTCTCAAATTCTTGTATTAATATTCTCATTATTTTATAGATATATATAAAAGAAAGTAGAATATTCACAAAAAAGGATTGGGTAGAAAAGATATCATACCTCAAAATCTAAGGGAACTTAAGCCCAAAATATAGATGGAAACAAAGGGTCAAGCCCTAAAAACACTTAAACTACTAAAACAGCAGCAGAAGGCTGATATTGATTGTCAGGATTATTCTCCCAGTAGAATCATCTATCTGCTCCCAACCAGAAAGAACACCATCATTGTCAAGATTCTCCTCCATAGGCTGCTGGCCACCTAAATTTCAAAGGCAGTAAATTTTTGTATTATATACTTAATAGAAAAATAATTTCGAAGGCAGTAAACTGCAATATGAGATTGATGGCACTCAATCGCATACAACTGTGAGTAATGCAGAAACACCCACTTGCAGTGCAGTCATTGCACAAAGGACAAACCAATCAAACTGAGACAACAATTACAAATACTAATGAAACTATAAATACATGTGAAGTAATTTTGCAGCACTAAGGAATCCTTTTATTAATTGCCTCTGCCTTCTTACACTCCAACTTCTTTTAGACAAATAATTAAAAGTAGTCCTCTGACCTCTTACATTCAATTTATTATACAGCTCAAGAATTATTAATGCCATTAGAGAGCGTTGCAGTGCAAAGCACAGGGCTCTTAAAACTAATTCCATTAATGCTGCAGTCTTGAATAAAGATGGTGATCATATTGAGCTTCGTCCTCTTGCTCAATATGATCAGCAGGGGCAAGTAAACATGTCCTCAACACATCACACAAGGAAAACATGAAATGACATGGCCAACAACAGAGTCCCACAATCACATGGATTATCATCATGGCTGCCTTCTAAATGTTGTAATTTGCTTCTCAAAAGCCCTGCCTTAACAACCCAATATACTAATTATCAACTAAGCAAAATCTAAATCAATATCAATAGCAATAACAATAGCTTTCTGCTCACAAAATCTGCGTTTTATTTTAGATCCCTGCTTCCAATGTCCACCACACTCTCTTGCTCAGTGCTGGAATGGATTTTCTTTATTTACTAACCTTTCTAATTATTCCAAGCGTAGGAGAGAAGGATTATAATAAGTGTGTCGGCCCATATTTGGTTTTAAAATTTAGTTGCATCTTTTTATTTAATTTAATTTTTTTTAAGCCTTCATTAGATTAGATTAGGAGAGTGTCCTCTTAACATCTGACTTTTTTTTTTAATATTGTACAATTATTTTTAGTTAATAAAAATAAATATTATTTAAAAAATTCTTGATTTATCTTAATTTTAATTTTAATTTAAAAGATTACAGTTATAATTTAACTTTCTTCTTAGTAGTGGAAGCTTCCAAAGTATTTCCTAACTTTTCGAGAGTTGAAGTTAATAATTTTTTTTTCCAGAATAGGTGCCTTGTATATTGAAAAGGAAAAATAAATAATTTACGGTAAATAAGGGTCACTAGATGACTAGTTATGTCATTATAATATGTTTAAAAATTAGTATTTAATTTTGTTATGTATTAATCGTTTGGCTAAACTCTAAAGAAAGTTTTTTGTTTAACTTACAAGATTTTGAATGATTGTTAATAGAGTCCACACTTCACAAAATAAATTTTAAAGAAAATCATTTATATCTTAAATTTATTAGCCTGCTAATAAACAAAGGTACTCATTGAGGTAGTAGATACCTATCCTAAAAAATGCATTCTTCTACTAGAATCGACTTGCATGATGTTGGCAGAGGGTTGTGGGGTGACATATTCTACACATTATGGCTAGCAAAATGGTTAAATATAGCCATTATAATTTGATCTCTAATAAACAAGATACCTATTGTTGAATGCAAATTCAAACATGGGTCTTTATTGTATATCATTTCATTAAATAGCAACCCTCTTGTGAGACACTATGAGCCATTTTATACCCAAATTTATAAGAACAATGTGTTATCTATTAAGAGCCTACCAAAATGTAGAAATGAATTGGAATTACATTATGCCTAATATACATATATGAGCTTGTTCAGTGTTATTTGTTTATATCTTCTCATGCAAAAAATGGATTGTTAAATATATTAAATTTTGTCATATTTCATCATCACAAATACAAACATCAAATATATGCAACAATTTTATACAATTTGTTGGCACACCCTCTACATTTTAAAATTTTACATTTAATTGTTAGATGTGGGTGTTGTATTTTGACCTAGGATTCTTGAATTGTAAAATTTGCTCTCATTAGTGTCATGTTGCTTTGCTCTCATTAGTGTCATGTTGCTTGATCCTTGCTTGCAAGAAATCCATTCCTACATTTGCATAGTCTTTTCCCTACTTATATGGTTGTAAGTTTTTTAATATATGAAATGGTTGTAATCCCTCTTTACAAGGCAAAGGGGTGCTTCACGATCTATGTAATATACTTGTGACCCTATATGATACTATTTTATTCCTTTGGTGATCCCTTGTTTAAAGTCCATGTCTTGTTTCAATATCGAGCTTTTTTTTAACTCGTGGTTTTTGATCTATTTCATTAGTGACTTGTGATAACTAGTCTCTAAGATTTTGAGTGATCACTTTATAACATAATAATAACAATGATGGTTTACTAGTTCTCGGGTCATTGGCAACCTAACTAGTTAATCTCCAATGACTTCCCGTGGAGCCAAGGCCTTCATTTAAACTAATTCCATAGTAACGTTGGTATCCGCCTTTGTTTCTATTGAATCCTTGCACTTTTCATTATATTTTCAAGTTGACAAGGCTCCAATTAAACTAATTCCATATCAACGTTGGTATCCGCCTTTGTTTCTATTGAATCCTTGCACTTTTCATTATATTTTCAAGTTGACAAGGCTCCAATTAAACTAATTCCATATCAACGTTGATATCCGCCTTTGTTTCTATTGAACCCTTGCACTTTTCATTATATTTTCAAGTTGACAATTATAGTATAGTAATTATAGTGAAGATAATCTTCAACTAGTTAGTTATTATTATTATTATTGGTATTGTCTAACCAATCTAAAAGTTTTTATTTTATTTATTTATTTAATTTTCTTATTGTAGAGTTTTTGAATCAACCAATTAAATCTTGATAAAACGTCACATAATTTGACAAGTTGCTAAAAACACTATTTACTTGATAACATGTATAATTTTAATGAATAATAACCAAAATATCATTTACTTCCAATAATAATAGATTAAAAAATTAAATTCTTATTATGATTAAAAAAACATTAATAATATTTATTTTACAATATTGTACAAAAAGTACAAGTATCGAGTGTTTCAAACATTTATTATCATTGTCATAGTGATATGACTCATGATAAGTCCCATCACCATTTAAATACTATACTAATTATTATTATCTATTATTTATTAAGATTGACAAGTACCTAAAGTATTTATTATTAGCCCACTTTTTTATTTTTCTAAATTAATAAAAAAATGTCATGTCAATATCCTTCATTAATTATATATACTTAGTTTAGGTCGAGAGGGTAAGCACATCGAACCACATCTATGAAGAATCCATGTTTTTGGTGAAATATTATACTCATCACTATTATCTAGTTTATATATATTTCATAATTATTATAATATATATTAATATTATTCAATTATAAATTTATCTAATTCATATATAGTCACCTAATTAAATTATATTTGGTTGTTATTGTGGATATATAAATTTATGTAATTGGAAAATTATCATAACTAAGCCTTAGAAAATTATATGAACAATCACAACATATATTTGCAATACAATTTTTTTCATCTTGACACTTAACCAAATAAACTATTTCCCACTGTGGCATGGTAACTAGAGCCATATTTTGCGTTCTTCACCTCGTGGAATTGAACTGACTATGCCAACACGTCAAGGTGGGTGGGTGTATGCTAGAGGAGGCCCTATTTTGTTCCTCAAGTGTCCCAATACTTTTGGGCTATACGGTTCTAGCAAAGTCTCGTAAGAGACATAAGAGCAAAAAACTATCAAACTGTGACAGAGTGGTTCTCAGAGTTTGTAACACTTAAGAATGATCCCAATTGGATGTCAGGTCCCTCCACAATAACCTCTCTTAGTTTTCATCAAATCAACATTATTTGACCATGCCAACAATTGATACATTCTTGCAAAATACTTCAATGATGTTTAGTGTAAAGGTGCCAAGAGCCATATTTTGCATTCTTCACCTCATGGGACCAAACTAACTATGCCAACATGTCGGAGTAGGTGGGTGTATGCTAGAGGAGGCCTCATTTCATTCCCTAAGTGTCTCAATCATTTTAGGTTACACGGTTCCAACAAAGTCTCTTAAGAGACCTAAGAGCAAAAAAATGTCAAACTTTGATGGAGTAGTTCTCGAAGTCTGTGGCACATAGGAATGATTTGTTTGTACCTACATCTGGATGTCAAGTCTCTCCACAATAATCTCTCTATTTTAATCAACTCAACGCCATTTGCCTATGCCAATAATGGATGCATTCTTGTAAAATGCCTTAGTGGCGTTTAGTGTAAAGGTGCCAAGAGCCATATTTTTTGTTCTTCACCTCATGGGATCGAACTAATAGTACCTGTTAGGTCTCAAAAATGCAGGTCGTTAACCCTAAGAGGTTGCCAGGCTCTCTTGACGTTTTTGGCTAACTGACACGGGGTAGATATGGCTAAACCCCCTTCACTTCAGGCTCTGCCAGACCTAGGCGGGTAAACCTCTAATTAATAAAGAAGATAAAGAGATGATCACTACTTTAATCAGAATTAATCTAACTATTGATAATGGCACAAATTATAAAAACAGATAAAAAGATAGTAAGTTAATTCTAGATAATCTAAATTGTAATGCTAAAACAATAATGCAATCTAACTAAGTAAATCTAAAATAAATTTGTATAAGTGATAATGAAAATACTAGACCAGTGCCTTGTTGAATATAGAGTCAGTATGATCATGAAATAAATGACTGTTTGTTTGGTAAGAACTCGAACTATTTGGCATAAAAAATAGGTATGTAACTTGTACAACCCTGCAAGGAAATAGTTAGTATTCCATACTTACATATATCCAATTGACAAAATATTACCTGCATTTATCTAAAAGGATTTAATCCTTGCTTGAAGGAACCTATTAGAATAATACTGCAATTGTAACAGATTTATCAAAAATTGGAGACAAAATACAAACCCTAACTATATGACTCTTCTTACAAATCCATGACAATGTCTTCTGAATTACTATGACAGATTTAAAGGATTTAATTCTGAAAGCAGAAAACAGTTGATCTTATCACACTATAACAACAAATGTGTATAGACAACTTGAAGATATGCTTGATAACTCAAATTGAATAACAGAGAAAACTTTGAAAGGAGACAGTCATATAATTGAATAAATTTAACAGATAGTTGATACCGAAATCTGTAGTCACTGCTTCATGCTTACAAACTTGACTTCATCAGAGAATGCTTGTACATGATCTACCAAAAATAAAATATATTAAAAGTGAACTAGCATTGCTGTTCAAATCTAATCTATAGTATCCCTTGTTCTATTGTAGAATCTCTCCCTATAATCCAATAATTTTTTCTGGTCTTGGTCATCTCTTATAAAGAGTGGCATACAAGCTTCAAACCAGTTACAATAGTTGTGACGGTTGGTAATCGAAATCAGTATTTGTTCTAATAAAACATATTTAGGAAATTTAATACTCACCACAGATCATCAAATGGATAACCATTTCAGGGTCAAACAAAGCTCTTTAACTGTAGTTTTGCTTAATCTCCTTCGAGGGTTTCCTTATTATCCCTTATCAATATTTTATTCAGCTCCTCAAGATCCTTTCATGGGTGTTTATATAACTTGATCCCAGCTGTGTATATCCTACAAAAAACCCATATTTCAAATGTTAGAAGAGTATCTTAACTATTCAGATTAAATGTCATTTTAGGGTTTCTATATTTTGTGTCGGCAAGACCTTCTACATCACTGTAAGAATAACATTCTTCCCTGATCTGTTTGGTGTCCCTGATATGACTATCAGCAAAGGTCTCGTCGATGAACATAACCTTTGTTATCATTAGGATAAGATGCGATAACATATTTCACTTGACCCGATAGTAGTTGTTTCCTTGATCATCCATCTCGTTCTTCATCGGAATGACTGTCACAACATGTCCCCGACATCGTTGTGAGTTCTATTTCAGCCGAACTCGCCAGCTTTATTCTGATTCATTGCATCTTGCCGATGGTTCTTTGTCCGCTTGGTGAAACTCCTTAACAACTTCATCCAACGGTATAGCCTATACCGTTGGGGTGATCTTTGGAGTATTCTCTGATATGCTTTCCTTACGCCGATAATCATTGTTTTCGATTTAATCGATATGACCATGCAATCTCTTTCCGATGAAAGGTCATTGATGTGAATTTACTCATTGGTGATTCTTAATATCTTCTCACAGATCGTTAGTCTCACGCCGATACTCATTTCCTTTTGCATATCGAGAATGTATCTTTAATTTATATCTTTTCTTGTATATTGGCTTGTATATCGAATACATTTCTTTCATATACAAGCACGGCCCCAAGCTAAAATTCACAATATTTAATATGTCACTCAAATTCGGGCTCTTATAAACTTGTATATGCATTGGCAATATACATAAAGTCCCAGTGTGATACATTGTATATACTAGATTTAAATTTCTTTGAATTCTGGCTATGCATAGTGCCTTGTATGTGCCGCAATGCATGTTTACCGCAAACATACAAAGACTTAACATTAATTCATAATTGTTTCAGTTTCGGGCAATGTATATCGTGTTGTATGTTTTTATACAAATGCATTTGTATATCCATTTGAGGTGGGACCCATGCATGCATCTGCCTGTTTTGTATCCGCAAGCTTTATGCACTTTATATCTTGCATATATATACAAACAAATGTACAAAAATTTTGACCGTTCATTTTGTATCTTGTATATATGATCGAATGCTCCCTTTGTTTCACTGAATAATTGTTGAGAGTCTTACCGAAATTTCTTATCGGTATGATCTACATTGTCGGGGGGTCTTGTAAAGTATTCACCGATAGTAATATCTCATACCAATCGGTGTAACTTGGTAGCTTTCCCTCCGACGAAAGATCATCGGTATCACTTAGTTCATCAGTGACCTTTGAAATTTTCTTCTTGATGATCAATCTCACGCCGATACTTATTTCCTTTTGCATATTTCTCGGAGCTCCGTCGGTGAGAGGTGTAAGATCGGTATAAATTAAATTATCTTCGCCGATAATAATGGTCCCATCGATATGTTACCTTTGTCCTTGTCTGAAATCCTTTATGACTTCCATTATCGGTGTGACCTCCATACTCGGAGAGACTTGTAAAACATACCCCGATCAAGTCACCTTACACCAATCGGTAGGAAGTTTGTCTGTCTGATGAAGGGTTAACTGTGTCATGTGTTTAATGTTCATCTTTAATGAGCACTTCAACCATGTTGTATTAAGTCTTTAGGAATCAGAATAGATCAAATCCAAATATTTCTATCAACTCAATTGTTAATCTCTGCTTGAAAACAACTGTGGATCTTCCCATATATGCTCACATACTGAAATCTTTGGATGATTGAAACTTAATATTTGCCAAAAAATAACCTGGGAATTTCAGTCCTAATAGTGGCTCTTTCTGGGGATGTATGCCCCTTGTGGGCATAGCAAGATCCCAAATTTCTGAAGGAGCAAACCAATGCCTTCTTCATTTGACGACGGGTGAACTATGAAGGGTGGTGAATATCCTGGGTTATTGCTTTATGAAAAACTTTTATTTCCTGATAAGAGAGCTCTCTTTAAGCAAGTTATTTGATTCTTCTAAACTACTGTGCATGGAAAAGACCATTTAGAGAGTTTAACCAGAATTGTCCATGCACTGGCAATTTTTTTCTCTTGGGTTCTTTTTAAGAGAAAAAATGTTTCAAGAACTACCCATGTACTGGCAGTTCTTGCTCCTCACTAGACATGTTCTATACATAATATGAATCCTCTCCTGCCTTACCATTGATGACAAAAGGTCCAATCCATAGGGCATCAAATTTTCCATGCTTCCCCTTTTCTTGATTTCTGGTATTCCAAATGAGGACTATATCACCTACTTCAATTTTTTTGAATGTTGCCTTTTTGTCATATAGGTACTTTATCTGCATTTGCATTTTTTTATTTTGCTGTATTACCTATTCCCTCATTTCGTTTAATTCCATTAGCTATTCTAGCCTTTCTTCCATCGGTTCTGGGACATCCCAATCCTCTTGGAGGATAAACTTACATACTGGCAGCAAGTTGTGTATCGGGAGTCTGGCATGAGTTCCATATACTAGTTCAAATGGTGATTTGCCAATTGCTTTCTTTACTGTGATCCTATTAGCCCATAATGTAAATATCAACTTAGAGTCCCAAGCTTTCTTATTATTGTCCAACATTCTTTTTACAATCTTCAAAATACTCTTATTGCTAGACTCAGCCTGCCCATTACCTTGTGGATGGTAGGGAGAAGAGTATGAGATCGTAATGCCATAAGATTTACAAATTTTTTTAAACTCATCCGATCTAAAACACATCCCATTGTCAGTTATAAGCCTCAGAGGTACCCCAAATCTAGTTAAAATGTTTTCCAATAGGAAATTGATCACAACCTTGCTGGTTGCTTGTTTAGTGGGCACTGCTTCTACCCATTTTGTGAAATAGTCGATGGCTACTAATATCCATTTATGACCACCACTTGATTTCTCCATAATTTCTCCTATAAAGTCAATTCCCCATTGGTGAAACGGGGCATCAACTTGCATAGGTCTCAAGGGTAATGCCCCTTGATATTTTAGCTTTCCTGAGAATCTTTGACATGCCTCACACTTCCTGGTAAAACTATAGGCATCATTGCAAACCTTGGGCCAATAGTATCCAGCCCTAAATATCTTGTGTGCTGTGGTTTTAGCTGAGAAATGGCCACCACAGACTCCATGATGCATCTCTTTTAAGGCAGATTTTGCTTGCTCTTCATCTAAACAAAATAACAAGATACCATCTTTGTTTTTCCAATAAGGATCTCCCTCTATAAGCACATATTTTGAAGCATGTAATTTTAGAGTCCTTTTCCTATTATCATCAAATCCTTCAGGGTATTTCATGTGCTTGAGGTAATACACTATGTTAGCATACCAAGGAGTTTTCTCAATACTTGTTATCATGTCCTCTTCATTTTCAATATTACATACTTGGACAGCATCAAGATTTGTTTCAGTCATCAGTTTTGCTAACCCTTGTCCCCTTACTAATTTTGTGATTTGAATTTCTATATCAAATTCCTGAAGTTGATTTATCCACCTACATCTCTTCCCGGTTACTTCACTCTGCATGAACACATCTTTGACTGCTGCATTCGGTACATAAGCTATCACCTTAGCCCCAACCAAGTAAGGTCTAAATGCCTTGAAGATTTCACCAATGCATAAGCTTGTTTTTCTGTGATATCATAGTTAAGTTCTGCATGTTGGAGTGATTTACTGAAAAAAGAAACATGCTGCTCATAACCCTCATTATTAACATAACTGCTGCTACTGTATGAAAAGATGCAAAGGAAAAGATCTGGAAAGGTTTACTAAAATTGGGAGACTTTAGCACTGGAGCTTCTTTAATTGTTCTTTTTATGGATGCAAAAGATTCTATGCATTCATCTGTCCAATTAATCTTTGCATTTTTCTTCAACATTCTAGATATAGGGTTAATTATTTCTGCAAAGTTCGATATAAACCTTCTCACAAAGTTTATTTGTCCAAAGAATGATTGTATAGCCTTAACCATCTTTGGGATAGGAACTTTGTCTATTGCCTCTACTCTCTCAGGATCAATCCTAACTCCATCTTTGGATACTATGTGCCCAAGTAATTTCCCCTCTGAAACTGCAAATTTGCATTTTTTGGGGTTCAAGGAAACACCATATTCTAATGCTCTAATAAATATCTTCTCAAGGTGATTCACATGATCCTCAGCCTTTTTTGAGTATGCAGTAAGGTCATCCTGGTATACAGCCATGATATCATTTATTAGACTTGCAAAAGCAATGTCCATTGCCCTCTGGAATGTGGCTCCAGCATTTGTAAGGCCAAATGGCATTCTCACGTATACATAAGTTCCCCATGGGGTTGTAAAGGCTATTTTGTATTGTTCAGATTCTTTAACCTTTACTTGATTGTATCCAGAGAACCCATCCATCATGGATAATAACTCACAGCTAGTAACTATCTACAACAAATTTTCCATGTTAGGCTATGGATAATTATCTTTGAGGGAGGATATGTTTAAGTTTCTAAAGTCAACACAAAGTCTAATATCCCCATTCTTCTTCCTAATAGGAACTAAATTTGAGACCCATGATGAATTCCTAATAGGTTTAATTATGCCAGCTTCCCTGAGTTTTATAAGTTCCTCGTACATTTTAGGTTCTAACACAGGGTTGATGGGTCTTTGTTTTTGTCTATAGGGCTTAGCATCATATTTAAGTGGAATTTCGTGTTGGAACAAATCTTCCCTATATGCTTTAAGATCATCATAAGACCAGGCAAACACATGTTTATATTTTCTCAATAATGTAATTAACATGCTTCTGATTGCAGGGGTTATTTTCTTTCCAATGTAGACCTTTTTAGGTGACAATTCAGTTCCCAAATTTATTTCTTCCACATCCTCCTCCTTTACTGTTACTTGCTTGGTAATGGATTGATCATTGGCATCAAAAACTCTTTCTAATGCTACTAAGACCTTAGGGATTTTATTTGTCTTAAGTTGGACAATTTCTTTCCCAAATAAAGTCTCTTTACCATCATTCTTCTCCACAAAAGCATTAAGATCAATCTCTTGATTCTCATACTGATCTGTACAGTGCAAAAATTTGAGTAAATTAGCATCATTATCAAAAACCTGCCAGTTATATATGTTGTCTGGGATAGTTGGTCTTGTTTTGAGCTCAACTTCTGAAATACCTGTCAAGGTAATGTCGTCCTTTTTCAAAGCTATGTTTGCAAGGAAGTCAACCATCATATTTTTTGACCTATCTATCCAACTTATTGAAAAAACATCAAACAATTCTATATCATCCAGGACTGCATTTCTGTGTTGTTTCAGTCTTTTGTTTTTTGGGGAATATTTACCTTTGACTTGTGAAATAATCAATTCAGAATCTCCATACACTGATAACAATTTGATTTTGTGTTTTCTAGCGATGTTTAGCCCAATTAAAAGTGCTTCATATTCAGTTATGTTATTTGTGCACTCAAAATTCAGAGAAAAATAATATTTGAATGTTTTTCCTGATGGTGATATAAACAACACCCCAGCTCCATTTCCTGCCTTACTACATGCGCCATCGAAATACATGGTCCATACTTCATTTTCATCAATTTTGGCTTCGTAGTAAATTGGGTTTGTATTATGCAATTTTGACTGTTCTTCCACCCTGAATGTACTGAAGTCTGTGTCATAGAAACAAATCATTTGATTTGGATTAATTTTCTCTATAATATCTTCATACCTTGGCTCCCTATAGAGTTTAACTACCTGTGTTCCCAATGGGATAGTAGCATAAGATAAATCTAATTGCACACTTCCCCCTACCATGGCAGTCAATTGTCTAGATAACAACATTCCATAGTTAGGTGGGATATCTACCACAGTGATGTCAATTTTATAAGAGGCTTCAGGATGAGATGCTAATTTTATCTCAACATCTTTCATGATTCCAACAACAGGGACATATCTGTTATCCATTGCATAACATTTACTGAATGTAGTATCCACCCACATTCCTGACTCTTTCATAACAGCCATGGGCATTATGTTTACTGCTGCTCCTGAATCAAGCATACAATTCCTGATTAATTTGTTGTTTATCAGCAAGGTAATATAGAATGGATCTACTTGAGATGGATTTTTCATTAATGTTTCACCCAGGTACACCTCAGGTATTTTGGTAGATTCTTGTTGCATATTTATTTTAGGGCTATGTTGTTCGGGTCTTTTGTCTGATATATCTGATATCATCTTCACCACTATATTTTTATATTTTTCCACCTTCATCATTTCTAGAAGTGGCATAGATATTTTCATTTGAGAAACAACTTGAGCAATATCAAATGAGGGATTTATATTTAGTTCTGACCTATCAACTTTTGTTTGCCCCTTTTCCTCAGTTTTTGTGCTATCCTTTTTGTTCAGTGTGTCAACAAGTGGTATATCATGAGGTGTTTTCTCAGCTTTACTTTTATCATTCTTACCGGAAGTCTGATTTTTTATAAATATACTTTTGGGAGTTCCTTGTTCATGATTTACTATTCTGTTTATGAGATTATAGCTATTTTTGGCTTGTACTACCGCAGCTAATGTTAAGGCTCTTCTGTCTTCCTCAGAGGGTTTTCACCAATTGTAACTTTTTGTTGCATTGAGGTCATATCCAGAATTTCCTAAGTCTTTTTCATGGTCAGAAAATACTTCTTGTTCTCCTATGTTCACATTATATTTTTGTGCTCCTACATCATATTCATACCCTGCTTCCTCGCCAGATGAAAAATCTTCTTCAATAGTGAAAGGTGTGATACCCAACATATTTATAGTATGATGATCCATCTCAGGGTTATAAGGTACATGATCTTTTTGTATTGATTGTGCTACCACACAATAATCAGGAGAATGTGGTAAGTTACAGGGCTACACCATGGATTATTTTCCATCACATGGACTCCACTTTTCTTCAAAGGGTCGGGGGTGTCTTTTCCATAGTTATGTCTCCTGTTAGTATCCACGGGCTTTCCATCTTTCCAGTTCATATGATATGGCATATCATGGAGTCTTGGTCTTTCATTCTTATGTGAATATTCTTGCTTGTTTGCAGGGGGATTAGGATTTTGAGGAACTATTATATTTTCTCTTTTTTTGATCATCCCAGTAGCGTTTTTATTGTTTTCAATGGTGAGAGCCATTTTTTGTGCTTCTGCCAAGGTTCTAGGACTTTTGCCCTTGAGTTCATAACCTATCTTCAGGTCAAATGCTTTAAAATATATGCTAAGGGCTGCTTGGTTGTTCAATTTGGATTCTTGTGGGACCTTGTTATATAGTTTAGTGAATCTCAAATTAAAATCATACACCTGTTCATTTTGATACTTTTGAATAGTTATTAGTTCATGAAGAGCAAATTCTGGGGCACATTGATTTCTGAATTGTTCTAAAAATTGATTGTGGAGGTTTGTCAAGGAATATATGAAGCGTCTGGTAAGCTATTTACCCAGTCACTTGCTTCATTAGTAAGAGATATCATAAACAATTTCATTTTGATATCTTCATATTCGTTACCAATGTCCTGTATAAAAGTATTGAATCGTTTGATATGTTCTTTAGCAGTCAATTCATTGCTTCCTTTAAACTTAGGGACATTTTTTCTCCAACTATTATCCATGGGATAAGGATATAGTTGACATCCAGTCAAATCAAATTGTCTGGCCATACTTGTAGGATTAGGAGGTGGTATATTTGGGTATGGCGGATAACATTGGTATCCAAATGGAGGCTATGGATACATATTGGGTTGGGCATATTGCTGAGGATACATATTTTGTTGTGGGAGGGTTGCTGATATTGATTATTATGTCCATGCCCTGGCAGTGGATGTTGTTGGTGAACATTCCCAGTATTTGCAGGTGGAGGTCTTTGCATTTGCCTATTTTGTAGAGGAGGATTATTGTATGTATTATGGGGTACCCTAATGTTTCCAACAGTGGTAGTATTATGAGGCATTCCATGCGGATTGATATTGTTATTGTTTCTGTGTGGGGGTACATATTTGGTTGAGTTTCGTGCCTGAAGATCTAAAAGGGTCATTTGTCTATTGATTTCTTTAGCTCTTTGTATCATTTGTTGTCTATTTTTGAGTCTTTGTTCTTGATATTCTAAATGTATAGCAAGTTCCTGATCAATCATACAGTCAAAGTCTATGATAGCTTGATCACTTGTATGTTCATGATTTTCCTCACCCTGATTTTCTATCTCATCTGTCCTTTGTGGTTGTGCTTCCCGATTGAAAACACCATTATGATTATCCGTTGGTGTCTTGGGATTATCACCTTCAGCATGGAATGGGGAAGTAGATATTGTATAATTTTGGCCAAGAGGACTTGTATTCTCTGGAGGGATTTGGTTATTATTACTATGAGACTGACTTGATATCCTAGTCTTCTTAGTAGGAGCCCTTAAAGGTGGGGATGATTGCAGTTTTTTACCATCAGCTTTAGATCTCCTACCATCCATTATAACACTTTTATCAAAAAATAGATTTGAGTTTTGTGTAGAGTCGCCACCTCTATTTAGAGGACTAATCAATCTTCTGGGTTTTTCCTTCCACTAGCAGAGTTATGCCTTTTAATTCTCTGACTCTAACAATATGGTCTACCACCAGGTTTCTCTATGTGTTGTCCCCAGCAGAGTCGCCAATTCTGTTAGGTCTCAAAAACGTAGGTCGTTAACCCTAAGAGGTTGCTAGGCTCTCTTGACATTTTGGCTAACTGACACAGGGTAGATATAGCTAAACCCCCTTCACTTCAGGCTCTGCCAGACCTAGGTGGGTAAACCTCTAATTAATAAAGAAAATAAAGAGATGATCACTACTTTAATCAGAATTAATCTAACTATTGATAATGGCACAAATTGTAAAAACAGATAAAAAGATAGTAAGTTAATTCTAGATAATCTAAATTGTAATGCTAAAACAATAATGCAATCTAACTAAGTAAATCTAAAATGAATTTGTATAAGTGATAATGAAAATACTAGACCAGTGCCTTGTTGAATATAGAGTCAGTATGATCATGAAATAAATGACTGTTTGTTTGGTAAGAACTCAAACTATCTGGCATAAAAAATAGGTATGTAACTTGTACAACCCTGCAAGGAAACAATTGGTATTCCATACTTACATATATCCAATTGACAAAATATTACCTGCATTCATCTAAAAGGATTTAATCCTTGCTTGAAGGAACCTATTAGAATAATACTGCAATTGTAACAGATTTATCAAAAACTGGAGACATAATACAAACCCTAACTATATGACTCTTCTTACAGATCCATGACAATGTCTTCTGAATTACTGTGACAAATTTAAAGGATTTAATTCTGAAAGTAGAAACTAGTTGATCTTATCACACTATAACATCAAATGTGTATAGACAACTTGAAGATATACTTGATAACTCAAATTGAATAACAAAGAAAACTTTGAAAGGAGACAGTCATATAATTGAATAAATTTAACAGATAGTTGATACCGAAATCTACAGTCACTACTTCATGCTTACAAACTTGACTTCATTAGAGAATGCTTGCACATGATCTACCAGAAATAAAATATATTAAAAGTGAACTAGCATTGCTATTCAAATCTAATCTATAGTATCCCCTGTTCTATTCTGGAATCTCTCCCTATAATCCAATAATTTTTTCTGGTCTTGGTCATCTCTTATAAAGAGTGGCATACAAGCTTCAGACCAGTTACAATAGTTGTGACGGTAACCGAAATCAGTATCTGTTCTAGTAAAACATATTCAGGAAATTTAATACTTGCTACCAATCATCAAATGGATAACCATTTCAGGGTCAAACAAATCTCTTTAACTGTAGTTTTGCTTAATCTCCTTCGAGGGTTTCCTTATTATCCCTTATCGATATTTTATTTAGCTCCTCAAGATCCTTTCATGGGTGTTTATATAACTTGATCCCAGCTGTGTATATCCTACAAAAAACCCATATTTCAAATGTCAGAAGAGTATCTTAACTATTCAGATTAAATGTTGTTTTAGGGTTTCTATATTTTGTGTCGGCAAGACCTTCTACATCGCTGTAAGAATAACATTCTTCCCTAATCTGTTTAGTGTCCCCGATATGACTATCAACAAAGGTCTCGTCGATGAACATAACCTTTGTTATCATTGGGATAAGATATAGCGTTGGGAAAACATATTTCACTTAACTTGATAGTAATTATTTCCCCGATCATCCATCTCGTTCTTCATCGGAATGACTGTCACATGTCCCCGACATCATTGTGAGTTCTATTTCGGCCAAACTCGCCAGCTTTATTCTGATTCATTGCATCTTACCGATGGTTCTTTATCCACTTGGTGAAACTCCTTAACGACTTCGTCCATCGGTATAGCTTATACCGTCGGGGTGATCTTTGGAGTATTCTTCGATATGCTTTCCTTACGCCGATAATCATTGTTTTCGATTTAATCGGTATGACCGTGCAATCTCTTTCCGATGAAAGGTCATCAGTGTGAATTTACTCATTGGTGATTCTTAATATCTTCTTACAGATTGTTAGTCTCACGCTAATACTCATTTCCTTTTGCATATTGAGAATGTATCTTTAATTTATATCTTTGCTTGTATATTGGCTTGTATATCGAATACATTTCTTTCATATACAAGCGTGACCCCAAGCTAAAATTCACAATATTTAATATGTCATTCAAATCCGGGCTCTTATAAACTTGTATATGCATTGGCGATATACATAAAGTCCCGGTGTGATACATTGTATATACTAGATTTAAATTTCTTTGAATTTCGGCTATGCATATCGCCTTGTATGTGCCACAATGTATGTATACTGCAAACATACAAAGACTTAACATTAATCCATAATTGTTTCAGTTCCGGGCAATGTATATCATGTTGTATTTTTTTATACAAATGCATTTGTATATCCATTTGAGGTGGGACCCATGCATGCATCTGCCTGTTTTGTATCCACAAGCTTTATGCACTTTATGTCTTGCATATATATACAAACAAATGCACGAAACTTTTGACCGTTCATTTTGTATCTTGTATATATGATCGAATGCTCCCTTCGTTTCACTGAATAATCGTTGAGAGTCTTACCAAAATTTCTTATCGGTATGATCTACATTGTCGGGGGGTCTTGTAAAGTATTTGCCGATAGTAATATCTCATACTGATCGGCGTAACTTGGTAGCTTTCCCTCTGACAAAAGATCATCGGTATCACTTAGTTCATCGGTGACCTTTGAAATTTTCTTCTCGATGATCAATCTCATGCCGATACTTATTTCCTTTTGCATATTTCTCGGAGCTCTGTCGGTGAGAGGTGTAAGATCGGTATAAATTAAATTATCTTCGCTGACAACAATGATCCCACTGATATGTTACCTTTGTCCTTGTCTGAAATCCTTTATGACTTCCATTATCAGTGTGACCTCCATACTCAGAGAGACTTGTAAAACATACCCTGATCAAGTCACCTTACATGGATCGGTATGACTGGAAGTTTGTCTGTCCGATGAAGGGTTAACTATGTCATGTGTTTACGGTTCATCTTTAAGGAGCACTTCAACCATGTTGTATTAAGTCTTTAGGAATCAGAATAGATCAAATCCAAATATTTCTATCAACTCAATTGTTAATCTCTGCTTGAAAACAACTGTGGATCTTCCCATATATGCTCACATACTGAAATCTTTGGATGATTGAAACTTAATATTTGCCAAAAAATAACTTGGGAATTTCAGTCCCAATAGTACCAACACATTAGAGTAGGTTTGTGTATGCTAGAGGAGGCCCAATTTCATTTCCCAAGTGTCCCAATCATTTCAAGATACACGATTCTGGCAAAGTCTCTTAAGAGACCTAAGAGCAAAAAATTGCCAAACTTTGACGGACCAATTCTTAGAGTTTGTGGCACCTAGGAATGATTTGTTTGAACATACAGTTGGATTTCAAGTCCCTCCACAACATCTCTTAGTTTTTATCAATTCAAAACCATTTGACCATGCCAACAATGGATGCATTCTTGTAAAATACCTTAGTGGTGTTTAGTACATAAAGGTGCCGAGAGCCATATTTTGAATTCTTCACCTTGTGGGACTAAACTGACTATGCCAACATGTTGGGGTGGGTGGGTGTATGCTAGATGAGTCTCCATTTTGTTCCCCAAGTGTCTCAATCATTTTGGGCTACATAGTTTTGACAAAGTCTCTTAAGAGACCTAAGAGCAAAAAATACCAAACTTTGACGTAGTGGTTCTCAGAGTCTGTGGTACCTAGGAATGATCTTTTTGGACCTAAAAATAGATGTCAAGTCCCTCCACAATAACCTCTCTTGGTTATCATCAAATCAACATAGTTTTAATGTGCCAACAACATATACATTCATGCAAAATGCTTCATTTGCATTCAACATAATGTTGCTAAGAGCCATATTTTACGTTCTTTACCTCATGGGATTGAACCAATTGTGCCAACACATCAGGATAGGTGGTTGTATTCTAGAGGAGGCCCCATCTCGTTCCCCAAGCTTCTCAATCCTTTTAGGCTACATAGTTCTAACAAAGTCTCTTAATAAACCTAAGAGAAAAAAAATATCAAACTTTGGCTGAGTGGTTCTCAGTATCCATGGTACCTAGGAATAATCCATTTGGACCTACAACTGTATGTCAAGTCCCTCCATAATAACTTCTCTCACTTTTCATCAACTCAACATCGTTTGATCGTGCCAACAACGAATGCATTCTTGCAAAATGCCTTAGTGGCATTTAGTGTAAAGGCGCCAAGAGCCATATTTTGCATTCTTCACCTAATATTACTCACTAATAAAATATTTTGTTAATTGCTAACATATTATTCACAATTGAGTTATTCACAACATATTATATTAAATCAGGCAATTTCTGACTCTATTATTTACAACTCAACAATATATGATAATACCTTCTCACCTTTACATGTTCAAACATGAAATAATCCTTTTTAACATTCTCTATTAAAGATTTTTTTAAAATCTTAAATGTAAAAATATACAAAATATCTTCAAAATGTAGATTCAATAAATGTTTTTAAATTGTAACTAAATTATATTGAAAGTCTCCATGATGAAAGCTAAATGCTTTAACCACTTGATTTCAATCCCTTGAATACAATAGCTTTATTCTCCAAAACACTTGCATTTATATTAAATAAACAACATCAACTACAACTAACTTAACATTTCTTATAAGAAATTTGATGGAAGATTAAGAATCACTACTTAGAATTCTATCTTAGGTGCCACCTTAGAAATTATATCAAATTTATCCACAATGAAAGCTAAATGCTTTAACCACTGATCTTAATCCCTTGAATACAAAAGCTTTATTCTCTAAAACACCTACATTTATATATTAAAAAATAGTTAAGAAAAATAAACTTTAACCTACTTTTAACTCTACAATGGTGGATGTATTGCCATCATATCCTCGTCATACCCATAACATAGTCATAGTCTAGGTAGAATACATAAAATGTTGTTTCCAACCTCATAAGCAAACCTACATTTATATTAAAAAATTGTTTGGAAAAATAAACAACATCAACTACAACTGACTCAACATGTGTTATAAGAAATTTGATGAAAGATTAAGAATCACTACTTAGAATTCTATCGTAGATGTCACCTTAGAAATTATATTGAATGCCTCCACAATGAAAGTTAAATACGTTAACCACTAATCTCAATCCCTTGAATACAATAGCTTTATTCTCCAAAATACCTGCATTTATATATATTAAAAAATTGTTAAGCAAAATAACCTCGTCATACTCATAAGATAATCGTGGTCTAGGTAGAATACACAAAATATTGTTTCCAACCTCATAAGCAGATCTAAGTACTCCAACCTTGTGTGAAATACATAAAATGTCGTTTCTAGGACCACTACATAGTCATGACAGTCATAGCACAATTATAACAACAGAGAGGACAAAAATAAGGCTAGAAATAATTACAAAATGATGAAAAAATAGTCATAAAACTATAATAACAGTAGAGAGGAAAGCCATAAATGCAAGGGACTAGATCATAAAGGGGTAAAGTACAATAGTGCATTAGCTCCAAAATCTTTGTTTTTTTATGATGAGTTAGTAGCACATCATCTTGATCAACTCCTTGTTGCCTACAACCACAAATGACAAAGTATCAAATTTGTCATGATCATAGGAAACATGAGTCGTTGGTTGATGACTTATAACAATGTCCTGACAAAATATCTTTGTTGATAACATAGGTAATGATAATGACAGGGTTGCATGAGGCAATCTAGGATAGTCATCATAATCTCATAGCATCTTAATTCATTCTTGAATACTTGCGAATATAGTTGGAATGATTTTATGTTAGCATCTTAGGTATTATGAATTCCTTATGACTTCATAGCATATGATGATGATTTTATTTACCTTATTGGCCAACTTAAAGGGCTCTATGACAGACTCTTGATAATCATGATGATGATATTTTACCATTCATGTGGCCTATCGAAAGTCTAGTCTTTCTTCAAGACTATTGTTAGCTTTTCATGCTCATTTTAAGAATCACTTTAACAACCTCACTCTACCTCATGACAAATCTAGAAAAACACATTAAAGGATGTACAATGGTAGTCCTAAGGGATGTACAATGGCATGACTTTCCTCTACATTTAAATTTTGATAACCCTTATTTGGTGATAGTTGCATAAGGTGAAACTAATATGGAAACCTTATAACTATTTAATAGTAATTGCACTCCTCAATAACCATCATTAGATCAATAGTCTAGACCCCTTTGTATAGAAAATAATGTTTATATTCACGATAGATCTGCATGAACATTAACTTGTTGGAATGATAATGTTGTACCTTGATCCAACAAAATTTTGCTCCCATTGGTATGTGGGTAAAGTATAGTAGGGAACTAGAATATAACCAAATGTTGATTATACATTACATATTAAATTTAATGTGATGTAGCCTCCATGGATAGATATACCAAGTTAGTACTAGAAAACACACTAAATAATTTGATAATATGATATTAAGTTAGAATATGAAAAGTGTTACCAAGTAAGATCTAGCACACATTTATAGTACATGATCTTATGCATGGTGTTAAGACATCTAATAAACATAGTTCCTTGAGGATTAATCAAGTAGGGACTCACTTATGTTTTGGTACAAGTGAATTAAGAACTATTTAATCTACAGATTGAAAATGCTAAAACTACACTAAGCTAGAATGTAAATTTTAAGTTGTGTTTGAATGATTTTCTGTGAAAGGCTTGTGATCACATGGGTAACTAAGTCTAACTTTAGATTTCAAATACTAAAACATATTTAAGTCCTTATATGGAGAATTGGGTATGCATTTAGAATCTAAAAAGTGTGGTACTATCATTACCCTTAGAATATACTCCCAAATACTAGAACTATTCATAACCGAGCATTCTTCAGTAATCCACAACTAAATGATAAAATCCCATATGACACATCAAAAAGATTTGTTCAAATATGTACTTTGAAATAGTTTTACAAATTGTTGCAAGGACTAACTAATTAAAAGAAACAATCAAAAGTCATAATCAACCCAAATGTTAGTTACATCTATAAAAGCACTAGGCAATGCATTCATAAATGGCTTAGACACTGGTAGCAAGGAACTATCACATAAACACTATCAAATCACCCTTCAATGTTATGATACACATTATTGAGGACTATCATGCATAAGGTCATATGTAACAGCCATAGGAGGTTTAAAAGTAACCTTACAAACAATAAATTATTGTCACAGAGCATCTACAACATATTAGGTATGTATTCAAACTATTATACCAGCACATGTTGGTTATGCTAAATAATCTCATTACAAGGACATTATGACACTTGATCGGTAGGTCATCATAATAATTATGAATTGGCAAAATTCCTGTCAAGAGGCCATAAGATGGACATAATAGTCTATGAGTATGATGTTAGGGTCTCTTTAAAACCAAATGATTCTTAAACCTACTCTTTGGTCTCAAACTAAAAAAAATCTCTCTTTAATATAGAAATCAGTACACAAAATGCTAGAAAGAAAAATATTAACAAAATGTGAACATCAAAATGTTTTTGAACACAAATGCACACTAAAAATTGTACCTAGCATCTGGGATGCCATGGTAGATAGCCTCATTCATAGACTTGGAAAGTTAAAAGCATGCATTATAATTAAAGAAACAAGATCTTCAATAAAAAAATTCCAAAAATAGAAAAAACAAGAATCTCACTAAGATGAAGATTGTCATACCTATCCATCTAGAAGTTTAGATTCTAGTCAAGAATGCCTTAGGGTTCATCTCTTACCTTCAGAGTATCAAATATTGCTTCATGATCAACATCACTAATTGTCCATAGTTCTTTTGTTTTTAGTTTTGCACGATGCTTCAGTAACTTAACATTTTTTGCTACAACTAGGTGCGAATACATGAGTATGGTTTTGTATTTCTCAAAGTCTTCAAATGTAGGTATATCCTTTCTAATCATATATGTTTGTAACCAAGTCGCAACAATAACAATTGATCCTATAGGATATGTGAACCCATCATAATTTTTCATAGGCTGTGTTAGCTTTTGTTTTCCTTGTACACATCATGCCAACCAATAGTTTGATCTCTCTTCATTCCCATGTGGTGCAATAACTGCATAAACATGACCTGGTTGTACAAGGCCTGAAATATGTTCATAGTCAAATGAGCTCTCCATGTCATTGAGTAAAGATGAATGAGCTTGAGATAAAGGGGTTAGTTATCGTGGAATCCATTTATCTACCCTCACTTGACTCACAATGATCCTAGTCACATTTAATACAACTTTGACAAAAACAAGCGAATTCTCGTGTCCAAATAGTCCATGTACTTGCATTTGAGCTTTGAAATGGATGCATTTTTAACAATTCATTGATTATTTGACAATCCAATTTCTTTCCCACTATCCCTTGATCAACCAACCAAAAGAACCTACCCACTTCTGAATCAAGTGCCACTCCTTTTGACAATGCATAGTTACACCACTTAACAATAGAGTCTGCATCGTTGAATGTAACTTACCACATCTAATCTTTAGTTGTTCTTTAACTAGAGATCCCTTCACACATGTACCCACTTTGTCATGCTCCTCTTTTTCATGCCTAGCATAAAAAAAATCCAAATATAAGGTATACTCTTCTTTGTATGCATTCTGATGAGGTATAAACAACCTCATTTCTTTGATGAAACAAATAACCCTTTTTGCATTGTCCAATTCCCTAGCCTTGCCAATTTATTTGTTTTTATAAGAAATATTTATCTATTTTTAATAAAATGTTGTACAAATCTTTATTTCCTAAATTGATTGAAATTAGCTTTTAAATGTTGATATAATGACATGTAGAGTTGGGTAATTGTGCAAGTTTAATGCATTGCCTACAAGAGAAGTGGACTTCATGTAGCTGAGGTTGAGTGTGCTAGAAGTTGAGGGTGCCATACATTTTAGGCGTGCATTAATTGAAGGCTCTATTTAAGTTCTGTTATTTCTGTTGGTTACTCAAAGACATTATGGCTCCACTAGGAGCCCTTTATATGTTTTGAAAGACATCAGTAGTTAAAGATTCTATTTTTCAGTTACAAGACTTTTTCAAGTGGCATTTTCTTGCCATCTGAAATTTAGGAGTTCGAATGTAGTTCAATTTTAATTTGTTGCTCAAAACATGGACATAAATATCATACCATGGATGGATGAAAATCAATCTCTTAGTTTTTGAAAATAATCAGAGCTATGTACTGCAATTTTCTCCATGAATGCAAATAGACTTGTTCTGTGTAATTTCTTTTGAAATATAAAGATATGAATAGAGTTACCATGTTGTTGTGGAAATGATTGAATGTGACCTGAGTTAAAGACAAATTTCTCCCAAGAGTTGGCCACTCATGGGACTGTAGAGTAGATAAGTATTTATGTTTCTGTGGATGTTTAGTTTTCTGTTGTGAACCTGCAGGGTGTGTTGTTTAAATGTTTTTGGAGCATCTATTTTGGTTAAACTGTTGTTTACTTCTGTTTTAGAACTTTGTGTTGTTTAAATTTTTCTGGTACATCTGCTTTAGTTTGAACTGCTGTTTTCTAATAGTCAAAAGTTAGAAAGTGTTATGCAGTATAGAATTTATCATTGTTTAAAATCAGAGTAAAGTTGCATTTATGAATTCCTAGTGTAGAGTTTTATATGCTTTCTAGTGTAGAGTTTTATATGCTTTCTAGTATAGAGTTTATATGATTTTTAGTGTAGAGTTCAAATGTTTTCTGTAGTAGGATATAACTGCTTTTTAGCTTCATATGCTATTTAAATCTTTTAAAGGAACTAGAAAATTGTTTCTCAATGAGATATCCAAACTCCCTATTGCATACAACCTCAGACACTACCTCGGTTGATAAACTGATAATTTTTAACTAAAGTGTTAGGACCTCATGACAACCTGTCACTTTTTGGCACTGTTGCCGGGGATGTGATTATTTTCCAAGTGTTATTATGGAAATGCTTGGAAACCTCTTGTAGTAAACACCCAAAAATCGTCACCAAACCTCTCTTTCTGTATGGTCAGGAAATGAGGCCCACATGGAAGATTTATACCAAAATCCCCCCAATAGTAATTCCAACCATAAATAGGGAGGAAAAAGTCTCAGCTGAATAACTAAATTACAAATTGATCGAGCAGGATCAACCTAAGACCTCCCAAAATACCCCAGAATTTTTACCAGCTGACCCAATCTTTGAGGAGATAGTCATTCAGCCAACCAACCTAGTCTTTCAGGAAGAAAACATTCCTTTTGACATTATGGCTAATAATCTCCATAATGATGATATCCTGAGAAGACCGGAAGCACGAACCTTTACCTACCCTATTGCTCTCAACGAAGATGATGATGCACCAATGAAAAACATTTCACCATCCATCTTGCCGACTTTCAGGGGACTTTCTTCTGAAGATCCTGACCAGTTCCTCTTCGAGTTTAAAGTCTTGTGTCAAACATACGAATACAATAATAATAACCTAAAACTTAAACTTTTTCCCTCCACTTTGAGAGACGCTGCAATGCGTTGGTTCATGAGACTAGTTTTTGGGTCAATAACTACATGGGATAAAATGGAAACTCTCTTTTTAGACAAATACCAGAGTTATTGCAGAGTTAGTGATGGGAAAGAGGATTTGTTCAAACTAAGACAAAAAGAGGATGAGAGCCTGGAAGATTACCTTGATAGATTTATCTTTCTAACCAAATGATGTGGTGAAGAAGCCATAAGTCCAGAAATTCTAAAGACTATATTTCTTAAAGGACTTGATGAGGATGCTAGGAGGAGCTTAGATTTAATGGGAAAGGGAGATGTGTCTCAACTTGAACTGGGTGATATCTCTGAGTTATGCCAGAATTTTTCCCGAACTCAAGGAGGTATCCAGAAATCTAGCCTTTTAAGGAGCTCAAATGAAATAGGTAAACTACGAGAGGAAATAACAAATCTGAAGACTGACATTCTTGTTTGGTTGAACACCACTTTGGATGGAATACATGCCAAAACATGTAATCCTGAGACTTTATCCATCTATTGCCCTAGGTGTCGAAACAAGCATATGTTAAGAGAATGTCCTTTGGATAAGGCTGACAATTGCCAAATTTGTGAAAAGAGTCATGCCATTGATCAATGTGAGATCTTGTTCATGCAATCAAGATTTATGAAAAATGACCATCTCACACTGAGGAGGAAATCAATTTCGTGGGCCAGAGACCTGGAGTAAATTTCTCCTATGGTCAAAACACCAACCCTACATGGCAACCTCCAAACACTTGGAACAATACACAGTGGACAACTCCATGGCCTTCAGCACCAGCTGGTTGGAGATCTTACCCACCTTGGGGACCACCTGAATGGACAAACCAAGCTCAGGGAAATCCCTAATGGCCAAATCAGCAATGGCACCCTCATAATCAACCCCCACAATGGAACCAACCACGAAACCAATTCTATAATGGTCCAAGATGAATGCCAAATTGGCAATAGAACCTTCTAACAGCTCCTCAAAACCCTCAGCATAACGAACAAGTTAATCAACCACCATTACCGACACAACCTGTTCCTAATCCCAAGAACACATGTCAAAATGCCGCAGTATATGCTGCCGATTAGGATAACATGGCAGGGGTCAATGCTATCTATTGTGGAAACCTTCAATTGAGATCAGGAAAAACACTTAATCAACCTACCATTGTTGAAGTTACAGAAGACCCAGACGAGGAACTTAACGTTGAACCAGAGACTCTTCTTGTACCTACAGAGCATGACCCCAAGAGAAATCAGGAGGAATTATCCCCAACACAATCTTGAGCAACTTCACCACCTACCATAGAACCGTCTTAGGAAGAAGTTGCCAAGCGACCATCAACTACTCCAGAAAAAGATCCTATATTAAGAAAGAAAACCTAGGCACCTTTTTTGGAACGTCTCAAAGAAAATGTTCATAGGAACCCACTAGAAGTACCATTGTCTAATGAAACTGCTCTGATGCAAGAAATTAAACAACTCCATATCAAGATTCCCTTGTTACAAGCAATTAAAGAAATTCCTGAACTGAACCAGCTAGTTAAATAATTGTGCATTAAAACACCAAGAAGGAAACTGAAACAGATTAATATGGTGCACATCAATGAATATCTAGCAGACCTTCTCACTGGAAAAACCTTAACCCCAAAATATGACGACCCAGGTAGTCCACTTATAACAATAACAATTAATGAGGTAGCAATACCTAATGCACTGGTGGACTTGGGAGCAACCATTAATGTTATGACAATGGATGTTATAGAAAAACTTGGACTCACTGATTTACACCCCACAACTACCATATTACAAATGGCAAATAAGGCCATAGCCATTCGCAAAGGTGTCTTAGAAAATGTCTTTGTCAAGGTTGATGATTGGGAATATCCAGTAGACTTCCAAATCCTCCAGTCCCTCACACCCAAAGACAGTTACCCGATAATACTGGGTAGGCCATGGTTAGATACAGTTGCAGCCAAGATTGATTGTAGAGCAAGTGGAATGATCATTTCACATGGTTCCAATAGCAAACATTTAAGTCTATATCCCCTGCTCAACCTGTAGAGCATAACCAAGTATGGGTTGATGAATCAGACGAATCCAACAAACAAGAGAATATAGCTTCACTTGTGATGGTAGTTATTAAACAACATGGTGAAGAATTGGAAGACGAATTATAAAACACCAGGAAAGAAACTGAAACAGATTAATATGGTGCACAGCAATGGATATCTAGCAGACCTTCTTGCTGGAAAAACCTTAACCCCAAAATATGACAACCTAGGTAGTCCACTTATAACAATAACAATTAATGAGGTAGCAATACCTAATGCACTGGTGGACTTGGGAGTAGCCATTAACGTTATGACAGTGGATGTTAAAGAAAAACTTGGACTCATTGATTTATGCCCCACAACTACCATATTACAAATGGCAAATAAGGCCATAGCCATTCCCAAAGGTGTCTTAGAAAATGTCTCTGTCAAGGTTGATGATTGGGAATATCCAGTAGACTTCCAAATCCTCCAATCCCTCACACCCAAAGACAGTTACCTGATAATACTGGGTAGGCCATGGTTAGCTACAGTTACAACCAAGATTGACTGTAGAGCAGATGGAATGATCATTTCACATGGTTCCAATAGCAAACATTTAAGTCTATATCCCCCGCTCAACCTACAGAACATAAGCAAGTCTGGGTTGATGAATCAGACAAATTTGACAAACAAGAGAATCTAGCTTCACTTGCTATGGTAGTTATTAAACAACATGGTGAAGAATTGGAAGACGAATTATAAAACACCAGGAAAGAAACTGAAATAGATTAATATGGTGCACATCAATGGATATCTAGCAGACCTTCTCGCTAGAAAAACCTTAACCCCAAAATATGACGACCCAGGTAGTCCACTTATAACAATAACAATTAATGAGGTAGCAATACCTAATGCACTAGTGGACTTGGGAGCAACCATTAACGTTATGACAGTGGATGTTATAGAAAAACTTGGACTCACTAATTTACGCCCCACAACTACCATATTACAAATGGCAAATAAGGCCATAGCCATTCCCAAAGGTGTCTTAGAAAATGTCTCTGTCAAGGTTGATGATTGGGAATATCCAGTAGACTTCCAAATCCTCCAGTCCCTCACACCCAAAGACAGTTACCTGATAATACTGGGTAGGCCATGGTTAGCTACAGTTGCAACCAAGATTGACTGCAGAGCAGGTGGAATGATCATTTCACATGGTTCCAATAGCAAACATTTAAGTCTATATCCCCCACTCAACTGATGGGGAGCCTCAAACACTAACTTAGTATATGCTTGGCATGACTTGCTATAACCAGTGGTAATACCTTGATTCACTGCTATGCCCGGTTAACATTTGTATCTGACGAAAGATACATTCTCAATGTACATTCCCCACATGCATTTGCGATATACATTCACAATGTACATTCGAACCACACTCGTCTGTGTGACTTGAGTTATCAGTTGGACTTACCACAGAGTCGCCGATTCACCGATTCCTCCTGATGGATCCTCTATCAATGGCTCGATCCTCTCTTCGGCCAGACCACCCTTGTCACTCTGAGCAAGGAATGCTTCGTCGATGGCCTCTATCCCAATGATAACAACTCCAACTCCTCCAATCAAACCCTAGCACATGGAGATGTTAGGTGATCTACTGTGCACAACCCACGATCTGGAACATCTGCATCGCCGAACAGGAAAACAAAACAGGAAACACAAACATATATTTGTACAATGAAGCCATTCCACTGATTTCGACAGAAATCTTATAAGTGGAATGCTTCATATCGACATTTTGCAACAATGAAAACATAGAAGGGAAAGGAAATCTACAGCTATGCAATTTCATATTTACAGAGAATGGAAACAAATAGACAACACAGAACAATTTGATTTCTCCTTCACAATGCTCGATTACATTCGCACAATTGCATTCAATTACAATATCAAATCTCTGACTTTGTTCAATTCCCTGGGTTTATAAACTCACCCAGAGTAGTACCAAATTGACTCCAAGTGGCTGGGAGACCAATCCAAGCGGCTGGGAGACAACCGTTTTAAAATAGCCTCTAACTGCCCAATTGCCTATTTTTGGCATTAAGCTATTTTTGGCAAATGCGACCTAAATACTTGGGACTTACAAACATAAATCAAAGTGCATTGGTCAAATAGACCTTATTACAACACAAACATGATTTCCTAAACAAACATAAACTTAAATGCCTCACGGAGGCCACCTTGTGTTAGGTTCTCCTGCACCATACACCCCACCTAGAAAGGAACTCATGTCCCATGAGTTGATTCTTTGTCATGCTCCATCTATATCCTTTGCTACCTCATGCTTTTCCCACGATCTTTGGATTGCAACTTGCTGCCATGGAATCAAAAATTCATGCCTAGCATTGTAGGCTCTACTCACACCTTGCCATGAGTGAGTGCTTGCAACCAAACCCAAACTTTGTTCGCCATTCTTCCTTACTGTCATCTCTGCCTGAACACCTGCATTAAAAACCTTGTTTGATGCTACTGGTATTGTTGCTATGGTAGAATATGTTTGCCTTCCAACTCTTGTTGGCTCTAGAGGACAAACAATGGTTCCTACTATGATAACATCTTCTTCTTTCCAATCAACTTGTGGTTGCTTGCAAACCTGCTCTTTGACCTTCATCTGATCCATCGCAGAAATTACCATCTGATTTCCATCATTCAAAACTGAAATCACCTTCAAACTTGGAGCTTTGGCAACCCCATTCCTTGAGGTATTCTCAACTGTCCTTGTTTCTTCTTCATTGATCTTCACAAACTCTTTCTAACCCACCAAAATGACCTTGGCTGCCTGCTGTGTTGCAAGACCTTCTTGCAATGGTATCATCACAAAAGTCTTTCCATCCTTCTTGATGGTGTATGTGTTAGCATATCCATCATACAATGCTTGCCTATCAAATTGCCATGGCCTACCTAAAAGTAGGTGACAACACTCCATGGGCAAAATGTCACATAAAATTCTCTCCTTATATTCTCCAATCTGAAAATCAACATATGCTTGTTCATCTACCAAAAGTGATTGGCTATCACTTACCCAAGATGCTCTGTAAGGAGTTTGATGAGGAATCCTTTCTATGTTCAATTTATCCACCATTTCCCTAGACACCATATTATCTATTGAACCAAAATCTATGACTACCTTGCATATTTTACCTTTGCTTTTGCAATTGATCCTGAAAAGAGCTCTCCTCTGTGATGGTTCAATCTTCACTGGTTCTTTGAGAAATGTCCCCTTGATCATCAGACTTTCTCCCACTTCTGATGCCAAATTTACTTCAGGAGATGTCACACTTCCTGCATCCTCTTGAGTCAATGTGGTTCTTCGCTCATTACCATGAGAAGTTGAGGCCTTCTCTGGACACTTATAGGCCGGATGCCCTATCTGATTATAATTATAGCATCTCATGTTGGAGAACTTAGATTCTCTGTCTGATCCATTTGTCCCACCTCTTTCATTTGGCCTTCTTCCTCAGTAGCCTCCTCTGCTACTTGAGTCTCCAACTTGCTCTTCTTGGTTAGACTCACCACTAGGCCTCTGGTTAGGACTTCTTCCTCCAAAACTGCCTCTAAAATTTCTGTCACCTCTTCCTCTACTCTGCTGCTCACCTTTCCTCTTCAGCTTCTCTTCAGCTCTTAATGCTACTTGAAAGCATTTTTCCACGGTTTCAGGGGTAAACAAACTTATCTCGTCTTGAATATTGATCCTCAGACCATTTAGATACCTTGCTACCTTGGCTTTTTCATCCTCCATGTACCCACAACGAAGAGTGTATTTGTGAAATTCCTCAGTGTAAGTAGCCACATCCATATCTTTTTGTTTAAGATTCTACATTTTCCTATAAATCTTCACCTCGTAGTCAAATGAAAGGAACTGAGACTTGATCTTCTCCAGCATTTTGCTCCACGAAGAGATCATATTTTTCCCATTCTTTACCCTCTCTCCTTGGGTGTAATTCCACCATGTAAGGGCAACACCTTTGAGTTTAGTTTTTGCAAACTTAACTTTCTTACTTTTAGGAACTTCCTTGTATTCGAAGTAGTTGTTCAGTGCCTCAATCCACTCCATAACTTCATCAGCATTCATCTTTCCACTAAACATGGGAATATCTATCCGAGCCTCTGAAGAGTCCTTGCCAATAGCCTTAATGGCTTCCAGGAACTGCTTTTGTTCAGCCGGTATCTTTGTCCCTTCTTGTT
Source organism: Cunninghamia lanceolata (assembly GCA_027924645.1). Taxonomy (NCBI): domain Eukaryota; kingdom Viridiplantae; phylum Streptophyta; class Pinopsida; order Cupressales; family Cupressaceae; genus Cunninghamia; species Cunninghamia lanceolata. The sequence continues at coordinate 15,879,192 of BSBN01000508.1, read as the reverse complement.
CCTCTTCTGTTTCCTCTTTCTCTTCTTCTTCATTTGAATCTTCCTCTACCCTTTTACCTATCTTCATTGCCTTCAATTCTGCTTGGAGTGCTTCCTTGACCCGAGTTTTGATCATCTCTTCCATCTCTTGAAATTTCTTGACCACTTCGGTGGTCATCCCCTTTGGAGGCATATTGCTAGCCTCTCCTTCACTCTCTCTGTCTGACATAAACATTCACAGACAGCACCCAAACTCCTGCAAATCCTCAATTCGACTACAATACAATGCTCAATCAACTGTCCATTCTACACGCTGCTTCACAGACCCATTCCTATCGTCCAACAACAGATCTTGGAGATGCACTACCACTCTCTCTTGTAGTGGTTTCACTCTGCACCCTCTTCCAGCCAAATCTCTATTGGTGAATGGTCACAACAGACCTCATCATCGTCTACCCACACAATACAGGAATCCTATTCCTCCTCACAACTAGATGGAACGAGCAACTCTTCATCTGCCTTCTTAGTGACAGAAATTAAATACACAACACCTCCACCTAGAGCTTTCACTGGCTTTGATACCAATATGATGGGGAGCCTCAAACACTAACTTAGTATATGCTTGGCGTGACTTACTATAACCAGTGGTAATACCCTGATTCATTGCTACGCCCGATCAACATTTGTATCTGATGAAAGATACATTCTCAATGTACATTCCCCACATGCATTTGCGATATACATTTGCAATGTACATTCAAACCACACTCATCAACGGGACTTGAGTTATCGGTCGAACTTACCACGGAGTCGCCGATTCACTGATTCCTCCCGATGGATCCTCTGTCAATGGCTCGATCCTCTCTTGGGCCAGACCACCCTCATCACTCTGAGCAAGGAATGCTTCGTCGATGGCCTCTGTCCCACCGATAACAACTCCAACTCCTCCAATCAAACCCTAGCACATGGAGATGCTAGGTGATCTACTGTGAGCAACCCACAATCTGGAACATCTACATCGCCAAACATGAAAACAAAATAGGAAACACAAATAGATATTTGTACAATGAAGCCATTCCACTAATTTTGACAGAAATCTTATCAGTAGAATGCTTCATATCGACATTTTGCAACAACAAAAACACAAAAGGGAAAAGAAATCTACAGCTATGCAATTTCATATTTACAGAGAATGGAAACAAATAGACAACACAGAACAATTCGATTTCTCCTTCACAATGCTCGATTACATTCACACAATTACATTCAATTACAATATCAAATCTCTGACTTTGTTCAATTCCTTGGGTTTATAAACTCACCTAGAGTAGTACCAAACTGACTCCAAGCGGCTGGGAGACCAATCCAAGCGGCTGGGAGACAACTGTTTTAAAATATCCTCCAACTGCCCAACTGCCTTTTTTTGGCATTAATCTATTTTTGGCAAATGCGACCTAAATACTTGGGACTTACAAACATAAATCAAAGTGCATTGGTCAAATAGACCTTATTACAATACAAACATGATTTCCTAAACAAACATAAACTTAAATGCCTCATGGAGGCCACCTTGTGTTAGATGCTTCTGCACCATCAACCTGCAGAACATAACCAAGTCTGGGTTGATGAATCAGACGAATCTGACAAACAAGAGAATCTAGCTTCACTTGCTATGGTAGTTATTAAATAACATTGCAAATAATTAGAAGACGAATTAGAAAACATCCAAGATATTTCCTTGGACTCAGACAATGAAGAGATTTTAGAGGTGGAAGAAGTTTTGGGACATCAAATCCACATTGACGACAAAGAACATGATTATACCAACTTCACAACTCGACCTTGTCCCCTGATGAATATCATTTTGAAAAAAGATCACTTCTTCAAAAATATGGCTAGACTCCATAGAACTATACTACATAGTTGTCCTCTCAACACTTTAACAAAGGAAGTTCACATTGTCACCTCCAATTACCCTGGAACCAAGACTATCATGTTATTACTGGGAAAGACTTTAAATATCAATAGCTGGTTGATAGAATCCAATGAGCTCAAATTATTCGATGTTTTGATGAATAGGTCTAAAGATTTTGCTTGGGACTATACAGATATGAGAGGAAGTCACCCAAGTGTTTGTACCCACCACATCTATACCGAAGACGTTAGACTGGTCCGTCAACCACAATGAAGACTCAATCCTACTCTCAAAGATATTGTCAAAACTAAAATCGAGAAGCTTTTATAGGTAGGATTTATTTATCCTATCTCAGACAGCAAATGGGTTTCACCCTTGGTGGTAGTGCCAAAGAAAAATGGGAAATGGAGAGTGTGTGTTGACTATCAAGAACTCAACAAAGCAACCTACCGAGATTATTTTCCACTACCCTTCATAGATCAAGTTTTGGATAATCTAGTAGGAAGTATTTTTCATTTCTGGATGGGTTTAGTGGATATAACCAAATACAAGTGGTGGTGGAGGACCAGGACAAAACTACTTTCACCTATCCTTGGGGAACATTCACATATCAGGTTCTTCCCTTTGGGCTCTGTAATGCTCCTGCCACATTCCAAAGAGTCATTCTGGCTATCTTTGTTGAACTTGTAAACGATTATGTAGAAGTCTATATGGATGACTTCACAGTCTATGGTTCTACTTTTGATGAAGGCCTCAAAAATTTGGATAGAGTATTGCAATGATGTGAAGATCATCAACTGTCTCTAAGCCATGAGAAGTGTCTAATAATGGTAGAGCAAGGTATAGTGCTGGGACATCATATCTCAGCTGAGGGGGTAAAGGTTGACCCTAAGAAGATTGAAGTAATACAGCAATTGGAAACCCCAAAGAATCAAACCAATGTTAGAAGTTTCTTAGGACATGCTAGTTATTACCGGAGTTTCATAGAAAACTTTAGTAAGATTGCAACTCCCATGTTCTCTCTTCTGTAGAAAGACGTGGATTTTGTCTGGACAGAAGAATGTAAAAAATCCTTTGACATTATTAAAGGAAAGCTTGTCTCAGCTCCAGTCCTACGAGGACCTAACTAGAAACTTCCCTTCCATATTTATGCTGATGCTTCCAATGATGCTATTGGAGCAGCGTTAGGTCAAGAAGATGAGAATGGACAAAAATATGCTATATATTTCATTAGTAAGAACTTGAACCCCACTGAACAAAATTACACCACCACGGAGAAAGAATTTCTAGCAATAGTTCATGCAATAAACAAATTTCAACATTACATTACAGGATACAAAGTGACTGTGTTCACAAACCATTCAACTATCAGATACCTGATGAACAAACCCTTCGTGAATAGAAGAATAATCATATGGTTATTACTTCTCCAAGAATTCAACGTGACCATAATGGATAAGCCTGGGAAATTCAACGTAGTTGTAGATTTTCTATCCACGATAAAACAAGATAATGGAGATTATACCCCTGTGCAGGATGAATTTTGTGATGAAAATTTATTCGCTATCTCCATTAAAACACCCTGGTTCACGAACATTTCCAATTACTTAGCCACTGCTGAGCTTCCCTAGAATTTACATCAAAACAAAAGAAACACCTTATTCAGGAAAGTGCTCACTTCAAATGGATTAATGACATGTTACTCTGATATGGGCCTGACTTGGTCCTGTGACGTTGTGTCAGACCAGATGAAACATACAGCATCCTCAGAGCTTTCCATGACGACCCATCTAGTGGACACTACTCTGCCAAGAGAACTTCCCATAAAATCTTAGGCGCAGAATACTATTGGCCCTCTATGCACAAGGATGTGAAGAACTATGTTCACCATTGTGATGAATGCCAACAAGTGGGGAGACCTATGTCATCCAACGAAATGCCTCTGCAACCATAGGCAGTTTTTGAACCATTTGAAAAGTGGGGATTAGATTTCATCAGTCCTATAGATCCTCCTTCACATGGAAAATAATATATTCTAGTCTGCACAGACTATCTTAGCAAATGGGCAGAAGTCCAAGCCCTAAAAGTTGCTAGAGAAGAACAGGTTGCAGACTTTTTGTATAATAGAATTTTTCTTAGATTTGGAGCCCCTAGGTTAATTGTCACAGAGCAAGGACCTCCATTTATGTCTAAGGTTTTATTATCTTTCACTGATCATTTCCAGGTAAGCCATAAAAAGTCATCACCCTATCACCCACAAGCAAATGGTCAAGTAGACGTCACTAATAGGGAGCTCGAAAACATCCTGAAAAAAATAGTTTCATCAGGTAGAAAGGACTGGGCTAGAAAATTGCCTGAGGTTGTTTGGGCTTACAATACAACTTGGAAACCCACCATTGGTCTTACTTTTTAGGAATTGGTCTTTGGGAAGAAACCTATTTTCCCCATTGAATTTGAACTCCAAACTCTTAGAACAACAATAGAGTTAAATCTAGACCTTGATTGGGCTCAAGTAGAGAGAGACTTACAGCTTAGTGAACTAGATGAACTTCGCTTAGAAGCCATTTGTCAAACTGAGCTAGTTCAACAACAACGAAAGGCCTGGCATGATAAACACATCAAGGAAAGAGAATTCCATGAAGGAGATTGGGCGTTACTGTTTGATTCTCAATAAAAGGACCAGAAAGGTAAACTTAGAACTCATTGGCTGGGTCCATACGCGATTTCTGAGGTATTCCCAAATGGAGCAGTACAACTCAAACCCATTGATGGTGATTCTTGAACTCTCTTAGTCAATGGACATTGACTCAGGATCTACCATAAACCTATCAACAAGGAAGAGTTTACTCGGCTGGTAGAAATGCACAGAGAAACTCAATGTGTTTATTCTACTTCGACAGAAACAATACCATAAGTATTGAATAAAAAAAACTTGCGTGTGTATATGCATTTAGGAACAATTATCCATATATTCATCTTTGTACTTGCCTAAATTTTGTCACTGTTTCATAGGGTTTCATCTTTGAAGAAGTGTTACAAATTCTGATACATCTTTCAGCGATGCTCCAGAACTTTGTTCCTACATTCTGGCTGCATCTTTCAGCGATGCTCTGAAACTTTATTCCTACATTCTGGCTGCATCTTTCAGCGATGCTCTGAAACTTTGTTCCTACATTCTGGCTGCATCTTTCAGTGATGCTCTGGAACTTTGTTCTTACATTCTGGATGTATCTTTCAGCGATAGTCTGGAACTTTTTTCCTGCATTCCGGCTGCATCTTTCAATGATGCTCTGAAACTTTGTTCCTGCATTCCGGCTGCATCTTTCAGTGATGCTCCGAAACTTTGTTCCTGCATTCTAGCTGCATCTTTCAATGATGCTCCAGAACTTTGTTCCTTTATCTGGCTGCATCTTGTGACGATGCTCTAGAATTTTGTTCATATCTTCCATATCTATTCCTTTGATATCTTCCTCCACCATTGTGAACTTGTGATTTCTGTATGTGAAAATGTTCCTACTATCTGCAAGCACACCATTATCACCCCGTAGTCCACCACGAAAGCCATCATGAGTTTGTCATCCTGACCATAATAAATAAGTGTTATTATGGCAACTTTTCGTCATAATAAATTCAGCTACCCCATCATCATATCATAATAAATTCATTCCATTAAAATCAAATGGTACCGCCACCTAGGATGCTATTACATCAGCAAAAACAAGTGACTTTCAAATCAATAACGGAATGGAAGGTAAGTACACCTTTTATTTTAAATAGATCATTTATTGTGAATAAAAGTAGATAAATTGGCACGAACCCCTTTTCTTTTCCAAATTTGGCAAATGTGTGAACTATTTCTTCACTGGAGAAGGTGGCGGCTTGTTCACTCTATCCCATGCAATGTCATAATTAACTTCTAAAAAGCTAAGTACCCTGAATCAACATTACCGAAGTACAAGTGGCCTCAAAACCTGCATTTCCTTTAATTTCCCAATCAGTTTCTTGAGCAATTTTATCACTTTGGGTGCCACGATATTTCAGCAGTCATTGAGCAGTATTATCAGTAAGAAATAGAATGGGAGGAGCCAAACACAAGTCTGAGCCAGCTTTACCAGATAAATTGCTGGCATTGGGGAATATTTCAAAGCTGTTTCAGAGGGTAGGATGGCTAGACTTTATAAAGAAATTTGAGGGACACCATGCACAGCTGGTCAAGGAATTTGCCGAGAACTTTGTAGATGGACAATCAATTGTGTGCGGGAAGAAATTCAAGGTGAGTCCCTGAATTATCTCCAAATTATCTGGTATTGGGAATGAAGGTATTAATTTGTTTGAAACCACAAACATTTCCTATCAGAAAATGATAGAACTTTTTCTACGGAAAGGGGAACCTCACCCATTACTAGTTGTAAACACCCAGGGGCAAAACAAGGGATTTCACAGAATGTCCATTGCAAAACCATGGAGAACAATAGTTGCATGGATTATTAAGTACTTCACTTGTGAAGGGCAATGTGCCACTGTAGTTGGTCCCCCCTTTTGGCTACTCATTCATCTGCACCATGGTTTAGAAAACCCTAAATTAAGGGTTAACATTCCTGCCTCCTCCATGATTCCCTTGTTAGTATGATAAAATGATTCAATATAGGGTTTGGGCCTTTGAAGCATCATGGTCTTATACATTTAATTTGCAAATATCATTTCCATAAGAAAAGAAAACCAGATGCAAAATGGCAGAAGTTTCTACAAAAGTTTGAGAACCTTGAACCCCCGAGACAAATTGAGGAAGGTGAGTCATCTGGTAGGGCAACCCAAAATGTGAGAGAACTCTCCCCTATACCTCAAGGTGATAGACAAGCTCCTAGCGGTGAGGCGCCAGAAAATATAGCAAACCCCTTAGACCTTGAGGAAAGACCTAAACCACATAATGTGCCTGAGACACTAGAAAAATGAGAAAATGTGGATTTAGTAGACTCAGAGGAGGAATGTATTCGACCTTGTAAAAAGGAGAAGAGACCCAAAATGAAACTACAAAAACCTTCTCTAAGAAGGAGCAAATGGCTAGCTAATGAATCTAGCTATGCCGCAACCTATGAATTGCCCCCTATTCCCAAGAAAAAGAGATAGGAAAGGCAGCCCTGTGAAAAAGTAGCCCAGCCAAATGAGACTGTATCTCAGACATGTGCAAATGTAACTCAAACTTTGGAGAGAAATAAACCCCCTGAATCTAGACAAGAAATTGACCCATCTAAAGAGGACCAAGGAGAAATAGGAGAAAAAAGACAAGAGGGAATTAGTGAACAAATGCCCAATTATGTCCTAATTGAAGAAGAGGAGGGTCAAGAATATAAGGCTGTTGAAACAATTTTTTCATCACAGCAGCCAGTAAACATTCAAGGAATCGATACAGTGCCTGAGGAGAGACAGTTGTCTCCCTTAAATAATGTTGGTGACATAGGACAAGGTCCATTAGAAGCAATTAATGAAGGACATGTGTCTGGCAGTGAAATAGAAGTTTTTATTTCCCCTTTCTACAGATGCAGAGGACAACAAAAGTGAATATGACACTAGAAACAGAGGAATTAAAAGAAGAAATTATGCAGTTGAAAGATAAAATACAATTGAATGAAGAACAGTTAAGTAGACAGTGACAAGAGATAGAGAAATAGATAGAGCTTCTAGAATAGAGGGATCAAACTATTAGAGAACTGCAATGCCAATTGCAACATGTTGAAGAAAGGGATAAGCATTGTCTGGCTAGTCTATCTGAAAAAGATAGATAAATTAGGAATTTAACCTTCAACTTGGAATAGTGCCTGAAGACATTTGTAGAGGAGTAGGAAAAATAGAAATTAGAACTAAATAAAGCTGTGAGTAGAACTGTTGAACTGGAACAATATTTACAGGAAATTAATGTTAGGCCAACTATGGAATCAAAGGAGATTCAAATTGAACCAACTAAGATGGAATGGTTTCAAATCCACATTCCTCCCATGTTGACCAAGTGGATGGAGCAATGCTATTTCCTAAGGCAATCTGGGGATGAAAATGCTAGACTTAAGAAAGAAATAATATTGTTGAAAGAATCTTATGATAGATTATATCAGGCTAAGACGGATGCATGTCAAATTGGAGAGTTATTATTGGCCTGTAGGAAACCGTCTAGATTGTATTCTATGTTCCTTAATGAGCTATTATTAAGGTGGAAGCTCCTGGGAATCTCTTGCAATTTACCATATGATCCTGATGACCAGCAGTTCCTTGAAGCATTTAAAGAAGCATCTCCTATACAGAAAAAATTGTTATGTGAGTTTTTCATTCATAATCTATTTCTCAAAAGGCATAATGATTTCTTCATCAATCTGTTTGTGGGGGAAGTTCAATTAAGGGCATTCTTGTCAAATATGCAAAATCAAATTCAGTGGCAAGATAGAACTAGAGAATATCTTCATGTAGAGAGAATTGTGGAACTACACATGAGATACCCCAATTAGAAGCCTTTTTCTTTCAAAGCCTAATTCAGAAGAATTAAGAGTTATGAACATATGAAAGAAAAATACAATGAAAGTATTAGGATCTGCTTTGAAGATTTCAAGATTAATGGACCACAATTAATTGACAGAGCTTGGAATGCCTATAAAGAAAGGTATACCCCCTTGCCTATGTATTTAAAAAGGAGAGAGATGATTTCCCCTACTAACCTTAGATGGTCATACAAAAGAGCTGAGGCATTGACAGAGATTCTTCAGCAGCTAAAAACTAAGTGGATAGGGATGAGGTATAGGCCTCCACTACTTTTACAACTACCCCCTGCAGTCTTAGTGGTTACAGAACAAGATCCTAGAGACTTATATACCTGGCAATTGAGAATCAAACTACACAAAGGCTTTCTGAAGGTCCCTGACCATATTGATGAGGAGGTAGATGAAATATATGATCTGAGTTCAAAGTTTGATGAATTGAATAGGAAAAGAGACAAAAAGACAAAGGATGCATCAGAGAGTAGGGGGACCTGGTCAAGGTTAGGAAGGGGAGGGTGATGAGGTATAAATAACCTCATTTCTTTAATGAAACAAATAACCCTTTTTGCATTGCCCAATTCCCTAGCCTTGACAATTTATTTATTTTTATAAGCAATATTTATCTATTTTTAATAAAATGTTGTACAAATTTTTATTTTCTAAATTGATTGAAATTAGCTTTTAAATGTTGATATAATGGCATGTAGAGTTGGGTAATTGTGTAGAGTTAATAAATTGCCTACAAGAGAAGTGGACTTCATGCAGCTGAGGTCGAGTGCGCCGAAAGTTGAGGGCGCCATAAATTTTAGGCGTGCATTAATTGAAGGTTCTGTTTAAGTTTTGTTATTTTTGTTGGTTACCCAAAGACATTATGGCTCCACTCGGAGCCCTTTATATGTTTTAAAAGACATCAGTAGATAAAGATTCTATTTTTCAGTTATAAGACTTTTTCAAGTGGCATTTTCCAGCCATCTAAAATTTAGGAGTTCGAATGTAGTTCAGTTTTAATTTGTTGCTCAAAACATGGATATAAATATCATACTATGGATGGATGAAAATTAATCTCTTAGATTTTGAAAATAATCAGAGCTATGTACTACAATTTTCTCCATGAATGCAAATAGAGTTGTTCTGTGTAATTTCTTTTGAAATATAAAGATTTGAATAGAGTTACCATGTTGTTGTGGAAATGATTGAATGTTACCTGAGTTAAAGACAAATTTCTCCCAAGAGCTGGCCACTCGCAGGACTGTAGAGTAGATAAGTATTTCTTTTTCTGTGGATGTTTAGTTTCGGTTAAAATTATTTTATGTTTAGTTTTCTGTTGTGAACTTGCAGGGTGTGTTGTTTAAATGTTTCTGGAGCATCTGTTTTGGTTAAACTGTTGTTTTAGAACTCTGTGTTGTTTAAATGTTTCCAGCGCATCTACTTTAGTTTGAATTGCTATTTTTTGATAGTCAAAAGTTAGAATGTTTTGTGTAGTATAGAATTTATCATTGTTCAAAATTAGAGTAAAGTTGCATTTATGAATTCCTAGTGTAGAGTTTTATATGCTTTCTAGTGTAGAGTTTTATATGCTTTTTAGTATAGAGTTTATATGCTTTTTAGTGTAGAGTTCAAATATTTTCTGTAGTAGGATATAACTGCTTTTTAGTTTCATATGTTGTTTAAATCTTTTAAAGGAACTAGAAAATTGTTTCTCAATGAGATATCCAAACCCCCTATTGCATATAGCCTCGGACACTACCCCGATCGATAAATTGATAATTTTCAACTAAAGTGTTAGGGCCTCACGACACCCTGTCACATTCTACTCAACCAATAGAACTATGAGGCCCATCTTTTTATATTGCTTTAGATATTATGACTTAGACTATTTGACTATGTTAGTTGGATTTTTATACTTGATTTGGTTTGGATAATTATGGTCATTTATACTTTGGACATTTATCATGGTGATACTTTATGGACTTATGTGGTTGGACTATATGATTTGATTAAATTGAGTAATTGATTTTTCAGACTTATATATGTGAGAAAGAAAGTGTTGGAAGAAATTGATGCTTATTTGTTAGTAATTAAATAAATTATTTTTAAATTGTTGAGAATGTGATTATGGATGAAAATTGATTATTTAAATGATTTTTGTTATGCACTACGCTGCTTCGACTATTATTATCATGACAAACTGATATTTGAATTTAAGTGTGCAGGTGGGTGGCCAAGATTCCTTAAGTGGTTTTGGAGACTCCATAAACCTTATGTCAGACCAGTTAAGCCTAGACTAACCCGTGGAAGGGGTTAAGGCTAATATGTGATGTAAATTTATTATTTATTTTTAATTTTTATTTTTGAGTGTTATTGTGAAGTTTTATTATTTTATAAATTTTATTTAAATTGTCTTTTTGGGGTAAGGGTCATTTTAATTATATATTTTATTTTAATTTCTTCTTTGTGGGATGAGGATAAATATTTCAAAATTAATATTTTTAATATTTAATTTTTATGAGAGGATTTTATCTCTTGTTTTAATTTTGGAAAAAGAATAGCTTTTTTGAAAAAAAAGAAGAAAGTTGCTTTCTTTTTGTTTTTTCTTTCTTTTTGAATCTTTGAGTTTTATTTATAGGAATTTTGGGAAGAGTCTTTTTCACTTTTGCTATGCTTGGATTTTGAGAATGGAGAAATTGTGAAGAGAAAGAGATTTTTGGCTTGAATTTGGAGAAGTTGGTTTTCAAGGCTTTGGATTCACGAGCAAAAGAGTTGGAAATTTATTTTGGTTTCAAATTTGGGCTCACCCTAACTTGGGGAGCTGAGGTATTATTCTGAAATTTCTTGCAATCTTTGTAAAAATTATGTGATGGATTGTGAAATGGGGTTTGAATGTGTTTTTGGATTTCTTGTTGTTTTTGCAATTTTTTATGGTTTTGGGTTGTATGGGAACGACTCTCCATTTTTGATGAGAGCCTCCCAAGTATTGGGGTAGAGAGAGGCGTGGAGTCTCTCTTGGGCAACTTGGTTCAGTGATTCAGATAGTGAAAATGATGTTTTTTGATAAGTATGTGATTTGATGGTAATTTGGAAGTATGGGGTATGTGATGAGATGAGAATTTGTTGTTATGGTTGTGCATGGCAGTATGGAGATGTGTGGAGATATGGGTGTTGTGTATTTTTGGAGAATTGGTGATATATGATGTATGGAGTTTCATATGGTGATATGTGGTTATTTTGATTATGATTTGGTTTTTCCCCAAGAGGGAGCATTATCCCCTCTCTCCCCCTATTTTGGATCCAAGAAGGATCCTTGTTTGTGAGTCATTCAATGGGAAATTTGTTGATAATGTTTTTCTATTGGATTTTGTGTATTTGTGAATTGATGCATGTTTATGTGAAACTGGTTTATGGAGTTCTCCTGCTCGAGGGTGGGATGTGCTTATGCAATCCCTATGGTAGGGTGGAGAGCAAGACTTGGCTACCTATTTTGGCCTCTGTATGTGTGTAGGTTTAAAGAAGGTTTTCAGTCAAAGCTTGGAAGTTGGAAATAATTTCATTGGTTTTCTGGAAATAAGTTATTTGGCAAATCTTGGCAAAAGTGCCTTAGATGTGATTTCCTTTGTAGTCTGTGGTTGTGTGTCAAAGAGTTTGGAAAAGTTTTACGGTTGTTGAAGAAACCCTTTCTTCAAGGTGTATGTTGAGTCTCTTGTGACGTGTAAATTTTATGTATTGTGGGTACTTTGAGAAGTAAAAGAAATTTGAATCATAATCATGTTCTCCTTTAAATCTGAAAAAAAGAAAAGAGACAATTTCCCTATTTTATGCATATTTGTGTTATTGGGATTATTTCAAAAAAAATTATTTTTCAGGTATTTTATTTCAATCTAGAAATGAAAATATATAATATCATTGTTTGTTGTTTAAACAATATTTTGGTTTTTGGTATCTTTATTACTATTTATGAGTTCTTATAATTGTTAAAAATAAAATTTGAATGATTGTTTTATGTATACAGTAGATATGAAATTATACATCGCTGCCACTATGTAATTTTTTTTAAGGACTGTGCTGTAGATAACAATCATCACAAAGTAAAATGTATATTATAAAATGCAAAGATTTTTATATTAGTGAAATTGTTTATGAGCTTGTAATTGTTTTCAGCCATAGGGGGGGACCGTGGGAGGACCCACGACCCACCCATAGACCTTACAACCTATGGGGGTGTTGTGAGCCCCCTCACAGTGGCCTCTATGGAGGTTGCGAGCCTCCAAGGAGGCCGCAAAACTCCATAGAGGGCCACCGCCCCCTACCTTGCATCCTTTGAAACTCTGTTAAAAATAAAACTTTATTCTTTGTTGAAATTTCTTTATTTAACATTGTTAACACATATTACTCTGCAATACTTATGTTATTCGCTGCTATTTATTCCTTAACACACCTGTTATAAGTTGATACCTTGCATTATAGTGTATATATATATATCATCACCACTGTAATTTTCTTTTAAACCTGCAGGCAATAAATGTAAATAATTATATTAGACAATGTATATTCTGTCAGAATGTAAATTTGATCAATAGTTTAGTCTTTTTCATAATTTTTATATTAAAAAGAGATTTTAAGTTAGAATAAGAAAAGAAAGAATGTTTAAATTTAGATTATAAAAGAAAAGAAAAGAAAATAAGTTATGATTTCTTTTAGCCTTATTGCCTTAAATTTATGAATGGAAGAATCATTATGGGTATAGAAAGAAATATAGGTTTTATTTTATTATTGTTTTAATAGAAAAAGAGAATTGTAAATTTAGAAAGGAAATCAGGAAATCAAGTTTATGCTCTAGTTATATTTAGAGAAGCTTTGTTTTATTGAGTTTTAAAGAAAGAATATTCTTAAGTAGTTTATTTATTTTGGAAAGAATTATAAATTTTATTTTCATTATTATATTCAAATATAAGAGGAAATTTATAATTATTAGTTTAATTGGTAATAAATGATATACTTAGTTAAGATTAAGTTTAATTTAAATAAAAGGAGAAATTTATTTAAAAGTGTATTTATTCAATTTTAGTTTAATTGATCTATTAAATATTGGAACCTTACATTTTAAATTGTAATGATGTCATTAGTGAAATGAACAATGTAGTATGGTGAAACTTAATAAATCATTTTATTTTTCTAAACATTACATTTTGATCATTAGGACATTGTAACAAAAGTCAAACTTCATCTTAACTCTATGGGAGTTGTCATCAGCTGTGAAACTATAAGTAAACTTATCCTTGCAAGTTGCACAATAGTACTTTTAAACTTAAAAGAAAAATATTTCCATCTTTTTGCCCTCTTGTATGGTGACATACAGGAGGGCTCGTCATGGGCATGACAAGAACATAGAGGCATTCTTGAATTGACCAGTGCAGTTATCTAACCAAATGAGATGTTGAACCATTCTAATATCTTTTTCTTGCAAGAACTCATAAAATTATTGAAAACACTATTGCACATACTCTAATGAATGAGATCGATCATCACTCATGTAAAATGGTACTCTCTGACTATCTTCCCATTCTCTTTTGTACTCTCAAGGACATGTCTATATGTGATGTGAACAAAAATAACAATATGAATAGAATTGTGTAGTAGTGGGATTGGACTTCATTTTTTGGTTGCAACATTTATTTTTTGCAAAATCAACTACATAGACAATAGTTCCAATCAGAAAAAATCTTTAGACATTTTGAACTGTTGATCTAACCATCAAGACCTGTGGCTGTGTCTAGCATACTTGTAAAAAAGTTTTTCCTTAAAATTAGAAATAAAATCAGTTTAATGTTAAACATTGCATATTCCTACAATTTCACGCTATATTTTGGCCTTGTTTTAGTGTCCATTCCTTTAGTTTGTTTGTAGGCTCATTTTAGCCCTTGTATTAGCCATTTTTCCTCCCATGGTGCTTAGGCCTTATTTCTTGTGGTGCTTTTTTATCAAGTTTTGTTGTCACTTTTGTGTTATCCATGTGATCTTCTAGTGTCTCATCATTTATGAGCTCAAATTGTCTCGACACTAGCACTTCGCGTGGACATCCACATGATGTGCCTTGCGTCCCATGATAGTTTCTCATTTTGTGGTTGTTTCTGAGTGTTTCACCACTTGTCACTTTTGTGGGTTAGTGATAACGGCTTGGAATGATTTGAAATAGGTTGTCAGCCTCTTCCTCTTCCCTCCTCTCTTTTTGAATCTATCTTTTCATTGTTACACTCTCTCTTGGATCTCTTTTGAAACTCTCTTACACTCATACAACTCTCTCAAGCTCTACAACTTTTATAGCATTCCTAAAACATTCTCCTTCAACTCTCTTATTCTATTTGGCTTCTTCAAGCCCCATTCAAGGTGATATTGTTCTTGTTTTATTGCAAGCAATTTTTTTGTTGTGCCCATGAGCACCTTGGGACATTCACATCCTTTCAATATTTTATTTTAGTTACTATTCTTATTTCTAGATGCACTTAGATTAAGAACACACACTATTTTCTATCTATCTATCTATCTATCTATCTATCTATCTATTAGTTGTTGTGGAGGTAGAAATACCAAAGTAGGGCTTTGATCTGAAGGCAAACCCTCAAACAACCCCAACAAGTTTCCTTGTTCTTTCTGTGAGGCCCACCCTAATATGTCAAAATTATGTACTCCATTGGACTAATTATTATGTTGATACACCTAGTCCTTGGAAAATTGTGTATGGGCTTATGACCTTTGTTAGAGACTATATTAAACAATGATGTTTGGGTTAGAGTAATTGAATTAATTTACATATGATGATTATGATATTATTAGGAGTTGGCTATGTTGTATTTCATTCAATTTTTATATTATGAAAGTATGCTTTGAATTCAATTATTATATGTTATTCGATCATGAATAATTCAATGATCCATTTACGAAGTTGAATTGTAATGAAAGGGAATATCTATGTTAAGTAGATTAGGATGATGGACATGTGATGTTCGTGAAAAAAATATGAAAACTGAATTGTGTAGAGATATGCATTGTGATGAGTAAATTGAGATTGCATTATCATTGAACTATGAATACTTGAATGCTATGTTTGATCGCATTTCAAGGTTTCTTCAGCTATATGTTCAAACATATTAATGGGTGCAAATTAGTGTGCAAGTAAGTTCCATGGCCAATAGAAATTCAGAGGTCTATCAAGTAACCCCTAACCCCTATGAATTAACCTCGTGACACCTAACCTAGTCCCTAAGGTGGACTAAGGTCTTTTTTATTTTGAAATGTTGAAATGTGTTGGGTCTTTTGTAATTTTTAATTTTTTAAGTGTCCTAAGGTTGTTTTAGTATGAGTAGGATGACGTGTTGTCATCCTTGTTGTTCAATTGCAGATTTATAATTTAAGGGTTAATAAAAAGGTGTTATCTAGTCTTTTTCTTGATTATTTTATTATTTTCAAGGCCCTAGGCCAAGTACCTATGGTATAGGTACCTTTTGGGCTACTAGTATTTGGTCTTGACTAAGATTTGACCCTTCCAAAGTGCCTTGGGAAGGGAGTGATAAGATTTGGGTTTGGGGAAGAGGGATGGGTGACTTGTCACCATCCCATTTCCATTCTCCAAGGTTCATGTATGGGTTAGGTGTTAGGATTATGGTGCCATCAACCTTGTAAATACTATGTAATTAATTACTCCTAATGTTGTTTGTAAATTTCCATAAGGGAAGAAGTATTCACCAAGTAGTCATCTTGTTTCAACCACATGTTTGATCCTGGTACTTGACAGATGTAGGTTATCTGAGGGGTTGTAGGGGGTACCCTCCTACGAGGTCCATGGGCCACGCATCCTAGCATTACCCCCGAAAACCACATTATATATATATATATATATATATATATTCTCATTGTAAATCTGGACCGTTCCTCATTAAGTCACAGATATGACGGTAGAGGTTATGTTGGCTTGTCTTTCCTCAGAAGAAAACCCCTTTATGAGGATATTGTATTACAGTTGTGTATGAGAAGAGTTGAGTGTATTACATGCAATGTTGGATTGAAAACTAGAGAGGAGATTGATAGTTTTGTATTGTAAACTCTATTGAAGTTAATACAAATTGGTGCATCTCTTCTTATGTGGAGTTTTTTCTGAAAGGGTTTCTCCACGTAAACACTATGTTATGTGTTTGATCTTCTATTCTGTTATTTCTTTGTGTTGATTTTATACCATCTCCATTTTGGTTTTGCATAGTTAAATATCTATATTACATTCGTAATCAAATTTCCATTGATAGTTGTTTACCTTCATTTCTAACATTTGGTATCAGAGCCTAACCAGTTCCATGTCTTAGGTGGAAGTGCGAGGGTTTTTTGAGTTGTAGTAGGAATTCTGATTGATTTTATTTTGTAGATTTGTGTAGAAGCCATGGTTGCATCCTCATCTTGATTGGACATAAAAATTTAATGGAATGGGTTATGAGTTGTGGAAGATGAAAAATGGAGGATTTACTTGAAGAAAGAAATCAATGGTTGGCTATGAAAAAAGAGAAGAAACCTGATACTGTCAGTCAAGATGAGTGGGACAAGATGGACAAAAAGGCACAGGGTGCAATCTAGTTATTCCTTGTAGACTCTATCTTGTTGAATGTATCTGTTGAGAAGACTACACATGCTTTATGGAAGCAGTTGAGTGAAATCTATCAATCCAAGAGCCTAGTAAATAAACTGTATGTCAAAAGAAAGTTATTTTCTCTTAAAATGAAGGAAGGTGATTTGATAATTGAGCACTTGAATACATTTAATTTGATTATGAGTCAGTTAGCTTTTGTGGATGTTAAGATAGATGAGGAAGATAAGTGTATTCTGCTTCTTTGTTCTTTGCCTAAGTCTTGGGAGAATTTTATTCTTGTCACCACTAACCTTGAAGATCCAAATATGGATGCCCTTGTTACAACTCTGTTGTCACAGGAAATGAGGAAGAAGGCTATGGATAGCTCAGTGGATGCTCTTAATGTCAGGGGGAGGTCTAAGGAAAGAGGACCATAAGGAGATCATAAGGGGCCTAATGAATCAAAAGGCTGGTCTAAAAATCTTGGGTAGAATAACAGAGTTAAGTGTTGGAACTATGGTAAGATGGGACATGTGAAGAAAGAATGCATAAACCCAAACAAATAGTGGGATTCCTCTATCAAAAAGTCCTCAAATGTAGGTAATGAAGTTTTACTTTTTGCATGTAATGTTATGTCTAATGAACAGTGGTTGATTGACTCAGGTTGCTTGTATTATATGACTCGTCATGAGGAATGGTTCTCCACATATAATAAATATGATGGAGGTAATGTTTACCTTGGGGACAAATCTACATATCTGATTGTTGGTCAGGGAAAGGTACAATTGTGTTTCAGTGATGGGAAGATTAAAACTATCCCTGGTGTTTTACATATTCCTAGATTGGCTAGAAATCTTATCTCTATTTTGAAGTTGAATGATTCAAGAATGCATGTAAATTTTGATAAGAATGGTTGTAAATTGGTGAGAGGAAGCTTTGTGGTAGCTAGGGGAACAAGGATGGGAAATCTGTTTAGGCTTGAGGCCACTATAGTTTGTAGATCCACTAATGTAACTGAAACTGCTGAAAATACATGTATGTTGTGGCATCACAAATTGGGCCACACAAGTAAAACATTTATGAATAAAAATTTGTTGGATGGTTTCTCCTATTTTGATGAACACTTTGATTTCTGTTAGCATTGTGTGTTTGGTAAACAAAATAAAAATTCTTTTCCTTTAGGAAACAATAGATCGAAAGAGAAATTAGAAATTATTCATTCAAATGTGTTTGGGCCTGTGGATAATGATTCTATTAGAAAATATTGTTATTTCATTACCTTATTGATGATGTATCTAGATTCACATGGATTTATTTTATGAAGTATAAATATGAAGTTTTCATTAAGTTTAAGGAGTTTAAAGTCTTAGTAGAGAACCAATCAGGACTTAAGATAAAAATATTAAGATTTGACAATGGAGGGGAATATTAGAACTCTAAGGAATTTGATGAGTTCTGTAAGCATGCAGGTATCACAAGACAAAAGACAACTCCATATACACCACAACAAAATGGTGTTGCAGAAAGGATGAACTAAACAATAATGGAAAGAGTGAGAAGTATGTTAAGTGATGCACAGTTGGATAAATGCTTTTGGGCAGAAGCTGTGAGTATTGCTTGTTACTTGTTAAACAGATCTCCTTGTAAGGCTCTTGATTTGACACCTTATGAAGTGTGGATAGGTAAGAAACCTTTTATTTCACATTTAAGGGTTTTTGGATGTGAGGCTTTTGTTTAGGTGCCTAAGGAAAATCAATCTAAGTTGGATCCAAAAGCACAAAAATGCATCTTCATTGGATATGGTGAGAATGCAAAAGGTTATAAGATTTGGGATCCTCTAACCAGAAAAGTTATCTTTTCTAGAGATGTGATTTTCAAGGAACTTAGAGCTATTTCTGGTCCTATATAGTCATAGAAAAAGAAAGGAAGAGGATAGTGCATTTTGATTTACAACAAGAAAATGCACATCAGGAAGAACAAAATGATGGATTAGGGGATGGAGAAGAGATGAACAAGATTCAAGTGAAAGATCAAATGAGGAAGATTTTGTTGTTATAGAAGAAGTTGAGCATACAGAAGAACATGAGGAAGAATCTCTTACTCCACCTTTGAGAAGATCCACAAGACAAAAAAATCTAGCTGATAGGTATAGCCCACTAGATTTCCATTGTGTATTTTTTTTATTGAACATTGAGGATGAAGCTAGATCCTATAGGGAAGCTATTCATGAAGATTATAGTGAGTCTTGGCAGCTAGCCATGCAGGAGGAGATGCTGGCTTTAGACTCTGTGACACCTGGGATCTTGTATGTTTGCCCAAAGGAAGAAAGGTCGTAGGATGTAAGTGGGTCTTCAAGAAGAAGTTTGGAGCAGATGGTTCATTACATAAGTACAAGGCTACACTGGTAGCCAAGGGCTACTCCCATAGAGAGGGAGTCGATTTCGGTGAAATTTTCTCTCTTGTTGCTAAATTATCTTCTATTAGATTTCTTTTATCCATTGCTACGACTTATGATTTTGAAATTGAGAAAATGGATGTTAAGACTACATTTTTGCATGGAGATCTAGAAGAATAAATTTATATGCAACAACCTACAAGTTTTGAGGTAAAATGGAAAGAACACTAGGTATGTTGGCAACTTGGCAAACATCATAGAGAGAGACACTGCTAATATGATGAAGAGTGTTTGTGCATGATGTTTGAAGATGTTGTTATTGATGGCAACAAGCAAAGGAACAAGATTGGAATAATGGTTTTGGTCTGGAGAAGAAGACTTAGCCATTTTGGGTTAAGTGTTGGCAGTATACTGAAGCAGCGATAAGAAGACAATATTTGAGTTGGTATTGGTCCACAGTAGAAGATCATATCATGTGGTTTGGATATGTTGTTCATGTTGCAAGTATGGGCCTAAATGGTGTTGTCTTTGATGTCAACATACTCCTGTTGCATTAATGATAAAGATTGGATGAGCTGTGTGCTGAGGATATTGAGAAAGTTAGTCTCAATCAGGAACAGTGAAGAACAGTGATGACAATAAGGTAAAAGTCCAAGATAGAAAGAAGATAAGAGGTTGTGGATTAAAGGGTTTGTAGATACGTGTCTTAAGGAGATCCAGTAAATATTTTAGAGGTCAGCATGAAGATCTGATAAAGTTGTGGCTGCTCAAGTAAAACTAGTTTCGGTAGGTGTTCAGAGGCGACAAAGTGTTTCAAAAAGGTCTAGTGAGATCCGGAATTGCATTGTCCTATTCTGCGGATTTGAGGGAGTGTTGAGGAAGTCTTTGCAGAGTGTCAACTAGATTGGTTCATGGTTTGAAGGTCCGCAAGCATCTATTCCTTTGTGACAGTAATGACAGTCTGTGTTCTTGAGGTTCCGGATGAAGGAGAGATGAATTTCAGTAAGCATATGAAGTGTGGATGTTCTTGGTGATTTAGGCAAGCTTGTGGAAGTCTTTGGATTGTGTCTAGTTCATGTTGGTGGTTTGCATTGGATTTGGAGCTCACAATTGAAGAATAACTTCCAGATGATGGTGTTCTTCCTGAAACAGGCCAATCGGATGGGTTATGCATCTTGTGGATGATCTTATGGATGTTTGCCGACTTAGATGATCATTCCTAAGTTGATGTCTTGTATAAAGAAGGGTTTGCGAAGTCATTTCAAAGTTGTCCTTGTGGAGATGAGGGTGTGGTACTGAGGAAGAGAGTGAAAGGTAGAGTAGAAGTTTTGGGCTTAAATGGAACTGATTCAAGCATGGTGAAGATGCTATTCTCTAGTTCATGTATGTGATACTTATTTCTTTGTAGATAGTGTGTCTCTTGTAGGCAGTGAGCCTCTTGTGAGCAGTGTGCTCGGGCAGTGAGACCTAATTGGCATGTGCCATTTGCTCTTTCTATTCTTCTAATAGAGAATACTTTCTTGTGTTAATCACCCCATGGTTTTTCCTTTAACCGGGTTTTCCATGTCAAAATCTTGGTGTCTTATGTGTTGATGTGTTTCTACTTTTGATTTGAATGCATTATGTTTCATGATTAATATACTACTAATCACTAAGAGGATTTAAGTTTGTAATCAGAGAAAGTTTTGCACAACTGATTCACCCCCCCTCAGTTGTGTGCCCTAAGTCTAATAGTTCATAGCTATCAGATGATCATTTGTCCAAGATTTCAGTCCTTGACAAGTACCAAAATTCTATCTTCAAAAAGTCTAAGTCTAGTAGTGCAGAGAATAGAGGAAATTAGAATAGAATACTCAACTGAATTTGTCCGCATTCCTCCGCTGTGGTATATCTTGTTATGCAGTTTTGATGTATTGTAAACACATGTTTGAAGTATCCAAATCCAGAGTTGCAAGTTCTGAGTTCCACCGGAGAGTAAGTTATGAATGCCTAAGTATCACTACTTGGTATGGTGTAGTTTGACTGTGACAGAGCATGTGCTCTAGTGGTCTGCATTCTACTGCAAAAGAATATTTTGATTTGCAGTTCTAAAAGTATGATCTGTGATGTGTGAAGAGTGTCAGATATGATTTTGGAATCATATTGTGGTTGGGCAGTGAAAGTTGATGTTTGACAGATGAATTGAACCAGTAACTATCCATGTTTAAGGCTGACGTGATAAGTACAAATTGTATGTGGTAAGTTCTATTGTATAGAACTTAATTCTAAGTGGTGAAATAGTCAAGGCCGACATGTGTGAAGGCATTTAAAATATTTTTTGGGTCTGGTATAGATTTTGGATAATGAACTTGGCCGACAAAGTACATAATGCATGACTACACGATACACTTTATTAGGCTGACCTAATATGAAGATTTTGTTGGTTGCAGATATATATATGTATATATGTACATATGTATATATGTACATATGTATATATGTACATATGTATATATGTACATATGTATCTATGTAGACATATATATATATATATATATATGTATACATATATATATGTATGTATACATATATATATGTATGTATACATATATATATGTATGTCTACAGACATATATATGTATGTATACAGACATATATATGTATGTATACATACATATATATGTCTGTATACATACATATATATACATATGTGTGTACACATACACATATGTGTGTACACAGACATATATGTGTGTACACACAGACATATATGTGTACACACATACATATATGTGTACACACACACACACACACACATATATACATGGGATTGAATTTGGTGTTTGAGGGAACAAATGTGAATGTGTAAAATATGTGAAGTATAGAGCAAGTGATAAGAGCAGAAGAAGAGAGATCTTGTCTAATGTAAAAGTAGAACAGTGGAATAGAGCAGTCAAGATGAAGAGTTTTGAGACAATATTTTGAGCATACACTGGAGCTGCAATCATGCATATGTAGATGCAATCAGAGTAGTTCATTTTGGTAGTGAGCCATTTCCTTTCTTCTTTCTTTCTCCAGGTAGTGAGCCTTTATTGTAATTTGATATTGTTCCTACATAATATATTGTGAGCTAACACTCACCGTGGTTTTTCCCAGTTTTGGGTTTTCCGCGTAAAAATCCTGGTGTTCATGTGTCATGGTTTGTGGTTGTTTATTCTATGTTTAATTTGATTTGTTATTGCATGCGGTAAATGGATTACTAGTTTAATAAACAAGAAGTTTAATACAGTACTGATTCAACCCCTCCCTCTCAATACTTTGGGTGTTCAACAATTGGTATCAGAGCTTGATTCCTCAAAAGAAGTCTAATAGCTTGAGGAAGATATTGGAGATTGAACACATGGCAGGTAAGAAACACCCTACTCCTCATGAAGAAATTAATGCAACTGAAACTGAAGAAGAATGCACACTTGTCAATGAAGAAGAATTCAAGCTTGCACTAGCAGATCTTGAAAAGGTTGAAAAAGAAAATAGGGATCTGAAAGATAATGTCTTAAAGCAGATGAGCGCATCAAAAAATTGAGAGAACAAGTCAAGAAGTTCAAGGAAAAATAGAAGGAGGTTAGTAAACAATTGATAACTACAAATGACACCTTGAGTAATCTAAAAGTGGAAGTTGTAAAAAGAACAAAAGCAGAAGACCTGAATCAACTGCAAAACTGAAGACTGTACAAAGCTTGAACAAGAAGTTGTGGATCTGAAAGCTGATCTGAAACATGCATGGAATCAGGAAGAAAAATTTAGAGTGAGTGCTGCCCAACTTGATAGAATACTTGCTAGCTAGAAGAGCCCTGATGATAAAGAAGGCTTGGGATTTGAGAAAGGTGAAAGTTCCAAAACCGGTCAAGAAAAGAATGCTAAGATCAAGAAGGATAAATGCAAAAAGTTTCAAAATCAAAGAAACAAAGCTAGAAAGCCACTGGTCAGGCAACCAAATGCTCAAAGGCACCCTTCTTTTAATGGTTATTGTAATAAATGCAAGAAGTTTGGTCATAAGGCTACTCAATGTAGGAGCAGAATGAGTCAAAACATTCCATCATTCTTTGGTCAGTGTTTCACTTGCAATAAAGTAGGCCACAAGGATAATGATTGTAGAAGTTAGATAAGGAATGGTAATAACAATAGAAGGAATGCTCAGACCTTCAAAGTTAATTGCTTTATATGTAAAAGGATTGGTCATAAAGCTAGTGATTGCAGAAGTCAAATAAGGAACAACTATAACAATGGAAGGAATGCTCAATCTTTTAATGGGAATTATTTTGCATGGAATAGATTTGGGTACAAGGCTGACCAATGTAGATTAAGGATGAATGAGAGAAACAATAGATAGAGAAGTGTTGTATGTTTCAATTGCAACATGCCTGGACATATTACAATGTTTTGCAGAAGCAAAATCATAAAGATGAATAATCAGGCAGAGATGAAAGAACTGGTACAAAAGATAGATTTGGCAGAGATCAAGAAGGAGATGAATCAAATTTGGGTCAAGAAGGAAGTGCAGGAAGTCAAGGGTGAGTCCGCACTAGACTCTAGTGCTGGTACTTCCTCTAGGAAGTAAATGGAGAGCTCTGGCTTAGGGGGAGCTTAATGCAAAATTCCATTCCCCCAGCCAGAAGTGTGGTGTTGATATTCATCACGAAGGTATAAGCTAGAAAATAAGAAAACAAAGATTTTGGAGAAGATTTCGGTAGAAAAGAATCTAATGCGGTAAATTGTGGAGCAATCTTGATCAACTGGGGACAATAGAGAAAGGGTTTGACAGCTTTTTGAATGAAGCATTTATTGTGATTATATCTTGATGAAAAGATAATATAAGGGATCTGTTTGAACAATAAATTACTTTGCATTCAAACCTTCAAGTGACTAAAGAAACCTGAGAAACAAGCTAGGGAAAATTCAAGCATCCGATGAAGAAACCCTAATGGAGGCAAAAGGTATTTATCATTATCTCTCCCAAAAAATTCTCTGTGTTCAATCTACAAAAATGTATACTCCTCAAGTAATTGAGATAACTGAGAGGCCTCGACCCAAGTTTAAGAAGCACCCCTTTAAATCTTTAGGGATTGATCTGGATGGGACATTTTTTGAGATTTTGCATGGGGTTATGCATACGGAGGATGTTAGGGCTTACATACATACAAATCTAGATGAATATGATCACATAAAATTAGGGGATATTTATCTAAAGGAACTAACTGATGACAAATTTGAGTTGAAAGAAGAGTATAGTGCCCTAATTGAGAAGAAATTGGATATCTGGTTGGATTTTCCTGTGGTCCCGGATGATGCCTGGGTGAGATATGTCTTGAGCAGGATTCATGATGAATTCCTTTGGCTTGATGAGCCCTATATGATAACAAAGGATGCCATCAAAGCAATCACTGGCATGTGTTCCACTAGAAAAGTTCTGGAATTGAAGTCCATGAAGAACAACATAGTAATGCAATTGATAGGTGCTAAATTTGATAAAAGAGCATTAACCATAAATGATATTGTGGATCCAGTTGTGAGATTTGCATCAAAGGTCATTGGTTACAAGATCTATTTCTCCAACAGGGAGAACTCTGTTTCTACAACAACTATATATACTGCTTATGATATGGTTAAGAATAACACTAATTATGATCTATGTGAGTTGCTCCGGCAACAACTGATGGAAAACTTGAAAAAGAACTAAGGACACAAAGCATCCCTTCAAGTATGGAACCTTGATCATCTGTCTATTCTTCTACTTACTAAAGGAGTTACTAGGTATAGGTAATATTGGTTGGCTTGACCATGTACCAGTAGCTGCACAAATTAGAAATCACCTAAGCAGTCTAGGAAATGTTGATAAGAAAAATGCAGCCTTATGGGGATATTTCAAGAATTTTCAAAAGAAAAAAATACAGGATAGGGCCCAGATCCCTGAAAAGGTAGTGAAGAAATATGAAAAAGACATTGTATTTATGGTAGACAAGGATAAATGTTTCATGAAGGCTGTAGAACCTAGAACTATATGGGTCCCAACCATGGGATATGAAGTTACAGAGGAAGTTTTGACTGGATTGGCTGATTTGATGTTGAGATCGAAGAATATGTCTTGTTAAAACTCTGTCCAGACATCACCCCTGAGGAAAGAACCAAAGTCACTAAGAAGCTCAGTGAGGAATTCAAAACCATGAAGAGAGTCAATGCTTTGATGTATGGTGACACAGAGAAACTTGTGAAGGAGACTGAAAAAATAACTCTGAGGGTGTTGCATGAGCTACACATTTCAACTATTGTTGACACCGATGAAGAGGAACAAAATACTGGTGGTAATAATACATCTCCGGAGATAAATGTAGAACAGAACATGGAGCAAAGTATAGTTAATCCTCCAGTGAGCACAAGGAGTGAAGAAAAAGTAAATACATAACAAAGTGGAATAGTTCCTCTAGTAAATTCTAAACAAGATAAAGAAATGAAAGAAACTAAAGAAGAGAAGAAGTCTGAAGAAGCAAAGATGACATTTAATGAAAAGGCATTTGAGGAACAAGAGGAGTAGAGAGAAGAGGAAAATGAACAAATGATGGATATTCCTACTCTAGAGCTAGAAAGAAATGAACAAGAACACAAATAAGAACTGCCTCTGGAAAGACAAGAAGCTGAAGTGTCTCATGGTGAAGAGAAGAGAGACACTGCTGACTCCTTAAGGGAGTTCTTGGAGAAGAAGAAAGAAGCTCAAATTTTGACTGCTTCTGAGCTTTTGCAAGGGCCTATTAACCTTGATTCTATGTCCCCTCTACACAAGTTAAGATTTGGGACAATTCTTCAAACCAATGCACAAGAGGAAGTACTGAAATCTCATATAGAGGATAGTGAGTTGTTAGAAGATGCATCAACAATTTTTGAAAAACTAATTCCTAGAATAAAAAGAGACACATCCTTGGGTCTTGCTACACAACTAAAGAAGCTAATGGAATCCATCAATATTCATTTTGAGTCTCTTGAAATTTTTTTTGATAAAAAGGTAAGAGCTGAAATAGATAGTAAGAGATTAGTTGAGCTAAAAGATAAAGCCTCTCAAAATGAATATGCATAGTTAGATAAAAGTATATAATATGCATAGTTAGCCCTTCAAGAAGCTAGAAAACTATATCAATTTTGTCTTACATGGTCGGAGAAGACTAAGGAGATAAAAGATAAAATAGATAGATGGGAAGCCCAAATAATGAAGATATCCAAAACTTATGACTCGACAAAAGATACTATTGGCAATCAAAGGGCACAAGTTGAAACCATTCATTCCAATATACATAAGTTGCAAACCTAGAGGGATATCATAAAGCATAGAATGAGTCAACTCTGAGAGGTAGCAAGTTTCAAAATTTCTTCCCTAACCAAGTTAATAACGACAAACAAGACAAGGCAAACCTTTAAAGTCCCTGATACAGTAAAGAAAGCAGAAGATTTGGTGTCCCAGATTAATGGGCACATACTAATTTTGAGTGATGCCAAGACCATTTGGGATGAAGAAATGGTGCAACTAAAGAATATCTACAAAGATATTCTCCCGAAACAATAGTAAGCACATTTGATTTCACTTGTATATATGTGGAAAGTAGAAAAATAGTTTTGAAATTTTGGCAATTTGTATATATCTTTGTTTCATACACCTTTGCCATTGATGTCAAAGGGGGAGAATAAATGAAGCATATGAATTTTTTTTGAAAAATAATAAAGGATGAAGACAGGGGGAGCAGTGTATAAAGAGACAGGGGGAGTTGTAATAGTTTTTCACATCAAGTGTTGCCATCAATGCCAAAGGGGGAGATTGTTGGCAACTTGGCAAACATCATAGAGAGAGAGAGAGAGACACTGCTAATATGATGAAGAGTGTTTGTGCATGATGTTTGAAGATGTTTTCATTGATGGCAACGAGCAAAGGACCACGATTGGAACAGTGGTTTTGGTTCAGAGAAGAAGATTTAGCCATTTTGGGTTAAGTGTTGGCAGTATACTAAAGTAGCGATAAGAAGACAATATTTGAGCTGGTATTGGTCCGTAGTAGAAGATCATATCATGCGATTTAGGTATGTTGTTCATACCTCTCAGATGATCATTTGTCCAAGATTTCAGTCCTTGATGAGTACTGGAAGTCTATCTTCAAAAAGTCTAAGTCTGACAGTGCACAGAACAGAGAAAATCATAACAAAACACTCAACTGAATTGGTCCACATTCCTCCGCTATGGCATATCTTGTTATGTGGTTTTGAGGTGTTGTAAACACATGTTTGAAGTATCCAAATCTAGAGTTGCAAGTTTTGAGTACCATCGGAGAGTCAATTATGAATGCCTAAGTATTGCTACTTGGTATGGTATAGTTTGACTGTGACAGAGCATGTGCTCTGGTGGTCCGCATTCTACTGCAAAAGAATATTTTGCATTGCAGTTCTAAAAGTATAATCTATGATGTGTGAAGAGTGTCTGATATGATTTTGGAAGCATATTGTGGTCCGCAGTGAAATTTGATGTATGACAGATGAAGTGAACTAGTAACTGTCCATGTTTAAGGTTGACATGATAAGTACAAATTGTATGCGGTAAGTTCTATTGTATAGAACTTAATTCTAACTATGAAATAGTCAAGGCCAACATGTGTGAAGGTATTTCAAATATTGTTTGGGTCTGGTATAGATTTTGGAGAATGAACTTGGCTGGCAAAGTACATAATGCATGACTACATGGTACACTTTATTAGGCCAACCTAATATGAAGATTTTGCTGGTTGCAGATATATATGGGATTGAATTCAATGTTTGAGGGAAGATATGCAAATGTGTAAATAATGTGAAGTACAGAGTAGGCGATAAGAGTAGAAGAAGAGAGATCTTGTCTAATGTAAAAGTAGAGCAGTGGAACAGAGTAGTCAAGATTAAGAGTTTTGAGATAGTATTTTGAGCATTCACTGGAGCTGTAATCATGCATATGTAGATGTAATCAGAGCAGTTCATTTTAGTAGTGAGTCATTTCCTTTCTTCTTTCTTTCTCCAGGTAGTGAGCACTTCTTTTGGATAGTGAGCCCTAGGTAGTGAGCCCTAAGGCAGTGAGTATTTATTGTAATTTGATATTGTTCCTACATAATATATTGTGAGCTAACACTCACCGTGGTTTTCCTAGTTTTGGGTTTTCCACATAAAAATCCTGGTGTTCATGTGTGACAATTTGTGGTTGTTTCTTCTATTTTTAATTTTCTTTTTTATTGCATGAGGTAAATGGATTACTAGTTTAATACACATGAAGTTTAATATAGTACCGATTCACCCCCCCTCTTAGTACTTTGGGTGTTCAACAGGGTATGCAAGTTAAAAAGATCTCTTTACGGTTTAAAACAGTCCTCGAAAACATGGTACTAGAGTTTTGATTCATTTGTTTTGAAATTGGGCTTTGTTAGAAGTGAAGAGGATCACTGTGTCTACATTCAATGTATTGATGATCATATTCTGACTATTGCCTTGTAATCTACAGTCGCAGTTAATGTTGTTGGTACTGCCACACCCTCTTCTTTAGTGATGGCTCTATCAGTGTGGTCCTAATGCAATAGTCACTTCACTCAAATTATTGGATCCTTTACATTCCATCCTTAAATAACTCATATCTAATAACCTTTTACAACTACCTGCCATTTGCCCTCTTGACAGTAACCTTCCACTTTCTAAAAATATAATCTAAAAGCCTTTTGTTAGTATCACTGTGTGCCTAGGCATGACACTGAGAAATGCATGCACCTCAAGCACCTCATTCAATACTATATTGACTCCAACATCATACATATCATTGGTGTAAATGATAAAGGCAATACATCTATCACCCAACTAAACCAAAAATTACAAACTTACACCAACCTTTTCCCTCAACATACCAATGCTAATTTGATAGACCCTATCCCTTCACAACTCACCAATCCTAATGTTGATCTTGCACCAATCCCCTCTGAGCCAAAAGTGGACCCTTTTTCTATTTCTTCTCCCTTCCCCACTATGGTGGGTGTAGTCGACACATAACCTCATGCCTCTCAAGTTGAGCCTATTCCCAAGCCCATCATCTCATTCCCCCTGTCAATGTTTCTATGGGTGTTTATGACAATCCTTTGTATATCAAAGCCTTGGTCAACCATAAAGCTATTCATGGTGTTTTGGTGGACTTTGTGAGCATGGTTAATATTTTTATAGAAGATTTTCTTTACATCTACTAGTTGCATAGATATGTCTATTCTCCTCCTAACATTTCCTTGTACACACATGATGAACTTTCTATCCCAACCATGGGATCTATCATCTTATCCATCTAGGTTGGCCCAAAGACCCTAGACATTCCATTCTACATAATTCCTACTTCTGACTATTATTGTGTTCTATTCGACCACCCTTGGTTCATTGCGATGAAGGTTGTTCCTTCTATTATTCACATATGCTTAAAGTTCCTCATAATGGCAAAATTTATACTATACCCCATAGTTAGTATCAACAACTCATAATTTAGGAAAAATTTTCCCTTGGCTATTTCTAGCTTATTCCTATCCCTAGCCAACCTCACATTGACTTTCTCTTCAAGTTATATCATAAGTATCTCAAAAGTCAGATGCTTCCCCCTGCTCCTTCTACTCCACTAGTTCCACCAGCTCAACCTCCACCTTCATCATCTACTTCACCTATCATTCCCCTACCTTATTTAGTTGCTTATGTTCTTCCTTCTACCCCTTTGATAGATGGAGGAAAACAACTGAGGCAATATGATACTCCTGAACTACCTCCCATGCTTGATCCCAACAGAATAGACGTTCTAAATAATGTAGACATCATCGTCATGTTTCCACCCATCTTAACCAAATCCAAACCATTTCTAACCCACCTCATGAGCCTAAAGCCAAAAAACCTAAGAGAGTCGATGTGATCTTGGACCCATCCAGTAAACCTCCCTTACTTCCATAGATTCCTAACTGCCCACCATTCTCTAAACCCCTTGACCACCCTATTGTCAGTGTCATCTCTAGTGATACCTTATCCACCCTAGTTCCATTCACCCATCCTCATAATTGAGATTTTCCCTGATGTCCACTGACTAAAAGAAAATTTGAACCCTATTCTTCTCCTTCCCATCAACCCAAAACCAAACCTAACCCCATTTCTCCACCTCTAAACCCTTCTACATCACTTCCCCTATAATAGAGGCTACAACTCCACCACAATATTCTGATTTGGGTGCTCTCACATCTATTAGCAGTAATAAGGATAGGAGAATCATGGTTTACTCTACACTTGAGTCACTGAACCCTCCCAAGAGGAGTGACTTTTTTATTCAATGGTGAATGTGTTGACATTATCAGTGATATTCATATATTCAATGATAATTACCTCTTTGATGGATGCCCAAGAGGACATTGTTCCTCCTACTCCTACACAACATCTTGCCTCTACTATACTTCCTTATGCTATTCTTATGGAGCAACCACCAGCATGAGATTGGGATACATATTGTTAGATTCAGGAGAGACAACTGAGAGGGGGGGTGAATCAGTTGTCCAAAACCTTCTTCTTATTAAACACTTAAATCCATTTTGTAATTTAGTAGCATAATAATAAATCAATCATGGAAACATAATGTATTAAATCAAGAGCAGAAACACATCAACACATATGACACCAAGATTTTGACGTGGAAAACCCGGTTAAGGGAAAAACCACGGGGTGATTAACCCAAGATTGTATTCTCTATTAGAAGAATAGAAAGAACAAATGGCACATGCCAATTAGGGCTCACTGCCCAAGCACACTACTCACAAGAGGCTCACTACCTACAAGAGATACACTATCTACAGAATAATAAGTATCACATACTTGAACTGAAGAATAGCATCTTCACCATGCTTGAGTCAGTTCCATTTAAGCCCAATACTTCTGCTCTGCATTTCTCTCTGCTCCTCTCTACCACCCTCTCATCTCCACAAGACAACTTTGAAATGACTTTACAATTCCTTATTTATACAAGACATTGACTTAGGAATGATCCTCTAAGTCGGCAAACATTATAGAGCAAATATATAAATACATCATGACTAATTACAAAAGACTTCATTCGGAACAACATACTATTGGCCACACAGATTTGAGACTTCAATCTTCTTCTAGGAACACGTCAATCTTCACATAACATTTTCAAGATCATCCGCAGGATGTGTAACTCATATGGTCGGCCAGACTTAGGAAGAACACCATCATCCGAAAGTAATTCTTCAATTGCAAGCTCAGACTCCAATGCAGATCACCAACATGAATTGGACATGATCCAAAGACCTCCACAAGCTTGCCTAAATTACCAAGAGCATCGACACTACATCTACTTACTGAAATCCTTATCTCCTTCATCCGGAACCTCAAGAACACAGTCTGTCATCACTGTCACAATGGAGTAGATGCTTGCGGACCTCCAGACCATGAACCAATTGAGTTGTCAATTCACATTAGCTTCCTAAACTTTCCCTCAAATCCATAGAGTAGGATATTGCATTTCTGGATCTCACCGGACCTATCTGTGTCACTCTGTCACCTCTGAACACTTGCTGGAACCAGTTTTACTTGAGCGGCCACAACTTCTTCAGATCTTCATGCGGACCTCTAAAATCTTTACTGGATCACCTTAAGACACATATCTGCAAACCCTTTGATGTGCATCCTCTGATCTTCATCTTAGCTAGGATCTTTAGCTCACTATCTTCACTATTCTTCTCTGTTCCTGATTAGGACTAATTTTCTCAATATCCTCAGCACACAGCTCATCCAATCCTTATCATCAATGCAAAAGGAGTATGTTGACATCAATGACAACACCGGTTAGGCCCATACTTGCAACAATCTCCCCCTTTGTCATTGATGGCAACATATGATGTGAAAAACTGTTTTAATCATCAAGACAAGAACTTGTCCTCACTGTCACAACTTCTCTTCCTTTCCTGCTCCCCCTTTGATCAACAACCACTTGTTTTTCACATGTCTTCTATCTCCCTTTGACATCAATGGCAAAGGACACATACTTCTAAATCCACCACTTCAGAATTATACCAGCTGCTCCCCCTGAGTAGCAGCTCCCCATCATCAATCCAAACCACAAGATATGACTATGATATCCACCGGACTGATGCACATCAGTGCATCTTAGTTCATCACTGGAGGGGTAATAACCCCTAACTTCTCCCTGAGATACTCAAAAGAGTCCTTAGGTAGAGGTTTAGTAAAGATATATGCAATCTGATCCTTGGAAGGCACAAACTCCAACCTGACCTCATACTTGTTCACTTGATCTCTTAAAAAGTGAAACTTGATGGATATATGTTTAGTCTTTGAATGCAACACTGGATTCTTTGAAATATTTATTGCACTTGAATTATCACAAAAAATTGTGATAGGTTCCTCATACTCCACTCTGATGTCTCTTAGCATTTGCTTCATCCACAAAACTTGAGTGCAACTACCTACTGCTGCAATATATTCTGCTTCTACAGTGGACAGAGATATTGCCTCTTGTTTCTTGTTCAGCCAAGAAACCAATCTCTTTCCCAAAAAGAATGCTCCACCACTGGTACTCTTCCGGTCATCCACATCTCTTGCCTAATCCGCATCTGTATATGCATGAAGAGAGAAGTTATGATCTCTAGGATACCACAAACCATACTCAACTGTCCCTTTTAGATACCTAAAAATCTCTTGATTGCCATGACATGAGATTCTCTAGGATCAACTTGGAATCTAGCAATAAGACCAACATCATTCATAATATCAGGTCTAATTTGAGTGAGATACAAAAATCCTCCAATCATTGACCTGTACTTTTTCTGATCAATCTTAGGAGAATCATCATCTTTGCTCAATTTACATTTGGTTGCCATGGGAGTACTCATTGGTTTTGACTCTTCCATCCCAAATTTCTTCAACAATTCTTTCACATATTTGGTCTGAGAAATGAAGATTCCTTTCTTAGTTTGAATGATTTGCAGACCCAAGAAGAAATTCATTTCCCCAAGCATAGACATCTCACATTCACTTTTCATTTGATTTGCAAAGGTTTTGCACATACTATCTCTTCCTCCAAAAATGATATCATCAACAAATACTTCAACAATCAAGATATTTTCATGATCAATTTTAAAGTACAAATTGTTGTTAGCAGTACCTTTGTTAAAACTAATCTTCAAAAGATGCTTATCCAATCTTTCATACCAGGCTCTTGGGGCTTGCTTGAGTCCATACAGTGCTTTCTTCAACTTGCAGACCATATCACCATGATCAGACAATTGAAATCCATCTGGTTGCTCAATGTATACTTCTTCTTCCAAGTCACCATTCAGGAAGGCAGACTTGACATCCATCTGATATACTTTGAAATCCTTGAAGGCAGCAAAAACAAGAAATAATCTGTCTACTTCAATTCTTGCCACTAGA
Source organism: Cunninghamia lanceolata (assembly GCA_027924645.1). Lineage (NCBI taxonomy): Eukaryota > Viridiplantae > Streptophyta > Pinopsida > Cupressales > Cupressaceae > Cunninghamia > Cunninghamia lanceolata. Next base: position 15,845,279 of record BSBN01000508.1, on the reverse strand, counting down.
GCAAAAGTTTCTTCAAAATCAACTCCTTCTATTTGAGAGTAGCCCTTGCAGACCAATCTGGCTTTATTTCTGATTACTTCACCAACTTCATTTAGTTTATTCCGGAAGACCCATTTGGTTCCAATTACATTCTTGTTTTTAGGTCTGGGAACAAGATCCCATGTGTGATTCTTCTCAATTTGCATTAGTTCTTCCTCCATTGCCTTAGTCCAGTTTTCATCATTGCAAGCTTCATTCACTGTCCTAGGTTCAACCTTTGAAATTAGACAATACTCTTCTGATTCTTGAGCAATCCTTCTTGTTTGTACACCTTTGCTTTTATCACCTATAATCTGATCTTCAGAGTGATTCAGTCTTACATACCTGGGAACTTTGGGAGTTTCTTGCACTTCTGATTCTTGAACAGGTTCATTCAAACTTATCTCTTCTTCCTGATTTACTGGATCAGTTTGAATCTGAATTTTAGAGGGAGCTTGGATTACTTGAACAAAAACATCATTTTGATCATCTTCATCATATTCATAGAACCTTGAGGGTTTTTCAATTCCTTCATCAACCTTCACATTTGTACTTTCCACAGTCTTCCTTATTCTCTTGTTATAACATCGGTATGCTTTGCTTTGAGTAGAATATCCCAAGAATATTCCTTCATCACTTCTAGAATCAAAATTTCCTAGATCTTCATCTCTTTTAATGTAACATTTGCTACCAAAGACTCTGAAATACCTCATAGTAGGAGTGATGTCAAACCAAAGTTCATAAGGAGTCTTACCGGTATTGCTTCTGATTTGTACTCGATTGAGAGTATATACTGCAGTGCTGACAACTTCTCTCCAATAGATCTGAGGAAATTTACTTCCATCATCATGATCCTAGATGCTTCTTGGATGGTCCGGTTCTTTCTCTCCACTACTCCATTCTGCTGTGGAGTCCTAGGAGTAGACAACTGTCTCTTTATTCCATGTTTCTCATAGAATTCTATGAACTCACCGAATGTGAATTCTCCACCTCTATCAGACCTCAGACATTTTAATTTTAATCCAGTTTCATTCTCTACCATAGCCTTGAATATTTTAAATTTCTCAAGAGCTTCTAATTTCTCTTTCAGAAAAGTAACCCACATCATCCGAGAATGGTCATCAATTAATAACATGAAGTATCTATCACCTTGCACACTCCTGATTCTTGCCGGACCACATAGATCAGTATGAACTAAGTCCAATAATCTGGTAGAAGATTGTTCCTTGCTTTTGAATGAGACTCTGCTTGGTTTCCCCAACTGACATTCTTTGCACAAACTATTTGTAGGTTTCACCAGTTTTGGAAGATCTCTTACAACCCGAGTGCTGCTTATCTTGATGATATTATCAAAATTCACATGACACATCCTTCTATGCCATAACCAACTCTGATCAATTTGCACAAATAGACAACTTTTACCAGTACCAACTAAATGGAATATATTACCTTTTGTTTAAGTACCGGATGCAATCTCTGTTCCAAAACTTTCAAAGATTTTGCATTTTCCATTCTTGAATCAGAGATCATAGCCTTTGCCCACCAACTGTCCAACACTGAGAAGATTGTGCTTCAATCCTTCAATATATAGTATATTACTGGTTTTGTTCTTTCCATCAAAAGAAATAGTTCCTCTACCTCTGATTCTACCAGTAGAATTATCACCAAACTTTACCACTCCTCCTTCATACCTTTCCAAATCTATGAACTTATTTTTGTCACCAGTCATATGGTGAGAGCATCTACTGTCAATGACCCAATCATCCTTTTCTTCAACTTGGGCAGCCAGAGCTCTTTCTACAACTTTATGATTAACAGATTTAGAGGGCATTGGATCATCTTCCTTGATGGCAATAAACACCCAATCACTTCCGGATTTGTTTCCTATCTCTGATTCATCATCTGTTACTCCTTCATTATCATCCTCTTCATGAACATAGTAATAATTCTTTTGGAACCTTGATATGTTGGGATTTGGCCTTGGAAATCTTTCCTGACACCTTGAGGCAAAATGACCAATCTTATTGTAGTTAAAACACTTAAAAGGCAATTTCCCTTCATACTTACCGGATCCTCTTGGCAGTCTTTTTGTAATAAGGGCTTCAAGTTGAGCAGTTTCTGCTTCTTCTTCTTCCAGGTCTTTTCTTGTTTTTTCATACCATGATAGTTTCCTTGAAAAGTTTTCTCTCGGATCAAATCTTTGTTTACCTTTTACAGAGACACTAGCTTTGAATGCAGATTCAGTCTTGGGGGGCATCTCCAAACTCGGTCAATTCAAATGTAGCCAATTTACCAACCAGTTGATCTCTTGTGACATCTGAATGGGCTCTGAATTCTTCGATGGCAGCAACCTTGTATTTATAAGAAGTAGGAAGGGATCTGAGAACTTTGCCAACAATCTCATCTCCATCCAAGACTCCACCAGCACATCTAATGCCACAAACAAGCTCATTTACTCTTGGCATAAAAGTAGTGATATTTTCATCTTCTCTCATCTTTAGATTTTCAAATTTTCCTTTCAGACTCTGTAGCCTTGCACATTTAACATACTTGTCTCCTTCATGCAGAAGTTCCAATTTTTCCCAAATCTCAAAAGCAATTTGTAGGTCAACAACATTTGTCAGCTCTGAATCATATAAGGCACTTAGAAGAGCTTCTTTAGTCTGTAGATTATTTTCAGCATCTGTGATTTCTTTTGCAGTTTTTGGACCATTCTGTGGAGGAGTATACTTTGTTGAAGCCATGGTCCAATATTGCATTCCCATACATTGCATGTGACTTTTCCAAAGATTAAAATTGGTTCCATCAAACTTCAAACTATCCTTCTTGTAGGACGACATCCTGGATCTCCTCAAGTGGTTAAGCTCCTTTTAGAGGAACTTAGCTTTGATACCAATTGTTAGATTCAAGATAGACAACTGAGAGGGGGGGTGAATCAGTTGTCCAAAACCTTCTTATTAAACACTTAAATCCATTTTGTAATTCAGTAGCATAATAATAATAAATCATGGAAACATAATGTATTAAATCAAGAGCAAAAACACATCAACACATAAGACACCAAGATTTTGACGTGGAAAACTCGGTTAAGGGAAAAACCACGGGGTGATTAACCCAAGATTGTATTCTCTATTAGAAGAATAGAAAGAACAAATGGCACATGCCAATTAGGGCTCACTTCCCGAGCACACTGCTCACAAGAGGCTCACTGCCTACAAGAGACACATTATCTACAGAATAATAAGTATCACATAATTGAACTGAAGAATAGCATCTTCACCATGCTTGAGTTGGTTCCATTGAAGCCCAATACTTCTGCTCTGCCTTTCACTCTACTCCTCGCTACCACCCTCTCATCTCCACAAGACAACTTTGAAATGACTTTACAATTCCTTATTTATACAAGACATCGACTTAGGAATGATCATCTAAGTTGGCAAACATTATAGAGCAAATACATAAATACATCATGACTAATTACAAAAGACTTCACGCGGAACAACATACTGTTGGCCACACAGATCTGAGACTTCAATCTTCTTCTAGGAACACGTCAATCTTCACATAACATCTTCAAGATCATCCACAGGATGTGTAACTCATCCAGTCAGCCAGACTTAGGAAGAACACCATCATCCAGAAGTAATTCTTCAATTGCGAGCTCAGACTCCAATGTAGATCACCAACATGAACTGGACACGATCCAAAGACCTCCACAAGCTTGCCTGAATTACCAAGAGCATCCTCACTACATTTGCTTACTGAAATCCTTATCTCCTTCATCTAGAACCTCAAGAACACAGTCTGTCATCATTGTCACAATGGAGTAGATGCTTGCGGACCTCTAGACAACAAACCAATTGAGTTGTCAATTCACATTATCTTCCTAAACTTTCCCTCAAATCTGTAGAGCAGGATATTGCATTTCTGGATCTCAACGGACCTATTTGTGTCACTATGTCACCTCTGAACACCTGTTGGAACTAGTTTTACTTGAGCGGCCACAACTTCTTCAGATCTTCATGCAGACCTCTAAAATCTCTACTGGATCATCTTAAGACACATATCTTCAAACCCTTTAATGCGCATCCTCTGATCTTCATCTTAGCTAGGATCTTTAGCTCACTGTCTTCACGGTTCTTCTCTGTTCCTGATTAGGACTAATTTTCTCAATATCCTCAGCACACAGCTCATCCAATCCTTATCATCAATGCAACAGGAGTATGTTGACATCAATGACAACACCAGTTAGGCCCATACTTGCAACACATATGACTTGATGGAGATGGTGCAGAATTAGTAGATGCTTTTATCTCATATGTATATATGTGTTTAGATATCATGTTGTTAGGTTTTCTTTCTTGTGTTCCTTCATGCACTTGTTTGCTACATGTTTGATAGTCCCCCCTAGAGGACCCATGCTACCCTTGTTAGTACATGGATATAGGAGGAACACAATGTTGTACCATTCTTAGTTTTGTATCTACATTCTTTATCTATGTCATCTACTTGATTTTCTATGCATTTTTTGGATGATGCAAAGCATTGAGGCATTTAGTCTCTTCCATGTTGAACCAAAAAGTTTCTTTGTTTGTTTGCCATGTGTCTTCTTCTATTGTGCTCATAGTTCTATATACTTGAGGAATGATGACAATTATGTTCCTATCCCTGATTATTTTTCCCTCAAATTAATACTAGCCCCTAACATATAGATCCCTTTATGTGTCTTCATGTGATGTTGATTTTTATCTAACATTGTATTTTTGTCTGGTGATATCATTCCATGGGCACAATTGTAGGTGTGCCATGTAGTAACATAGTCTTTTGAACCTCTCCTTGGGGGTGCCTCACACTATTGACTCTAGGGCAATATTGATTCATATATGCTTCCTAGTGATACATATCCACACATGTTGCTAGCATGATCCCTGAAGCATCAATAGCTTGCGGTCCCTAGTACAGAAAGCTACTTAGATTTGGTGACCATTATCAAGATATTTCTAGGTTTGTCTCTATTTTATCTTTTGCAATCTAAACTCTATTTTAACTTTCAAATATTCTCATTTCATTATTTGTCTCTCTTTATTTCTTGCTTAAACATAGTTTAAATAGGAGGGAAAATTTATAGATAAGGTTAGTTAGTTTCTATTATTTGTTATGCAAAACAAAAAAACTAGAGAAAACATAAAAAAAACATTAAAGATTCTAGTCTTATTGTGTAAGGTGGATTAGTGGTAACCTTAAGTTAACCTAAACAAATCTAAATCCACTTCTTCTATCCTACACGACCATGTGAAATCAAGCTAGAAGATCAAGTGCATACTTAGGTTGTGCAATAGGGATCCTAGAAGGAGACTATGTGATCTCAATCTTGAGAAATTAGTGCAGCAAGCTCAAGTCTGTCATGGTAAACTTGTCATATAGAGTATATTTAATTATGCCAATGATGGATGATGGACTCTCTATAATGATCAAGTCATCAACATAGAGAACCAAAAGCAAAAGAGAGTAATCATTCCTCATAATGTAGAAATTCAAATATGGGTAACATCTTGAGAATCCAACAAAGAGAATAAAGGAGTCCATCTTAGCATACCAAGACCTAGGGGCCTACTTGAGGCCATAAATGGACTTCCACAATCTGCATACTATTGAAGAATCCTTTATAAACTCTTGTGGTTTCTCCATGTAGATCTCCTCTTATAGATCCTCAGGAAGCAATGCACTCTTCACATCCATCTAATGTACAACCCAACCATAAATTATAGAAATAGAAAGAGTCAAGTGAATGGTGTTCATCATGGAAATAGGTGTGATGGTCTCTATATAGTCAACACCAAGAAAATATGAGAATCCTTTTACCATAATATGCACTTTGAACTTGCCAATTATACCATCTACAACATATATGGTTCAATAGATCCACTTGCACTCAACTAGTTTCCTTCCCTTACGAATTGGGACTAGATCCCAGTTGTGGTTCCTCATCAACAAACTATACTCTTTGTCCATTTTTGAATCCACTCAAAATTGCATATGCTTCATTAAATGTGGATCTAAATTAAAATCAATGTAGACATGTGGAAGATCATGATGTTGTGACTATGTCCTCTGAGTGTTAGTAGGATCCCCAACTACGTGCCTATAGCCTAAAGTGTCTAAAAATCCCATTGAGGCAATGTAAAAGATGGGGAGGAAAGAAGAGAGTCCTCAATCTCTAAATGTGGACCTAATGAAGGAGGAGGCTCAAAGCTTCATGATCAATCTTGTGAGTTTGAGTGGCTAGAGGAGCTTCCTTTGAATCATTGTCATCTTTTGAGGAATCCATTATGAAGGAAGAAGGAGAAGTATGGGAGGACAAGCTAGGAGAACCTCCTCAAACTAAACACCCATCTCAATGAAGAGCTCATGAGTCTTTCTGCTATCCCTTTCACATATGTCATTTCATGGTCTATTGATTCTTTGTTGTTGTGGTGGTGATTCCACCATGGTTCATGCTCCTCTTCTTCTCCTTAGAGTCTAAAGAGTAATGATGGATAGTCATGTGTTTCATGATCATCCCATTCTTTGCATATGCCACGATAAATTGTTTGTGTCTTCTTAGGAGTTATCCTTAGGTCTACCCTAAGTGCAGTAACTCTCTTATCTCCTTTAAGGGTTGGACATTCATTTCTGATGTGCCCTTCCCTAGAACATTAGGTAGAGCGTATGTTTGTTCTTTGTATCTGTTGAGTAGTTTCTTGTTTAGCTAGGATTTCTTGTTTGATTTTCAATTGTTCCAATTCTAATTTCAATTATTCTATTTCCTTTTTTTTAGTAGCTTTATCTTGCCTTCTCCATGTTTGAGCTTCCACGTGGCAGGCTAGTGTTACCATGAACTATTCAATACATTGTTTTCGGTTAGAGGTTCTTCTAACTTCCTAGAGACCTCTTTGAATCTGTGGTCATAATCTTTTATAGATTCACCCTCTTCTTATATCATATAGATCTCATTTTTATTACACTCTCAATAGGGATTTCTGGTGATTCAAAGTTTGATAGAAACTTAATTTTAATCTTTGACCAATCTTTGTCATGTTGAGGGCATGTTTTTCTATACCAATTTAGTGCATGTCATTCCTTAAAGTTCCTACAAATTCAAATAGTTTTGCTTGGTTTCTGGTAGTCCATTTTCTTTTCCATAGTGATTCTAGAATAAATATATGTTCGGCTTCTTCTATGGTGTCCTTACCAAAAACTAGAAATTTGACAGGAGAGTTCATATTGGAATTAATCCCTTTGTCTCTTTTGTGGTGTTGAGTTGTGGTGTTATTTGATGATTGGTCCTTTTTCTTATAAGCTTTATATTGTGCTAGTTTCTTATTTACCCCGTTATCTCTGGATAATTGTATATTGAAATATTCCCTTCATAATATTGCGTCATAGTCTTGTACAAATTATTGTTGTTGTGATTCTATTGTTTCACTTGAATTTTCAATTGAAATTTTCTTGATTTATATGGCATAGGGGATGACTCTTGGTTTGGCAGTTGCACTTCTTCAAAGTGATGCATTTTAGGAGATGTTTTTCCATTAGCTAAAGACATGTTAGATAGTGATGTTTCCCATTCTTCCTCTCTTATTCCAATTGCGTTATTAGCCAAGTTGAACATGTTATTAGTTTCTTCTTGTACCACTTGATATAATCCATCCATTTTTATTTTTCCCACACTTTTGGTCACTAGTTGATCTAGATATTCCGTGTCAAATCTCAAAGGTTGTAAACTTTCTAGGGGGTTTAGAAATCTCTCGAATCTCTCATCAATTGTAATCCAAAGATTAGATAAACCAGGTTCAATGTATTTTTGTTCGGTTCAATACCAGAAGTGGTGGAGCCTCCATGCCACTATATCCTTCTTCCCATACTCTTTGAGATGTCCCATATTCTTTAATACTTCCTACTAAATTGGTGAGTATTCCTATTTATTTATCGAGATGTGAGTTTAGTTGTTTTTGAGTGTCACATAGTTCTACTACTTTGTCATCTTGCTTAGTTGCAACCCCTATGGCACGCTCAATTATATCACTTTCTTCAAAACAATGTGGATTTTCATCTTCTTATTCTACCGTAGCCCCTCTGGTGCACTCCAACTCTTCCTCCATATCATTTTCAACCGCCACCCTCCTGGTGTGTTCTAACTCCATCTCTCCAAATTTTTCCATTCTTTTGCGGTATTTTTCTTGTCTTTCTTGTGTTTGTTTATGTCATTTCTCTTCCATGTTCAAATCCATTGCTAATTGGATACTCTCTTTAATCTCTCTTAATTTCTTATTATTTCCTTTTCTATGGGTGTTTAGAGATGTGGAATTCCATTGATCCTTTTATGAATCCCATGGTGTTTATGTTCATCCTAGTTTGATTAGTCGCATCTTCTTAGGGATCTCTTCAAGACCCCTCTTTCCATTCATCATCCCCTAGGTGCCTGAAGCCCTCTCATGAGGTTAAGACCTAAGGGAATCTGTTGTAAATCATAAAAAAATTCTACCTTATTTATAATATTCTTCTCAATAACTACCTTTACTTCACAATTATCACTTGGTGCTTTGATCTATTCTTTACTATTTTACCAGGGTCCTGACAATAGAACCAAATGTTGGAAAGAAAAGTAGAGTCACAAATTGTAGTTTCAAGTCCAAGATTCTTGCATATTATATTTATACTGCAGTGATTATAGTAAGGGAATAATCAAAAGGTTTGTGGTAGAAATTATCATTATGTGGTACATCTACATAATTAAGAACCCCTAATACTGAAATTAAACATTTCATTTAAGCATCAAAACCACATAATACTCTTTATATATATCAACTTCATATATTACAACATCAGATGTACAATCTCTTTTCACTATTCTTCTTACTCTTCTACTTGTCTATTTTATTACGTCTATTTCTAGTTTACTATATACATATGGCTTCAATGGTGACATTTCCCTTACAATAAATGTCTTTTCCTATTAAGTATAGTCAGCTTTATGCTATGCATCCCTTTTGCAGCCATGTGCAGTGGATTTTGGATGTTGTTGTTTGTGTGCTCTTTCCTCTACCAATAGGCTCCGAATCCATTTGTCTTTTTGAAGGAATGCGTGCCCATTAGGGTAATGAAAACTCTAAAATGCACAACAATTGATTTCCTACCACATCAGGCTTCAAAAGGGGTGAGATCCCTCTTAAGGCATTATAAGGAACCCAATTCAAAAATTATACAACAAAATTAATGGTTTTGACCCAATACTATGGAGTGAGAGATTGGGCATGAATCATGTAGCCAACCATCTCCTTCAAGGATTGGTCCTTCATAGAAACATCATTCTATTGTGGAGTGTAGGCAACTAAATGTAAAGATCAATTGCCTCAAGAAAATAGACCTATGTAAATCTATGGTTCACATATTCTCTACCATTGTCTGTGTGAAGAATCTTGACATAATTTCTAGATTACTTTTCAACAAGGGATTTGAAGTCCTAAAATTTGTCAAATACCTCACCCTTCTGATGAAGGAAATAAACACATGTATCTAGAAAAGTCATCAATTAAAGTGAGCAAATAATGAGCCTTGGTAAAAGACAAGGATGGAAATGGTCCTTCTAGGTCACTATGAACCAACTCAAGGACTTGTGAAACTTGCTAAGATTTACCTTTGTCAAAGTTCTCCTTGGGATGATTTCCCATGGCACAACCTAAGCATGCACCTTATGAAAAGATAATCCTATAGAGTCTTGTGATTGTATCCTACTTGCTTAGCTATTGAAGATATTAATAGTTTAAGTGGCCAAATTTCTCATGTCAAAGCTTATTCATAGTGTCAAAATGAGTAAGAAGTGGTGTAGATGGGAATTTAGGCACAAAGTGTGAGAAAGTGTAGAAAATAGACTAATGATTCAACTTCTCAACTAAAATCAAATTATCATCCTCAAGCTCCTAAATCACAAGTGAATTCAACATTCTTTTCATTTCCAATGTGAGGGATTTCATAGATATAAATAAATTGGTGGATAATCTAGGTACATAAAAGGCATCCTCAGATGAAACATCACCCATGTGAACTGGACCTCTCCAAACAATGTCCACTATTGTGTCATCACCCATGAGAATATTTAACAAAGAGAAAGGGTTCAAAGAAGACAATTATTCTAAATTGGAACCCATGTGGTGTGAAGCACTAGAGTCAAATATCCATGGTCTAAAAGAATCTACCACTACAACTATTGCCTTGTCTTTCCACTTACTTTATTTTGAAGAAGTAGATGAACCTTCAGAAAATGATGAAGAGAAATTAATGCAATTCTTCTATAGAAGATGCTCCAGCTCATCAAACTACTTAGCATGATATTGGTGTTCATCATGACCAAATTTCTTGCAATATGCACAAGTTGGGTTTTCCTTCATCTAAGATTCCCTTTTGAGGAAGAGGATTTAGAATTTTCTTTTGGAGTAGATGAATATTATGCTGTATCTTTCTACAACTTGTTTTTAGATTTATTTTGCTTCTTATCAAGAAAGCTTGACCTTTTTTTACCCTTAGGATAACTAACCACCTGGTGCAGAAGCACCTTCTCTATGGTGCAGGAGTTGTGTTTTCCTTTCAATAAGGCTTCTTAAGCCACTTCATGTTTGTAATAAGGGTTTCTGTGTCAATTTGGTCACTAGACCTATGTAGACCATGTTTGGTCGAATTTGATGTAATAACACAAGGAAAACATATAGTTTTCTTGTGAGAGGGGAAATCCAATGGCTAACTATTTTTCAAATTAGTTTGCACGGTTGGAGGAATGTAAACTGCTGTCTCAAGCCTTCTTGTAGGGAAGGATGATGTAACTTGAGGACAGAGAGAGAAGAGCATACATGAATGAAGATCTAGATTTTTGGGTGTATTAAAATTCTGTTTTGTTTTTCTAAGTAATTTCCTATGACAATCATTCTATATAGATAGTTATGTATTGAAGTAGTTTCCATTGGATAGTAGTCTGGTGTCCTAAGGTGCTATAGTTTGTAAGGTCTTGTTTCTTTTTACAAAGACGGGTCTGAAACCAAGAGACTAGGGTTCTGTGCATAAATGGACTGTATCTCCTTTGTCCACTGAAAGTAAGATTCTCATGTTCAATGTGATGGAGGAATACAGTGTGTATTTTGTGTTTTCTGTTGTTTTGGATCATGCACCCAAGGATCCAAGGCGTTTGGCATAAGTCGACGAGGCATCTCTATGTGACTAGTCATAGAAACAATAGGAGAAATACTGTTGTGAAGCGGCTAAGTTGATGGTGATTAAGTGTTCGCAGAGGAGTGTAGACCCTTTCTATTCTATTGAGTTCATGGTTCTGTGTACTTGTTGAATGTCTATGAGTTGTGGAGTCACAGAGTCATCGTCGGCATGAAACTGCCCTCGGAGAAGCTTTGTGGAGTTACACCGATCAATGGTGTCAAACTGACAAAAGTCAAATCGGTGGAGAAGGGCTTTAGTCTCACCGAAAGTACATCGTGAATGCATATCATGAATGTATGTTAAGATTGCATGTTGGGAATGTATATTCGCTAGATACAATGGGTGACTGGTAGTAACGGTGACTGGTAAATGTATGTTGTGAATGTATCTTGTGTTGGATACAATGGGTGACTGGTCACTACGGTGAAACCTGGGTAAATATACATTGACCCACCGGCGATAATAAGTTAGGAAAAGCATATACAAGTGACATATCGGTGTACCAGGGAGGTATACAAAGTGCTCATCGATGAGGAAGGTCACACTAAAGACATAAATCATCGGGAGGAGTTGTGACATCGGTGGACAAGTGAAGAGTTTCACTGATGATCAAAGTCTGGCCAATAGGGCCAGGACTAACCATCACGGTTGAGCGAGAGTAGAGCTAATCGCCATTGGATATCAGCAGGAGATCTGAGGAAGCCGCCGATGAGAAGAGTCTAGCCGACAAGTATGGCTTGAGGGTAATATCAGAGTGACCGAAGTGTATTAGCGGAGTAGTTTTCAAACTCGTTGATGGTCAGTAGTCTCGCCGAAGACTAAGTTTTGTGTTGAGTTGTCGAGAAGAGTAGGAGATCGGTAAGAGAAGTTACAAGGTGGCCGACGGGGTATGTTTGGCCGATAAGAAAAGATCGCCAAGACATAGGTCATTGTCTCACCTATCAGTTGTAGGTTTATTCCCGCTACCACTGTGTGCTCTGCATCATATTGGTATCAGAGCCAATATTTGAATTAGAGCCGTATATGTCAGAAAAGGAGATAGAAACTGAGGCTAGCACAATGCCTCCCAAGGCTATGAGCAAAGAAGCCATCAAGAAGATGGTAGAGGAGATGCTCGAAGAAAGGTTGAAAGAAGAGAGGTCCAAGAGTAAGAGTAAAGAAGATGGAAGTGCTTTTGAAGAAGAAGAAGAAGAAGAGGTAGAGGAGAGCCCTCAAGAACAAGGTATGTCTGCAGACCAAAAGGCATTCTTGAATGCACTCAAAGGTGCTCATGGAGATAGTGGCGATCCAAAGATGGATGTTCCTACATTCAATGGGAAACTAGATGGAGATGCCCTCATGGATTGGGTTGAAGCCATGTGTAACTATTTTGACTTCAAGGAGTATAGTGACAGCAAGAAAGTCAAGTTTGCTAAGACAAGATTGAGAGGTTCTGCCATGGTTTGGTGGAACTATATGCAAGGTGAAAGATAGAAAGTTGGAAAGAACCCTATCACCAAATGGAGTAGAATGGTGGCCATGTTAAGAGATAAGTTCATGCCATCTGATTATGAGTTGCAGACCATCAGGAAGTTTAATCATTTCAGGCAAAAGGATATGGATGTGGCTACATATACTGAAGAATTTCATAGATTGAGCATGAGAGCCAATCGCAAGGAGGAGGAGAAAGAGATGGTGGCTAGATATCTCGATGGTTTGAGGTATAACATACAAGATGAATTCAGTATGGTGGTTCCTAAAATAGTGGATGAGTGTTTCCAATTAGCCTCTAGAGAAGAGGAGAAGTTGAAAAGAAAGGGTGATCAAAACACCAGAGGAAGAGGTGGCAGAAATAATAGGGGAAGAGGCAGTTTTGGTAGAGGATAGTGAAGTAGAAACGAAAATCCAAGTCAATAAGAGTCTCATTCTGATGTAGATCATAGAGGTGGTGGTTTCAGAGGTTGGAGAAGACCAAATGGAAGAGGTAGAAGTGGTGGTGTAGGTAGAGACCCAGAGTTTTCACTGGTAGATGCTATGGCTGCAATCAAGTAGGCCATACCGCGAGCAAATGCCCTAAGAAGGCAAGTAGTTCCCATGATGGTGGAAGAAGGAATCAGTTGTTGAAAGATGATGATCGCCAAAGTGTGAATTCACCCATTAGTAGTGCTACACCAGTCCTTGAAGGAGAAAGCATGATGATTAAGAGAACCTTGATGAAGATGCCATTGAAGCAAGAGCCCCCACAAAGGAAGACTCTCTTCAGAACCCAAGGTAAAGCATATGGTAAGCTTTGTAAAATCATTGTTGATTCAGGTTCTACTAAGAATGTAGTGTCTACTAAAATGGTAGAGAAGTGTAAATTGAAAAGGCTGCCCCATGTTAGTCCTCATAAGAGCTCTTGGTTGAATAAGAGTCAAAATTTCATGGTAGAAGAACAAACCTCGGTTGAGTCTGAGATAGGTGATTATAAGGACAAGATACTATGTGAGATTATTCATATGGATGCTTGTCACCTTCTTCTTGGATGTCCATGGTAGTATGATGTGAAGGCACAACATGATGGTGAGAAGAACACATACCTCATCACCAAGAATGGAAGGAAGTTTAGGATGGATCCTATGCAAGAGCAAATTGGAGAGAAGAGTAAGGACACCAATATCATGATGGTTAGTGGAAAAGAGTTCTTACACCTAATGAAGGAGAAGGGTACCCAAGGGTATGCCCTGATAATGAAGCCCGCAGATGAATCAGGTCAGCAAGGCAAAAAGTAGAAAGAGGTTCCACTAGAAGTGCAAAAATTGTTGGATAAGTATCAAGATCTTGTGGTAGAGGATACTCCTAACTCCTTACCACCCGTGAGAGATATAAGTCATCAAATTGACTTGATTCTAGGTGTCACATTGCCCAAAAAGGTTGCCTATAAATTGACACCACAACAAAATGAAGAGGTAAGTAGACAAATTCAAGAACTCTTAGAGAAAGGATTGATTAGAAAGAGTCTTAGTCCATGTGTAGTCCCTAGTGTACTTGCTCCAAAGAAAGATGGGAAGTGGAGACTATGTATGGATTCAAGGGCTATAAATAAGATCACAATAAGGTACAGATTCCCTATGCCAAGGATAGAGGATCTTTTGGACTATCTTGGAGGGTCATGTTATTATTCAAAGATTGATTTGAAATCTGGTTATCATCAAATCAAAATTAGGCAGGGAGATGAGTGGAAGACTGCCTTCAAGACAAATGAAGGTCTCTATGAGTGGCTTGTCATGCCATTTGGCCTTAGCAATGCCCCAAGCACATTCATGTGTTTGATGAATGAGGTACTTGTTGAATTCATTGGATAATTTGTGATTGTTTATCTTGATGATATCCTTGTTTTCAGCAGGACAAAAGAGGAACATCTGAAGCATCTTGGGCAGGTGATGGAGAAGTTGCATGAGAATAAGTTGATGATCAACTTGGATAAGTGTGAGTTCATGAAAACTAAACTTGTGTATCTTGGTTTTGCAATTTCTAACAGTTGTTTGAAGATGGACCCCACAAAGGTTAAGGCTATTCTCAATTGGCCTACTCCTAAGACAATGGGAGATGTTAGAAGTTTCCATGGCTTGGCAACTTTTTATAGGAAGTTCATTAGAGGATTCAGTCACATAAGTGCTCCTATTCTTAACACCATCAAGGGTGGCATAAAGTGTAAATTTCAATGGACAAGGCAAGTAGATGATAGCTTTGAATTGTTGAAGAAGAAAGTGGCTGAATTACCTACATTGGTGCTCCCAGATTTTGACAAAGTTTTTGTAGTGGAATGTGATGCAAGCCAACAAGCAATAGGTGTTATTCTCAGTCAGAATGGACATCCAGTGGCCTTCTTTTCAGAGAAGTTGAATGAGGCTAAACAAAGGTATTCTACCTATGACTTAGAGATTTATGCAATGGTGCAAGCTCTTAAAAAGTGGAGACACTATTTGCTGCCCAAAGAATTCATTGTTTTACTGATACCCATGCTCTTAGCTTCCTAAATAGTCAGGAAAAGTTGAATCATAGGCATGTCAAGTGGATGGAACAATTGCAGGCCTATACCTTCACTATTAAGCATAAAAAGGGTGTTGCCAACAAAGTGGCTGATGCTTTAAGTAGAAGGATGCTAGTCATACATGAAGTCTAGATGGAAAGCATGGGAATAGATTGTTTGAAGGAGTTATACAAGGAGGATGCAGATTTCAAGGCTGCTTATGAAGTTTGTGCTAGTTTGGCTAACACTTTTCATGGTGAATATTTAGATTTTGTGTTGCAGGAAGGTCTCCTATTCAAAGGCAGTTTGCTATGTGTTCCTAAATGTTTAATGAGGGACAACATCATCAAAGAGAAGTACAATGGAACCTTAGGAGGACATTTTGGGTTGGATAAGACTTTGGAACAAGTCACTAGATTCTACAATTGGCCAAAAGTACAATCAGATGTTAGGAGATATGTTGCAAGTTGTACCATATGTCAAAAGGCCAAAGGTATGTCTTCTAATGCTGGTTTATACCAACCACTCCCTATTCCCAACAGGCCCTAGGTGAGCATTAGTATGGATTTTGTACTTGGTCTTCCTAAGACATCAAGGGGTGTGGATAGTGTTTTTGTCATTGTGGACAGATTCAGTAAGATGGCTCATTTTGTGCCATGCAAATGCACAAATGATGCATCTCACATTGTTGGTCTCTTTTTCAGAGAAGTGGTTAGAATCCATGGTTTGCCCCTTTCAATTGTCACTGATAGAGACTCCAAGTTTGTTGGTCATTTTTGGAGGACCTTGTGGAGAAAATTGGGAACACAATTGTCTTTCTCATCAGCCTACCATCCCCAAACTGATGGTTAGACTGAGGTTGTTAATAGGTCCTTAGGAAACCTTCTCAGATGCCTTACCAAGCAGCATGGGTTGGTATGGGACTTGGTGATCAATCAAGCTGAGTATGCTTACAATGATTCAAGGAATAGAAGTACTGGGAAGAGTCCTTTTGAAATTGTTTATAGTTTCCATCCAAGAGGACCACTTGAACTCAAAGACCTACAAGGTTGGGATAAGAGAAGTGCTCTAGGAGAAGATTTTGCTACCATCATGAAGTCAGTTCATGATCAAGTCAAAGTTCAGTTGGTGAAAACAGTCTCCAAATACAAGGATAGGGCAGATCTCAAAAGAAGAGATGTACAGTTCAAGGTGGGAGATTTGGTGATGGCTTATCTCAGGAAGGAAAGGTTCCCTAAAGGACAGCTAACAAAGCTTCTGATCAAGAAAATAGGACCGTGCAAGGTAGTGCATAAGTTTGGTCCAAATGCTTATGAAATAGAATTGCCATCCGGTCTTGGTATTTCTCCCATATTCAATGTTTCAGACCTATTTCCATTCAAACCTCCATTGAATGTTGAAGATGGATCAGATATTGTGGTTGAAGATGAAGACTGGATCAAAGATCTACCTCCAAGTAAGCCTTTACAGTTGGAATGCATCTTAGATTCCAAAATTGTCAAAAAGACAAGGAAGGGTGTGTACAAGGAGTACTTGGTTAAGTGGCAGGATCTTCCTGATTCAGAAGCTACATGGATGAGTGAAGTAGACATTTTGAAGCATGGGAAGACACTCCAACAGTTAGCAACTCAAGGGACTTGAGTTTTTCCTGCAGGGGGAGTATGGTGTAGGAACAACTTCTCTATGGTGCAGGAGTCATGTTTTGTTTTCAATAAGGCTTCTTAAGCCACTTCATGTTTGTAATAAGGGTTTTTATGTCAATTTGGTCACTAGACATATGTAGACCATGTTTGGTTGAATTTGATGTAATAACACAAGGAAAACATATAGTTTTCTTGTGAGAGGAGAAATCCAATGGCTAACTATTTTTTAAATCAGTTTTCACGGTTGGAGGAATGTAAACTATTGTCTCAAGCCTTCTTGTAGGGAAGGATGATGTAACTTGAGGACAGAGAGAGAAGAGCATGCATGAATGAAGATCTAGATTTTTGGGTGTATTGAAATTCTATTTTGTTTTTCTGAGTAATTTCCTATGACAATCATTCTATACGAATAGTTATGTATTGAAGTAGTTTCCATTAGATAGTAGTTTGGTGTCCTAAGGTGATGTAGTTTGTAAGGTCTTGTTTCTTTTTGCAAAGACGGGTCTGAAAACTAGAGACTAGCATTCTGTGCATAAATGGACTGTATCTCCTCTGTCCACTGAAAGTAAGATTCTCATGTTCAGTGTGATGGAGGAATACAGTGTGTATTTTGTGTTTTCTGTTGTTTTGGATCATGCACCCAAGGATCCAAGGAGTTTGGCATAAGTTGACTAGGCATCTCTATGTGACTAGTTGTAGAAACAATAGGAGAAATACTATTGTGAAGTGGCCAAGTTGATGGTGATTAAGTGTTTGCAGAGGAGTGTAGACCCCTTCTATTATATTAAGTTCGTGGTTCTATGTACTTGTTGAATGTCTGTGAGTTGCGGAGTCATAGAGTCGTTGTCAGCATGAAAATGCCCTCGGAGAAGCTTTGTGGAGTTACACCGATCAACAGTGTCAAACCAACAAAAGGCATATCGGTGGAGAAGGGCTTTGGTCTCACCAAAAGTACATCACGAATGCATATCATGAATGTATGTTAAGATTGCATGTTGGGAATGTATATTCGCTAGATACAATGGGTGACTGGTAGTAACGGTGACTGGTAAATGTATGTTGTAAATGTATCTTGTGTTGGATACAACGGGTGACCGGTTACTACGGTGAAACCTGGGTAAATATACATTGACCCACCGGCGATAATAAGTCAGGAAAACCATATACAAGTGACATATAAAAAGTGCTCATCGACGAGGAAGGTCACACCAAAGACATATATCATCGGGAGGAGTTGTGACATCGATGGACAAGTGAAGAGTTTCACCGATGATCAAAGTTTGGTCGATAGGGCCAGGACTAACCGTCACTGTTGAGCAAGAGTAGAGCTAACTGCCATCAGATATCAGTAGGAGATCTGAGGAAGCTGCCGACGAGAAGAGTCTGGCCGACAAGTATGGCTTGAGGGTAATATTAGAGCGACCAAAGTGTATCGGCGGAGTAGTTTTCAAACTCGCCGATGGTTAGTAGTCTCACCGAAGACTAAGTTCTGTGTTTAGTTTTTGGGAAGAGTAGGAGATCAGTAAGAGAAGTTACAAGGTGGCCGATGGGGTATGTTTGGCCTATAAGAAAAGATCGCCAAGACATAGGTCATTGTCGCACCGATCAGTTGTTGGTTTATTCTCGCTACCACTATGCGCTCTGCATCACCACCAAAACTTATGACTTGGAAGGCTTGACAAGGCCCATTGTAATCAACTTTACCTATTCTTGAATTAGAATTTATATGAATTAATCAAATGTGGGCATAGTATATGTCTTTTCCATAGAAAGTCGATGAGTATGAAAGCTAGAAACAAAAAAAATATATTGAGGGTCTATCTTCATTAGCTCATTGAGAATCAGTTATGTGTCATTTTTATCAATGCCACATTTTTTGGATTATGTTATTAGATTGTTGGCATTAGCAACATATTATTGAATGTTGTCAAAACTATTTGGATCCAAATTCATCAAATCATTTTCTATCTAATAGCCCTTAATCTCATTAGTTTGACCATACAATTGAGCAAGCTTTTCCCAAATCTCCTTAGGTGTTTTACATTTTTCATCGTGAACTAGGAGGTAAAGAGAAACAAATGTACAAAGTATCCAAGAGATTTTTCAAGTTCATTAGACCACACCCTCTTTTTTTTAGCATCAACTGGTCAAATTGTTAAATTTCCAATATATACTTATGATGACCCTCACTCATTAAGTGACTCCATATTATTTTTCTATTAGGAATAGTTGTATGGAGTTAGATAAGGGATTTTAGGATTACCCATTATAGGATTAGGAAGAACACAACAAAAAGATTAAAAAAAAGCAAGCATAATCACATGAACACCCCCCAAAATTACTTAATCAAAAGATCCACTAGCAAAAAAAATATTGTGGCACTTTATATTTAGTGGATGTAGAATTACCACTTGCAAAATTCACAAAAGTGGACTTGATCTTAATGCTCTACATATGCGAAAATGAGGATACAATGTTGAAACTACAATTTAAAGGTATAATGAGAATAATTTAGTACCACCAATGTGAAGTACACAAAAATTATGCACTTCCAAAAATAACTCTTAAAAAGAATCTTATATGAACCCAAACAAAGCCTCGAAAGTGTTAGCAAGATAGTTGTCGTTGCATCAAAAGATCAACTTGTTAATGCCTAATACAACTGCCAGAGTTAATGAATCCACAAGAGGCAGGTAAGCCTTGTCATGAACCCAAGCGCTGCACTACACAATACAAGGAGACCAAGGGTGCACACCTTGTAACAATTCCCCCAGCGCAATCGAGGGGTTCAAATCCGTGACCCAGGCTCTGATACCAATTGTTAGCAAGACAATTGTCGTTGCACCAAAAGATCGACCTGTTAATGCCTGATACAACTGCCAGAGTTAATGAATCCATGGGAGGCAGTTAAGCCTTGTCACGAACCCAAGTGCTACACTGCATAACACAAGGAGACCAAGGGCACACACCTTGCAATAGAAAGGTCACAAAATAGGAATTGTGTAGCAACAACTATGAAAAACTACAATATCTAAAAAAATTATGCATCAAAATTAAAAAGTACTTGCATCACCATGAAGTACATAAAAATAGCCAAAATATTAAAAAAATGTGTTGAAAAAGGAGCTTGTATGAGGCCTACTAAGTTTAGGAACCAAAACCAAAAGATTAATAGTGAGGGGGCAGGTTGGGGTTCCCTATGATGATATTAACACAACGCCAGTAGCTATAAAACCACCTTGGACCTCTATGAAACCACTTCCCAATTACCACAAAATAGCTCTACCAATATAGAAAATATTTTGGGTCTCCCTAGGAGTGTAAAAACACTCTTGGTTTTCTAGAAAACCACTTGGAATAGTGAATACCACCCTACAAAAAAATAAAAACCACTTGTTTTGGGTAGATATTAGAAAGGGGGATCATGGGTGGTAGTAGTTTTAAAGAATGGGTCGATAGTTGGGGGTAGGTGTTAAGTGCATCATTGATGACTTAAATGTTATTAGTCAATGATGATTAAGTTGTTGACCCCTTAGCCACAACCACTAGGCAACAAGGGATAAAGGACATGGTGTTGAATGGTAATCATATGGCTATAAAGTTACCCACAAATAATAGCTAGTATAATTTGTAGATTCTATAGTCTCATGTACCATGCAATAAAGTCAAACCCTGAAATATTTAAAGTCAAACCATTGTAATGATCAAGTTTCTTTCCTGTAAATTAATTTTAATTTATATTAAACATAGTAAATATACCTTGTACAAATCACAAAATAATGATGTGAGGCATGTGTAGTCTTCAAACATGGAATATTCTACTCTATATGTATGACTAGGGAGGGCAAAAAAATTCTCAAGGTCCTGGGCCAAGTGCTAAAAAATTAATAAATGAATAGGTATTCCTACGGTTTTAGGCACTCTAGACATGATGGTAGTGTCAGATCTGACCCAAAGTGCATCAAAAGCTACGTGACTTGTAGAATATCACAAGCACCTTCTTGCTTCAAACCCACATAGCTCTAGCCTCTAATTTCCAACTAGGATAAAACAAAGGGTGAAATCAACTTTTTTTAGACACTCTAGATGCAATAGCGAGCTTTGATCTACTCCATCAATCACCAAAAACAAGCTTGCAACATGAAGCCACAAACAAGAACCCTTAATCCTTTATGGAGATGGGCATGCCTTGGATCACTAGAAAATCTCTGATACTATGTAAAATTTTCCAATGGGGTAAACAAAACCAAGATCTTGATGCCAAGTATGGCCATAATAGTAAAAGCACAAAGATAATCAAACATTATAAAATATAACATGATAGTTATTTCAAAATAGAGGATGCAATATAAGCAGTGAGATTAGATACTTAAGAGTAAGCCATATGTGGGTATATATAGGATATCCCACCAGGAGATGTTAATGCATAACCAATGTGGGCTAAAGGAGATGTAGTCACATATGTAGTACATCTCCACCAAATAAGCAAAGTACAACCATGTTGGTGTAATTAATTATTTATTGCACCTTATATTAAGTTTAATTAGATAATTAATATTATTTACTTAGGCATATTAAGAAATAAGAATACATGTCATTTGCTTGATTGATAGTGGTTAGGTTCCATATGATCCCACAGAGATTCAAGAGCACTTGGGTGGCATCTGCGAGGTCGAAACTAGAAAATATCAAAAATCTATTTTTTTGGTATTTTATACATCTCAGTAAATCACATTTTATGAGGCCTTCGAAGTGGAATTTGGCCTCAAAACTAGTTCTCTTGGAGATCTTTCCAACGATTCCAAGAAGTCCAAATTCTAACCAAATGGCTAGGAGTTGTGACCCTACCATGTTGGGGTCCTAAAATTCATAGTTTTTTAAAAATTCAATTTTGTTAGTTAATTTTGTACCTCCCATCTATCCATTTCAAATTCCAAGGACAAGGTTACCTTTCATGTTCTTTGCATATGTATATAAACTCAATTTTGAATCAAGAAAGCTCTTTTTGGATGCATATAGCTCCCAACGAGTTTTGCGCATTGTTTCATGTTTATTTTTACAATACCATAGGCCCGGTGCTAGGTGTTGTCCTCTGAATTCACAAACAATTCAGATCACCACATCTCCCTCATCAAGCCGAGTTCACTTGGTCATCAAGATGGCTTCACTTGACACCCCTACTCTTACAGTTTATTCGGTCCTTTAGTTAAATGCTCTCCTCCGGAACACTTGTCACCTTGACTTGTGCATCTTAAAGCCTATATATTGTAGTCCATTTTATTGTTTTACATACCTTGAATACAGATATTAGAATTCTATCAAATTCTTGTGTTTTGATTGCATTGAATTTATTGTTCGCTCTTGGGTATAATGATGTTTATGCACAATTCTAATAAACTAGAATTATTAAATGCGTGTACAACCTACCCAAGTGGATACTTGCCTAGGTAAACTTATCTTATCCTAGGTGCATAATATACAATAAAATAAATAATGAAATGCAAGAAAATAAAATAATGCACCACCAATCTTTGGAGGCCTTCTTGGGCCCCTCTTTGTAAGAACTTACTCTATTCTCTCTAGACTCCCAAATTCACCTAATATTATAGATTCTTTAAGACTATGTTTGTAATATAATATATGGAAGATACCCCTTATGGGTATTAAATCCTTTATCAAATGTCTTGGAAAAAATACTAGGTATCAAAATCCTTCAATAAACATATGGAAATGCAATTGGGTATCAAAATACTTCACCAATTATTCTTGAAATGCTATTGGTTATTAAAATTGTTTTTAAACAAAATGATCAAGAAATGATGTTGCATATCAAAATCATTTATCAAATGTTTTGAAAATGCTACTAGATATCTAACTTTATCTCTTGACAAAATTTCTTTTTTAGGAAAATGGAGCAACTTCCCAACTCTGAACTTTCAAATACCCACTAGGCCATTGGTTCTCGACTATCCTAACTCTAAACTCTTAAACACCAATTATTCAAACCCTATATTTTTCATTTTGGTTTTCTTAGCAACATCTGGGTCCTCACACAAGTTGCAATACTATTTAGGGTGGGGGTTGTGATAATTTGTTGGTATCAAGTATTTCATCCTTAATGGCTAAGATCTTTGCCAAGTTCTTCTTGAACATCTCCACCATAATGGTTGTAATGCCATCCTCCTCTTCTACTACCACTATTGTTGTGTCACGGCATTCATCTTCATTTTCATGTTTATATTGATGCTCATATTCATCTCCATGTTTTTATATTGATGAGCGAAGTTTGATTCTGTGGAAGTGAATTTGAGCAAAGTTTGAATCCGTTGGGAGCAAAATTGAGTGAAGTGGCGAAGGCATTCCATAAGATCTTGTTGTGGACAGATTGTTGAATCCAAGGCAAATTGCTTGTGTTGTCAAATGATCGCTGATTGCGAGGCAGTTGTCACCTTGTAGCCTGATTGTTGAATTTGAGGCAGTTACACTTGATCCTAGGAAGAGATACCATTGAGGAGAATACTTGTTGTTGGTACTATGGCTAGAAGAATGGATGAGATGATGGAGATGATGAAAACAATGCGAGTTTGATTAGATGTTGTTGAAGAAGATAGGCGAAGAGGACTTACACCTAGACCTAATGTTGAAAGTGATGATGATGAAGAATTTCAATCTACTAATCAAAATGAAGAAACCCTAGGAGAAGAAGAATCATATCAAGTGAAGATGTTGAGAGCTATTTCAAATATTGGAAAAAGACCTAGAGTGGAAGTACCAAACTATATTAGCAATTTGAATCCTAAGGAGCTGATTGATTGGATAAATGACCTAGAGGAATACTTTGAATATAAGGAAATTGAAGATCCAGAGAAGGTGAATTTGTAAAAACTAAGTTGAAATGACATGCTGCTATTTGGTGGAAAGAAGTACAGTTGGATAGAAATATGAGGAAAAGAAAAGGTTACAAAATGGGATAGAATGGTGAAAAAGTTGAAGAATTAGTTTATACCTACTGACTATGAGTTGGAACTATTGAAGAGATTGTAGAACCTGAGCCAAAAGGAGAAATATGTGAAGGAGTATACTAAAGAATTTCATAAGATGATCATAAGGATTGGACATAGTTCACAAGCAATGAGAAAGTGGCAAGATACATCAATGGCTTGAGATTGAACATTCAAGAAGAACTGAGTTTGGTAAGGATGACAACATTGGAAGAAGCATATCAGTTTGCCCTAAAAGTTGAAGAAAAGTTGAATAAGAAGCATGAGCAGAGACAGAGAGGTAGAGGAGGTAAATTTTAGAGAGGTAGAACATTTTCCAGAGTAGAAAGGTCATATACAGAGCAAAATAAACAAGATAGCACATTCAAGGAGGACAAAGATAACAATGCATACCAGAGAGATGACAAAACTTTTTGCTGTAGAGGAAACCCTAATTCATACCAGAGTGAAGGATACAAAGGAGATGGAAGAGGACTTGATAAGAGAACATTCAAAGGAACCTATTTTAAGGGCCGAGGAGAAGGACATACATCATTTGAATGTCATCAAGGAAGTACAAGCAAGAAGATAGAGAACAGTGTAAGAGCAACTTATGTAGAAGAAGAACTTGTTGGATCACCCAATTTAGTAGGTAAACCTAAGAAAGGAGAATCACTTGTCATGAGGAGAGAATTATTTCAAGCAAAGACAAATGAGGAACCACAGTAGAGGAAAAGTTTGTTCCGAACCAGATGCAAATCATGAGGTAAATGTTGTAAAGTTGTAATTGATAGTGGTAGTTCTGATAATTTGGTTTCAGAGGAGATGGTAATGAAGCTAAAGTTGGAAAGATTGAAACATTGTAAGCCATATCAGATAGCATGGATTCAAGATAATCATAAGGTAATGGTGAGTGAACAAAGTTTGGTGAAATTTTTTATTAGATCTTATCATGATGAAGTATTGTGTGATATTATGCCTATGGATGTATGCCATATCTTGTTGGGTAGACCATGGCAGTATGATAGAAAAGATATACATGATGGGAGAAAGAATACCTATACTATAACATCAAATGGAAAGAGAATTACATTGATTCCTTTAGAAGATGAACCTAAAAGTGAAGTATGTCAGAATGCTAGAATCTATTTGGTAGATGGAAGGAAATTTTTGGATGGTTTGAGATATGAGAATATGTGTTTTGCTTTGTTTCCTAAGAAACCTGAAACCCTAAAGACAAAGACTAAAGAATCACAACCGAAGGAGATAACTGAATTGCTGATAGAGTATGAAGACATCATATCAGATAATGTACTTGAAGGATTTCCACCAATCGGGAGTATCAGTCATCATATGGATCTTATACTTGGAACTAGTTTGCCTAATAAAGTAGCACACAGAATGACACCAGCAGAGAATGAAGAATTGAATAGATAGATACATGAGTTGCTGAGGAAAGGTTTGATCAGAGAAAGCTTGAGTCCTTGTGCAGTATCTACAATGTTAGTACCAAAGAAGCATGGAGAATGGAGAATGTGTACAAACTCTAGAGCAATCAACAAGAACACAGTTAAGTATAGATTTCCATTGCCTAGGATGGATGACATTATGGATTGTTTGAGTGGAGCAAAGTATTTTACAAAGATAGACTTGAAGAGTGGATACCATTAGATCAAAATCAGAGAAGGAGATGAATGGAAGACTACCTTAAGACAAAAGAAGAATTGTATGAGTGGTTAGTGATGCCTTTTGGATTGACTAATGCACCAAGTACTTTCATGAGATTGATGAATGAAGTTTTGAAGAAATTAGTGGGTAAGTTTGTTATTGTATATTTGGATGATATTCTAATTTTTCAGTAAGACAAAAGAAGAACATTTGTGGCACCTGAGACAAGTATTGCAGAGACTGAGAGAAGAAAAATTGCTAATAAACATCAAGAAGTGTAGTTTCATTAAGGAAGAATTGGTATACTTGGGATTTGTGATTTTTGCGGAAGGATTGAAGATGGACCCTGAGAAAGTTAGAACAATTGTTGAGTGGCCTACACTTGAGAGCATTGGAGAAGTCAGATCATTTCATGGATTGGCTAGCTTCTATTGGAAGTTCATCAAAAAATTTAGTTCAGTATGCACACCTATGATAGAGACAATGAGAGGAGATATAAAGGAATTTAAGCAGACATCAGGAGCAGATAAAAGTTTTGAATTGTTGAAACAGAAAGTGATAGAGCAACTAGTATTGGCATTACCGGATTTCAATAAGGTATTTAAAGTAGATTGTGATGCAAGTGGAAATGTAATAGGAGCAGTGTTAAGTCAAGAAGGTAGACCTATAGCATATTTCAATGAGAAGTTGAATGATGCAAGGAGAAGATATTTAGTTTATGATCAGGAGTTCTATGCCATAATTCAAGCCTTGAAGAAGTGGAGACATTATTTGTTGCCTAAAGAATTTGTGTTGTATATAGATCATCAAGATTTGCAGTATTTGAACAATCAAGGAAAGTTGAATCAAAGACATATGAGATGGGTAGAGTTCATGCAGAGTTATACTTTTGTACTGAAGCATAAGAGTGGAAAATCAAACAAATTTGCAGATGCATTGAGTAGAAGAAGGAACTTGTTGACATAGATGAGAGCTGAAGTGTTAGGATTTGAAGAATTGAAGAACATGTATGCAGAAGATCTTGATCTTGAAGAACCTTGGAAAGCATGTAAGGAACCTGTTGTGACAAATAGAAGTAAGTGGTTGGATTATTTCATTCAGGAAGATATGTTGTTCAAAGGAAACCATTTGTGTATACCTAAGAGTTCAATGAGAGATAATTTGATAAAGGAGAAGTACAGTAGTGGATTGGCAGGACATTTTGGAATTGATAAGACAGTGGCTTTGGTAAGTGAAAATTACTTTTGGCCTCAGTTATATAAGGATGTAAGGAAGTTTGTGCAAAGTTGTAGAGTATGTCAAGTTGCAAAGGGATATAGTCAAAATACTGGGTTGTACAAATATTTGACAGTACCAGAGAGACCTTGGGAAGACATAAGCATGGATTTCATATTGGGATCATCGAAGACATAGAGAGGACATGTTTCTATATTTGTAGTGGTGGATAGATTTTCAAAGATAGCACATTTCATACCTTGTAAGAAGACAAATGATGTAGTTCATGTGGCTGACCTATTTTTCAAGGAGATTATAAGATTGCATGGATTACCTAAAAGCATAGTTTCAGACAGAGATAAAAGATTCATTGGATACATTTGGAGGACTCTTTGGAAGAAGATGAAGATAGATTTGAAGTTCAGTTCAACATTTCATCCACATACTGATGGACAGACAGAGGTAGTAAATAGGAGTTTGGGTAACTTGTTGAGATGTTTGGTTGGAAAGAAGACATGAAATCGGGATTTGATTCTATCATAAGCAGAGTTTGCATATAATAATTCAATGAATAGGAGCACGGGAAAGACACTGGATTTGATATTGTGATAGGAACTAACCCTAGAGGAGTAGCAGAGTTGAGATACATTAGCATGGAGGATAAGAGAAGTGTAGAGGTAGAAGAATTTGCAAGACACATGGAGACAATGCATAATCAGGTTAAGAAGCATTTGTAGAAAATGAACAATAAGTACAAGGAGTAAGCATATGAGAAGAGAAGACACAAAGAGTTTGTAGTGGGAGATGAATTAATGGTATATCTTCAAGAAAAGAAAGATTTCCAATAGGGACATATAACAAGTTGAAGATGAAGAAGTTTGGACCATGTAGGATACTCAGAAAGTTTGATTCAGGAAATGCTTATGAAGTGGAGCTACCGGAGACATTGGTTATATCACCTATTTTCAACATTATAGACCTATATCAGTATCATGAAGGAGAAACCAATGAAAACATTGAAGATCATTTAAAGAAGTAGTTACCACAACAAGCACCAAAGCAAATTGAAGACATCTTAGGTAGCAGAATTAGACGCAGTACCAGAGGAAAGCAATACAAGGAATATTTGGTAAAGTGGAAAGGCAAACCGAAAGAAGACTCATCTTGGATTTCTTAGGCTGAGGTGGACCATTTTAGTTTTCCTCTAGCCCCAACAAAGTGAGGGACTCATTTTTTCAACAACCCTGGGTGTCTGATGCAGGAGCATCCTAGGTTGCACAACAATCTTGCATCAACCAAAAATATTTGCATTCATTTTGTTTTCTTTCATTTTCCTAGTTAGTAGTAGTTTCTGTATTTTGGTCCGCTTTCTGCTACAGTTTCATTTTAGACCTTTTGGAGTTGTACTTAGCATCTAGACATCATCATGCACATCATATCCAAAATTTAGATCATTTGGATCAGTTTCTGAAAAGATATTGCTATCAAAAGATCAATTATTTTCTTAGGACAGAGCATTCAGACAGTCTCAGACAACCAGCTGAAGGAGAAGATTTGTGGAACACTTTCGTGACTTGAGGAGATAAAAGACACACCATTCAAGGTACTTTGGAACATGGCTGACCTTCCCTGAGATCCATACCTTGTTTCATTCACATGCGGAGGAATACAAGTTGTTTAGGGCTGACCTATCCTTGTACACACATTACATCTCTTTCATTGGAGTTTGTAATCTTCTTGGCCGATGCAGAGGATTCTTGTGATCCGGATATGATATATAATCATGTAATAGATGCATAGGAAAGTAGTTAAGGAGATAGTGAATCATGATATAAAGTTTTAGTCTTAGGATTTTGTTCTGTAAGGTGCTTCAAAGCTATATCTTGTGCATATATTGTAACTGGATAATCAGGCATGTGAGCCCTAATCTGTAAGTCTGCATGTTACTGACATATTTGTATTTGAATCTATGATTTACTGAACATCTGAATCTGCATTTGCATTCTATAATTGAGTTGCTTCTGTTGTGTTTACTCTTGCTGCATAGTCTGGACTGTTCACTCTGTGGACCCTCCTAACCATGACTGCACCACTCAACCTCCACCTTCATCATCTACTTCACCTATCATTCCCCTAGCTCATTTAGTTGATCATGTTCTTCCTTCTACCCCTTTGATAGATGAAGGAAAGCAATTGATGCAAGATGATACTCCTGAACTACCTCCAATGCTTGATGCCAATAGAATAGACGTTCTAAATCATGTAGACATAGTCTTCATTTTTCCACCCATCTTAACCAAATCCAAACCATTTCTAACCCACCTACTTTCGATTATCCTACTCTTAACCCACCTCATGAGCCAAAAGCCAAAAAACCTAAGAGAGTCGATGTGATCTTGGCCCCATCCACTAAACCACCCTTCCTTCCATAGATTCCTAATTGACCACCATTTTCTAAACCCCTTGACTACCCTATTGTTAGTGTCATCTCTAGTGCTACCTTATCCATCCTAGTTCCATTCACCCATCCTCACAATTGAGATTTTCCCTGATGTCCTCAAGCCTTCTTTGCTTGATATTATGGTCCCACCACCACCGATTAAAAGAAAATTTGAACCCTATCCTTCTCCTTCCATCAACCCAAAACCAAACCTAACCCCATTTGTCCACCTCTAAGCTCTTCTACATCACTTCCCCTATAGCAGAGGAAACTCCACCACAATATTCTAATCTGGGTGCTCTCACATCTATTAGCAGTAATAAGGATATGAGAATCATGGTTTACTCTACACTTGAGTCACTGAACCCTCCCCCAGAGGAGTGACTTTTTTATTCAATGGTGAATGTGTCAAAATTATCAGTGATATTCACATATTCAATTATAATCGCCTCTTTGATGGATGCCCAAGAGGACATTGTTCCTCCTACTCCTACACAACTTCTTGCCTCTACTATACTTCCTTATGCTATTCTTATGGAGCAACCACCAGCACGTGGTCCTTCACTCCCACCTAGATGAGATTGGGATACATATGACTTGATGGAGATGGTGCACAATGAGCAGATACCTTTATCTCATATGTATATATGTGTTTATATAGCATGTTGTTAGGTTTTCTTTCTTGTGTTCCTTCATGCACTTATTTGCTACATGTTTGATAGTTCCCCAGGAGGACCCATGCTACCCTTGTTAGTACATGGATATACGAGGAACAAAATGTTGTACCATTCTTATTTTTGTATCTACATTATTTATCTATGTCATCTACTTGATTTTCTATGCATTTTTGGGATGATGCAAAGCATTGAGGCATTTAGTCTCTTCCATGTTGACCCAAAAAGTTTCTTTGTTTGTTTGCCATGTGTCTTCTTCTATTGTGCTCATAGTTCTATATGCTTGAGGAATGATGAAAATTATGTTCCTATCCCTGATTATTTTTCCATCAAATTAATACTAGCCCCTGGCATATAGATCCCTTTATGTGTCTTCATGTAATGTTGATTTTTATCTAACATTGTCTTTTTGTATAGTGATATCATTCCATGAGCACAATTGTAGGTGTGCCATGTAGCAACATAGTCTTTTGAACCTCTCCTTGGGGGTGCCTCACACTATTGGCTCTAGGGTCATATCATTTCATATATGCTTCCTAGTGATACATATCCACACATGTTGCTAGCATGATCCCTGAAGCATTAGTAGCTTGTGGTCCCAAGTACAAAAAGCTACTTAGATTTGGTGACTATTATTAGGATATTTCTAGGTTTGTCTCTATTTTATCTTTTGCAATCTAAACTCTATTTTAGCTTTCAAATATTCTCATTTCATTATTTGTCTCTCTTTGTTTCTTATTTAAACATAGTTTAAATAGGAGGGAAATTTTATAGATAAGATTAGTTAGTTTCTATTGTTTGTTATGCAAAACAAAAAACTAGAGAAAAAATAAAAAAACATTAAATATTCTAGTCTTATTTTGTAAGGTGAATTAGTGGTAACCTTAAGTTAACATAAACAAATCTAATTCCACATTTTCTATCCTACACGACCATGTGAAATCAAGCTAGAAGATCAAGTGCACATTTAGGTTGTGCAAGAGTGATCCTAGAAGGAGACTATGTGATCTCAATCTTGAGAAATTAGTGCAACAAGCTCAAGTCTGTCATGGTAAACTTGTCCTATACAGTAGATTTAATTATGCCAATGATGGATGACGGACTCCCTATAATGATCAAGTCATCAACATAGAGAACCAAAAGCAAAAGAGAGTAATCATTCCTCAGAATGTAGAAATTCAAAAATGGGTAACATCTTGAGAATCCAACAAAGAGAATAAAGGAGTCCATCTTAGCATACCAAGATCTAGAGGCCTACTTGAGGCCATAGATGGACTTCCACAATATGTATACTATTGAAGAATCCTTTAAAAACCCTTGTGGTTTCTCCATGCAGATCTCCTCTTATAGATCCTCATGAAGCAATGCACTGTTCACATCCATCTAATGTACAACCCAACCATAAATTATAGAAATAGCAAGAGTCAAGTGAATGGTGTTCATCATGGAAATAGGTGTGACGGTCTCTATATAGTCCACACCAAGAACCTATGAGAATCCTTTTGCCATAATATGCACTTTGAACTTGTCAATTATACCATCTACAACATATATGGTTCAGTAGATCCACTTGCACTCAACTAGTATCCTTCCCTTACGAATTGGGACTAGATCCTAGGTGTGGTTCCGCATCAAGGAACTATACTCTTCCTCCATTGTTGAATCCACTAAAAAATGCATATGCTTCATTAAATGTGGATCTAAATTAAAGGCAATGTAGACATGTGGAAGATCATGATGTTGTGACTATGTCCTCTGAGTGTTAGTAGGATCCCCAACTAGGTGCCTATAGCTTGAAGTGTCTGAAAATCCCATTGAGGCAATGTAAAAGATGGGGAGGAAGGAAGAGAGTCCTCAATCTCTAAATGTGGACCTAATGAAGGAGGAGGCTCGAAGCTTCATGATCAATCTTGTGAGTTTGAGTGGCTAGAGGAACTTCCTCTGAATCATTATCATCTTTTAAGGAATCCATTATGAAGGAAGAAGTATGGGAGGACAAGCTAGGAGAACCCCCTCAAACTAAACACTCATCTCAATGAAGAGGTCACGAGTCTTTCTGCTATCCCTTTCACATATGTCATTTCATGGTCTATTGATTCTTTGTTGTTTTGGTGGTGATTACACCATGATTCATGCTCCTCTTCTTCTCCTCAGAGTCTAAAGAGTAATGATGGATCGTCATATGTTTCATGATCATTCTATTCCTTGCATATGTCATGATAAATTGTTTGTGTCTTCCTAGGAGTTATCCTTAGGTCTACCCTAAGTGCAGTAACTCTCTTATCTCTTTTAAGGGTTGGACATTCATTTCTGATGTGCCCTTCCCTAGAACATTAGGTAGAGCAAATGTTTGTACTTTGTATCTGTTGAGTAGTTTCTTGTTTAGCTAAGATTTTTTGTTTGATTTTCAATTGTTCCAATTCTAATTTCAATTATTCTATTTCCTTTTTTAGTAGCTTTATCTTGACTTCTCCATGTTTCAGCTTCTACATGGTAGGCTAGTGTTACTGCTTCTAAGTAGGTATTGAATATCCTTCCATCTAGTGATGTTTTGATTTCTAGTGTTAACCCAGAAATGAACCATTCAATGCATTGTTTTCGATTAGAGGTTCTTCTAACTTCCTAGAGACCTCTTTTAATCTGTGGTCATAACCTTTTATAGATTCACCCTCTTCTTGTATCATATCTCTCATTTTTATTACACTCTCAGTAGGGATTTCTGGTGATTCAAAGTTTGATAGAAACTCAATTTTAATCTTTGACCAATCTTTGTCATGTTGAGGGCATGTTTTTCTGTACCAATTTAGTGCACGCCATTCGTTAAAGTTCCTACAAAGTCAAATAGTTTTGCTTGGTCTCTGGTAGTCCATTTTCTTTTCCATAGTGATTCTAGAATAAATATATGTTCAGCTTCTTCTATGGTGTCCTTACCAAAAACTAGAAATTTGACAGGTGAGTTCATATTGGAATTAATCCCTTTGTCTCTTTTGTGGTGTTGAGTTGTGGTGTTATTTGACGATTGGTCTTTTTTCTTATAAGTTTTCTATTGTGCTAGATTCCTATTTCTCCCCTTATCTCTAGATAAAATAAATTCTGTGATCCCACAATACTGGGTTACACTTTTTGGCCAAACTTGACATTGAAATGAACATTTTGAACTAAATCTTCACTTTCAGACAGCTATAGCTGCTAAACCGTGAGGAATTTGAAGATGATGCAAACTAGTGATTTGTGACATTTTTTCTGTAAATTCTAAATATATATTTTTTTAAAATTTTGGAATCAAATTGCGTTTCTTTTTCCATCTCCTTCGATAACTAGTTTTTAACAGTAAACACCATTTTTACAGAGTGATGTGTACTGTGTAAAACATAACTTTTTTTCTATGAAGGATAAAATTCTAATTTTTTCGAATTTAGAATTGTAACTACAATATCTAGAGGATGCATTTGGTTTCATAAATTTTTATTGAATATTTTTTTTAATTAATTTTTTAAGTCAAACCAATTACAATTTAGACATAGGTGTACTATAAAGAGAAATTTTTTTGTATCTATCAGAATTCAATTTTTCTTTTTTGTTGGAATAAGGACATCAATACCTAGAGGACATGTATTTTTTAGAATTTTTTTTCTATAGTTTCCTATTTTTCCGTATGTATGAAACAAAGACCTTGATGTTCATTGAAAAACCTACATTCACAAGAAATAAAAAATGAATATAATAATCAAATTAAATATATTTAAAATTATACTTTTTGGGAAGCTCATAATAAGGAAGTACATACTTACAAAACATAAATTTTAAATGAATTCATTTGATCTCCCAAAAGGTAAATCAAAAGTGAGTTTTTATTAGCATTTTGATAGGTGTAGAGGAGACTCCATTATAGGTATGGTTTAAAACTAGCAGGGCTCTATCCAAGGGAGTTTGATCTAAGGGGGTAAATGATCAAACCCTCTTCGATTAAAATCCTTTAAATGGAACCTTTCAAGGCTTAAATCATTATATTTTCTAAAAATATGTGATTTCAGCAAAAATCAGGATGTCCTAGAAAGTGTAACCCATTATTGTGGCAGCACCATTGTATATCGAAATATTCCCTTCCTAATATTGCATCATAGTCTTATACAAATTATTATTGTTGTGATTCTATTGTTTCACTTGAATTTTCAATTGAATTTTTCTTAATTTATATGGCATAGGGGATGACTCTTGGTCTGGGGGTTGCACTTCTTCAAAGTGATGTTTCATTTTAGGAGATATTTTTCCATTAGCTAAAGACATGTTAGATAGTGATGTTTCCCATTCTTCCTCTCTTATTCCAATTGTGTTATTAGCCAAGTTGAACATGTTATTAGTTTCTTCTTGTACCACTTGATATAATCCATCCATTTTTATTTTTCCCACACTTTTGGTCACTAGTTGATCTAGATATTCCGTGTCAAATCTCAAAGGTTGTAAACTTTCTAGGGGGTTTAGAAATCTCTCGAATCTCTCATCAATTGTAATCCAAAGATTAGATAAATCAGGTTCAATGTATGGTGTTTAGTTCAATACCGGAAGTGCCATGCCACTATATCCTTCTTCCCATACTCTTTGAGATGTCCCATATTCTTTAATACTTCCTACTAAATTGGTGAGTATTCCTATTTCTTTATCGATATGTGAGTTTAGTTGTTTTTGAGTGTCACATAGTTCTACTACTTTCTCATCTTGCTCAGCTGCAACCCCTATGGCATGATCAATTATATCACTTTCTTAAAAATAATGTGGATTTGCATCTTCTTGTTCTACCATAGCCCCTCTAGTGCACTCCAACTCTTCCTCCATATCCTTTTCAACTGCCACCCTCCCAGTTCTAACTCCATCTCTCCAAAATTTTCCATTCTTTTGCGGTATCTTTCTTGCCTTTATCAAGTGTTTGTTTATGTCATTTCTCTTCCATGTTCAAATCCATTGATAATCGGATACTCTCTTTAATCTCTCTTAATTTCTTATTATCTCCTTTTCCATCGGTGTTTAGAGATGTGGAATTCCATTGATCCTTTTATGCATCCCATGGTGTTTATGTTTGTCCTAGTTCAAAGATTAGTCACATCTTTTTAGGGATCTCTTCAAGATCTCCCTTTCCATTCATCATCCCCTAGGTGCCTGAAGCCCTCTCATGAGGTTAAGACCTAAGGGAATTTGTTGTAAATCATTAAAAAAATCTACCTTATTTATAACATTCTTGTCAATATCTCCCTTTACTTCGCAATTATCACTTGGTGCTTTGATCCATTCTTTACTATTTTGCCAGGGTCCTGACAATAGAACCAAATGTTGGCAAGAAAAGTAGAGTCACAAACCGTAGTTTTGAGTCCAGGATTCTTGCATATTATATTTATACCCCAGTGATTATAGTAAGAGAATATTCAAAAGGTTTGCAGTAGAAATTATCATTATGTGGTACATCTACATAATTAAGAACTCCTAATACCGAAATTAAACATTCCATTTAAGCATCAGAACCACATAATACTCTTTATATATATATCAACTTCATATATTACGACATCAAATGTATAATCTCTTTTCACTATTCTTCTTACTCTTCTACTTGTCTATTTTCTTACTTCTCTTTCTAGTTTACTATATACATATGGCTTCAATGGTGACATTTCCCTTAAAATAAATGTCTTTTCCCGTTAAGTATAGTTAGCCTTATGCTCTGCATCCCTTTTGCAGCCATCTACGGTGGATTTTGGATGTTGTTGTTTGTATGCTCTTTCCTCTACCAATAGGCTCCAAATCCATATGTCTTTTTGAAGGAATGTGTGCCCATTAGGGTAACAAAAACTCTGAAATGCAAGACAGTTGATTTCCTACCACATCAGGCTTCAAAAGGGGTGAGATCCCTTTCAAGGCCTTATAAGGAACCCAATTCAAAATTATACAACACACTTAATGGCTTTGACCCAATACTATGGAGTGAGAGATTGGGTATGAATCATGTAGCCAACCATCTCCTTCAAGGATTGGTCCTTCATGGAAACATCATTCTGTTGTGGAGTGTAGGGAACTAAATGTTAAAGATCAATTGCCTCAAGAAAATAGACCTACACAAATCTATGGTTCACATATTCTCTACCATTGTTTGTGTGAAGAATCTTGACATACATTCTAGATTGCTTTTCAATAAGGGATTTGAAGTCCTAAATTTTTTCAAATACCTCACCCTTTAGATGAAGGAAATAAACACACGTATCTAGAAAAGTCATCAATAAAAGTGAGCAAATAATGAGCCTTGGTAAAAGACAAGGATGGAAATGGTCCTTCTAGGTCACTATGAACCAACTCAAGGACTTGTGAAACTTGCTAAGATTTACCTTTGTCAAATTTCTCCTTGGGATGATTTCCCATGGCACAACCTAAGTGTGCACCTTATGAAAAGATAAGCCTATAGAGTCTTGTGATTGTATCATACTTGATTAGCTATTGAAGATATTAATAGTTTAAGTAGCCAAATTTCTCCTGTCAAAGCTTACTCATAGTGTCAAAATGATTAAGAAGTGGTGTAGATGGGAATTTAGGCACAAAGTGTGAGGAAGCGTACAAGATCTAGACTAATGATTTACCTTCCCAAATAAAATCAAATTATCATCCTCAAGCTCCTAAATCACAAGTGAATTCAACATTCTTTCCATTTCCAATGTGAGGGATTTCATAGATAGAAATAAATTGGTGGATAATCTAGGTACATAAAAGGCATCCTCAAATGAAACATCACCCATGTCAACTGAACCTCTCCCAAGAATGTCCATTATTGTGTCATCACCCATGACAATACTTAACAAAGAGAAAGGATTCAAAGAAGACAATTATTCTAAATTGGAACCCATGTGGTGTGAACTGTGAAGCACTAGAGTCAAATATCCATGGTCTAAAAGAATATAGCACTATAACTAGTGCCTTGTCTTTCCACTTACCTTATTTTGAAGTTTAGTAGATGAACCTTCCAAAAATGATGAAGGAAAATTAATGCAATTCTTCTATAGAAGATGCTCTAGCTCATCAAACTACTTAGCATGATATTGGTGTTCATCATGACCAAATTTCTTGCAATATGCACAAGTTGGTTTTTCCTTCATCTAAGATTCCCTTTTGAGGAAGAGGATTTAGAATTTTCTTTTGGAGTAGATGAATATTATGCTCTATCTTTCTACAACTTGTTTTTAGATTTATTTTGCTTCTTATCAAGAAAGCTTGACCCTTTTTTACCCTTAGGATAACTAACCACCAAAACTTATGACTCGGAAGGCTTGACAAGGCCCATTGTAATCAACTTTACCTATTCTTGAATTAGAATTTCTATGAATTAATCAAATCTGGGCATAGTATAAGCCTTTCCCATAGAAAGTCAATGAGTATGAAAGCTAGAAACAAAAAAAACATATTGAGGGTCTATCTTCATTAGCTCATTGAGAATCAGTTATTTGTCATTTTTGTCAGTGCCACATTTTTGGGTTACGTTATTAGATAGTTGGCATTAGCAACATATTCTTGAATGTTGTTGAAACTATTTGGATCCAAATTCATCAAATCATTTACTATCCAGTAGACCTTAATCTCATTAGTCTGACCATACAATTGAGCAAGCTTTTCCCAAACCTCCTTAGGTGTTTTACATTTTTCAACATGAACTAGGAGGTAAAGAGAAACAAATGTACAAAGTATCCAAGAGATTTTTCAAGTTCATTAGACCACACCCTCTTTTCTTTAGCATCAACTAGTCAAATTGTTAAATTTCCAATATATACTTATGATGACCTTCACTCATTAAGTGACTCCATATTATTTTTCCATTAGGAATAGTTGTATGGAGTTAGATAAGGGATTTTACGATTACCCATTGTAGGATTAGGAAGAAAACAACAAAAATGAAAAAAAAAGCAAGCATAATCACATGAACACCCCCCAAAATTACTTAATCAAAAGATCCACCAGCAGAAAAAAGTATTGTGGCACTTTATATTTAGTGGATGTAGAATTACCACTTGCAAAATTCACAAAAGTGGAATTGATCTTAATGCTCTACATATGCCAAAATGAGGATACAATGTTGAAACTACAATTTAAAGGTATAATGAGAATAATTTAGTAGCAGCAATGTGAAGTACACAAAAATGATGCACTTCGAAAAAATAAGTCCTAAAAGAATTTTATATGAACCCAAACAAAGCCTCGAAAGGTCACAAAATAGGAATTGTGTACCAACAACTATGAAAAACTATAATATCTAAAAAATTATGCATCAAAATTAAAAAGTACTTGCACCACCATGCAGTACACAAAAATAGCCAAAATATAAAAAAATGTGTTGAAAAAGGAGCTTATATGAGGCCTACAAAGTTTAGGAACCAAAACCAAAAGCTCAATGGTGAGGGGGCAAGTTGGGGTTCCCTATGATGATATTAACACAACACCAGTAGCTATAAAACCACCTTGGACCTCTATGAAACTACTTCCCAATTACCACAAAATAGTTCTACCAATATAGAAAATATTTTGGATCTCCGTAGGAGTGTATAAACACTCTTGGTTTTCTAGAAAACCACTTGGAATAGTGAATACCACTCTACAAAAAATAAAAATCACTTGTTTTTGGTGGATATTAGCAAGGGGGATCATGGGTGGTAGTAGTTTTAAAGAATGGGTCAATAGTTGGGGGTAGGTGTTAAGTGCATCATTGATGACTTAAATGTCATTAGTCAGTGATGATTAAGTTGTTGACCCCTTAGCCTTGACCACCAGGCAACAAGGGATAAAGGACATGGTGTTGAATGGCAGTCCTATGCCTATAAAGGTACCCACAAATAATAGCTAGTATAATTTGTAGATTCTATAGTCTCATGTACCATGCAATAAACTCAAACTCTGAAATATTTAAAATCAAACCATTGTAATAATCAAGTTTCTTTCTTGTAAATAAATTTTAATTTCTATTAAACACAGTAAATATACCTTGGACGAATCACAAAATAATGATGTGAGGCATGTGTAGTCTTCAAACATGGAATATTCTACTCTATATGTATGACTAAGGAGGGCAAAAAAATTCTCAAGGTCCTAGGCCAAGTGCTCAAAACTAATAAATGCATAGGTATTCCTAGGGTTTTAGGCACTCTAGACATGATGGTAGGGTCAGATTTGACCCAAAGTGCATCGAAAGCTATGTGAATTGTAGAATATCACAAGCACCTTCTTGCTTAAAGCCCACATAGCTCCAGCCTCTAATTTCCAACTAGGATAAAACAAAGGGTGAAATCAACTTTTTTAGACACTCTAGATGCAATAGTGAGCTTTTATCTACTCCATCAATCACCAAGAACAAGCTTGCAATGTGAAGCCACAAACAAGAACCCTTAATCCTTGATGGAGATGGGCATGCCTTGGATCACTATAAAATCTCTAATAGTATGTAAAATTTTCCAATGGAGTAAACAAAACCAAGATCCTGATGCCAAGTATGGCCATAATAGTAAAAGCACAAAGATAATCAAAGAGTATAAAATATAACATGATAGTTATTTCAAAATAGAGGATGCAATACAAGCAATGAGATTAGACACTCAAAAGTAAGCCATATGTGGGCATATATAGGATATCCCACCAGGAGATGTTAATGCATAACCAATGTGGGCTAAAGGAGATGTAGTCACATATGTAGTACATCTCCACCAAATTAGCAAAGTACAACCATGTTGGTGTAATTAATTATTTATTGCACCTTATATTAAGTTTACTTAGATAATTAATATAATTTACTTAGGCATATTAAGAAATAAGAACACATGATATTTGCTTGATTTATAGTGGTTAGGTTCCATATGATTCAATAGAGATTCATGAGCACTTGGGTAGCATCTATGAGGTTGAAACTAGAAAGTATCAAAAATCTATTTTTTCGGTATTTTATAGATCTCATTAAATCACATTTTATGAGGCCTTTGAAGTGGAATTTGGCCTCGAAACTAGTTCTCTTGGAGATCTTTCCAACAATTCCAAGAAATCCAAATTCTGACCAAATGGCTAGGAGTTATGACCCTGTCAAGTTAGGGTTCTAAAATTCATAGCTTTTTGAAAATTCAGTTTTGTTAGTTAATTTTGTCACCTCCCAGCTATCCATTTCAAATTCCAAGGACAAGGTTACCTTTCATGTTCTCTGCATATGTATATAAACTCAATTTTGAATTAAAAAAAGCTCTTTTTGGATGCATAAAGCTCCCAACGAGTTTTGCACATTGTTTCATGTTTATTTTTACAATACCACAGGCCCAGTGCTAGGTGTTGTCCTCTGAATTCACAAACAATTCAGATAACCACATCTCCCTCATCAAGCTAAGTTCACTTGGTCATCAAGCTGGCTTCACTTGACACCCCTACTCTTATAGTTTATTCAGTCCTTTAGTTAAATGCTCTCCTTTGGAACACTTGTCACCTTGACTTGTGCATCTTAGATCCTATATATTATAGTCCATTTTATTGTTTTACATACCTTGAATACAGATATTAGAATTCTATCAAATTCTTGTGTTTTGTTTGCATTGAATTTATCGTCATCTTATTGTTCACTCTTGGGTATATAATGATGTTTATGCACAATTCTAATAAACTATAATTATTAAATGCATGTACAACCTACCTAAGTGGATACTTGCCTAGGTAAACTTATCTTATCCTAGGTGCATAATATACAATAAAATAAATAATTAAATGCAAGAAAACAAAATAATGAACCACCAAGCTTTGGAGGCCTTCTTGGGCCCCTCTTTGTAAGAACTTACTCTATTCTCTCTAGACCCCCAAATTCACCTAATATTATAGATTCTTTAAGACTATGTTTGTAATATAATATATGGCAGATACCCCTTATGGGTATAAAATCCTTTATCAAATGTCTTGGGAAAAATACTAGGTACCAAAACCCTTCATTAAACATATGGAAATGCAATTGGGTATCAAAATACTTTACCAATTATTCTTGAAATGCTATTGGTTATTAAAATTATTTTTAAACAAAATGTTCAAGAAATGATGTTGCATATCAAAATCATTTATCAAATGTTTTGAAAATGCTACTAGGTATCCAAATCCTTCACAATTTTTCTTGGAAATGATACCAATTTTATCTCTTGACAAGATTTATTTTTTAGGAAAATGGAGCAACTTCCCAACTCTTAACTTTCAAATACCCACTAGGCCACTAGATCTCAGCTACCCTAACTCTAAACCCTCAAACACTAATTATTCAAACCCTAGATTTTTCTTTTTGGTTTTCTTAGCAACATTTGGGTCCTCGCACAAGTTGCAATACTCTTTAGGGTGGGGGTTGTGATAATTTGTTGGTATCAAGTATTTCATCGTTGATGGCTAAGATCTTTGCCAAGTTCTTCTTGAACATCTCCACCACAATGGTCATAATGCCATCCTCCTCTTCTACTACCACTATTGTTGTGTCATGGCATTCATATTCATTTTCATGTTGATGTTGATGCTCATATTCATCTCCGTGTTCTTCTTATTATAGGTGCACGCGATTTTTTAGATCTAAGTAGTGTTTTTTCCTATTACCCTCATATTAATATGCAAAAAAAATTAATGCATTTTTAAAAAAAATCTACAATAAAAAATAATTTGTTAAACCTATGAATAAAATTGTTTTGTTAGTTATCTTTTTAATGTAGACAATTCTTTTAGTGCATTATGGATGTGCTTGGGCAAAGCATTTCCCAAAATACATTTGTAAACCAAAATTATATATTTTTATAAATTTTTAAATGAAAAAAAATAATTTGATTACCAAATAAATATTAAAAGTTAGTTCTAGTTCTAGGGGTACCATATTTGCCACTAAATGGTGTTTAATTAATTCTAAGTAATACTTTGGTGCTGGTATGACTATTTTGCAATCCTTAGGGTGCTCCTCATATCCAAGCCCCTTAAACAATGTCATATCTACTGCAACCTATATTCAAGGTGGAACATGGTCCATGGTCATTTCATAAATACATATGCCTTTGAGGAAGGTTATTTAAATTTTTAAATGTGCTTTACCTCATTTACTGGTCATATGAAAGCCTAGAAATCAGTGGAACCTGTCAGTACATTCTTTTATTCAAGCCTCAATTACTTCTCATATACTAATACAAACTGTTGAGTCACATTCAGATAACCCTCTAATTGATCAACTTAAACTATTTTTAATAAACCCACCATGAAGTTCCCAACAAAATCGTCAATCATTATTTATGTGAGAAATTTGTCCTCTGTACAGGATCTCTTTAGCGCAAAAGACAGTACTTCAAATTAAAAGAATTAAAGGCCCACATACAATCTGCGCAGTGATTATAAAAGGCCTTAAAAGAAGGAAACCAACTGGGATACAGTGAAAACATACAGGAATCCCATCTTCTGAGAAATTAGTTTGAGTTTAAAACAACTTTACAGCAGAATTTTGTTGCTCTACTTGGAAGATCTGATTTATTTATTAGAAGAAATGAGATTTGTGAGGAGTAACCATCTAGATTCCAAACAAGGCTAGGAAATAGCATTCGGGTTATAAGTTTCTCATGGCCAGTGGGCCACTGAGATTTGAGTAACCATCTAGATTGGAGAGTCTGATGTGGTAATGACAATGGATTAGAAAGGAAATTTGTTCTATGAAAAATTAAGCTCAAACTTTCTCAAATTTTTGTGTTATTATTATTTTTTATGAATATTTTCATTGTTTTATAAATATATATAAATGATATTCACAAAAAAAAATTGGGTGGAAAAGAAATTACACCCCAAAGTTTAATAGGACTTAAACCCAAAACATAGATGGAAACAAAAGGCCAATCCTTAAAAACACTTAAGCTGTTAAAGCAGCAGTAGCAGAAGGCGGATCTTCATCATCAGGATTATTCCCCATACATCAGTGGGGTAGTATCATCTATCGACTCCCAACCAGAAAGAATACCATCATGGTCAGGATTCGCCTCCACAGGCTGCTGGCCACCCACGAGAGAGATAGCAAGCTATAGACGCTGGAATTGATAGAAAAATAATTTCTAAGGCAGTAAACTGCAATCTGGGATTGAAGGCACTCAATCGCATACAACTCTGAGCAATGCAGAAACACCCACTTGCAGTGCAGTCATTGCATAAAGGACAAACCAATCACATTGAGACAACAGGTACAAATACTTGAAACGATAAATACATGTGGAGTAACTATGTAGCACTGAGAAATACTTTTATTAAGTCTGCCTCCTTACATTCCCAACTTCTTTTAGACAAATAATTAAAAGGAGGCCTCTGACCTCTTACACTCAATTTATTATACAGCTCAAGAATTATTAATGCCATTAGAAGGCGTTGCAGTGCAAACCACAGAGCTCTTAAAAAATAATTCCACTATTGCTGCAGTCTTGAATAAAGATAGTGATCATATTGAGCTTCGTCCTCTTGCTCTTCGCTCTGGCTGCCACCAGGGGCAAGTAAACATGTCCTCAACACATCAGACAAGGAAGACATGAAATGACATGGCAAACAACAGAGTCCCACAATCACATGGATTATCATCATGGCTGTCTTCTAAATGTTGTAATTTGGTTCTCAAAAGCCCTGCCTTAACAACCCAATATACTAATTATCAACTAAACAAAATCTCAATCAATAGGAATAGCAATAACAATAGCTTTCTGCCCACAAAATCTGCGTTTTATTTTAGATCCCTGCTTCCAATGTCCACCACACTCTCTTGCTCAATACTTGAATGGATTTTCTTTATTTACTAGCCTTTCTAATTATTCCATGCGTAGGAGAGAAGGATTATAATGAGTGTCGGCGGTATTTGGTTTTACAAAATTATTTTTAGACTATGAGGGTGTGCCTTCTAACTCAGGGTTTTTTTAATAGTGTATCATTATTTTTTAGTTAATAAAAAGTAAAATAAGACCTATTCATCAAAAGAATTTGATTCATTTTCCTTAGTTTTAGTTTTAATTTAAAAGATTACAATTATAATCCAACTTTCTAGTGGAAGATTCCCAAGTATTTCCCACTATTTCAAACTTTTTGATTTGAAGTTCATAATTTTTTTCCAAAATAGGTGCCTTGTATATTAAAACGTAAAAATAAATAATTTTTTTCAAATAATTTATCATAAATAAGGGTCACTAAATGACTATTTTATGTTATTATAATATGTTTAAAAATAAGTATTTAATGTAGATACCTATTGCTTAATGTAAAATCAAACATGGTTCTTTATTGTATATCATTTCATAAAATAGAAAGCCTAGTGTAGAAATGAATTGGAATTACATGATGCCTAAAATGTATATGTGAGCTTGTTCAATGTTATTTGTTTATATCTTCTCATCCAAAAAATGGATTGTTAAATGTAGTGAATTTTTCCACATTTCATCATCACAAATACTAACATCAAATATATGCAATAGTTTTATACAATTTGTTGGCACACCCTTTGCATCTAATTGTGGGATGTGGGTGTTATATTTTTGCCTAAGATTCTCAAATTACAAAAATTGCTCTTGCTAATGTTAGTTTGCTTAATCCTTGCTTGCAAGAAATTCATTCTTACATTTTATGTCTTTTCCCTACCTATACGAGTGTAAGTTTTAATATCTAAAATGGTTGCAATCCCTCTTTCACATATGTAATATATTTGTGACCCCATATGATACTATTTTATTTCTTTGGTGATACCTTGTTTATTCCATGTCTTATTTCAATATTTAGCTTTATTTTGACTTATATAGTTTTTGTCCTATTTCATTGGTGGCTTGTGATATCCCAAGCTTTTGAGTGGCAATGTTGGTATTCAACTTTGTCTCTATTGAACCCATGGACTTTTCATTATAAATATTTTAAGTTGACAAGTATGCTAGGTAGAGTGAAGATAATCTTTAACTAGCTATTATTAGTTCCTGCAAGATTACTTATACATCTATGTGATGCAATTTCCAATATC
The DNA here is from genome assembly GCA_027924645.1 of Cunninghamia lanceolata. Lineage (NCBI taxonomy): Eukaryota > Viridiplantae > Streptophyta > Pinopsida > Cupressales > Cupressaceae > Cunninghamia > Cunninghamia lanceolata. The sequence continues at coordinate 15,800,384 of BSBN01000508.1, read as the reverse complement.
CATTTGACCAATCAGCATTGAGTATTTTTTTTTTTCACAAACATGTTATAGTTGATAATTTTTTTTTTTCATAATTTAATAAATGCCATTTATCTGCTTTCTTATTGGGTAAGCCCATGTGAATAGTAAGGATTAAAAATAAAATTATTATTTAAATTTTATCATAATTTAAATATTCAATAATACATAAGTACAATTCATAGGGTAATAATAACTATGTCAGACATGGGTGTAAATGCAGTTCAAACTCTTATCTGTGTATGCATCTGACATGACAGTTGTAAGGATGGCATTCAGGGAAGAAGTGCAAAATTTTTTGTCAATAAAGTACATCTTAATTAATATTATATATAATATTTGTATATAATGTGGAGTAAAATTTAGGAAGCAGTTATTCTTCCTATAAAATGCTTTCATTTATTAGGTCAATAATGTGTAAATTAGGTAGAGTATATATATGCACATAGATATAATAGACATAGACTATATAGGTCATAATAATTATTTTTAAATGACAACTTTGTTTTTTTAATAACCAATATTTTATATTTTTAAAAACACAAACAATTAAATGTGATTTTATATTTAATTATATTAAATAGAATTATTAAATATATTATATATATTAAATATAGTATGAATAGTATTAATTATTAATTAATATTCTTTAATAATTTTTAAATATAATAAATATTATTTAAATAAAATATTATATATTAATGATAATTATTCAATGTATTATATATTTAGTATTAATATTAAATATATTATATAACAAGGACACATTGCCTCACTTCCTCCCAATGGTGCAGTGATTTGAATTAGTTTAAAGACTAATGGTGCAGTGATTTGAATTAGTTTAAAGATTTAGTAGCAAAAGCATTTAGATTAATTAATTTGAAATTTTGACAATCAATTTTGTTAAAATAGATTACATGTTTGTTTAGATATTTAGTTTATACAATTATGTTAATAAAGTTAAATGGTTTACAAATTAAAAATTTTCCACAAAGTTCATTTTTAACACTAAAACCTTGAAAATTAAATTTAATCCCTAAACCCTCAATGTTGAACCCCCCATCATAAACCTAAACTCTAAACACTAAACACTAAACACTAATCTCTATACCTTAAACACTAATAGTTAATCTAAATATTTTTGCTACTAAATCTTTAAACTTATTATCAATTACAATGTCATATTCAACATTACAATCACAGATGCAATGCGTCTCTTGTTATTATTCGTATTGTCTCAACCAATCTAAAAGTTTTTATTTTTTATTTTTCATTTTTGTTGAGAAAGTAAAACATGTATATTTATTGTATTTTCTTATTGCATAGTTTTTAAGTCAAATCACTTACTTTGTAAATGTGTATATTTTTAATGAATAATAACCAAAATATCATTTATTTCAAATATTATTGGATCAAAAAATTGATGATAGATCAAAAAATATTAATAATATTTTTTACAATACCATACAAAAATACAAGTATCAAGTGTTTCAAACATTTAGTATCATTATCATAGTGATATCATGACTCATGATAAGTCACATCATCATTTAAATATTATAATAATTATTATTATATATTATTTATTATGATGGAAAAGTACCTAAAGCATTTATTATTAGCCCACTTTTTTATTTTTCTAAATTAATACAAAATTTTATGTCATGTCCCCTCATTAATTATATATACTTGAAATATTATACTCATCATTATTATCTAGTATTTATGTATTTCATAGTACTTATAATAAATATTAATAATATTCAATTTATAAATTTATCTAATTCATATATAGTCACCTAATTAAATTATATTTTATTGTTATTATCGATATATAAATTTAGGTTGTTTGGCAATTACCATAACTAAGTCTTAGAAAATTATATGAATAGCCACAACATATATTTGCAATTCAAAATCCAAATAAAATATTTAACTCTAGCAAACAAACTAATTAACTTTTTAAATATAGCAATCAATATTTGCTAGTCCTTTTAAATGGTTATTATCAATTGTAATTTCCATCATGTTGCAATAGAAGGGACTAATCACTCTGTGATACTTATTAGTAGTGGAAACTTCTAAAATACTTGAACCTATTATTTCAAAATTTTCAAGAGATCATGTAAGTTAAAGTTCATATTTTCTAAAATAGGTACCTTGCATATTGAAAAGGAAAAATAAATAAACTTTTCTATTAATTTAGGATAAATTAATAATAAATGGATGGTATCTATAAACACCATTTAGGAGTTTTCTAGATAAGGAATGTTCTTCTTTGGTCAAACCCCTATTACCAAGTCAATGGTACATAACAATGATAAAAAATAAGCAAACATGAAAGGATGGCTAAGAATGATGATGTAAGTAGATGTTGCAATGTTGATGGCCTAATTATGATATGGATGTGTAGATACCTAGATTTGACCTTGTCGTCCATCTTAGTTGTCTCATGTCGCCTTGTCCCTCCCTTTAGCTAATTAATTAGATAAATAAATTATATTTATTTATTTAATTGATTTTATCCATTTTCCTTAGCCAAAATTAATTATATATTTTTTATAATTTATTTAATTAATTTTCCCCTTTGTCCAATAATTAATTAAATAATTTTAGTTATTTAATTAATTATTTTCCCCTAGCTTGTCTTATAATTAATTAAATGATTTTATTATTTAATTAATTATTAGCTCCCACCTTCTCCCATAATTATTTAAATAATTTTATTATTTAATTAATTATTATCTCCCACCTTCTTCCATAATTAATTAAATAATTTTACTATTTAATTAATTATCTTTTCCCACTTATCCTCATCTTGGCACAAAAATCTAAAAATCCTAGGTCGACCTTATGAGGATAGGTCTTATCCTTCCCTTAAGTTGTCTCACTTAATCTTGTCCATTCGTCCTTGATCCATGTCTCATTTGATCTTATCCATTGATGCCTAATTCAATCTTGGCCATTCATCCATTTGTCCTAGATCATATAAAATAGTGCATCCTTTAAGTCATTCTTCTGCTAGAGCATGTCATGATCAAGGAGCCATTATCTACATATTTTGAGAGTAATGTTATGTTGTTAGTGTGAGCAATCAACATTATCAATTTGAAGATGATTATCAAATATCAAGGGCAACAAGGACTACTTTGGTGATATTGTTTTATTTCCTTTCATTAGTTACTTGCTCTTGATGTGATGTTGAATATGGAGTAGGTTCATTGATGCATTTGTTCCTTATTTGATTTCCATTTTATGCATACATAGGATGTATCTTGAATGATCTCTTAATTTCCAAATGATGTAATAATGAATTAGGGTTTGTCCTTCAATACAACACCCTAGCACACAAGTTAAAAAATTTCAAGATCAAATGAACTTATAATGGCTAGTTCAAGGAAGACTACTTCAACCCATATTTAAATTTAAATTTTGAAGTTTCTGGGGTCATTCTTGCACTTTGAGAATTTAATTGGTTTAGTTCTACAACTGCAATCTGATCCAAATAAATAAATGGATGAATTGAAGGTCAAAATTGGCTCACAGGGATGTGTGTATATGGAATCTCACAAGGATTGAATTATTTGCCAAATTTTATGTTGAAATGTGAATGTACACTATGAATTGATAGAGGAGACTAGTAAGTGTGTAGTGTTAGAGTTGGATCATGTTACTCTAAACTACAAGGAAAGGTTCAAAGAATACCTAGGAGAAAAGTTGAGCTTGTCGTTAGAATTAATGCTTAGGTACTAGATCATGTCAAGGAGAAGGCATGTGAAGAGTTCTTAGTTGATTATGTCTTCATCAAAACAAAGGGGTTCAGAGAGTCTACATGGGTTTTCAAAAATAAGGACTATTAAGTTATGTTGGAAGCCAAGACTTGGCATCTAGAGAAGGAAGCTTAATAGAAGAGAGCAGTACAAGTAAGAGTTGGTACATGGATCTTGGATATTTTTCCTTTGATTTCTCTAGAATCTTGAAGATTATTCAAACTACTTTTTTGGCTCTAGTTTTGATCCAAACAAGAAGGCCATTGAAATGTGGGTTATTGCTCCTACACATGAAAATCCCCACATTAAATACACTCACCAAAATGTGAGAGTGATTTCAATTAATTATTCATAGAGTGGAAGGCATTTCTATTGTGCATGTTGGAGCAACAAAGATTTAAATGAAAAATCCAAGATAACTTCCACAATGAGCATATGCAACAATAAGACAAATAACTATCATAAAAAGTGAAAGAAAATTTACAATGAGCTCCTTGTATAAGTAGGACAAGGAGGAGGTAGGAAGGTAGGAGTAGACAATTGACTAATCCTCCAAGAGTGTGATACATGTTAGGACACTTGAGACAAGTGTGACCTGACATGTGTAAATTCCATATGAAATGAGACAAAAAGGACATAAAAGTTGAAAGGAAGCTAGGTGTGCGGAAATCACTTCCTACACTAATCTAATGAGGAGAGATGAGTGCAAATTATTTTTAACCTTTACAATTATAGAATGTTTAACACAACAATGGAGATATTGCAGCAATACACAACACAAGAATGTAAGACAGAAGAAGAGAGAGAAAAGATATAACGTGGGGAAAACCCTTATCAGGTGAAAAACCCCACACTCCAAAACCTGCACAATGTATCGTCAAAACTGTAATGGTATACAATACACTTGCAATGCAAGCTCTCAGGAGTCTTTGACACTCGTATCTGGAGACAATCTGATAGTATAACAGTACCTGTCAATCACATACTACATCTCCTCTCAAAGTACCTGTTTATAAAGAAGTTACAAGGCAAAAATGAGCCTATCTTGAGATGGGCATCCAACATGGCCTCATTGCCCAAAATCCATGCCTAGGGACACTTGTCCAACACTGCAGGGTGTTCATGACACTTGTCATATCACCCCATCGCAAAGAAATCACCTATTCCCAAGTTGGGCTATGACAAATACTCTTATAAGTGTCATAGAATCCGTCATAACTATCATATCTTACAGCTGTAAGAGAATCTGTCGTACACATACTAAAAAAAGCATATTATCTTACAACATGTCATAACCCTCCTTGGGGCACCTAAAAATGCCTTCTTCCAAGATGCCTTGTGACACATGTCTTCACCTGTCATAGAACATTCCATTTTTGACTCTTACGCGTCATAGATTCTGTCATAGGAATTTGTCATTCAAGATGCCGACACATGGCATAAAACCTCTACCACACAAAAGGAATGCCTATCTCCACATGGAGTGAGTTGACCATCCTAGTCATCTTACAAGTGGAGTGACAACTCACCGTGCCACTTCACACTAAATGACAAAATAGGATGTGCAACAAAATTACAACATAGGCTAAATAAATAAATACATTATAAATAATAAATGCAAGGAATTACCAAGGTTGAGACACCTTAATTCCCAACAAAAGTCCCTAAGTGTGGACTTAACTAGTGTGAATAGGACTTTGCTAGATGAGCTAAAAGCTAACTAGTTATGTAATGTCCTTATTTACACTAATAGTGCAAGCAACACAAGTTGCACGAGAAATTTATCTCAATACAATGTTCTCACCATACAAAATTAAGGGAGGACTATAAGAGGAAAATTTATGCTTTAGGCAAGAAAAGACAAGTCTATGGACAACACTGGAAAGATTGTCAACATCAACATAGGTTGCCTAGCCTTCAATGGCATTGTCTTCTCCTTCCACTTCATTGCCTCAAGATCTTCTACCTCAAAAATATTTTTCTTCAACACGAATGACAAAATCCAAAAAGATGTGGCAGACATATTGAACTTCAAAATTAGCAGGCTCCCTAGAAAATACCTTGGTATTCCTTTATTTTCTAGTTTGGGAAATCATCTCTTTGGGATCCTGTACTTATATCTTGCAATAATAAGATTTTATCGTGGAAAGAGAAGTGGCTTTCCTTTGCTAGTAGAATTATGATGTTAAAGGTAGTTATTTCTGCCATCCCCATCTTCAAGTACTCTCCTGCCTAAATATACCTAAAGATGAAAAAAAATTGAAAGCAAAGAAACAAGAAAGGAAACTCAAAATACAAGATTTATACCTTTCACAAGCTCCAAATCTCCTTCACTCCTTGATAAGGTAGAAGGAGAAGCACCCTAATCTCCTTAGCTTTACCCAACTAGACTATTCAAATGTCGATTGCTCTCTATTGCAACACAAAATCTAGCATTATCTAACTATGAAAATGAGGAATTTTGAGGGATTTTGGCATAATAAGGTTACTCTAGTTACTTGGATGTGAAAATGGCTTGTGGAGGCTTGTATTTATTGGCAAATTTGGGGGGGAGATTGATCCAACGTGTTGGTTTTTTCTTCTGAATCAGCATTAGGGTTTGCCAGTTCTAATGCACAGGCAGATTCAGCCAACTGAATATAGGAGGTTGCGTGAGCTCCTCCCCTTCACTTCTGGTTCTGCTGCACCAAGGGGGGTGTCCCTATTTGATAAAAGTATGACCTTGACTAGCTCAATGACAGAAAGATATAACTTGACAGCAGCAGGCAGAATACTCTCATGTAAGGACCAAGATTTGTGTAACAAATCACAAGGTTTGCAACATTCTTGGACATGATGTCTGGTTGGGTATGAGAGCATGCAGGGATCCTAATCCTACTCCTACAACTAACAAATGGAAGGAAGAGATGGTTTGATTTGATGTTTGGATGCAAACCTGGACCTGGTGTATAACCTCAACACAGAGCTAGATTGGTGCCTATCCAGGGCTTGGAGTCAGTAGACATACACCTGTGAATGATCAGCATGAACAGCTAAAACTGGATTTCAGGGGGATACACATGATACCTGCCTTACAGATATCTCCCAATACAGAGTGTTAAGCTGTCGATACTTATGGCATCCCTATTGCAGTATACCCTTCCCAATATTCAATCTGAAAACAATTTAATCTACCCCTTGAGCAGAAGTTAAAAGATTAAACATTCAACACAGGAATTCTATGTTCTAGAATCTCAGACATTCCTTGAATACCTAGACTCAGAAGAAAGATACATGCAAAACTGGAGACAGAATCAGCATAACACATGCAAATATAGCATTATTCATATAAGATTAACCATGAAATCAATGGATTCATGCAAAAATGTACAACAGGAGATACATAAACTCACAAGTTTGCTACATAGAGAAACCAAAACTAGTTGTATCTTATTACAGAGCCAAAATGTCTAGTTTTCAACAACCTGAAAAATGGTAACACAGTCTGCTTATAACAGCCAGAGAGTGTACCACAGCAATTAATTACAAGACTGCTACAAAATTCGCCAGATACAGATCCTTCAAAGGAATGGCGCTCAAAATTTATTGCTGCAGAGACAGAAGGAACCCTCGAGCCCTGCGCCGCCATCTGGGAGTCTTCATGTCAAAAATCTGGTACCTGACTGCGCAACAACTCACCCATGCCCCAGCACAGTCGCCATTAAGGGTCTCAACCACCCATGTCTTCTCCTGGAAACAGTCGCACAACACATATGGAAATTTCCCACTCAAAACATGCCTGAAGCCACAAAGGAAACTCATATTCCACTTTAAAACATGGCCGTCGATCCTTCCATCGCTTGAAAATCGATGGCACCAAATCCATGTTGAAAAGTCACTATCCTGCAAAAATGTGCCACGTAGGCACCCCGAAAATGCATGTTTTGCCTTGCATATCATGCCATCGGCATGACCAAGACCATCGGGAAGACCTTCACATCTGCATAAATCAATATCCCACATTCGTCCTGCAGAGACCATTCTATTACTTTAAAAATGGGGCCGCATGTATAATAGGTGTCGAGCGTTTTGTCGCGCTCGACACATGACCCTTCGTCCACAACCCATCGGCCAAACATATACCATCGGCCTTCCTCAAAAAACTCCCACCGACTCTAGTTGTCTCGCCGACGCCCAGAAGCCAAATACCACCTATCGGCCAGACCACCAACTGTCGGCCCAACAAGAAACACCTCTGCCGATGAACAAAGTCACCCCGATGATCATACCATTCGGCATGATACCACTTCGTCGGCGCACCCAAAAATTCTCCTACCGATACGCTGATCATACCGATGACCACCTCGCATCTCCCGTCGGCCAGACATTGACCATCGGAGCAAATGAAAACTCCTCCGCCGACATCAAAAGTTACGCCGATACAGCTCCATCGGCCAGAGTACCCCTGTCGGCCCAACTTTCCACACTTCATCCGATGCACCAAGTCACGCCGACAACATACCACATCCGGGTCTTCGATGAGACACACGCCGATGACAACTCATCGGCCAAACCTACGCCATCGGCACAACTTAGAAATCCTTCGTCGATCACACATGTTACGCCGATGAACACAATGGCTAAATCATCATCGGCTAGACCTAGACTGTCGGAACAACACCTGCCCGCTCACCCGATATACAAAGTCATGCCGATGGCACATCAGAACCCTCGCTCCTATTAGCTAGACACATATCGTCAGAGCAACAAAAAGAACCCTGGCCGATAGCACTAGTCACAGCGATGACCAACAAGCCTCACCCTGCCCCCTTGTCGGCTAGACATATGCCCATCAGGAAACTAGAAAGAAGATACGCCGATGACAGAAGTCATCCCGATGGCACATCACCACCACATCGGTGGAACCAAAAAATACTCCAGCCGATAGGACAAAGTCTTGGCGATAAACAAAGAACACACCATGCTATTGATATGATCGCCAAGACACATGAAAACTCATGCCGATGGGCAGAACATGATGACCCCTTCCATCAAGAAAGGTGATGTGGATGCTGCAAAACACTGAAGGGGTGCCAACACTTAAAATTTTTTGGATTTTAGGGAAGGTGCCTGCATGAAAAATGCTTAAGAACTGACAGTGAATTCAGGCACCAACAGTGGCTCTGATTGGGGACGTGCAGGTGCAAGACTGCAGCGAGAACCCCAGATCTCTGGGATGCAGACCAGTGCCTTATCCATTGGGCACAGAGTCATACTTGCACCAATCTGCATCACCAAACACATTATTTTAAAATAAATATGGTGGCCCAAGGCCACCAAAAAGGAAAAACCAGACTTTTCCTTTGTCAAACACCTGATTTTCTTTTGATTTCTTCAAATGAAGCCTAAAAGCATTTAACTGTCTGTAGCAAGCCCCTTGGCAATTATTTGTGCTGCTGCTCATTCCTTTTTCTTCAACAAATCTACAGCTAGCTTCATCAGCATATATAATTATCAGTTGTAGAATGTCATCATCATATGAGTCACTGATGTTGCTTGGAAAAATAACAGACTCAGATGAAACAAATGAATCCATATTAGAATTTCGCCCTTCCTCAAAAAATAAGAGCTCCTCTGCATCAAACATGCAATATTCAGGCACAAGCAACATCTCATAATCAAAATTATCTTGATGAACATACAGATATCCATCATCATCATGCACGACAGTTTTGTCATTAATGTCCACCTGAAATGTCTCAAGAGAAGGCAGAAATAACTCAGAATGCAGCCCTACACTGAAAGCTTCATAGTCACCCCTGCAATCAACATTATTCCCAACTGTATGAGCACACACATCTACAATTTTCCCATCCATCTCTGAATAGTGACCTTGTTTTTTATCTTCACCAGTGCCCTGATAATCAAAAACCAAGTTTTCAACCTCTGCACTATGAAGGTGGCCAAAATCTTCAAGGAAACATTCATAATCAGCATCCAAATATATTTCATCATCTGAAAGGCTCACATATGCATCTGAATGCTGGCAATCACTAGCATATTCACTGCCATCCCTTGAATCAATACTTTCTATATTCAGAGTGAAGCTCTGCATATCCACTTCATATAAATAATCAGGCATAACTGGGATATGCACACTGCTGCAAGACACAACTTCATGTATGTCTCTCATTTGATCAATTGGAGGGCACCTTGTGTCTGCAGGCTTGTCTTCTAAAGGCTGATAACAATCTTTGTTTTCATTATTACAAGATGTGCTTACATTTTCTACAACATTTTCTTCATGCATCACATCATGGCTGCACACATTATTCTGAAATATATTTCCCTCTATACAATCATCTCTCAATGCACATACTGGGAGAGCTGAAATATATTCATTTTGATAACTGCTTTGACAACTTGCAGCCATGAAACCTACTGGAATTCCATATTTCTCATTGTTTTCTATGTCCATAGCAAATTGGAAAGCCTGGTGAAGTGTGGTTGGTTCCTTATCTCTCAACAGATAACTCATTTCTTCATCAAATGCAGCCAAATAAATTGTCAAGCACAATGCATTATTAGGTCTCATATATTCAGGGATTTGCCTGAGCAATTTAATAAACCTAAGATTAAAGACCAGAACCAGTTCCTCATCTTCCCTTTGGATATTCATAAAATGTATGATCAATGAGGCCACATCAAACCTTTCACCAAACTACCCTAGGAATGCAACTTCTAAATCTATCCATGAAGAAAGTGAACGAACAGGCAGGTCTGAAAACCATATCCTAGCATCATCTTCCAATGACTGAACAAAGAGTCTCATTACAACATCTTCATCCTCTATCTCATAATCTTCTATCAAGTTACAAAATTTTTGCAGATGTTTGTTTGCCGATTCAGAATCTGATCCACTATATTTTGGCAAACATCTTCTAATTTTATTGGGAATAATATTTGGGTAACCATATATCCCTGTGAAATTTAGGGCTTTATATCTTTCAATAAAGAATGGTCTTCTCTGAGAGCACGACCAGGCTTGCTATTCTAAACGCAACATTTTAAATTAAAGATGAATACCTAGATATATGTTGCAGCACTGATATGTTCTTTCAACAGAGTCGCCACCTCTCAGAGAGAGGACAGAATGTCAGCAAGGCACTTTTTTTTTTTTTTGGATTCATCACCCCAGCAGAGCACCACATGGTTCCTTTTTGCTGCAACAACTTCACTGGAAACTAGATTTTCCAGCCCTCAGGTTACTTGACTCTCTCTGTCCCCAGTAGAGTCGCCATTTTGTTGGTTTTTTCTTCTGAATCAGCATTAGGGTTTGCCAGTTCTAATGCACAGGCAGATTCAGCCAACTGAATACAGGAGGTTGCGTGAGCTCCTCCCCTTCACTTCTGGTTCTGCCGCACCAAGGGGGGTGTCCCTATTTGATAAAAGTATGACCTTGACTAGCTCAATGACAGAAAGATATAACTTGACAGCAGCAGGCAGAATACTCTCATGTAAGGACCAAGATTTGTGTAACAAATCACAAGGTTGGCAACATTCTTGGACATGATGTCTGGTTGGGTATGAGAGCATGCAGGGATCCTAATCCTACTCCTACAACTAACAGATGGAAGGAAGAGATGGTTTGATTTGATGTTTGGATGCAAACCTGGACCTGGTGTATAACCTCAACACAGAGCTAGATTGGTGCCTATCCAGGGCTTGGAGTCAGTAGACATGCACCTGTGAATGATCAGCATGAACAGCTAAAACTGGATTTCAGGGGGATACACATGATACCTGCCTTATAGATATCTCCCAATACAGAGTGTTAAGCTGTCGATACTTATGGCATCCCTATTGCAGTATACCCTTCCCAATATTCAATCTGAAAACAATTTAATCTACCCCTTGAGCAGAAGTTAAAAGATTAAACATTCAACACAGGAATTCTATGTTCTAGAATCTCAGACATTCCTTGAATACCTGGAGTCAGAAGAAAGATACATGCAAAATTGGAGACAGAATCAGCATAACACATGCAAATATAGCATTATTCATATAAGATTAACCATGAAATCAGTGGATTCATGCAAAAACGTACAACAGGAGATACATAAACTCACAAGTTTGCTGCACAGAGCAACCAAAACTAGTTGTATCTTATTACAGAGCCAAAATGTCCAGTTTTCAACAACCTGAAAAATGGTAACACAGTCTGCTTATAACAGCCAGAGAGTGTACCACAGCAATTAATTACAAGACTGCTACAAAATTCACCAGATACAGATCCTTCAAAGGAATGACGCTCAAAATTTATTGCTGTAGAGACAGAAGGAACCCTCGAGCCCTGCGCCGCCATCTGGGAGTCTTCATGTCAAAAATCTGGTACCTGCCTGCGCAACAACTCACCCATGCCCCAGCATAGTCGCCATTAAGGGTCTCAACCACCCATGTCTTCTCCTGGAAACAGTCGCACAACACATATGGAAATTTCCCGCTCAAAACGTGCCTGAAGCCACAAAGGAAACTCATATTCCACTTTAAAACATGGCCGTCGATCCTTCCATCGCTTGAAAATCGATGGCACCAAATCCATGTTGAAAAGTCACTATCCTGCAAAAATGTGCCATGTAGGCACCCCGAAAATGCATGTTTTGCCTTGCATATCATGCCATCGGCATGACCAAGACCATCGGGAAGACCTTCACATCTGCATAAATCAATATCCCACATTCGTCCTGCAGAGACCATTCTATTACTTTAAAAACGGGGCCGCATGTATAATAGGTGTCGAGCGTTTTGTCGCGCTCGACACATGACCCTTCGTCCACAGCCCATCGGCCAAACATATACCATCGACCTTCCTCAAAAAACTCCCGCCGACTCCAGTTGTCTCGCCGACGCCCAGAAGCCAAATACCACCTATCGGCCAGACCACCAACTGTCGGCCCAACAAGAAACACCTCTGCCGATGAACAAAGTCACCCCGATGATCATACCATTCGGCATGATACCACTTCATCGGCGCGCCCAAAAATTCTCCTACCGATACGCTGATCATACCGATGACCACCTCGCATCTCCCGTCGGCCAGACATTGACCATCGGAGCAAATGAAAACTCCTCCGCCGACATCAAAAGTTACGCCGATACAGCTCCATCGGCCAGAGTACTCCTGTCGGCCCAACTTTCCACACTTCATCCGATGCACCAAGTCACGCCGACAACATACCACATCCAGGTCTTCGATGAGACACACGCCGATGACAACTCATCGGCCAAACCTACGCCGTCGGCACAACTTAGAAATCCTTCGTCGATCACACATGTTACGCCGATGAACACAATGGCTAAATCATCATCGGCCAGACCTAGACTGTCGGAACAACACCTGCCCGCTCACCCGATATACAAAGTCGTGCCAATGGCACATCAGAACCCTCGCTCCCATCGGCAAGACACATATCGTCGGAGCAACAAAAAGAACCCTGGCCGATAGCACTAGTCACAGCGATGACCAACAAGCCTCACCCTGCCCCTTTGTTGGCTAGACATATGCCCATCGGGAAACTAGAAAGAAGATACGCCGATGACAGAAGTCATCCCGATGGCACATCACCACCACATCGGTGGAACCAAAAAATACTCCAGCCGATAGGACAAAGTCTTGGCGATAAACAAAGAACACACCATGCTATTGATATGATCACCAAGACACATGAAAACTCATGCCAATGGGCAGAACATGATGACCCCTTCCATCAAGAAAGGTGATGTGGATGCTGCAAAACACTGAAGGGGTGCCAACACTTAAAATTTTTTGGATTTTAGAGAAGGTCCCTGCATGAAAAATGCTTAAGAACTGACAGTGAATTCAGGCACCAACACAACGGTGGAGATTAAAAGTTGAGATCAATGGTGGAAGTTGAAAGATGAGATCAAGGGCTAAGATCTCATCAACAAAAATGGAGGGCTAGGAATAAAAATGAATTTAAAATTTATTTTTGGGGAAGGCTTTGCATTAAATGTGATTAGGACTTGTGAGCAAATTAAATATTAATTTCCTTGGGATGAGATGGAATTAAAAATTCTATTTTATGTGGAATGGTGAAGGTCATGTGACACTTAAGCATTTTTGGAGCTCACATGTGTAAGCTCATGGCATGGAGAAGAGTTTGGCATGGAAATAGAAAGGTGAGTGGAAGGGTCATGTGACCCATGGGATTATTTTAGAATTTTTAATTTGTGGGTTGTGGGAGAATGAGTTAATGATGCTTTGACCAAGTTAATCAGGGTGAGTAACTTAATTAATATGGCTGGAAAAAATAGTGAATGGATTAAATAGGGTTTATAATTAATTAAATAATGATTTATTTAATTAATCCAGGTCTAGGGGCTAGGTAGGCTAGGGTAGCTAATTAAATATTGGCCGTTTAATCAACTTGGCTAGGTGTAGGCTGATTAGTAGGGTAGATTAATTAAATAAGTGTAATTTATCTAATTAATCAAGTTTAGGAAAGTGGACAAATTAATCAAATAAACATTTAGCATATTTATTTAATTAATTGGGATGATGTTAGTAAGGTATGCTGCTAAATTAATTTGATTAATTTAGTTTTAAGGATAATTTGATGAAGGATAGATGGATGATTCAGGGGTAAGTTAGGATAATTAATTAAATAAAAAATTAATTAATTAATTGGATGGGAAATTAGTGATGTGTATGATGTCAAAGGGTGGTTGAAGGGTTAAGACATTTTTAGGTGTCTACATTTGCCCCTCTTTGATGCAACGTTGTGACCTAATGGGGAAATGGCGTTAAGTCAAAGAATTTTGCCCCAGCTGCCGAGAAGGAGTGAAACGGATGAGGGATGCCCCCTCGAGAGGTCAGGTGATAAAATTAAATTTTTTCAGGTGAACTCTCGAAAGGAGGAAATAGTGATGAAAAATAGGTAAAGGATGGAAAATTAGGTGGATAGGAAGAAAAATAGATGAAAAAGGTTACATTTTGTGGCCTGGGGAGAGAAAATAGTTCATGGGGGTATGACATGGTGGCTATATATAGTAAGTGTGGGCCCAAAGTGCCACATTTGCACACTCTAAGCTTATTGGACGAGAGAAGAGGAGAAGTAGACATGGTGCAACCTACATTTCCATGATTCTGACACTGATCTGGAGGGTGCGTGACTACAACAAATCGACATAGGCAGACCCACGAGTATGTCGGTCAACCCTACTTTGTGATTTTAGGCTTTGGGCTAGTTTACGAGCTCAAGAAATGGGTAGTTAGGTAGATTGGCAACATCGCGTTGCCACGTAGTGCTACTAGGAAGCAAATTAGCGCGATCCTCTGGATCAGCGCTAGGGGTAAAAGGGGATTTTTGGATGGTTTAGTGCCATCTATCCATGGTTTAGTGCTAAACTCTCATTTAGCACCATGGGTAAAAAGGCAATTTGGATGGTTTAGCGCAATCCATCTGGGGTTTAGCTCTAAGCTCTCTTTTAGCGCTAAAGTTGGGATTTTGTGGTTTAGCACTATGTACTAGCACTTTAGTGCCATAAGGGTGGGATTTAGTGCAATCCTCTGGATTAGCGCTAGGGAAATTGGGGTTTCTAGGTGAAATGGTAGTTTAGCACCATATGGTCATGTTTTAGTGCTAAGCTCTCGTTTAGCACGATAAGGTTAGGAATTAGCACTATCTCTTAAAGTAGCATTATATTATGAAAGTGTAGCATGATCCTTTGAATCAGCATGATATGATTAGGGATTAGTGCCATGTTCTGAATTGGTGCCATAAGGTTCTAAATTAGCGCCATAGCGCTATTTTGGGGGAAAAAAGAGCTGATTTTTAGTGATTTTTGGATGTAGATTACAAGCAGGATCTTGCAGTCATGAGAGTGTCAGGTTCCATTAGTGATGGCATTGAGGAGATAGTTTGATCAAGCGGATCTAGCTCGGTTAGGGAGGATAGGGCTACAGACGATCTCCAAGATGCCCCGGATACAGGCGCATAAGGCGATGATGTCGGTCCTAGTGGAGAGGTGGAAGAGCGAGATATACTCCTTTTTACTTCCTACAGGTGAGATCACGATCACCCTAGAGGACATATGGAGGATCCTTAGGATCCCATATACGGAGAGTGAGTGACATATGATGTGCGGTCAGGAGTGGCGGTTTTAGACATGGTATTTGCACTGACACATCCAATATATGTCCAGGAGCAATGGAAGATGAGATATACATAGACCCTGTTGGCTGGGGTGGATTAGTTTACATTGTATGTGTGTGCATTGATCAGAGGTATATTGATTCTTGATCGATGATTGCAAGATTTTTTAGTTGGCTGGGGGAGAGTGATTGAGGCTATGATCACTCGAGATGTGATGTTTTCCTGGGGACTATGCATATTAGCCCAATTGTATCATGAGATGCATCTGGTAGTCTATCATTTGGATATGAGTCTGGGGGCTGGAGTGACACTGCTCCATGTGTGGGTATGGGAGTATATCAGGACTACAAGGCCTACTTCAGCTTATCACAGGGGGTAGTTTGAGGCATATGTGATTCTATATAGGCCACCTGTCGTACATACACATGGGATAGTTGCGGTACTGGCGGCGACAACTTGATGACCTAGATATGATCATTTGGTGACCATATATAGATGTGGAGGTGTGGGTTGACAATCATATCCATATGCCCTTCACATTCTAGCCTTGATATCTGATGGGGCGAGGAGACCACACCATAGATAGGTATATTTCATTGTGAGTGATGCGATAGTTTGGGTTGGTTCAGGAATTTCCCCAGGTGATGGCAATTTTTGATCAGACGCCTCAAGATATACCAGGATGGCCCACACAAATTTAGCCACAGGTGGCTTTACTAGATTGGGCGGGATTGCAGCTAGTGCAGTGGGACTAGGACAGTGAGCTAATGGATGCGGGGATGACAACTTGAGTCTCATTACATCATATCTCATTTCTTAGATTGTGCAGTCCACAAGTGGCTCCATTAGTAAATCACTCCTATAAGATCAGTCTCATAGCAAAGAGCACAAAAACATCAATCAATTACAAATACAGTGGTCATTATCAACTTTTTTAGGAGGAAATTCTGTTAATGTTGCCACTAGCAAATAGTTGATAGTCAGGCTTCCATTGATCACTGATTGTTGATTTTGTTTTCCTCTAGTTTTTATATTATTCCTTTGTTTTGCAATTTTTTATTTTTATTTGAGATAAGTTAGTTAATAATTTCTATTTTTATTCTTGTGAGCATCACTTAAACACAATGAGTGTTAAGTGGATCATCCATGCTTTGAAGCATAAAATGACTCGCTTAAAAGGCCCTGAAAGTCAACTTTTATATCTTTTAAAAAGTCTCTCGTTAGCTCAGCAAGAGAGCTCCCTGAACCTGAACATAAATGTTTGTCAATGTAAACCTACAGGTTTTTCTTTTTCCCATTAAGTAGGTCCATTTAGCCTTTCTTGTAATGTCATGATGAAGAGGAAGATTTTGAAATGATAAGCGATGCCCATTTCATGTTTCAAGTATGAAATGTGTAAAATCCAATGACTTCTGGTTAAAAAAGACCCACATCACCCATGGAGTTTTCCTGTGTTCATACAGAGAAGATTAGCTTGCGGTATTAAACAATGTTATTAGTAATATAATTAAGGCACTAAAAACAATTTAGCTGATTTATATAAACTGGAGGAACAACAATATAAAAACAATTTAGTTGATTTATTTAGTTCATGAGCTCCAAACATCACCTCCACAAAAAGTACAAACTGAAAGGTACCAACTATTTCTATTCTCATCAAGGTTAGCAAATTACTTATTTCCAAATTACATATAATTATACTGATACTAAACAAAAAGTGCATGACATACATAGTTGGAATCAATAAACTAATTCAACATTAACAGACTATGACAAATAAATGGAAATTTTGTGCCTCCACTCTACTAATTTAAAAACATTAAAAGTCTACAATTTACAAGTTTCTCAATCTATACTACTATAAAAAAAATGTAAAATACAAAACATTACATTAGCTCCTTAACAAAACAAACATCTACAACAAACAAAAGGCAGGTACTTGCCACTACGTGGCACTTGTTATAATATATACCATATAGATAATATTATAATATTATATTATATTAATATGATATAGTTTATATTATATTTTTAAAATTAATAATTATAATATATTTGACAAATATATCAAATATTTGATAATATACCATAAAATATTTGAAAATCTAGATAATATAATATATATTATCTTTATTATCTTCATTGTTGTTAATCATTCAATTTTTAAAAAAGGCATCTCTTACTAAATGTTTTTCATTTGTTGTGTGATCTCTATAATGCAGGGAAGAACTAGACCCACAGTTTATGTATAACTAACTTGATTTTTGATGCAGGACAGTGGGGAAATATTTCTTGTAAAGGACTCCCAAGATAAGTTTAAAACAAGAGAGCCACAAAAGGTGCTTCAATAGAGGTAATTTTATATTAATCTTTCAAATTATGTTTTAGTTCTTAAAAATAAAACTATAATTTTATATATTTCTATTTTAAATATAAATTATATGTAGGGTTGCCACTTCACAAATGGACTTTGCAAATTAATGTCATTGTTATAACTTTAGACATAAATATTTGTTTTCAACTATTGTGTAGGTATGGCTCGACCTAGGATGAATTTTGAGTTTGAGGAGGAATGATAGCAATTCCAAAGGGAATATCAGGTAGAATATCAGAGGGAATATCAAAGACAATGTAGAGGAATGACAAACATATAAAGAGAAGAACAAAGGATACAACAAAATAAAGTTAGACGTAAAGCTAAATTAACAGTTAAAGAATTGGAATTAGAAAATGAAAAACAACCAAATATGGAGTAAACCTACATATAAATTATGTTCTTTGTATTAAATTGGTGGTGTTCATTATTTTTCTTAAAAAACTTGCATTATAATTGTTAGAGTAGGCTTAAGTTTACTTAGGCTACCTGACAGTTACATTATTAGATTAATAATGTTTAGGTGTATTTATTTCTTTTGTCGTTGAGGTAATTGGAGGTTGTTATTCTTGTACCTCATTTTACCCAGCTATTTATTTCTAGGTTTGTACATTGTACTATATCTCATCTCAATGTATTTTATTCACTGCTGGTGAAATAGCTTCTGTTGTGTTGATTCTCAGTGTTTGGTGAAGGTTGTTTTGGTTTGCAGTACAAGATCCTGGGTGCGTCAACATGGTATCAGAGCAACTGTGACTGTAGCCCCTTCCTGCTCATTAAGTTTTCACTGGGTTTGAGATCGGTTTGAATTTTAGATTTTTGGTTCAAATTTGAATTAAATTTGGTTAGAACCTACTTAAAATTCAATTACATTTGCCGAATTTTGAATTTGCATTAGCAGTGGCATTTTTGAGATTTGTAGTGCAAAATTGCAATTATTTGCAAATTCTTTTGTGACCTTTGTTTTGAGGGTCACTAGTTTCATTTTTTTGGTTGGATTTGCACCTTCAGGAGCTCAATGAAACGAATGGAGAGAGACAATTTTTGGAGATAGTTTTCCACGTAGGGGAGCTAGCGCTCGCAGAGCATTACAGACCATCTTTCTCCAGCCAGGACACACTCCAACGTGAAGAAAACTCTATTGTTTGCAAATTGACGTCACCTATCATCAACAGCCTGTTGCAAGTATGTGCTAATCGGTGTTGTCATTGATGTCAACATGTTTGTGTTGTCATTGGTGTCAACCGTGTCTTCTAATGTTGTTGTTGTTGTTTGATTGAGTTGTTGTGTTAAAGTGATCTGAATGCCTTGAAGAGGTGCTGATGATGTTAGTAGATTGTTCCTATCGTTGAGTTTCCAAGTTCTTTTGAGAAAATTTGATTAATACTAGAAATAGTGTGTTTAAGAGTCTTCTGGCTCACAGAATACTATTCGAGTTTTTGCTTTGTATTTCTTTTGTGTTGGAGATCTGAGTATGTGGTTTGGATATGTTGTTGATAAGTGTTTGAAGATGCTAAATCTAGAATTTGGTGCTCCGGATTGTTGTGCAGTGAAGGTTATGTTCACCAGTTTAAGAACAGTGTCTGGTAGTGTTTATAGTGTGTCTAGGAGAAAGTATTTTACTCTGCATTCCTCCATAGAAAGGTTTCAAGTGCTGTAGTTTTGGATATGTGTTCATAAGGTCCTTATCCATCTTCATTCCAGAGGGTTTGTGATTTGGTGCTCCAGAAAGTAATTTTCTTGTATACCAGAGTTCAACAGTGTTTTGTGTAAGCAGTCTGTGAACTATCTTCAAGTGAAATTTGTTGTGGTTGAATTTGTTGGTTCTTAGGCAATTTGAAGTTATTCTTGGATGTTTCTAGATTGTTTTAAAGCCTTGTGTATTTTCCACAAGTTATGGTTTGGTTTGTGGAAGCGTGTGATCAAGAATTTCTTATGTTTACATTGTTTAGCCGACCTAGAATGTTTATGCTAATTATGGAGTTGATTTGATGATTATGTGAGTATTGTGTAGCGTGCTTGGATTGATTTGGGTCCAAGCTAAGGCATAGAGTGGTTTGTCTTCATTCCCTTGTGTCGTGGAATGTTTAGGTCTATACCTAATTCAAACATTGTGTGTTTGTCGACCTTGGAGATCGTTTCAAGGATTGAATATTGTGTTGCTGACCTTGAAGATTGTTTCAAGGTTAATGATGGTATAAATAAGTGTCAAGAATTCATGAATATGTAGTGTGTGAAGGATGTGATGTGAGTGTGATAAAAGGTAGTAAGAACTTTCATGTGTTAGGTGACTGGATGCAGTGAAAAGAAGGTGTCTACTATCTTTTGATATAGATGCGAAGGTGATGTTTGATGTGCTTCATTGGAACTGAACCCATGCATGTGTCAAATGCAATTATATCAGTTCACTCTTGGCAGTGAGCCTCTTCTTCTTTCTTCTTCTTTTGGATAGTTAGTCCTTGGTAGCGAGCCTTTCTTTTTGTGGGAAGTGAGCCCTAGGTAATGAGCCCTTTGGCAGTGAGCCTCTTGTAATTTGGTATTACTACTACTTTATATTGTGAGCTAATCCTCACCATGGTTTTTCCCTTTTAATTTTTTCCACGTAAAAATCTAGTGTTCTCTTGTGCATGGTGTTGATGTGTTTAATTTTCTGTTATTTACTTCTCATGTTTAATCATCATGAAAGATTAAGAGTTTAAGTGAACTGATGTGGATGTGAATGTGTTTGTGAGGGTTTGAAATTTTTGATACAACTAATTCACCCCCCTCTCAGTTGCCTTGTGCATTGAACAATTGGTATTAGAGCAAGGTTCCTTTGAAGAAAGCTTAACAACTTGAGGTAGATCTGGGATGGCGCACAAAAGAATATTCCCTTTTTTGATGGATCAAACTATGTTCTCTGGAAGGTAAGGATGGAAGCTTTTCTAATTTCTCTTAGTTATGAGGTCTCAAAATGTGTCAATTCTAATTACACTATACCTAAGAATGGTATGAATACTGAAGATGAAATCAAAGCTATTGAAATAGATGGTAAGGAAAAACATGCTCTCTTAAGTGAACTTACTAATTCTGAGTTGGTGAAAGTTGTAAATTTGAAGACTGCTAATGAGATTTGGAAAAGGTTGGAAAGTGTTTATGAAGGAGATGAGAAGGTTAAACAGGCTAAAATGCAAAATTTGAAGCTCACTTATGAGACCATGCATATGTCTAAAGATGAAAATATTACAAGTTACGTACATAAGGTGGATGAAGTTGCCAATGGCACCAAAGGACTTGGCAAAAATATAGATGATCAAAAAGTGATATTGAAGGTACTTATAACTCTTCCTAAAGCTTACAATCATAAGGTTTCTGCTATTTAAGAATTACAAAACTTGAATAAATTTACCAAAGATCAGTTGCTTGGCACCCTATCTGCTTTTAAAATAAGAGAGTTTGGCACAACTAGTGGAACTATAAAGGATGAGATTACTTTTAAAGATGGTAAAGCAGAGAAGACTGTTGAATCAAATCCAGAAGAATTTGATGAAGTAGAAGCTAACTTTGTGAGGATGAAAAAGGGTACTGGTAAGTTCAGTGGTAGGTTGCCTTTTAAATGTTTCAGTTATGGAAAAATAGGTCATTATGCTTCAAGGTGTCCAGATAGAGCTCTGAGAATCAAGAATAGGGAAAACAAAGGAAGGATGTTCAAGAAAAAATACTATGGAGGTATTTCTGATGATGAATCTAATTTTGAGGATAATAATGATGATGAATGCTTATTTATTGCCATAAGAGATGAAACTGGTTCTGCTAACTCTAGAAGTTGTGTGAAGGAAAGGAGTCCGGAAGCATGTACTAACCCTAAAGGCACTATAATATTTGTTTTTCATGATAAGAGTGAAAGGGATGACTGGGTCATTAACAGTGGATTCTCAAATCATATGACAGGTGATAAGAGTAGGTTTGTTAAACTTAAAAAATTTGATGGTGGAGTAGTTAGGTTTGGTGGTGATGAATGCTAAGATTTGTGGAAAAGGGTTAATTAGTTTTAATAGAAAGCATAACATTGATGATGTTCTTTATGCCAAAGGTTTAAAGCATAATCTATTGAGTGTTGGATAGATGTGTAACAAGGGTTACAATCTTATGTTTCAGGACGATGGATATGAGATCAGAAAAAGCTCCAGAACAGTAATTGATGCTGGAAAGAAGACGGGTGGAAATGTTTATCATCTCAAAGGTGGTGTTAGTTATTGTCTTATGACTCACATCAGTGAGAGTTGGCTATGGCATAGGAGATTGTGTCACATCAATTTTGATAGCCTGGTAAGAATAAGTTCAGTCCAAGCTGTGAGAGATCTGCCAAAGTTAACAAAGCCTATTATTGTTGTCTGTAAGGAATGTCAGTTTGGAAAACAAACAAGAAAAAGCTTCAAAAGCAAGGATCAATCATCTACTGAACTACTGGAGTTGGTGCATATAGACTTGTGTGGTCCTACTAGAGTAAGGAGTTTTCAAGGCAATAGGTATTTCATGTTATTATTGATGATTGCTCTAGAATGACTTGGGTCACTTTTCTTAAGGAAAAATTAGAAGCCCTAGATAAGTTTAAAGCTTTTAAAGTAATGGTTGAAAATGAAATGGATATGAAGATCAAATGTTTGAGGTCTGATAGAGGTGGAGAGTTTACTTCTAATGAGTTTAACATGTTTTTTGAGAATCATGGGATAAAAAGGCATTTATCTACTCCTAGAACTCCTTAGCAGAATGGAGTGGTTGAAAGAAAGAATGGGACTGTTCAAGAGGCTGCAAGAATAATGATAAAAGAAGTAAACCTACCAGAAGTTTATTGGAGAGAAGCAATTCATATTGTTGTTTACATATAGAATAGAGTAGAAGTGAAAGCAAATGACACAAAGACTACCTATGAGCTATGATATGGAAGGATTCCCACTACTAAATATTTCAAAAGTTTTTGGAAGTAAATGTCATATCAGAAGAGATGAAGAACTAGGAAAGTTTGATGCAAGGTGTGATGAAGGTATTTTCCTTGGATACTCTAACAAAAGCAAATATTACCGGTGCTATAATAAGAGGCTAAGAAAGATTGTTGAAATTGCTAATGTTAAGGTTGATGAAGATATACATAAGTTTTCAGAGATTAATGGATATGAATAAGATGAGTCTTCTTGTGCAGAAAAAGAAGAAACTAAAGGAAAAGAAGTACAGGTTGAAGAACAAGAAGCTCTGGAAAGAGAAATACAAGTTGAAGAACAAGAATCTCTAAAAAATGTTCCTAAAACTCCCAAATATGTACAGAGGCATCACACTGAAGATTAGATCATTGGAGATAAGAGCAAAGGTGTATTGACAAGAAGCAGAGCTGTTGAAGAATAGGTAAATCTATGTTTACTTTCCAAAGTTGAACCTAAAACAATGGTTGAGGCTTGCAAGGATGAGTATTGGATTAAGGCTATGGAAGAAGAACTAATACAGATCGAGAAGAATCAGACTTGGGAACTTGTCCCAAGACCAGAGAATAAGAATGTGATTGGAACTAAGTGGGTATACAAGAATTACAAACTGAATGAGAATGGAGAAGTGGTAAGGAACAAGGCAAGACTTGTGTGTAAAGGCTACTCACAAGTGGAAGGAATAGACTATGAGGAAACCTTTGCTTTGGTGGAAAGAATGGAGGCTATTAGGTTGTTTCTGGTTTATGCAACACATAAGGATTCAAGGTGTATCAAATGGATGTGAAGTCTACTTTTTCTGAATGGTGAGTTGGAAGAGGAAGTATACATAGAGCAACTAGATGGATTTCAATTGTTAGAAAAAATAGATATGGTATGCAAGTTGAAGAAGACATTGTATGGACTAAAGCAAGCTCCCAGAGATTGGTATAATGCAAGGTTAGATAGGTATTTATTGCAACAGGGATTCAGTAAAGGGTCTGTAGGCAATAATTTGTACATCAAGTTGAGCAAAGATCAAATCCTGATTGTTAAGGTCTATGTGGACAACATAATCTTTGGAGGAAATGAAGGTATGTGTAAGGACTTTGCATATGAGATGCAAAAATAATTTGAGATGTCAATGTGTGGAGAGATGAACTTCTTCCTTGGGATGCAAATTAATCAGACAGATAAGGGCATTTTCATTTCACAATCAAAGCATTCCAAGGAATTGTTGAAGTTTGGAATGGAAGATTCTAAACTAGTTTGTACCCCCATGACAATTGGTTGCAAGCTAAGCAAGAATGATGGATCCCCTAAGGCTTATTAGAGCAAATATAGATCAATGATTGGAGGATTGCTAAACCTAACTATTACCAAACTGGATATCATGCATGCAATCTGTCTTGTGGCAAGATTTCAAGAAGATCCTAGAAAGTCACATGTCATGGAGGTGAAGAGGATATTCAGATATTTGAAGGGCACTTCAGATCATAGTTTCTAGTATCCTAAGAACAATGGCTTTACTCGAAGTGCCTACATAGATGCAAATTGGGCCAGATGTATAGATGATAGGAAAAGCACAAGTGGTGGTGCAATCTTTCTTAGAGATAGAGTTGTATCTTGGCTAAGCAAGAAGCAGGATTCAATGTCTTTATCTATTGCAGAAGCAGAATATATTGTTGCAGCATCATGTTGCACACAGGTGTTGTGGATGAAACAAACCTTGAAGGATATCAAAGTTGTGTATGATGAGCCTATCTCCATCTTATGTGATAATACAAGTGCTATTAACATTTCAAAGAATCCAATGATGCATTCAAGGACAAAGCATATTTCTATTAGGTATCACTTTCTGAGAGAGAAGGTTGCAGAGAATGAAGTGAAGCTTGAGTATGTGCCTACAAAGGATTGGGTTGCTGACATATTCACTAAGGCTCTTCCTAAGGATACATTTGAGTATCTCTGGGAGAAGTTAGGGGTTATTCCCCCTCCTTTTTTGAACTAGATGCATAAGGAAATGCATCGGTCCGGTGTGATTCAAGATTCATTTTTTTCTAGACTAATGATGGAGGCTACCTCTCAGGGGAGCAGGTAGTGGAGTTGATGATTGTTACAGTTAGGGGGAGTAAGAGTTGATACAGGTTGGTGTACTCCTAAGGGGGAGTATTCAGAGAAGTTGAGAATAGTGCAAGTATGTGCAGTATCATATTCAGGGGGAGAGAGCCTGAAAAAGATGTGTCACCCTTTGCCATTGATGTCAAAGGGGGAGAGAGTTCATGTGAAAAACAAAGAGAGAGAAAGAGAGTAAGATGTGTAAAAGAAAGGGGGAGAGTGTAATTAGTGTATATTTGTGTCTTGATGGTTTTGCACATCGTATGTTGCCATCAATGGCAAAGGGGAGATTGTTGCAAGTATGTGCTAATCGGTGTTGTCATTGATGTCAAAATGTTTGTGTTGTCATTGGTGTCAACTGTGTCTTTTGATGTTGCTATTATTGTTTGATTGAGTTGTTGTGTTAAAGTGATCTGAATGCCTTGTAGAGGTGTTGATGATGTTAGTAGATTGTTCCTATTGCTGAGTTTCCAAGTGCTTTTGAGAAAATTTGATTAATACTAGAAACAGTGTGTTGAGGCAAGTTTTTGCTCCACATTTCTTCTGTGTTGGAGATCTAAGTATGTGGTTTGGATATGTTGTTGAGAAGTGTTTGAAGATGCTAAATCTAGAATTTGGTGCTACGTATTGTTTGCAGTGAAAGTTATGTTCACCAATTTGAGAACAATGTTTGGCAATGTTTGTAGTGTGTCTGGGAGAAAGTATTTTACTTCGCATTCTTCCGCAGAAAGGTTTCAAGTGTTGTGGTTCTCGATATGTGTTCATAAGGTCCTTATCCATCTTCATTCCAGAGGGTTTGTGATTTGGTGCTCCAAAAAGTAATTTTCTTGTGTAGCAGAGTTTGATAGTGTTGTGTGTAAGTAGTCTATGAATTGTCTTCAAGTGAAATTTGTTTTGGTTGAATTTGTTGGTTCTTAGGTGACTTCAAGTTGTTTGTGGATGTTTCTAGATTATTTTAAATCCTTGTGTGTGGTCCACAATTTATGGTTTGGTTTGTGGAAGCATATGATCAATAATTTCTTATGTTTACACTATTTGGCTGACCTAGAATGTTTGCGTTGATTGTGGAGTTGATTTGATGATTATGTGAGTGTTGTGTAGCGTGCTTAGATAGATTTGGGTCTAAGATAAGGCATAGAGTGGTTTATCTTCATTCCATTGTGCCATGGACTGTTTAGGTCTAGACCTAATTCAAATATTTTGTGTTTTCTGACCTTGGAGATCATTTCAAGGATTGAAGATTGTGTTGCCGACCTTGAAGATTGTTTCAAGGTTAATGATGGTATAAATAAGTGTCAAGAATTTGTGAATCTATAGCGCGCGAAGGATGTGATGTGAGTGTGATAAAAGGAAGTAAGAACTTTCATGTGTTAGGCGATTGGATATAGTGAGCAGAAGGTGACTAATATCTTTCGATATAGATGCGAAGGTGATGTTTGTTGTGCTTCATTGGAATTGAACCCATGCATGTGTCAAATGAAATTATATCAATTCACTCCTGGTAGTGAGTGTCTTCTTCTTTCTTCTTCTTCTGGACAGTGAGTCCTTGGCAATGAGCCTTTCTTTTTGTGTGCAGTGAGCCTCTCGTAATTCAGTATTGCTACTACTTTATATTGTGAGCTAATCCTCATCGTGGTTTTTCCCTTTTAGGGTTTTCCATGTAAAAATTTGGTGTTCTCTTGTGCATGGTGTTGATGTGTTTAAGTTTCTGTTATTTTCTTCTCGTGTTTAATCATCATAACAGATTAAGGGTTTAAGTGAACTAATGTGGATGTGAATGTGTTTGTGAGGGTTTGAAATTTATGATACAACTGATTCACCCCCCCTCTCAATCATCTTGTGCATTCAACATAGTCCTTGTATGACGAACAACCATTGGTGGCATTTTCTTCTATTATCAATTGGTTTCTTTTTGGATGGGCGATATTATTTTGATCACACTTTATACATTCTAAAGTTTGGTTGAAATATTCATTTAGGGTTTTGATCAACACAATGGTTGGAGGTGAGCCATGTTTCATTTATTTTACATTTCACAGGGACTTTAGTCCCACATTGGAGGTGAAGTGTAGACTTAAGCTATTAAAATAACTGTTCTCTTCCTTGCTAACCGTGAGCAAGGCTCACGTGGTTTTGAGCATCCTCTCATGCGTGGAGCGCTACACCTTGAGTAGGCCCTCCTAGCAATTGGTGACATGTGGAGACTTGTGTGATCGTTGTCTAGCCTGATGATTTGGCACTCAAATTTGTGGTGACATGGCATCTACGTGAAGCGGGTCACCCACCACCTCTTGTCTATTGAGATTCTTGGCCCTAGGGGCCCCATTTTTTTGCCTTTCATATTTTGTGGAAAGCTGCTACAACAAACTTCGCTGTGGATGATGTATTTTCTAAAAAATTTGCCCTTTTTTTGACAGTTTAAGTAGCTTGAAGTTGCAAGTTGTTTTAGTTACTTCTGTTAGTGTTACTTGCAAATTTGGTGTTGGAAGTTGCAAATTCAATTTTCATTCATTTTGGGGGGTGTATATTGCATTTTGGTCCCTTTTTGTTCCCTTGTTTATCATGTCAGACCCAAGGATTGAATTTCTCACTCCACACAAATATCACACATGGAAGCTCAAGATGTCACAGTTGTTGCAATCTAGGGGTTCTCTAGAAAATGTTAGATGCTGATCAACCTGAATTTAGTAAACCATTTGAGCAATTTGTTCATAGAAACAAAATGGATGAGTCTAGAGGACTGATAGTTCTCCATGTGTCTGATAATTTGTTGTTTCACATTGCGGAGTGTAAGACACCTAAAGCCTTGTGGGATAAGCTTGTCGAGTTGTATGGAAAGGTCAATCAGTTCAAGCTCTTACAGCTTGAAGCTAATCTCACCTCTCTCTCTCCAGATGCCTTCCCCACTATTCAGGATTTCCTTGCCCAATTCAAGTTGATTTTGTCACAATTGAAAGGATGTGGTCATGCTAAAGATGATAAGGAGTGTATTTTCTTGATCTTGTCTAAGCTAAGAGGTCCTTTTCAAGTGTTTGCATCTACCTTCTATTCTACTATGGATGCTATGGGAGAAGATCATAAGATGCCTTCATTTGAGGAATTTTGTGATCGATTGACTAGGGAGCAGGCCAAGTTGATTCAGATGGATGCTCTTCCTAAGAGTCATGCTTTGATGGCCCAATCTTCCAAGGGCAAGGGTAAGAACAAGAAGAATCCCAAGGGTAAGGGAAAGGGTAGAAGACTAATCCTCTACCTCCTCCCCCTTATAACTCTAGGGAATCATCCTCTTAGTCTAAGAAGAAGAAGGAAAATTGTTCCTTTTGTGGAAAGTTAGGGCATAATGACGCACATTGTTTTGAGAGATTAGTAGCATTGGAGGAAGTTATGAAGAAGCACAATATTACCATGCCAAAGTCTTCTTCATTGGGAAAAGGGCAAGCTCTCATAGCAAGGGCTTCATCCTCTATCAGTGACAGTTGGATTCTTAATTCTGGTGCTTCACATCACATGACTCATGTTGAGGATCTTCTTGATTCTATTTCCTCTTGTAGTACTTATCATATTGTAGTTGGGAACTCTTCACAGATTTTGGTTGTAGGAATAGGATCAGTTCAGATGAAGGATGATTGAATTGATGATGTTCTTCTTGTTCCTAATATTTCACAGAATTTGCTTTTCGTCTATTAGATGTGTCATCATGGTGATGGGAAGGTAATTGAGTTTTCTCCCACTGATGCATGACTATTCGAGAGTTGCAGGATCCTGAGAAGGTTGTTTCTACATGGATAGTTGATGATGTGGCTTGTTTGTATAAGTTTGATGGATTTGAGTCTTCATTAGGATCATCCCTTATTGGTCATGCAGATTCTATGAGCAAGCTTTGGCACAAATGGTTTAGGTACCTGAATTATAGATATCTTCAACAGATGAGCACATAGAATTTGGTGATTGGTCTACCTAAGATCTCTTATTCTGATGGATTTTGTCAAGGTTGTGTTCTTGGAAAACATCATAGTGATTCTTTTCCAAAGAGTATGGCCACACGTGCTTCAACACTCCTTGAGTTGGTACATAGTGACCGTATGTCATTCCCAACTCCTTCATCTTCAAAGGCTAAGTATGTGCTCACCTTTATTGATGACTTCTCTCAGCGCACATGGGTATACTTTTTGAAGTACAAGGATGAGGTTCTTCAAATTTTCATGACCTTCCTTGCATTTGTGGAGAAGTGGTCAGGGCATTCCCTTCAAAAGATTTGTACAGATAATGGGAGAGAATATGTCAATCAGGCATTTTAGAATTTTTGTCATGCTCAAGGTATTCTTCATCAGCACACAGTGACATACACTCCTTAGCAAAATAGTGTGGCCAACCGGAAGAATAGAACCTTACAGGAGATGGCCAATTGTATGCTTCAGTCTCAGTCCATGGCTCTAGCATTTTGGGCATAGGCTGTCAATTGTGCCAACTACATTCAGAACCATATCATCATGCCAAGACCAAGCTGTCCTCCTTCAGAGTATTTGGCACTGATGCATGGACATTCATTCCATATGGTAGGCACAAAGCAATGGAGAAGAAAAGTCAGCAGTTCATTTTTATTGGCTATTTTGAAGATGTGAAGGGTTATCATTTGTTTGATCCTATCACTCAAGAAGTACATTTTCATCATGATGTTCATTTTGATGAGTCTTTAACTCTGAAAGATTCTCCATCACAGGCCCCTTTCTCTATTCTTCCCAGTTCTTCTTCAGATGATGTTTTGTTTCCTATAGATGATGATGATGATGATGATGTTCCTGATGATGGTATTGATCTTGTTATTGACATTTCTCCATCTCCTCCTCCACCTGCACCCACAAGACCGTTATGGGCTCGTACATGTCTTGAGGATACCGATTCTCTTGTAAGTGATCCCACAGCTACACGATGCACTCTTTCCTGAACTTTAGGTATCAATCTTTTGAGTCATGTAGTTTCTATTGATCCTCAAAAGTTTTCAGATGCTTCAGGTGTTCCAAAATGGGAAAGTACTATGATCGAGGAGTATTCTTCTTTAATGAAGAATCATACTTGGGACTTAGTTCCTCTTCCTAAGGGAAGAAAGTTGGTTAGATACAAGTGGGTGTATTGTACCAAGTTTGCAGCTGATGGTTCTATTGATAAGTATAAGGCTCATCTAGTGGCTAAGGGCTTTTCTCAGGTTGAAGGTATTGGTCCTATTTTGAGACTTTTGCTCCTATAGCCAAGATGGATTCCATTCATCTTGTATTTTCTATTGTTGCATCTCAGGGTTGGTCAGTGTATCAGATGGATGTGAAGAGTGCTTTCCTACATGGTGATCTTTAGGAGGAGATATACATGGAGTAGCCACCAGGCTTTGTGTAGGACCCTTCACTTGTTTGCAGGCTGTGACATTCATTGTATGGTCTCAAATAAGCTCCTCGGGCTTGGTATGAGAAGATGGATAATTTTCTTCTTGCTTCTAGATTCACTAGATGTCACTCTGATCCTACTGTTTATATTTAGAGACATGGGGGGATTTTCTCATTCTTGTTCTTTATGTGGATGATTTGATTCTCATAGGGATTTCTCCTACCATGATTAAGGATACTCAGAGAGCTTTGATGGAGCATTTTGATATGACTGACCTTGGTCTGTTGCATTACTTCCTTGATCTTCAAATTCATCAGTCTTCTGTCGGTATATCTATCTTTTAGTAGAAGTATGCTCTTGATTTGCTTTAGAGATTTCAGATGGCTGACTGCAAGCCAGCCTCTACTCCTTTTCATTCAGGTGTTGTGCTATCTACCACTTGCACTACTCCATCAGTTGATGCTACCTTGTATCGGCGGTTGGTTGGCAACCTTATGTACTTGACACATAGTCGTCCTGATATTTCTTTTGCAACTGGTCTTGTCTCCTATTTCTCTCAAGATCCTCATGAGAGTCATTGGAAGGTAGCCAAATGTATCTTTAGGTACATTCAGGGTACTACATAGTTTGGCATTCACTACACATTAGGAGCTACTAAGATTGTGGGCTTCACTGACTCAGATTGGGATGGTGATGTTAATGATCAGAAGTCCACTTCTGGCTTTGTTTTTTGTCTTGGTTCTAGTCCAGTTGCTTGGTCTTGCAAGAAGCAAACTGGTATTGCATTATCATCAACTGAGGTTGAGTATCGAGGAGTAGTCTTGGCTAGTTAGGAGGTTCTTTGGCTTCAACAATTGATGGCTAAGTTTGGCTTTCTTGCTGATCATCCCACTACTCTTTTGTGTGACAATCAGAGTGCCATTCATATTTATCGCAACCCAGTGGAGCATCAATGCACTAAGCATATTGAGATCCACATGCACTTCATTTGGTAGCTCATTCAGGAGGATGTTCTCAGTTTGGAGTATTTACCTACGGAGTAGCAGGTTGCAGACATATTTACTAAACCTTTGGAATATCCCCACTATCTTTTGTTGTGATCAATGTTAGGGGTGAAGGAAGTTGTCCTTGGGGGGTCTTGTGGAGTCCACCTTCCTTTCACTTTTTTGCTTTTAAACATTTTGTATTTTTCTCTCTTTTGTAGAGGAGTTTTCTCCCACAGGGTTTTTCTCCTTTTCTCGGTTGTGAGAGATTGCATTTCCTTGCATTGTAGTTGTACATGGGTACCTAATATGGCCTTGTTGCTGGGACCCATTTTGCATCTCATATTGCATAATAATCTCCCTAAGTTGCACTTAAGGGGGGTGTTAGAGTAGGCTTAAGTTTACTTAGGCTACCCGACAATTACATTATTAGATTAATCATGTTTAAAAGCATTTATTTCTTTTGTCGTTGAGGTAGTTGGAGATTGTTATTCTCATACCTCATTTTACCTAGCTATTTATTTCTGGGTTTGTACATTGTACTATATCTCATTTCAATGTATTTTATTCATTGCTAGTGAAATAACTTTTGTTGTGGTGCTTCTCAATGTTTGGTGAAGGTTGTTTTGGTTTGTAGTGTAGGCTCTTAGGTGCATCAACAATAATGTCTTCGAATAAACTCACGTACTTTAGTAATTATTCTTTAATTTTTTAGTAATTCAATTCCATCAATCATTTGAGATTACAATAACTAGATGAGGATGTAAGATGCGAAAAGATGACCTAATCAATTATGAACTAACTAGATCAATCCTTCCTATCAAACATTGGAACATGAGCTAACAAAGACTTTTACGCTTGGCTACTATCCTCAAGGGAGAGCCAAGTTGTCTGGGCTCTATTCCTTTGTTGTAATTGTAGAGATTGATTTAAGGATAGCAAGATATAGGGTTACAAGTGGTCAAATTGACTAAACAAATAGCCTACAGGTGTTACAGATCAAATATACAAAAATAGAAAGTAGATTGGGGATAAACATGACAGGCCAAACTTGTCACCGAAAGCGGGGGAAAATCTAGAAGGACCCTAGCACTAGGTGCTAGTGTCATAGGGTTTTTGTGTTGCCGAAACATGTGTGTGATGATCTCTATTGCTTCCATCTTCCTGTCACTCGTTAGTTTCTGAAACTTTCAATTCGAATATAGAAGCATAAAAGAGGGAAAATGGTTGTGTTGTACGGGGGCTTGCCTTAGTCAAACCCACCTCCACATCAATAGTAATGATGATGATAGAGAGAGTGTGTTGGCGATGAATAGAGGCAAATCAATTGATAAAGATTACAGTAATCAAATACAATGAAATAGAGTTACCATGAGCATGAAACCCCAGTTGGATGTATGTCGCAACAATAATCACCTACAAGGAGTTGAAGGAGGAATAAGCTTCCTTGAAGATTTGCAAGAAAGATTAGTTCATAAAATAGTAATCTTCACAAATACAAAGCTTGTAGAGAGAGAGAGCTTGTTAGAGAGAATCATCATGTGTGTAAATGAGAGAGAGTTGTTTATATATGGATCCCAATTTGTAAAGTATGCATTCCATAACAAAAGTTACTAATGTAAATAATCCACTTATTTACATCCACTCAAGTAAAAAGATAGATCTCATAAATATTAATCAATAATATCGTTAAATCTTACAAATCATGTGCTTAATCCAGGTGTTAGCACTATAAAGAATATACAATGTTCTTTTGGCTTTCTTGCCATAAATCATCCAACAAGGTACAATAATCAAGTACAATAAAACAAATCAAACTCTCTATTCGCCATGAACCCACATGGTCCTCTTGTGAGCCGAGAGATGGGAACATGGCTCAAGCGCTTTTCCACCCAACCATGAAGTAAATTACACTTCCCTGGATCCCTTCATAACACAAAGCAAATCCAGCCCTGCATGAAATGTCTAGCAACTTGGAAACAACTGGCAGGAGGGAACACCTGATGCAACCTGAAGTCTAATGTACAAATCTATATAATGATATGCAAATTGTCTCACATCAAGATGTGGCAGAGCTATATATAAATAAAGTTTTGCTAGACAAATATTCATCTATTTCAATGAATTCCCAGCTTAGGCTCAAGCCTTAAAATAGTTTAAGGTTCAAATCTTGAAAAGAGGAAAAGCCATCTCTGTTTGCCCACATTCGACATCCTAGCCCAAGAAGCAACCCCAAACACACAAAAGAGAAACTACTTTCTTTTCAAGCAAACTAATTCTTTCTTTTGCACAACAAAATGAATTCTCTTTGAAGCAATAATTCTAATGAAAAAGCTTAAGCATATGTTTATTCAAGATACATAAATGAGACATAAAATGGAGATATCTTAACTCATCCATTCTAGATCTTGTGTCTAGATCTTTTATCACATTCTTCTACCTAGATACAGCTACACATTCTTTACTTTTACTCTATCAACTAGAATACATTTCAAGCAATAAAATCAATAAAGAGCTTCACTTTCAAGATGCATATAAAAACCTATAAACTGGTTATAACGTTTATCCCACATTTCAGACATAATTTCTCAAAATAAAAATAAAATAAATAACTCTAGATTTGCCTAACTGCAAGTAGGCTTTTAATTCCACTCAATTGAGGTCATAACAGGGATTTAAAAGAACTATTGCTTAACAATATTAAGATTACCAATAAAACATCATTTACAATGAGGTAAAAGTAGAGAATTATTTAAATATATCCTATGTCTACACAAGAACCTTGTTGTCTACCATAGGAATATTGTCAAGTTCGCGACAGGAATAGAGTTCAGTTCGCTACAGGAAAGGCATATAAGTTTGCTACAAGAGTAAATAACTGTGACAGGAATAACATAAACTACCACAATAGGAACAAAATAAACTGCTGCGATAAATTACCAACAACTGTGACAAGAATACATACAGCTACATGAAAAAAAAAATATGCAACAATATTAAGAACTAATGTAGGAACAAAACAACTTTAGGAATAAATAAATAAGCAACAAAAACATCTAAACTGCGACAGGGATTATTACAACTAAGGAAAATAAAATAAGGATACTCTAAAATCTAATGGAGCTAATTAGAAAAGCATTAGATCGCAGAGGTCCAAGTACAGGCCGAAACAAATAAAGATCGACACATATTTAAGAGGCCAAAACATTAAACAGGGTAGTTTAGAAAGTAGTTCACCTGCCAAAAACTAAGATAGGAATAACATAAACTGTTGTGACAGGAACAAAATTTATACTGCTATGATAGGAACGAATTATGCTACTGTGACGGGAACAAAATTTATACTGTTGTGATAGGAATGAATTATGTTGTTGTGACAGGAATGAATTATGTTGCTATGACAGGAATGAAAATACTGTTGTGACAGGGACAAATTTATACTATTATGACAGGAATGAAAAATACTATTGTGACAGGGATGAATTTATACTATTGTGACATGAATGATAATACTACTATGACAGGAATGAAAATATTGTTGTGATAGGGACAAATTTATACTGTTGTGATAGAAATGAAAATATTGTTGTGACAGGGATGAATTTATACTACTGTGACAGGGACGAATTTATACTACTGTGACAGGGATGAATTTATACTATTGTGATATGAATGAAAATACTATTGTGACAAGAACAAAAATACTGTTGTGACAAGAATGAAAATATTGTTGTGGCAGGGATGAATTTATACTATTGTGACATAAACGAAAATACTACTATGACAAAAACAAAAATATTGATGTGACATCGATGAATTTCATCTAAAAAGAAAGGCTCTAATGTAAATTACTTGCAGATCTATTACTATAGGGCCAAACAACATGAAAGACGATTTACTCATATCAAAACCTTACAAACAAAGGCACAAGATGGGTAATTATTTAAAAACAGGCTGATCTAAGATTGACCAAGGCAATTTAAAGAGAAGAAGGCAAACAAATTCTTTTCAATCAAATCTCAAAAAGAATTTTAAGACTAAGAAGATTTCAAGAAATACCCGAATCGATAGCCTACTTAACACCTTTTGATTTTTTCTCTTTGAATTTTGGATGATGCTCCCTGTATTTCCCTTCTGTCCTAGATGTTGTGTGTCATCTCACTCCTTTCCCTTGTTATGTTTCAGTCATTGAAGGATGATCTCTCATTGCCATGTCTATTCCTCTTTAATCCATGAAAATAAAAAAAATCCCCCTCTAAAAATAAATTGGCATTGCATATCTTTATTGTTTAAACTTCAGTTCTCTCTAGTTTTGCATGCAAAAGATTATTTTATATTTTTAGATTTGGCTAACATGTATTTATTTATTATTTTTAGATTTCCTTATTATAATACATCTATTTTTAATACTCTATATTTATCTTTATTAATACATATTTATTTTAACAAACAAATATTTATATATGTTTATTAATCAAATTATTTAAATATAGAAAAATACTTCAAGTATTTATTAATAAAACAAGTAAACCACTTAAGCTATATATTAACAAATAAATCAATTGAAAACAACTTTTAATAATTAACAAATAAATCAATTGAAAACAACTCAAATATTTTTCATTAAATCTAAAGTCGAAAGAAATTATAATTACATGACTAACTTATGAATTCAAATGAATATACTTTAGCAACGAAATCACATTTTATCTAATTATTAAGCATCAATTACACTCATTCACTATATAAAATGCTCAAACAAGACTAGCTACCACATAACGATGCATAAATAAAGCTACTCAGTGATGTAATATGACATGAAACTAAGTGAGTGTGTGCATGCACCGGGTTTATCTATCATACCAACTCTTTCCTAGCGGCTAGAACATTTCTACCTCAACCATGTTCTCATCTTTGACATTCTTCCTGCACTCGGTCACACTTAGATTTCCATTAATAGGTTAGTCCTTATAATCATAGACGAAGTAAAATAAAATATACATCCATAATCATACCACTAATATTCAATTGTTAAATTGACTTTCAAAATCACGCATTTATAACATTAACGACAAATTACTTTTTCACACGCAAAATCACTCATAGTAAAACAATCATAGTAAATGACCGCCACTAGGAAGAGACATCGTCCTGATGTCTTATCACACACATACTAAAATAATAGAAATATATCACTATAACAATCAACGTATCAATAAAGTATTATCAAATCAGACAAAGTACCTCTACTAATGCCCTTTACATCCTTCTATGTGGCACCATCCACAAAATATTGATCCTACTTGACCTTATACATAACAATATCTCTATTTCACACTTAACATTGTGTCTATCAAGAAAATTTCAAGTATATAATCAATCAATCAATTTACATGGCACAACTGCCAATACAATGTATATAATCCCACACATGTACAACTATCACTCAATTGCATTCATTCTAGCATAAGGATAATAATCACATATTTAATGCATGCCAAATGAGGCATAAATCAATTCATCATAGACATATATAAGCATGAATCAACATCACAATGCACATGCAATCTCATGGTAACACAATATAAAATCAAAATATCAGTCCTCTAAACCAACACTAGGTTAATGTCTCAAAACAATAAAACAATCTCCAAAGGTGCACCAACTAGGTCATAACCAACCATTGTGCATACAACTCTGAGACTATGCCACTACAACTTCCAACTGCTACTTCAATGAAAAGATGCTCTAGCCAAAAAGGCACAATAGACTACAAGCAAGTCAAGTCTGCAAAACTCAAGACCACCACTATGCTAGGATAACCTCTCAAGCTATCAACTAAGTCTAAGAAACTTACAAGGATACCATACCCATTCTCAAGGAGAATTGCAAAAGATTACTCTCTAAACAGTCTTTCCTCATGCACTACCCACAACAAAAGATCTCAAGAATCAAAGAAGGCTAACTCAAAAAGGTTAAAGGCACAATTATTGCACTTTCATCCTAAGTCAAAAGCTTGCCTCAACTCTAGACATGGTTTCCCTACATGAGGTACTTCCTCACATTTCACTCTAAAAGAGAGGGTTTCTCTAACACTCTAGCTCTATACTACCAAAATTAGGATCAACCAAACATGTTCTTAGAGGAAAGAATCTAATCACACCTTCTAACAGCACAAGCACTTCCATCAAGCAAGACTTAGCAACTCGTTACTCACTAGGAGCGCATCTACAAATGCTACAACTCACAACAAGGTGTAAGACTAATCACAACACTACTTTAACTCTCAACTAAGCTAGACCTAAAGGTCAACAATACAACATGATCATGAGTTCATGATCAACTAGGAAACATAAGGCTTCCTTGTGGCTTAACACTGAGTATCGATAAAATGGAATACAAAAGACAGCAACTTTATCACTCAAGGATTTGCATCCCTTCCAACATCAAGCTAGGAAACCTCCAACTATTAAGGAGAAACTCTAGAATCAACCCAGTTATCAAGGTTGGAAAACTCAAAAGTAAGAAGAGACCTATTGTCACATCCCTAATTTTGACTTGAAATTACTTTTTACTCTTACGTAAATAGAAGTGAATTCTAAGGATAAATGATTTGGCGTTAAGGTATAATTTCGGGATAAATCAGTAGTTTCCTAGATCCTAGTCGTGTGAATAAATGCATATGATGTAATGATTCCAGAATGTACTTTTGAATTTGTTATTCATGAGGTTATGAATGGACTAACGATACACTAATCCCCTTTACATGGTTACAAGTTGAATACAAGAACACAGGTTTGTTCACTCTCTAGAAAGGAGAGAGAGTATCTTCTAGGGAGAGGAGTATAGACACATGGATTGAATAGTTAAATTACCATCTAAGTATAGTGTGATAATGTCTAGTGAACACTAGTGGATTGAGGTAAGTCATGAGTGTGTTTTCATCTTTTGGTCAAGTCAAATTTCAACACGACGTGTTGTCGATGTTTGAACTAGAACCTTTTGACATATTGTGAAGGCAGTCAAGTCAGTTAGTCAAATTTGACATTGTCATGATGTAAAGAACCTTGAATTGCTTCTTAAAACAATGTTTTAGTCAAATTCATCATTTTATGTAGAAAACGTAAATCAATGCATCTAATGCGACTTGAAAATTGTATTATGTGGGTTGTCAAGAGTTTTGATGATGAGTTGCCATATAGTCTTCGTCATGGTTTTGGTGTGTTTCATAGATACGTGAAGGGAGTTGGAGTCGACCCAATTGCACTTGTGCATAAGTTTATGTTACATTATTAGTATCCTTGTTGATTAATATTATTTTATGTCTTTAAATTATCATATGTAAATATCTTGAATAGTTAGTTCAAGATTGCTAGTGGTCTTTTATGATAACCACTTTCTTTAATGAAGAGGCCTCCTCTCTTATAACCATTTCGACATTATAGGATAACTCTAAGGACGTGGTTAAGTCATAGTGGAGTGGTATTTAATGACCACATTCCCCTCGACTTTGCATGTTCGAGCTAGAGCATTTAGAGGCTTAAAACATGGAGATTTCCATGGCTTAAGGTAAGTTGAATAATAACTTATTTGAGTGGAGTCTTTAATGACAAAAAGCAAAAGTTGATAAGAGTGGGGAGGTTTTGCTGATCGGGGAAGAAAATCTTCCATTCATAGTAGGAGAGAGAGAATTGATGGTAAGTGTCCTTATAATGCAAACCACTTGTTAGTTATATTTTTTTTCTTGACTCCATAACCATTTTGGAGTAGCTTATTAATAAGCGAGGTATTGGTCATTAAGACCCACTACTTAATTTGTTTGCATGCGAGTGCAAACATGTTTTTAGGCCTTGAAATTGCCTAAGATCTCGCAGTAAGGGAGTGGTCAAGTTTTATTAATATCACCTCTTCTTTTTATGCACGCCTTCGTAGGAGGAGGAGAAATAGTTTGGAAGGAGTGGATGCTATCTCACCCAGAGAATTCTCTCAAAAACACACAGAGATGGCTACAAA
Organism: Cunninghamia lanceolata; assembly: GCA_027924645.1. NCBI lineage: Eukaryota > Viridiplantae > Streptophyta > Pinopsida > Cupressales > Cupressaceae > Cunninghamia > Cunninghamia lanceolata. Next base: position 15,760,643 of record BSBN01000508.1, on the reverse strand, counting down.
AGAAAATGTCATCAAAGGTTTTAGGGGGCATCCTGTTCTCTTGGAGGTGCCATTAAAACTTGCGCTATGGGAGATGATATGGGACTGCCATCTTGGAGAAGAGACCCCAATACTATGTCTGCTTGAGGAGCGCCTTCTTTTATCATGCTCACTCTTGGAGTTCTGAAACTTCATTTGAAAGATATGCTTTGCTATATTAGATAATGGATTACACCATCTCTAGAGAGAAAAATGTGCACCATGCCTTCAACTAGTGAAAACTGTATATGCTAAAATCATCGCCATTCTTTTGGAAGAGCTGTGTCAAAAGATGCCTCGTCCCATTCTGGTGAAGCATGAAAACCTCATGGCATGAAATTTACTTGATAGACAACACCTTGACTCATAAATGCTTGTGTTTCCTTTCTAAGGTAACGCCTAATATTATGGCTTGCGTGTTATTTAATAGCATAGCTAGAGGAAGTATTAGAGGTATGGCTATCTCTTGTTTTTAATTACTTCTTTCCTATTATGGAATTGTTTTCTTTAGACACATTATACTTGAAAAGTTCTTTGCTAAGATTACTATTTGAGATCTGCATCAAATGTCTGCGTAAAACTAAATAGTCTAATTACTTATGAGAATAGAAGTAAACCTTTCAATGTCTAGCAGTAGATGACTTTTTGAGCATAGTAAACCTCAAGTAATTGTTTAAGATTTGTTTGGTTACCAGTGGCAATGAATTCATATTCTATACTATGCCTTTAAAAGGCCGACAACAGATTAATGAGATGGAGGTCGTCATGTTTTGCAGAAAATGGTTACGTTTAGATTAGTATAGTCAACTTAAGGTTGACTGAAAGGTGTCTTCTATTCTTTTGAAACCATAGTGTTCAGTGATAAATGTGTTAAACTATTATTTTAGTGTGCATTGCACCCAAGAAGGCCGATATCATAATATCATATTTTGACATAGTCAAATAATGAGCTATTAGTATTATGAGGCCGAGCTAATACATATGAGAATATGTCTTTGCATAAGACCAAGGCAATGTTGAGACATGATGGCATAAGACTTAGTAGTAATCTACTACATATAATACTTATCCTACAAAATTTGAACCTATCGAAACCTTGTTTTAGAAGCAAGGGTTGAAATCAGTAATCTTACCTGTAGAGATAGGATGGCAGGCCAATAAAAGATTATTTTAGTGTGAGTAATAATAGAAGATGTCTATGAATGAATTTATTCTCTCTATTATTTCAAGAATACATAAGATGTTTCTTTCAAAAAGGGATAAAATGATCTTTGTTATCCTTTCCTCATGTCTTCTTAAATAATGATATTAAAGTCTTAAAGGAATATCTAATTGAAGGCTTTGATAGTCCTATGGATGTATTCATGCATTTAGAAGCAAATAATTGCTATTTATACAAATGAAGGTTTTTAGCGAGATAATAATCTTATGACATTAAAGTGACAATGTTGCATCTTGTTTATAAAATTCCTCAAGCGAAATTGAATGTAGCATGTCATATTATAAAACAAATCCAAAAGAATAGGCGAACCAAGAATGTGGAGATTTAGATAACCTTTTGATTGACCACTTATACTTATGTTATCTCAGGAGAGAAAGTAAATTAGGTGATACGAGGTATGGGTCTCATAGTTTTGCTCAGTTGAGCTTATTATAAAGCTACTTGTGCTATTTCAAGTTGGGTTCGTTGAGAGATTTAAACCTTAACACCATACTTTTATTATGATCGATTTTGTTAAAGATTTATGGAACACAAATTTAAAGGATGTTATATAAGTACCCATAGCCTATGGTAAATTGAAAGTCAATAGACTTAAGGAGACCAAAAGGTCAGAAATCTTACTTTGCTTATGAAATCTATCTTTTATGGTTGAAGGTCTTAATTTGTCAAAAGACTAGTTTGAGAAAATTTAGTACTCCTTAAGATATGTATGAGAGGAGTTATACCTCGTATATTATGCTATTCTTGTCATGTGAATTTAGAATTTAAACAATGTTGAGACGTCTAGGAAAGTTAAGAAGTATTTGATTCCATGCTTCATTATTATTCTGAGAAAACAAGGCATTTCTATGCTTCAGGCTAGAGGAGCTAAACACTAGAATTATAACTAGAAAGATTTAGAAAATTTATGCTTGTATGTCAAATATGGCATTTCCCTTGGTCGACAGTATATGGTTGAGTAACTATGAGTCAGACATAAAGAGTCTAGTAGTACTTTTATAAATCCTAAAGTGAATCTTGGATGATAGTCAAAACTTAGTAAATTGTTCATGGATGCTAGTATGAAGACAAATAGTAGAGGGACAAGAGGTCATAGACCCTAGAGATTGTAAGTACGCAAAGATGGAGTCTTTGGAAGGTTAGAAATACCTAAATATATATTCATATTGCAACTATATTCTAGATTAAGGATTGTTCTAAGTTAGGTAGACTAGAATGGATTTACCGTATAGACAAGTTTGTGTCTAGAGTAACTAAACGAAGGGGTAAGGACCCTAGCTATGTGTATTTCATCTTACTTGTAAAAGAGAGAATTGCCTTGACTATGATGCTTAACCTGGGTAAGGTAACCATTTTAGTTGTAATGAATCGACCTAAACCTCTTTAAGTGTCAATAAGTCTTGGATCTCAGGTATTGCAAAGTTGCAATGAGAATCCTTGTATGGAAAGTTATTCTATAAGGTTTTTAGAACCTAGACAATATTTGAAAACCTGTTGAAGATGGAAGGATTGAGTTAGAATTAATAAAACTATAGATATAAACATAGTTCACCATTTCTGGATTGCATAACCTATTGGGATGATCATACTTAGCTAGAGGATATCTAGGGGATTGTATGGTCAATAGTGTTATGTAGGATATAACACCGGTACTCGGATGGAAAATTACCAGTTGGTTTCCTTATGTCTATACTCTTCATGAAGGGTAAGGCCACTTCCAGGTTGGAACGTGTGCCGGAGACTGTCGGTCTATGGTTGGAGGTAAAGCACTTGGAAGATTCTCTCTCTCTCTAGCAGAAGACTCGACGAGGATCATGAAGACATATATCTACTTACTAGATGCGATGTACTCCATGTTATGGATTATGACAATCAACTGTATGAGGTAAAATTATTCTTATGCCAAATGCATTTTATGTATTGAAAATGTTAAGTGAAAGGATTACACTATGATTCTATCTTTGATTATGTTATGATTCAAGATTGAAATTACATAGAAAGTTGTACTCTATTTCTTGTATTTATGCATATGTTATTTAATAATAAAAAAAATTCTCTCTCATGTTTACCATGTTTATTTACTTTCTTGTAAATTATTGAGTTTACTCAAGTTTAATGAGGAGGGTTGTTACACCTATAATATCATAAATATATACATTACGTGCTCATGCACTAAGTAAGGTTCCATCTCACCCTACGCTATGTCAAAGCATAAGTGTAGTTATGAAACTCTCAAACAAAGGACACACAAAGACAACACTCTCCAAAAGCAAGATTCAATCCAAACAAGCTCTCTACATCTCATTCACATAGACAACATTTAATATCATACAAAATTCAACTCATATCAAGTGATCCATAGTGACACAAAAATCATTTTCAGAACTTCCTCAATACTTCAAACAATGCTCATTGCATCTAACAACAATTAAAGAATCCAATCTACCAAAGATCTTAGTAACACGCACGCCATGAGTCGGTATATTCTTTGCATCCTACTCCCTTATACAACCCATCAAAGGCCCATCATGGACATGATAGAAAACATAACATGATACATGACGAATAGTTTAAAACATTCAAGCATAGCCACCAATATTAAATAAATAAATAAATAAATTATGAAGAAAAGAAAAATTCAATTCCAACAATAAGGGATAAAATGCATGCAATTTAAATAGTAAATCCAACATGACCATCAAGGTCACAAGATAAGTAAATATCAAATTTTGATGGCTATACTTTTTCATAAATAAGAATAAAATTTCAATGTTGGCCCTTACAACGTTTAGAGAAATTACCAAAGTCAAATGACTAAAATATGAAAATTCAAAAGTTCCACATTACATGAACTATGTGACTAATTCTATCCACTAGAGAGGGAGTACGATGCCACACTACCCCTGGTTCCCAAGATGAGGTGAGTAAGAGAATATACTCAATCACACCAAACAAATGAGTCTTCTAAGACTCCAAACATACCTATAATATAGATCATTTCTACTCAACCACACAAACATCATTTAATGATGCCAACAACAAAGGTTGCATTCTATTCAAAGGAATCACAATCATCATGCAAAAACACACATAATCATACACTAGCAAACATCCAACAACCAAGATATCTCAACACACCAATCTTTCCAACAAGCAGCGGTTAACACTTCTCACCAATCAAGGATTCACCGATCATATGGATAATGCATTAATGAAACATTCTCATGAGACAAAATTTCTTCACAACATGATGACAAGCATACTAAATGCACACTAGGCAATGAGGGAATCATAACTAAAAGTCATAAGATGCAGGGTTTGCTAATTCACTCAAGATTCTAACACCTCAAAATCACAAGGACTATGTAAATGACCCTTTTCACACCCCTTTTTCTCTTTATCTTAAACAATGTAATGCAATAAATACACCCAGGTTCCCACATGAATCCTTGGGAAGAATGCAGTCTAGGAACATAAGTCCTTACCTTAGATGATCTATCTAGCAATGCAATGCAATACTATCTTTCTTACAACCACATAATGAATCCATACTCAGGGACATGCTTTAAATAAGACAATGCAATATGCATTCAAGAAAGCATTCTCAGTCACCATGCAGAGGGTAAGTGCAGGAAGATGGGGGGCCAAAAAGGGGTCTTAAGTGGCCACTTTTTTTTTCTGAAATCAAGAAATACTGGCCTTGGATGAGAAATTGAGCATAGTTACACTCAAAATTTGGAGATGCAACCAAAACAATGTTCGTAGTGCTCTGAGTCTACTTTCTAAACTACTATTTTGTTTTGAAAATGGCATAGATTAAGGGGTTCAAAAGAGGGAGCCACAGAAATTGGTGTTGTTTCTGTCAAAAAAACATAACATAGCATGTTTTGTGGCTCCCTCAAAAGGTCAACTTTTTTTTGGTATTTTTAAAATCGCTTTGTGAGAAATTAGCTAATAGCATGTAGTTTATGCCTGATTTTTCTGATAATTTTTTGATGAATATTTGATTTTTTACTAATTTTCAAAGTGGACACATCCTAAAAAATAGAATTTTGGCCGTGCTACCCCTATAAATTTTGAAAACTAATTGAAAAATATTTTTTTATTTTTTTAATATTTGTAGAATGGAGTCTAGTTTCTAAATATGTAATTTTTTTGAAATTTGAATGAATAGTTATTTTACAATGAAAAAAAGACCAAACAGTGGTTTTTGCCTAAAAACGGACACACAAACAAAAGAAATTAAAGATGAAAGGCTTAACATTGTTAAAATGTGAAAAAAATCACATCGTCAAATAGCTAAGAGAAATCCTAACATTACCCATGTGTTCGATTTGTTTGACCTTGAAACACGTGCAAATCTGAGGGTTAGCATGAACGAAATTATGTGAAATTTTGAAGAATATAGAAAAACACGTTTGTGACTGTTCATAAGGCACTCCAAGCCTTTGGGTTGGAAATCCAAAGCAAATCCCAAGCCCAAGGCTTGGGATTCCCAAAGCAAGACATAACATGAGCGCATTATAACGCGCTTGCGTTATGTTCCCCTTAATTTTTTTTATGTTCAAGGCTATTAATCATGAGGGTTAAGGGATAAGGGATTAGTGTTTAAGGTATAGTATCAAGCCTGTTGAGGGTCTAGGAATAGGGATAGCGTTTAGGGTTTAGGGATGAGGGATTAGAGTTGAGGGATGATAGATTAGGGTTGAGGGTTTAGGGTTTAGGGATAGGGTTGAGGGTCGAGGGATCAGAGTTAAGGGTTGAGGGATTAGGGTTTGACATTGAGGGTTGAGGGTTAAGGTTCAAGGGTCAAGGGTTTAGGGATAGGGTTTAGGGTCGAGGGATTGGGGTTAAAGTAGAGTGTGGAGGGTGTAAGGATTAGGGATAGGGTTGGAGGGTTTAGGGATAAGGGATTAGGGTTTAAGGTATAGTATCGAGTCTATTGAGGGTTTAGGAATAGGGATAGCATTTAGGGTTTAGGGATGAGGGATTAGAGTTGAGGGATGATGGATTAGGGTTGAGGGTTGAGGGATTAGGGTTTAGGGATAAGGTTTAGGGTTGAGGGTTGAGCGATTAGGGTTTAAGGTAGATTGTTGAGGGTTAAGGGTTTAGGATTAGGGTTTAGGGTTGACGGATTAGCATTTAATGTCAAGGTTAAGGTTAGAGTGTCGAGGGTAGAGGGATTAGGGATAGGGTTTAAGGCTTAAGATATAGTGTCAAGTGTTGAGGGTGTAGGGATAGGGTTTAAGTTTTAAGGGTTAAGGGTTGAGGGATAGGGATTAGGGTTTAAGGTATAGTGTTGAGGGTCGAGGGATTAGGGTTTGACGTTGAGGGTTGAGGGTTGAGGTTCGAGGGTCAAGGGTTTAGGGATAGAGTTGAGGGTCGAGGAATTAGGGTTAAAGTAGAGTGTGGAGGGTATAAGGATTAGGGATAGGGTTGGAGGGTTTAGGGATAAGGGATTAGGGTTTAAGGTATAGTATCAATTCTGTTGAGGGTGTAGGAATAGGGATAGCATTTAGGGTTTAGGGATGAGGGATTAGAGTTGAGGGATGACAGATTAGGGTTGAGGGTTGAGGGATTAGGGTTTAGGGATAAGGTTTAGGGTTGAGGGCTAAGGGATTAGGGTTTAAGGTATAGTGTTGAGGGTTTAGGGATAAGGTTTAGGGTTGAGGTACTATAGTGAAGGGTTGAGGGATTAGGATTTGACTTTGAGGGTTGAGGGTTTAGGGTTAGGGTTGAGAGATGAGGGATCAGAGTTAAGGGTTGAGGGATTAGGGTTTGACGTCGAGGGTTGAGGGTTGAGGTTCAAGGGTCAAAGGTTTAGGGATAGGGTTGAGGTTGAAGGGATTAGGGTTAAAGTAGAGTGTGGAGGGTGTAAGGATTAGGGATAGGGTTGGAGGGTTTAGGGATAAGGGATTAGAGTTTAAGGTATAGTATCGAGTCTGTTGAGAGTTTAGGAATAGGGATAGCATTTAGGGTTTAGGGATGAGGGATTAGGGTTGAGGGTTGAGGGATTAGGGTTTAGGGATAAGGTTTAGGGTTAAGGGTTGAGGGATTAGGGTTTAAGGTATAGTGTTGAGGGTTGAGGGTTTAGGATTAGGGTTTAGGGTTGACAGATTAGCATTTAATGTCGAGGTTAGGGTTAGAGTGTCGAGGGTAGAGGGATTAGGGATAGGGTTTAGGGTTGAAGGTTTAAGGATTAAGGGTTGAGGCTTTAGGGATGAGGGTTTAAGGCTTAAGATATAGTGTCAAGTGTTGAGGGTGTAGGGATAGGGTTTAAGTTTTAAGGGTTAAGGGTTGAGGGATAGGGATTAGGGTTTAAGGTATAGTGTTGAGGGTTGATGGTTTAGGGATAGGGTTTAGGTTTGAGGGATTAGGGTTTAGGGTTGATGAATTAGGGTTTAATGTTGAGAGTTGAGGGTTGAGGGTTAAGGTTGAGGGATAGGGTTAATGGTCAAGGGATTAGGGTTAAATAAGAGTGTCGAGGGTAGAGGGATTAGGGTTTAAGGTATAGTATCGAGCCTGTTAAGGGTCTAGGAATAGGGATAGCATTTAGGGTTTAGGGATGAGGGATTAGAGTTGAGGGATGACGGATGACAGATTAGGGTTGAGGGTTGAGGGATTAGGGTTTAGGGACGAGGTTTAGGGTTAGGGTTGAGGGATTAGGGTTTAAGGTATAGTGTTGAGGGTTTAGGGATAGGGTTGAGGGTTGAGGGATTAGAGTGAAGGGTTGAGGGATTAGAATTTGATGTTGAGGGTTGAGGGTTTAGGGATAGGGTTGAGGGTCGAGGGATCAGAGTTAAGGGTTGAGGGATTAGGGTTTGACGTTGAGGGTTGAGGGTTGAGGTTCGAGGGTCAAGGGTTTAGGGATAGGGTTGAGGGTCGAGGAATTAGGGTTAAAGTAGAGTGTGGAGGGTATAAGGATTAGGGATAGGGTTGGAGGGTTTAGGGACAAGGGATTAGAGTTTAAGGTATAGTATCAAGCCTGTTGAGGGTTTAGGAATAGGGATAGCATTTAGGGTTTAGGAATGAGGGATTAGAGTTGAGGGATGATGGATTAGGGTTGAGGGTTGAGGGATTAGGGTTTAGGGATAAGGTTTAGGGTTGAGGGTTGAGGGATTAGGGTTTAGGGATAAGGTTTAGGGTTGAGGGTTGAGGGATTAGGGTTTAAGGTATAGTGTTGAGGGTTAAGGGTTTAGGATTAGGGTTTAGGGTTGACGGATTAGCATTTAATGTCGAGGTTAGGGTTAGAGTGTTGAGGGTAGAGGGATTAGGGATAGGGTTTAGGGTTGAAGGTTTAAGGATTAAGGGTTGAGGCTTTAGGGATGAGGGTTTAAGGCTTAAGATATAGTGTCAAGTGTTGAGGGTGTAGGGATAGGGTTTAAATTTTAAGGGTTAAGGGTTGAGGGATAGGGATTAGGGTTTAAGGTATAGTGTTGAGGGTTGATGGTTTAGGGATAGGGTTTAGGTTTGAGGGATTAGGGTTTAGGGTTGATGAATTAGGGTTTAATGTTGAGAGTTGAGGGTTGAGGGTTGAGGGTTGAGGTTGAGGGATAGGGTTAATGGTCAAGGGATTAGGGTTAAATAAGAGTGTCAAGGGTAGAGGGATTAGGGTTTAAGGTATAGCATCGAGCCTATTGAGGGTCTAGGAATAGGGATAGTGTTTAGGGTTTAGGGATGAGGGATTAGAGTTGAGGGATGACGGATGATAGATTAGGGCTGAGGGTTGAGGGATTAGAGTGAAGGGTTGAGGGATTAGAATTTGATGTTAAGGGTTGAGGGTTTAGGGATAGGGTTGAGGGTCGAGGGATCAGAGTTAGGGGTTGAGGGATTAGGGTTTGACGTTGAGGGTTGAGGGTTGAGGGTCAAGGGTCAAGGGTTTAGGGATAAGGTTGAGAGTCGAGGAATTAGGGTTAAAGTAGAGTGTGGAGGGTATAAGGATTAGGGATAGGGTTGGAGGGTTTAGGGATAAGGGATTAGAGTTTAAGGTATAGTATCGAGTCTGTTGAGGGTTTAGGAATAGGGATTAGAGTTGAGGGATGATGGATTAGGGTTGAGGGTTGAGGGATTAGGGTTTAGGGATAAGGTTTAGGGTTGAGGGTTGAGGGATTAGGGTTTAAGGTATAGGATTGAGGGTTGAGGCTTTAGGGATGAGGGTTTAAGGCTTAAGATATAGTGTCAAGTGTTGAGGGTGTAGGGACAAGGTTTAAATTTTAAGGGTTAAGGGTTGAGGGATAGGGATTAGGGTTTAAGGTATAGTGTTGAGGGTTGATGGATCAGAGTTAAGGGTTTGACGTTGAGGGTTGAGGTTTGAGATTCGAGGGTCGAGGAATTAGGGTTAAAGTAGAGTGTGGAGGGTATAAGGATTAGGGATAGGGTTGGAGGGTTTAGGGATAAGGGATTAGAGTTTAAGGTATAGTATCAAGTCTGTTGAGGGTGTAGGAATAGGGATAGCATTTAGGGTTTAGGGATGAGGGTTAGAGTTGAGGGATGACGGATTAGGGTTAAGGGTTGAGGGATTAGGGTTTAGGGATAAGGTTTAGGGTTGAGGGCTGAGGGATTAGGGTTGAAGGTATAGTGTTGAGGGTTTAGGGTTGAGGGATTAGAGTGAAGGGTTGAGGGATTAGGATTTTACGTTGAGGGTTGAGGGTTTAGGGTTTAGGGTTTAGGGTTAGGGTTGAGAGATGAGGGATCAGAGTTAAGGTTTGAGGGATTAGGGTTTGACATCAAGGGTTGAGGGTTGATGTTTGAGGGTCAAGGGTTTAGGGATAGGGTTGAGGTTGAAGGGATTAGGGTTAAAGTAGAGTGTGGAGGGTGTAAGGATTAGGGATAGGGTTGGAGGGTTTAGGAATAAGGGATTACAGTTTAAGGTATAGTATCGAGTCTGTTGAGGGTGTAGGATTAGGGATAGCATTTAGGGTTTAGGGATGAGGGATTAGAGTTGAAGGATGACGGATTAGGGTTGAGGGATTAGGATTTGACATTGAGGGTTGAGGGTTTAGGGATAGGGTTGAGGGTTGAGGGATTAGAGTGAAGGGTTGAGGGATTAGGATTTGACGTTGAGGGTTGAGGGTCGAGGGATCAGAGTCAAGGGTTGAGGGATTAGGGTTTGACGTTGAGGGTTAAGGGCATTTTCTATCAAGAACTTGATTATGAGGGCTTGCCCCTTCATTATTATGCCTATCATATGGCGAAGCATCTGGCAAGCCCTTGAAGGAAAGAGATGTGATCAATGCAAAGGATGTGATGAATCTATAGCAGGACAAAACGCGAGCGCGTTATAATGCGCTTGCATTTTGTCTTTCTATTAAAACGGTAAAAAAGTGGTTACCCCCGTGATCCAGGCCCACATGCTCTGTTTTCTTACTGATTCTGCGCGTGCTCCGACAAAAAAAGAAGTGCTTTCATGCTGTTGGGAAGTTCACATGCACATTTGACACATTGTACCACCTTTGCATGATCTTTCCACCACCTTTTCTGCTTTGCCAACTTGAGAAGGAGGAAATAACATAGTTTTCACACCAAGTTTGATATATATCTATTCAAGTTTCAATTTTTGTAGTGTTGCAATGTTAATTGTGATTCAATTTTAGGAATTTAACATTATAGATTGGTTAATAGTATTGTTGTTAGTAATGATATTTGAGTGTTATTCAATTTAACATTGAAAAGGAAGCAAGTGGTGAAAAACTCAAATTGTTGAGGAGTTTGATGCAGGAAGATAAAAACATTACATAATTGGGTACTCTCTCCATTCAAATCTTTGTTTTTTAGGTATGTCAAGTCTTTACATGCATGTTCTTTACATTTTCCTTATTTCTGATTGAATTACTTTATCATTCTTTATCATACATGTTTAAAATAGACACATTCCCAATCAAGAAAGTAGCCTATAATCTCACATGATTCCATGTATATTTTCTACACTTGGGCTCTTTAATAATTATGTGTAATAAACAAACCTTAACATACCATGATGTCAAACTATACAAGAATAAATCCTTACAACATAAAAAAAATATAGTCCCACTATTATCTTGTATTCATTTCTTAGGAACTAATATTGGTCTCTTTATCATGCTACAGACAAATTCTCCGTCATGCCAAGGAAACGATCAAGAATTAAACCAACACAGGAAGAGATAGAAGCTAAGAATGCAAAGAAAGCAGTGGCTATGAGGGAACTTCGTGAGAAGAGGAAATTAGACACGATAAATGAAGACATACCAATTGAAGAGGAACCACAACCATCACAAAGAGATATGGTATTGGTGGCACAAAGAGAACGAATGCAAAAACTTCGTGGTACGAGAGATTTGAATACCATAGTTGGAGACACATCCTTTACCACAAGTCAACATGTAGGGACACCATCTACCACATCTCAAGTTGAGAGTACATCATCACTCACATGTGATGAAGGAGGTACGCCATTGTTCCCACCTCAACCTCAAGGTATGTCATCTATTCCATCTTCGATTGAAGGTATGCCATCTAACCCATCTCATTTAAATATTGATGAAATTCCTAATGTTGAGATGAATTTACCTAACTTGACACCACCTAGAATTTTGCATAGAAAGCCAAAGTATTTGATTGATATTGATGAGAATATTTTGCAGCCAATGGAAGGTAAGATTCCAAAACGCACTTGTAGAAGATATGCTAATAAGATTTGGATATTGTTCTTTGAAAAGTTAAATGAGACTGCAAGATGTCAACTATTCGTTGAAATGATGCGAAGTATAAAGTATAGGTCTATCATGAAGATTCTTGGGTTGAGAACATCAGAGGCTTCAAGTGAAAAATCTATTGTTAAGAATCTAATGAGTGCGTATGAGAGTGTGGGTAACACCTCATGCACAAAAGATAGTAATGCAACACGGCGTGTGATTACATCGACTATAGTAAGTAGTCAAATGAGGAAAGCTCGTCTCATTAGAAAGACAAGTCAAGAATTGAGAATTAATAGGAAAACTTTATCAAGAGTCGTTGGAAGATGCCAAAGAATTGAGGACACTAATGCTAATGAATTATGGGTGTTCTCAGGGAGACTACCACGAAAAGATAAACCAATTGTTGAAGCATTGAGATCACTAATTGAAGACTTTTGGAAGAATTACACAAGGGTATCTTCGAATCAAAGGGATGTGGTAAGAAGGAGAATCGGTAGTCAGAACCACGAGCCACATCCAAAGCATTTTTTGGATGAGACTCAAACATAGTTTTATGGTAAATTTCTAGAGAAGTATCCTCAAATTAAAATTTTTCAAAGATATTTTGAATTGCTAAAACCTTTCTATGTTAAGATAAATCACACACGCACTACTTGTTGTTGTAGATTACATATTGAATTTTCTAACCATTTTGATGCTTATATGTCTATATGTTTAGATATGCATACTAACAATGATTTGCAGGGTTGTGCCATATGTGCCCCACCAACATCTTCAAGAGACTTCATATCAAGAATTTTATGTGAAAGAGAGGAAGGTCAAATATTCTACAAGAAATTATGCTTGGATGGCACATGTCATCGTTGCGGTGGCTTGCAACATTTGCCAATATGTGAACATATGGAAATAACACATGCGGTGGGAAACGAACTAGTAGAGTTTGGCAAGTATAAAATAGTGGCATACAATACGAAAGATGGTAAAGAAGCAAAGAGGTGTGAATTAGTTATTGAAAATATTCTAGTGTATCAGTTTATGCCTATATTTCGTGACAGCATAGTGTGTGAGTATGCAAGACATGCCCATAGAGCTCGATGGTTGGACTTGCAATTCAAGTTATGCAAGGACACATTTTTGGTTGGTAGCATTGTTTCAGTCGTCGACTTTGCAGAGAACTACAATCTATAGCCACAGCGTGAGGTGCAATCACAATATTACAACTCCACACAGGTTTCTATATTTGTGCACATCACATTCATTCATGTGAATGATAGTACAGAGGATGACAGAAAGATCGTAAGGGAGTATAATTTCTATATTAGTGATGATCGCACACATTCTACGGAGTTCGTGCAAGGTTGCTTTCAGGTGTTCTACAATGATTTGGCTAGAAGGGGCATATCGTTCAGTCAGCATATCATATGGTCGGATAACTGTGCGTCACAATTCAAGAACTCACAGAATTTCTATTGGCTGAGTAGGAGGCATAATTTTATAGGTATTCAACATATGTGGAACTTTTGTGAGGCCGGGCATGGAAAGGGGGAGCATGATGGTGCAGGAGCATGTATCAAAAGAGCCATAGCACGAGAAGAGTTAAAGTATAAAGATAATGCAAAGTTGACAGATGCAAAATCGATTGTCGAGTGGTGTAATGCTTCCATGGGTCCAGGTAATGAAGGTAAGTCTTTAGTTCGTAGATTTTTTTGGTTGATAGATGATACTAACATTGCACCATATGAGGATTGTTGTACACTGACAGGATCAAATGAGATGCACTCTTTCAGAAGCTCAATTGCAGGTTCATGGAGTATCCATACACGAAAGATGTCATGCTTTTGTTCTTTCTGTACAATTCAAGTCTGGGATGAGTGCGAGTCAAAGGAGTGGGTTGACGAATGGCAGTTAAGTTATCTTAGCCCACTTGACACGTATCGATCCCCGACGGCACTGGAACTAACACAGATGGAATCGTTAGTTGACTTTGACCACATATAAGATTTAGTTCAACCAGGTAATATAGGGCACATATATGCATCTAATTTCATTTAGTTCAACCAGGTAATGTAATCTTACTTTGTAGTGTTTTTGTAATGTTGACTAATTTCATCTAATTTGCTACACATATCAATGTAGGGCATGTATATGCAGTTATTGCAGATGAAGATAATGAAGAGGGAACATATTATTACTTATGTCGTTGTGTTGAGGCCAAAAAGAAATTGGAGGCCCCTGTTACAGATGGAGAAAACATCGAATACCCTACATGATCAGTGGTTATTATTGGAACATGGCTTAGAAGGTACCCACATAAGAGTGTTAATATTTGGCTATTTCAGGACTTTGACACGCATCAGAAGATTCTTCATTACTCAAACCTTGTCGTGGCATCCAATGTTCATTTGATAAAGTATCAGGGTAGACCTTTGAACAAAATATTGTGGAAGGTGCGTGAGTCTGACCATGAAGCAATACTTGAAACAATAAAGAGTAGAGCAGACCCGGATGGTTCATTGGATTAATTTGTAAGTATTCACATTGATTTTGTAAAGTTATGTTACATTGAGTTGTAAGTATGCACATTAATTTGTAAGGTTTTTCTTTTTTTATTTCCTCCTGCATTTTTACACATATGTACACATTTTTACATCATCATGTTATGCATTTTTGGTGTCTTGCTCCTGATGCGACCAAACTCATAACTCACCCTACTTCCTCTAGACACCATTTGATGATCTCTCCAACACTCTGGATCTAGGGCACCCAATCATGATGATGACCTATATACCATTCTCCCAAGGTGCTCATAATGAATGAAAAGAAGACCAAGGGCGCCCAGGCTTAATAGACTTATTTCTTTCAATTTTGATGATCCAAACTCTTGCAATATGACATCCACTTTCATGCCTTTAGATCTTCCTTCACATATAGGGTGCCAAATCAAGTTGAAAAATCTACATAAGGGTGCCAAAATGGATGAAAGGAGACATGAAATGCGCCTTAGGACTCCATGCTAAGGTTTGAGCCATTAAAGTCTCTTGATATTAGGCGCTCATGATGATGAAACTTAGAGCTTTTTCCTTTCCTATGCGCTCATCTAAGATGTTTGAATGATAAGGAGCGCCTCGACCTCTATAATGTATATTGGGCACCAAAATCAAGGTGATTTTAAGTCACTTTGAGTCATCTGGGGTCAGTTTGAGTCTTTGAGTCATGTTGCAAAAAAGTGTCAATGTTGTCAAGTTGCACAAAGTAACTTTTGCATTTTTGGTATCCTGCTCGTGATGTGACCAAACTGACTATTCCAACGCATCCGGATGGGTACATTTACGCTAGGCATGGTCTTATTTTTCACCCAAACATGTCGAAACAGTTTGAGCTACATTGTACCGACGATATCCCTGAAGAGTCCAAAGTGCAAAAAGGTAGCAATCTTTGACGAGATGTTACTCAAAAATCATCACTTAGAAATATTTCATCTGAGGCAACGTGATCACGTAAAGTGCCTCTACAATAACCTCTCTCAGTTTTTATATCTTTGAGGCATTTGCCCATGGTGAAAGGTTTTTTGCTTCCCCAAAAATCATCAGAAGGAGGCAGTGTAAAGTTGCAAAGGGGTGTAACTTTTGTCCTGCTCCTGATGCAACCAAACTAACTGTTCCAACGCGTCCGAATGGGTACATTTACACTAGGTATTGTCCTTTTTTTCACTGAAACATGTCGAAACAGTTCGAGCTACATTGTACACACGATATCCCTAAATAGTCTAAAGTGTAAAAAGGTAGCAATCTTTGACGAGATGTTACTCAAAAATCGTGTCACTTAGAAACATTCTGTCTGAGGCAACACGATCACGTAGAGTGCCTCTACAATAACCTCTCTTGGTTTTTTATATCTCTAAGGCATTTGCCTGTGGTGAAAGGTTTTTTGCTGCCCCAAAAATCATCAGAAGGAGGCAGTATAAAGTTGCAAAGGGGTGTAACTTTCGTCCTGCTCCTGATGCGACCAAACTGACTATTCCAATGCGTCTGAATGGGTACATTTACGCTAGGCATGGTCCTATTTTTCACCTAAATATGTCGAAACAGTTTGAGCTACATTGTACCGACGATATCCCTAAAGAGTCCAAAGTGCAAAAAAGTAGCAATCTTTGACGAGATGTTACTCAAAACCTGTGTCACTTAGAAATATTTCATCTAAGGCAACGTGATCACGTAGAGTGCCTCTACAATAACCTCTCTCAGTTTTTTATATCTCTGAGGCATTTGCCCGTGGTGAAAGGTTTTCTGCTGCCCCAAAAATCGTCAGAAGGAGGTAATGTAAAGTTGCAAAGGGGTGTAACTTTTGTCCTGCTCTTGATGCAACCAAACTGACTGTTCCAACGCGTTCGGATGGGTACATTTACGCTAGGCATTGTCCTTTTTTTCACCCAAACATGTCGAAACAGTCCAAGCTACATTGTACCCACGATATCCCTAAAGAGTCCAAAGTGCAAAAAGACAGCAATCTTTGATGAGATATTACTTGAAAATTGTGTCACTTAGAAACATTCTGTCTAAGGAAACACGATCACGTAGAGTGCCTCTACAATAACCTCTCTCAGTTTTTTATATCTCTGAGGCATTTGCTCGTGGTGAAAGGTTTTCTGTTGCCCCAAAAATCGTCAGAAGGAGGCAGTGTAAAGTTGCAAAGGGGTGTAACTTTCATCCTGCTCCTGATGCGACCAAACTGACTGTTCCAACGCCTCTGAAAGATTGCGCCTAAAGAATATAACAACCCCTTGAGTCACTAGGATGAATTAAGTTAACAAAATGAACTTTATTGAGGGAGGCGCACTTGTGCATCTAGACAACTCCAGTTTAGCGCCTGAGAAAAAGCATGTTTAGAGACACCCCTCGAATGAACCCTCTAGAACCAATAACCATAGCTCAAGATCCATAACCATGAGAAGATAAAGCATTAAAAAAATTCATCTAAAGGATGGGAAATACCTCTTAGATGATAGTCTGCCGAGTAGACCAAGAGTGGGGAATGAGAATGCTCCTTGAAGATACACCAAGCCACAATGACTCTCTCCAATAAGAATCTTCTCTAGGTCCATACTTAACTCACGCCCATATCCAAGTGAAAGTCTCCTTGGTCTTCCTGCTAAAACCTCTAAAGAGTAACCATCTCAACAAGTGTCTCTAATCCCAAGAGAACTCTAGCCTCACCCAAGTCTCGAAGTATGTATGAGAACCTACAACCAATCAATCCATGTTAAGCTCCAAATGCAACACCACATTATCATGAAGCTCCCAAGCACATGACCAATGTACTCAATACCAAGAGAACCAACAAGACCACTATCAAAACTCCAACTACAAAATTAGGTATCCAAACCTAACATCATGATCTAACATCTCCTCCTAGAAGATCACATGCACCAATATAGACATCCTGGTCTCAAGAGAACTTGTATCATGCTAATACTCTAATCTAGAATCAAGAGTCCACCAAGACACACTACCAAACACCTCTAAACCAAGGATCAACATCTACAACCACATGAAGATAACCATCTCCTAAAAATAGTAGCCAAGATGTCAAAGCACTCTCACTACAAATAATAATCATAATCCAAGAGTTTGTCCATTACACCCAACCACTATATAAGATCATCCATCACTAGTTGACGAATACACATCACTATCAAAGCTCCCACTGAACCATGATATGAACTACACATGGCATTGTGATAACCATCTCCTAAATGAAGATCACCATGGTCCACACACACTCAACTATAATACTAATAACTCCAAAGTAGAACCAAGATCTCCAATCTAAGAAGATAAACCATCATTACTGTCAAAAGCTCACACTAAACTATGCAACTAAGATAACCATGACATCATGATAAACATGCTACAAGTCCCAATAACCAACTATCCAATCATTCTCATCATCTATCCTCTCATCCCAATGCAACATACCAATGCGCAAATGAGCATAGACAAGGAAAAATAACAAAGTCTACATCAACACTGCATCAATCCCGTGGTTATAGGCAATATGCATTCAAGTCATCCCACTACAATCAATGAGGTGTGCATCCCAAAAAAATGCATAACTTGTAGATCCCAACCATTAAAAACATGCAAAATCATCATCACATTAGTAACTTCCAAACTGAGATATCAAATAATATAACTTATAGACTTCACCAAATCAATCATAGATTCAACTTTCCAAACAAGTTTACAAATGAGTAACCATAGTCAAGGAACTAATCAAGCATCTAAGAGATAAGAACAATGTGCTAAAAGTAAACCACAACACCACCTGTAATCATGAATCAAACATCATAACCCATACCTATCAACTACAAACATGGTCAAGTCTTGCCAATGCTCAAATGTTACATATCCATGACACCATAATTATCATCATTGCTATACCTATGCTCAAATCCCACTGAAACAAGACTCCTAGTCTCACCATGTATCAACCATGTCCTCAAACCAGAATATTGCTGAGCCCACGGAGATTGATACACCCACTTCAATAGAATAGGCAATTAATGTACCTGATGTGTCTTCATTTAATAAACTAGTAAACATCATTTGCATCCATACTTAAACCAATCTTATTGTTGTGTTTGATGTGTCCTCTTTCAAACAACCATTTAACAAAATTTGAGTCCAAACAATAAACATTTACAACCATAAACATCTCAAAGTCCAAAATCAAAGAAAATGCAAACATCCTATGTAATACAATTGGACTTTAAATATTTGAAGTAGCCATCTACAAATATCCATTCAAACGTGGATTTATAATGCAAGTATGAACACCATCAATAAAAAAGATTTGTATTAACCAAATATCCATATAGGCATACATCAATATCTGTCGATATAAGTATAACATATATACAAAATAGCCATATAGGCTTACAAGAATGCCATATAGGCATACAATGTCAACTATGTAAAATACAAAATATATGTCCACAAATACCATATAGGCATACAACAAAGGAACACAATAAAAAGTCATTCCCCTCTGGCTGGTGAAGAGAATAAATCACGAGCAGCCTTTGATCTTCTAGGGGATGGAGATGCGCATGTGGGTGGTCTACTACAAACCCGAGGGCTACTCCTCCTATTTAGGTCTTCCTGCATCTTTACCTGTTACAATAAAAAGTATAGACATTAATATATAGAAATTACATGTTATAAAAAATGAAACATTTAAGAAAATAACCACTTACCGCTAACATATAATCTGTCTCCTCGCTTGCCTCAGTAGCAGGAATAGGCCCTGGTGATGTCATGTCCTATAGAAACCATCCAGATAGAAATTAAACTTCAAATCAATAATCTTTTGATTTTTCAAAAATAGACAACTATAACAATGAATGTAAATTTAAATTTACTAATCTGCCTCATACCCCTGTCAATGCCATGGAGCTATGAATCGCAGAGGCCACACACTGCTCCATTGCCCTATGAACATGGGGAGGTGTCTCCGCAGCCTGCATCATCTGGAAATAAAACAACATTATTCAATTACGAAAACTATAATAGTGATGCAAATCATGGCTCCTAACATACACACACATTCATCTAAACATAGAAGTACACACAAATCACATACAAAAATTTAGTAAGTACAATTCATTCATTAAACTATTTATTTTATTACCTCCGTAAAGCTTTGAAGTCCACCACCACTGGCAGGTGTTGCCATGAAATCTACAGTATTAACCTATTCAACATCCAAAATCAGAAATTAGAATACCATTCATATAACGATGCTATTCACATGTAATATTTATAATTGTTTACTAGTTACATACCTTGACAGTAGATGATCTAGTGAAAAATGCAGGTGGAGAACCACTGAAAACTGCATCGACGCTATGACCCTGAAATTTCATTAAAATCATCAATTTAAATTAGTTAATCTTGTATTTCAAAAATAAAATTTAATAAATTAAATTCAATAAACTTGCTAATATTTACTTGAGTATCAAGGCCGAAAGTCTCACTCAGGAGGGTATCTGTCATCACCATCTGCTTAGCTGTAGATGTAGCCTGTGCACCTGCATCCTGACTGTCCATGGGGTCATAATCATAGGCTGACCCGCAAGCCTCGCAAGTATGCGGTGGGACCCTACTCCTCACACTATCTCCCAACCCACTCTGTGTTGCAGGACCGGCATGCTCTATGATGCTCTGGGTCAAGGCACTAATCGATTGAAGTGTATCGACCTCAACACTCTCCTTCACAATGGAAGGGATAGAAACATGCTCGTGGGCTGGTCTACTGATTACTCGTCTCACTACCCGCTGTGGGTCAAGACGTGCCCCTGGTCTATCTTGTGCTGACCCCCCACCTCTACCCTGGAAGTCCCGCATATCAAAATAGTTTGGCACTTTATTGAAGACAAACTTGCAGTAGAGTTTCCTCAAAAAGTATTGCGGGACCTCATTATTATTGCATGGAGGATGGTCAAAAACCATCCACCACCTCTGCCTGAAATTGTCCCTTATCGCTTGGTTGTTGCACCAATGGATAGGGAACCTCTTGCATGTAATGGGTGGAGGTTGATTTGTTTGTGGGTTTGTGAAAATTGAACACAAGTCTAATTTTGTAATTTGTAATTTTTTGACATCTTGGTATGACAACTTGTTTGCATAGTAATCTCTAAACTCTCTCTTTTTATCCATCCAACTAGTTATTTGCTTGCTAATTGAATCTACATTTGATAACATAGACTCAAGAGATTCGGCAAGCGTGGACCTATGCAAGGTTGAAGTGGAAGGATCTTTCAACCTTGCAATTATATCTTCAATTTCTTTTTTGTTGTTTTCAATTTGCCCCATTATATTATTTTGTGTTCTAGGGGCATGTCGAGGAATGAATGGAGGAGGTTGTTGTTCTGCAGGTATTTCCTCAGGATTTTGTGGATTTTGAGGAGGAGGAGGAGGTGCATTAACATTTCCTGACAAATAATGAAATATACATCAAAAATCAACAAAAACCTACCTATTTAGAAATAAATTCAAACAAAAAAAAAGATAACTCACGTCTTTGGCGTGCTCGACGTCGCGGCGGCATTTTGGCGACGAATTAATAAGCTTTTTGTGTTGATTGGTGTTTTGCAAAATGCGAGCGTGCTTTTGAGGGTTTGGAAGCCGTGGGCAGAGGAGAAAACAAAAAGAAATGAAATTGGACTACTTTTTTTTAATTTATAGTAAGTCATAACACGAGTGCATTATAACGCGCTCACGTTATGACTTAATTTTTTTGAAATTAATTTGGCCACTTTTTGGCCCCCCATCTTCTTGCACTTACCCGAGAGACAATTATTAAAATATGACAAGCATATGATCAAACATTCTCTTTCACATACTAATGCATAACTCTTAAAAGAGTAAATTAAGTTCAGTCACACTCAAGAACATAGTATTTTCTTTCACACAAGGTTCTCATAACTCCATTATCAAAAAGTGATCTCACAAGCATGAACATGACCCTATAAAGGTCACTCAAGTACTCTCATCCACTACAAAGGCTCAAGCCAAGCCTTCAGGACATCAAGAAGGAAAACACACATAAGCAACTTCTAGGCAACCACTAGGGTCTATCTAACCCTGAAAATAATGTGTCCTCACCACACACATGCAATGAAGACATAAACAAAGAAGGCACATGCTACTCACAACATGACAACACACAAGGACCCACACATGATCGATCAAACCAAGCAACACACACTCTAGAGATCCCAATGCTGGAACTGCACTCAAATACCAAATGTAAAGTACACATTCCATACCAAAAATTATTAAAGTAAATAATCCACTTATTTACATCCACTCGAGTAAAAAAATAGATCTCATAAACATTAATCAATAATATCATTAAATATTACAAATCATGTGCTTAATCTAGGTGTTAGCACTATAAAGAATATACAATGTCCATTTGACTTTCTTGCCATAAATCATCCAACAAGGTACAATAACCAAGTACAATAAAATAAATCAAACTCTCCAGTTGCCACGAACCCACATGGTCCTCTTGCGTGCTGAGAGACGGGAACATGGCTCAGGCACTTTTCCACCCAACCATGAAGCAATTACACTTCCACGGATCCCTTCATAACACGAAGGAAACCCAACCCTACACAAAACGTCTAGCAACCTGGAAATAATTGATAGGAGGGAACACCCAATGCAACCTGAAGTCTAATGTGCAAATCTATATAATGATATGCAAATTGTCTCACAACAGGATGTGGCAGAGATATTTATAAATAAAGTTTTGCTAGACAAATATTCATCTATTTCAATGAATTCTTAGCTTAGGCCCAAGCATTAAAATAGTTCAAGGTTCAAATCTTGACAAGAGGAAAAGCCATCTATGTTTGCCCACATTCGACATCCTAGCCCAAGAAGTAACCCCAAACACACAAAAGAGAAACTACTTCCTTTTCAAGCAAACTTATTCTTATTTTGCACAACAAAATGAATTCTCTTTGAAGCAATAATTCTAATGAAAAAGCTTAAGCATATGTTTATTCAAGATACATAAATGAGACATAAGCTGGAGATATCGTAACTCATTCCATTCTTAATTACTCCAAAGAATCTTGTGTCTAGATCTTTTATCACATACTTCTGCCTAGATACATCTACACATTCTTTACTTTTGCTCTATCAACTAGAATACATTTCAAGAAATAAAATCAATAAAGAGCTTCACTTTCAAGATGCATACAAAAACATATCAACTAGTCATAACCTTTATCCCACATTTTAGACATAATTTCTCAAAATAAAAATAAAATAAATAACTCTAAATTTGCCTAACCGCAAGTAGGCTTATAATTCCACTCAATTGAGGTCGTAACAGGGATTTAAAAGAAATACTACTTAACAATATCAAGATTACCAAGAAAACATCATTTACAATGAGGTAAAAGTAGAGAATTATTTAAACATATCCTATGTCTATCACAAGAACCTTTTTTTCTGCCACAGGAATACTGTCAAGTTCACGACAGGAACATAGTTCAGTTCACTATAGGAAAGGTAGATAAGTCTGCTACATGAGTAAATAGCTGCAATAGGAATAACATAAACTATCGCAACAGGAACAAAATAAACTATTACGACAAATTACTAACTACTGTGACAGGATTAAAACTATGACAGGAATACATACAACTATAGGAACAAAATAATCTACGACAGGATTAAGAACTGATGTAGGAACAAAACTGCCTCAAGAATAAATAAATAAGCAATAGAAACATCTAAACTGCAATAGGGATTATTACAACTAAGGAAAATAAAATAAGGATACTCTAAAATCCAATGGAGGTAATTAGAAAAGTATTAGATCGCAGAGGTCCAAATACAAGCCAAAAAAATAAAGATCAACACATATTTTATAGGCCAAAACATTAAACAGGTTGGTTTAGAAAGCAGTTCAGGCCGAAAACTGAGACAGAAATAACATAAACTATTGTGACAAGAACAAATTTTATAATGTTGTGACAAGAATGAATTATGTTGCTGTGACAGGAACAAAAATATTGTTGTGATAGGGATGAATTTATATTGTTGTGATAGGAACAAAAAATACTGCTATGACAGGGACAAATTTATATTGCTGTGATAGGAATGAAAATACTACTGTGATAGGAATGAAAATATTGTTGTGACAGGGACAAATTTATACTGTTGTGATAGGAATGAAAATACTGTTGTGATAGGGACGAATTTATACTGCTGTGACAGGGACAAATTTACATTGTTGTGACAGAAACGAAAATACTACTGTGATAGGAACAAAAATATTGTTGTGATAGGAACGAAAATACTACTGTGACAGGGATGAATTGATACTATTGTGACAAGAATGAAAATACTACTGTGACAGGAATGAAAATACTGTTGTGATAGGGACAAATTTAAACTAAAAAGAAAGGTTCTATTGTAAATTACTAGCAGATCTATTACTATAGGGTCGAACAACATGAAAGATGATTTAATCGTATCAAAACCTTACAAACAAAGGCACAAGTTGGGCAATTGTTTAAAAACAGGCTGATCTAAGATTGACCAAGACAATTTAAAAAGAAGAAGGTAAACAAATTCCTTTCAATCAAATCTCAGACATAATTTTAAGACTAAGAAGATTTCAAGAAATACCCGGATCGATAACCTACTTAACACCTTCTAATTTTGCTATTTGAATTCCGGATGATGCTCCCTGTATTTCCCTTTTGTCCTAGACGTTGTGTGTCATCTCACTCCTTTCCCTTGTTCTATTTCAGTTGTTGAAGGATGATCTCTCACTGCCATATCTATTCCTCTTTAATCCATGAAAAAAAAAAATCCCCCTCTAAAAATAAATTGGTGTTGCATATATAGATCCTCCTTTATTGTTTAAACTTCAGTTCTCTCCAATTTTGTATGCAAAAGATTATTTTATATTTTTAGATTTGGCTAACATGTATTTATTTATTATTTTTAGATTTCCTTATTATAATACATCTATTTTTCATACTCTATATTTATCTTTATTAATACATATTTATTTTAACAAACAAATAGTTATAATATATGTTTATTAATCAAATTATTTAAATATAGAAAAACACTTCAAGTATTTATTAATAAAACAAGTAAACCACTTAAGCAATATATAGTAAATATACACTTTTAATAATTAACAAATAAATCAATTGAAAACAACTCATATTTTTCATTAAATCTAAAGTCAAAAGAAATTATAATTACATGACTAACTTATGCATTCAAATGAACATACTGTAGCAATGGAATCATATTTTATCTAATTATTAAGCATCAATTACACTCATTCACTATATAAAATGCTCAAACAAGACTAGCCACAACATAACGATGCATAAATAAAGCCACTCAGTGATGCAATATGACATGAAACTAAGTGAGTGTGTGCATGCATCAAGTTTATCCATCATGCCAACTCTTTCCTGGCAGCTAGAACATTTCAACCACAACCATGTTCTTGTCTTTGACATTCTTCCTACACTTAGTCGCACTTAGATTTCCATTAATAGGTTAGTCCTTATAATCATAGCCAAAGCAAAATAAAATGTACATCCATAATCGTACCACTAATATTCAATTGTTATATCGACTTTCAAAATCACGCATTTATAACATTAACGACAATTTACTTTTACACACGTGGAATCACTCATAGTAAAACAATCATAGTAAATGTGACCCAATAATCTAAAATAATAATAAAGTCCAAAAAATGAGATGTGACACAATTAATTTTTGAGGGCCCAATTGAGTTGAGGCCGACAAGGTGCATCACATAAGGCAAAGGGCCGACATTCAAATAATATCTTTCAGGGCCAAACTGGCAGGACTCTAGTGCTAGGCGCTAGTGTCTTGGTGATTTGGGCTCTTGAAATGCCAAATATCAAAGGACTTAGTCTTGTTTCTCAAAAAAGGAGTGGAATATGCATATATTAAGCAGACATAAGCATACATGCTAGACCAAGTGATAAACATAGTGTGAAATTGTAAGTGGCATTGACAATTTACGACACTACAAAGGATATGATGAACTGTGATCACTTGAAATAAAATAAAATGTACCCATTTTGTGTGAGAATCCCCTCTATGCATCTATTACAAATAAATGAATAACAAGGTTAAGGGAAGAGCTTACCCTTTAGTTTTAATTGAATTAAAACAACAAAGTTCGTTTACATAATTTATATTTATATATAAAACTATGGTTAGAATTAGGGTTGGGGTTAGGGTTAGAATTAGGAATAGAATAAGGGTTACTATTGCCCTAAATGTTAGGGTTACGGTTACAGTTAGAATTAGTGTTAGAATTAGGGTTAGGATTAGGCTTATATTTTTTTAGAGTTTGGGTTCGAATTAGAAGTTAGGGCTACAATTAGGGTTAGGGTTAGGTTTTAGGTTAGAACTAGGGTTCAATCTATGATTAAAATTAGGGTTATAGTTTGTTTAAAATTAGGGTTAGGGTTAGGGTTACAATTAAAATAGGGTTAGAATTATGTTTATTGTGAGAATTAAGGTTAGAATTGGAGTTAGGGTTACGGTTAGGATTAGAATTAGGGTTAGGGTTGGGATTAGGGTTGGAATTAGGAATAGAATTAGGGTTAAGTAGATCTAGCGGAAGAATTAGGGTTAGGGTTAGAATTACTATCAGGATTAATGTTAGAATTAGGGTTATAGTTACAATTTGGGTTCAAACTAGAAGTTAGGCCTACAATTAGGGTTAGGGTTAAAATTAGGGTTAGGGTTAGGGTTGGGTTTACAATTATAGATAGGGTTAGGATTAGAATTAAAGTTACAATTATGGTTAGGGTTAGAATTAGGGTTATGGTTACAAACATGATTATGTTATGGTTAGAACTAGGGTTAGGGTTAAGGTTAGTATTAGGGTTAGGATTTGAATTAGGGATAGAGTTAGGGTAAGTATTACGATTAGAATTATAGTTAGAATTAGGGTTAGACTTAGAAATAGGGTTAGGCTTAGGATTAGAATTTGGGTTAGAATTAGGGTTAGGGTTTGAATCAGGGTTGGGGTTAGGGTTAGGGTTAGTATTAGAAGTAGTGTTAAGGTTACAATTAGAATTACTTACAATAAGAATTATGGTTAGGGTTAGAATTAGAAATAGAATTAGGGTTAAGTAGATCTAGGGGTAGAAATACAGTTAGGGTTAGAATTATTATCAAGATTAATATTAGGGTTAGGGTTATAGTTACAATTTGGGTTCAAATTAGAAGTTTGGCCTACAATTAGGGTTAGGGTTAGCATTCAGATTCAAGTTAGAATTAGGGTTAGAAATATGGTTATTGTTAGGCTTGGGGATAAAATTAGGCTTAGGGTTATTATTATAACTAGAGTTAGAGTTACAATTAGGGTTGGGGTTAGGCTTCATGTTAGAATTAGGGTTACAGTTAGTGTTACAATTAGGTCTAGAATTAGGGTTACAACTATGGTTAGAATTAGGGTTGGGCTTAGGGTTAAAATTAGGGATAGGATTAGGGTTAACTAAATCTAAGGGTAGAATTAGGGTTAGGGTTAGAATTAGGGTAAGGGATAGAATTGGGGTTATCATTAGGGTTAGAATTAGGGTTAGAATTAGGCTTAGGGTTAAAATTAGAGTCAAGGTTAGCATTACTATCAAGATTAAGGTTAGGGTTAGGGTTATAGTTATAATTTGGGTTTGAAATAGTAATAGAATTAGTATTGGGGTAAGAATTAGGGTTAGGGATAAAATCAAAATTAGAATTATAATCAAGGATTTAGGGTGATGGTTACAATTATGGTTAGAATTAGGGTTAGGATTACGATTAGAATTAGTGTTATAATTAGAGTTAGGGTTGGGGTTAGAATTAAGGTTAGTATTGGCTTGAACAATAGGATTAGGGTTAGGGTTACAATTAGGGTTGGATTAGGGTTTAAGTTAGAATTAGGATTACAATTATTATTACAATTGCGTTTGGAATTAGGGTTGCAACTATGGTTAGAATTAGGGTTGTTGTTAGGGTTAGAATTACAAATTAACTAGATCTAGAGGTAGAATTAGGTTAGGGTTATAATTAGGATTAGAGTTAGGGTTAGGTTTAGAAATAGGGATACAATTATGGTTAGAATTATAGATAGGGTTAGAACTAGGGTTCCATATAGGCTTATGATTAGGGTTAGAATTAGGGTTAAGGTTCAGGTTAGGATTAGAATTAGAATTAGGCTTAGAATTACAATGAGGGTTAATATTAGAGTTATTGTAAGAATTAGGCTTAGGGTTAGGGTTAAAATTATAGTTAGGTTTAGAGTTACAATTAAGGTTAAGGTTAGTATTAAGGTTAGGGTAAGAGTTTAAATTACTGTTAGGGTTAGGGTTACGGTTACGGTTAGGGTAAGGGTTAGGGTTAAGGTTAGGGTCATAATTAGGGTTAGGGTTAGGGTTATAATTAGGGTTGGGGTTAGGGTTACAAAATTACACTTAGGGTTAGGGTTACAATTATGGTGAAGGTTAGTATTAAGGTTAGTGTTAGGGTTTGAATTACAATCACGGTTAGGATTAAAATTACAACTATGTTTAGGGTTAGAATAAGGCTTAGGGTTAGGATTAGAATTAGGGTTAGGGTTATAATTAGAGTTAGGGTTAGCATTAGAATTAGGGTTAGGACTATAATTAGGGTTAATGTTAGAATTAGAGTTAGGGTTATAATTAGGGTTAGGGTTGGAATTGCAGTAAGAATTAGGGTTAGCATAAGGGTTATAATTACAATTAGAATTAGGGTTGGAATTACAATAAGAATTAGCATAAGGGTTATAATTACAATTAGAATTAGGGTTACAACTATAAATATGGTGACAATTACAATGAGAATTAGGGTTAGGGTTAGAAGAATTTGAATGAGAATTAGGGTTAGGGTTAGAATCAGGTTTATGACTATAATTAGGGTTAATGTTAGAATTAGAGTTAGGGTTAGGGTTTCATTTAGGGTTAAGATTAGTATTAAGGTTAGGGTTAGAGTTTGAATTATGATTAGGGTTGGGGTTATAATTAGAGCTATGTTTAGGGTTCAAATAAGGGTTAGGGTTAGGGTCAGAATTAGCGTTAGGATTAGGATTACAATTAGGGTTAGAATTAGGGTCAAGTTTCACATTAGGACTAGAATTTTAATTAGGGTTAGAATAAGAGTTAGGGTTAGAATTACAATTAGGGTTAATGTTAGTATTAAGATTAGGGTTAGGATTTGAATTACGATTAGGGTCAGGGTCAGGGTTAGGGTTAGGGTTAGTGTTAAAATTAGAGCCATGTTTGGGGTTAGAATAATGGTTAGGGTTAGGATTAGGGCTAGAATTAGTGTTAATGTTAGGGTTAGGATTATAATTACAGTTGGGGTTAGGGTTAGGGTTAGGGTTAACATTAGAGTTAGAGTTATGGTTAGGGTTACAATTAGGGATAAGGTTAGGGTTAGGGTTTGAATTACGATTATAGTTAGGGTGAAAATTAGAGCTATTTTTAGGGTTATAATAAGGTTAGGGTTAGAATTAGAGTTAGGGTTAGGATTACAATTAGGGTTGGGGTTGGGGTTAGGGTTAGAATTAGGTTTACAAATATAATTATAGTTAATGAACTTTGAATTAGGATTAGTGTTATAATTAGGGTTAGGTTGGAATTGTAGTTAGAATTAGAGTTAGGATAAGGGTTAGATTTATAATTAGAATTAGGGTTATAATTAGAAATAGGGTGAGAATTACAATGGGAATTAGGGTTAGGGTTATAATTAAATATAGGGTTAAGAGTAGAAATATTATTAAGGTTTGTGTTAGAATTTGAATTATGTCTAAAATTAGGGTTAGGGTTAGAATTATGATTAAAATTAGGGTTAGGGTTAGGGTTCAGGTTAAAATTTGGGTTAGGGTCAGTATTAGAGTTAGGGCCAAAATTATGGTTAGAATTACAGTTTGAAATAGGGTTAGGGTTACAATGAGGGTTAGGGTTAGGGTTAGGGTTAGTATTAGGTTGAGGGTTAGGATTAGGGATAGAATTAGGTTATCGTTAGGGTTACAATTAGAGTTATGGTTAGCATTAGTGTTAAGATTAAGGTTAGGGTTATGGTTAGAAATATAATTACAGTTTGAATTAGGGTTTGGATTAGGGTTAGGGTTAGGGTTAATATTGTAGTTAGGGCAAGAATTAGGGTTAGAATTATGATTATAATTAGGGTAGGGTTAAGGTTAGAATTAGGGTTGGGGTTAGAATTATGGTTAGGGTTAGAATTAAGGTTGGGGTTAGGGTTAGGGTTAAAATAATGTTTTTAGATGTTGTAACTATGGTTGGAATACTAAAGTTAGGGTTAGGGATATAATTAGAGTTATTGTATCCATATTTCTATATCTAACCCTTATTCTAACCTTAATCGTAAGATTACACTTAGGATTGATTTATAAGCCTAATGCTATATCTAACCCTATTTGTACGCCTAATCCTAACCTAATCCCTAAACAAAACCCTAATTCTAAATGTAATCTTCATTCCAACCCTAACTCTAACTCTAATTTTGACAAGTTGTGCTAACATTACACCTAGCATATATTTCTATAAAGATAAATATGCTAACCTTAACATTAATCTAAATTGTAACTATAGCCTAACTATACATGGAACCCTAAGCCTAACCACAATTTGGTACATGAATAAAACATTAAATGTAACGAGATTTATAAACATGACCATAACCCTAATTAGATTAAAACCATGACCCTAATATTATAATATAGGTTAGATATATTATTATAATTATATATTATATAATATAATTATTATAATATTATATATTATACTATAGGTATATAATATACTTTTTGATATTTAATATAATATATAATTATAATATAATATAATATATTATAATAATATATCTAAACTATATTATAATATTATATATAATTTATTATTATAAAATATTATAATAATATATCTAACCTATATTATAATATTATATTATATAATTATAATAATTCTTAAGATATATAATATAGTTAGAATTAGGCTTGCCGCTCCATATGCTACTAGCATACCTATATTTATAAAATATATCTAAAGTACGCCGAGAGATATCTTTCTCGAGGTGCCTATTTTTTAATCAATTTATGACACGTAGGTGGAATAGGCGCCTCGAGAATGATATCTCTCGGCAATTTAGATATATATTTTAAATATAGATATGCTAGTTAATGTCCAAATTAATTAACACTAGAGGTTAGGTATGCTAGTTAATGTCCAAATTAATTAATGCCCAGAAATATACAACAAGGTGTGGAGTGTAATGGCCAAGCATGTTAACAAAACTTTTAATGTCCAAACTAATTAATGCCCAGAGATTAGGTATGCTAGTTAATGTCCAAATTAATTAATGCCCACAGATATACAACAAGGTGTGGAGTGTAATGGCCAAGTGTGTTAACAAAACTTTTATCTCTAATGTAAAATCAAATAAAATAACTTCAAATGGGCATCCTTCATAATGGTTTCCTTATTTGAACGGTCTTGTGGGTTTCCTTATTTTAATGGTTTTCCTTATTTTAACGGTCCACAATTTAATCCAAAAGCATTCAAATGGACATTTTTAGATATATTTGTTTAAGATATCTAGACTAATTAGTCAATAGGCAATTGATTTTCAAATGAACATTTTTAGATATATTTGTTTAAAATATTTAGACTATATTTGTTTAAGATATTTAGACTAATTAACCAATAAGCAATTGCTTGCGCAACACACCCTCTGGTACCATGTGAGTAAGGGGAGGCTGGACCTCGTTACCTTGTGCCTACCATAGGGGCGCTTGCCAATCGAGCTAGGTCCCCCACCCACAAGACCGTTAAAATAAGCAAACCATTATGAAGGATGACCGTCAAATTCCATGTCCGTTGGGGGAATGTAAGTCGGTTGGATAAGCAAGCTGAAACGGACAGATCGAATAACAACAATGTGAAAAGCATTCAACGGGTGTTTCGGCGACAGAGAAGGAAGTAACTTCCATTAAATATGTCGGCGCCTTTACAGCTTGCACACTATGTAAACAGTATAGACAAAATCAATCAGTAGCCTGCACATGCATAATCTCAAAATCTATGAAGACGCCCAGCCTCGAACGTTGCACCTCTCAATACAACCCATATCCCAAATGACAGTTTGACTCTGCTAAAAGCTTGTCCCTGGCATCTATCATTCCAACTTTACTGTTTGAGATTATCTGCTCAAATTCTTGTGTTTGAGCTTCTGCTATTAGATTTTTCTTCACAGATTTTCCTTGTCCAATGATGATAAGAAAAGTGTTCCTTTTGGGCTTAATTCAATGGGCGTTTATAGTAAGCTATGCCGGAAATGCAAATGGTGTCCCAGAGACCTGTGCTGGAATAGTGCCAAGGAAACGGCGGCCCAACATAATGTCTATCAGACGGTTTGGAGCGGTAGGCGACGGCAAAACCCTTAATACTGAAGCCTTTCAGGCTGCAGTCTCTACTATTCGGAAGCTTAATAGTAATGGCGGCACTTTACTTTATATTCCAAGTGGAATTTGGCTTACTGGAAGCTTCAATCTTACTAGTCATATGACTCTGTATTTAGCTAAGAATGCCGTAATCAAGGCTTCTCAGGTGTGGTTTGAACTTTAAGCTACTTCTTTCTATTGAATTCTCAAATTTGGTAGTTTTGATTTCAGTTTAAGTTGCTGGATCTCTAGATTAACGAGTTTGATGATGAACAGGATACAGGGGCGTGGCCTGTGATTAATCCACTTCCCTCATATGGCAGAGGGAGGGAGCGTCCAGGCGGAAGGTATATTAGCTTTATACATGGAGACGGCCTTGAGGACGTTGTTATCACTGGTGATTCTCTTCTCCTGCTTCGCTCAAATACTGAATTTGTTTTGTTTTCTTATCTGTTTTATTTATTTTTGCAGGTGAAAACGGAACCATCGATGGACAGGGTGAAGTATGGTGGAATATGTGGCGAGACGGCTCTTTAAAGTATACTAGAGGGAATTTAGTCGAAATTATGAACTCTAGAGATGTTATGATCTCAAGTGTTGTTCTTCTGAATTCGCCATTCTGGAACATACATCCAGTCTACTGCAGGTCAGTATGGGATTTTACATCTCTGTTCCAGTTCAGGGTTTACTTCAAGCTGGGGTTTCTGAATCTTTTGAGTTTAATTGTTGTTTTGGTGACAGCAATGTAGTGATACGCCGAGTGACCATTTTAGCTCCAGCAGATTCACCAAATACAGACGGAATCGATCCTGGTATGTATGGATCTGAATTATTAAAGAATAATCAGTTTGGCTTAGAAGTAGCCCAAGGATGTTCCGCAGTCATTCCCTTAGATAGGAATTTCAGTGGCTGATGTAGTGGAGTTTTCTGGAAAGTTGCAGATGAGTAAATTTAAGAGGCCTTTATCCTATAACTAGAATACAGAGCACCTATTTGCTACTAAATGGAAAATTCTCTGAAAACTTAGTCATTCCCTTGGATAAGAATTTCAGTGGCTGATGTAGTGGACTTTTCTGGAAGGTTGCAGATGAGTAAATTTAAGAGGCCTTTATCCTCTAACTAGAATATAGAGCACCTATTTGCTACTAAATGGAAAATTCTCTGAAAACTTAGTCATTCCCTTGGATAAGTATTTCAGTGGCTGATGTAGTGGAGTTTTCTGGAAGATTGCAGATGAGTACATTTAAGAGCCTTTATCCTATAACTAGAATATAGAGCACCTATTTACTACTAAATGGAAAACTCTCTGAAAGCTTAGTCATTCCCTTGGATAAGAATTTCAGTGGTTGATGTAGTGGAGTTTTCTGGAAGGTTGCAGATGAGTAAATTTAAGAACCTTTATCCTATACCTAGAATATAGAGCACCTATTTGCTGCTAAATGGAAAATTCTCTGAAAACTTAGTCATTCCCTTGGATAAGAATTTCAGTGGCTGATGTAGTGGTGTTTTCTGGAAGGTTGAAGATGAGTAAATTTAAGAGCCTTTATCCTATAACTAGAATATAGAGCACCTGTTTGCTGCTAAATGGAAAATTCTTTGAAAACTTAGTGCACCCCAAGATCTGCTTCTGGATTGGCAAAGTTTTAAAGGGCATGTAATGCTTTATAGAGCTATCTTGTCTCACAATTAATATCAACCTTGCTGTTTGGCAATACTTTTTATTAAGCAGGTGAGAAAACCCTCACATCTCTTTCCAGCTAAAATTTCTGTCCTTAACAATAGCAGCTCCATTTTTCAAGAGAAGTAATCACATTCCCAATTTTTGGAGGTGCATCAGGATTTCCTTTTATGCACTTTTGAGGTACGTATTATTTCATGGATCCCATTGGCCATTCTGGTCCATTTGTAGACATTAATATCTAAATTAAATTAAATTAAACTGGTCACTTGCAGCAAAATTAAAAGCAGCCAGCCATCCCTATATGAATTATCTGTCCTTCCAAAATTTACACAAAACTTCCACTTATATGTCTCTTTCTTTTAGCACATTATTGAAATTTGAAACCCATTTTTGAGAATAACAGTTTGATTCAGAAGTGTTCCTGTCAAAATTCACATACTACCTGGTATTTGTGAACATAGGACTATGCTTGGGTGCTCTTGTCACTTGAGCTACCTGCTCCGTTGTGGTTCAGGGCATGGCTTTTTGCCCTTCTTAACATTATGATGGCTGCTTCAAAGTGCCAGATGTAGTCAAACAGGATTTATTTTGAAGCAGGGTCATTACTCATGATGGTGCTTGCCCAACAAGGCTATATATATCCATGGCAATTGCTTTTGTTAATGTAGATAAATGAATTGGTTGAGAAAATCAAAATGCTATATATACTAAATGAAGTTGAATTGGGTATGCAGATTCCAGCTCAAATGTTTGTATTGAAGACTGCTATGTGAGTAATGGGGATTAGTAATGAATACAATGGAGAATATTGTTGTAAGGTGTACTATGTGATCTGTCAAATGAATCTACTATTATATTTGTAAATTAAATTTTGTTAGATTAGAAATTGATTTTTGCTTTGTCAAAGGTTAAAATTACATGGGTGACTCTAATCTAGAAATTGGCAACCATGTACTTATGTGTGGTCGTGATCCTTTAATGGCGGCCTTGAACTGTGTCATTATACTTTTTAGAGACTTGTTTGCTTATGAATGTCTAGACTAGGTGGTGCTTAAAAGGATTAAGAGGACCTACCATCAAGAGGGAAAATTCTTGATTATAGTTAAGCCCTATGTACTAATTGTTGGATAAGATTGAAGACATGCCAAGCAAGATGCAACATGCCTATATATATGTCCTTGTGTGTGCAGGTCTCAATGCAATGGTCTATATATGTATACAATGATTAGATGTTAACAAATGATCTAAATGGTCTAGGACTTTGTTTCTTAAATACAACACTCTAGCATTCAAATTTGAATATTTCGTGCATGATTTGATAGGTAATGACTAGTTGAAATCAAGTAGACTTGGCCCATAATTAATTTTGAATTTGGAAAATGGTGGTCAAGGTTGCCTTTATGGCCTTGATCCAAGCTCAAGGTTGCCTTAGTACTCTTAACCTAAGATTGGGAATAAGAAGATTATGGGTTGGGTTGTAGTATTCGGGAATGGAAACTCAAGTTCATTTCAAGTTCAAGATTAATGTGATGTAGTCATGGTTAGGGGTCCCAATGAAGAGATACCTCAGACTGCTAAACCCTCAAAGTTAACACAACAAATTGAGAGCAATGGAGGAAAACATGGAAATAGGCATATGACCTTACAACTTACTACAATTTTCAAAATGGAAAGATTACAAAAATCCCAAATGAGATGTCAACAATGAATGACTCTTTAAAAGCACATGTCATAGTAATTAGTCTTTTCTTAGGCTCGGCTTTGCATACTCTTACTTTGGTTTCCCCCTCCCTCCGATCACCTCAATAACATTGACCAAGATACGAAAAATTAGAGGAAACAAATGGAAGTTGAATCATTCATCTTCTTTCTCAACCAATTGCTCATTCTTGACTCTGCATCTACCTTCTGTTACCTCGTCATGAGTTTCCTTGTGACACGACATCTTTTCTCTTCATAAGCATGTGTGAATAGCAATGGTTGTGCAAGATGTTGTTGACCAAGTGAGCGTGCTAGCGTGCAAGCTACCTATTATGCATAGTTGTGATAAGGTTGAACTTATGCACCAAACTTTCATCAGTGGGTGGTCTTCATTTTATACATTTGTGCCTAGTGCATGAGCCTCAACATCAACACAAAGATCTACTTTTGTGTAAGGTTTCAAGCTTTTATTGCACTACACGACTGTGTGCAAGGTTTTGTGCAAGCCATTTATTCTTCTAGTCTATTTTTGGTTGATGTGGATTGTTCATGCACCTAGATGTTCCAACATCATACAACTTGAGTAAGTGAAATGAACCAT
Organism: Cunninghamia lanceolata; assembly: GCA_027924645.1. Lineage (NCBI taxonomy): Eukaryota > Viridiplantae > Streptophyta > Pinopsida > Cupressales > Cupressaceae > Cunninghamia > Cunninghamia lanceolata. The sequence continues at coordinate 15,724,686 of BSBN01000508.1, read as the reverse complement.
GAGCTCTTTCTCATGCACATTATATTAAGTTTACTATTGATTTTCCATACTTAGCAAGTTCAAATATGCTCAACCATGTTGCATCTTGAACTCCACAACCCTTACACTTGACTAGGTATTCCTTATACTCATTCTTTCATGTCTTCTTGATTTTGGTATCTATCACCCACTTAATCTACTCTCATACTTTCTCAGACAATTCTTGTCTCTAATCCACCTCTCCTAAATTGGTGTTGTCATTTTCTTCACCAGGTTGTCCCTTAGTGTAAGGGTACATGTCTACGATATTGAAGATCTGCTACTGGATTGGCAAAACTGTAAGGGCATGTAATGCTTTATAGAGCTATCTTGTCTTACAATTAATATCAACCTTGCTGTTTGGCAATACTTTTTATTAAGCAGGTGAGAATAACCCTCACATCCCCTTTCCAGCTAAAATTTCTGTCCTTAACAGTAGCAACTCCATGTTTTAAGACAAGTAATCACATTCCCAATTTTTGGAGATGCATCAGGATTTCCTCTTATGCACTTTTGAGCTACGTATTATTTCATGGATCCCATTGGCCATTCTGGTCCATTTGTAGACATTAATATCTAAATTAAATTAAAGTAAACTGGTCACTTGCAGCAAAATTAAAAGCAGCCATCCCTATATGAATTATCTATCCTTTAAAAATTTACACAAAACTTCCACATATATGTCTCTTTCTATTGAAATTTGAAACCCATTTTTGAGAATAACAGTTTGATTCAGAATCAAAGTGTTCCTGTCAAAATTCACATACTACCTGGTAATTGTGAATTTAGGACTATGCTTGGGTGCTCTTGTCACTTGAGCTACCTGTTCTGTTGCATTCTACTTAAACATCATCCACTTCAGTGGTCAAACAATCAATACTAATTTAACACTTCATCTACACTAAAAAGTGGTAAATATTTGTTCTATTTTTATTGGCCAAAATTGACATTTGACTATTGAAGTGGATGATGTTTAAGAGTAACCACTCCATTATGGTTCAGGGCATGGCTTGTTTTTCTTCTTGACATTATGATGGCTGCTTCGAAGTGCCAGATGTAGTCAAACAGGATTTATTTTGAAGCAGGGTCATTACTCATGATGGTGCTTGCCCAACAAGGCTATATATATCCATGGCAATTGCTTTTGTTAATGTAGATAAATGAATTGGTTGAGAAAATCAAAATGCTATACTAAATGAAGTTGAATTCGGTATGCAGATTCCAGCTCAAATGTTTGTATTGAAGACTGCTATGTGAGTAATGGGGATGATGTAGTAGCCATAAAAAGTGGCTGGGATGAATATGGAATAGCATATGGGCGCCCAAGCTCCAATATAATAGTTCGTCGAGTAACAGGCACCACTACAGGCTTTTCAGGCATTGCCATCGGCAGTGAGACTTCAGGTGGCATCCGTGACATTCTTATACAGCATGTCAACATTCTGAACGCTGGAACTGGCATTAGACTCAAAACCAATGTGGGTAGAGGTGGCATCATTACTAACATTACAATCTCAGACATTTACATGGAGAATGTGAGAACAGCAATCAGATTCTCAGGCAATACAGGGGACCATCCAGATGAAAGATATAATCCTCTGGCCCTGCCTGTGGTGACGAACATTGCAGTGAAGAATGTTGTGGGCAGAGGCATTGGTAGCCTGGGCTCCATGGAAGGTCTCAAGGGATCTCCATTTCAAAACATATGTTTGTCAAACATTATGCTTCAAGGAACTGGTAAAGAGCTGACATGGCAGTGTGAGGACGTGGAGGGGTCTTCAATTGGCACTATCACTCCTCCTCCATGTCCACAGCTCAACCGCCAAATGTCTTCTTTCTGTCGCTCATCTTATCTACGCAACCATTGATTCTTTATATATATCACTTCATTCTTTAGGCTCTTAAACGAGTACGTTAGGAATCTTCCCACATTTTGTCCGGTCTTCCATGCAGCTGTTAGCCAGTCTTTTATTTGATTTAACCCCAATTGAAATGCTTTTATTGTATTCTCGGAAAATTAATTTTAAGATGCACATTTTTAATTTAAGTAGGACAATTTCTTTTGTTGAGAATTTTTATAACAAATTATATGTGTCAAACATTATGCTTTGAGGAGTTGACCAGGACTGGAGGGGACTTCAATGGGCACTATCACTCTTCCACTTCTACAACTTAACTGTCAAATGTCTTCTTTCTACTACTTATCTTATCTACACAACCATTGATTCTTTATGTCATTTCATTCTTTAAGCACCTAGACGAGTACTAGTTAGGTATCGCTGTAAATTTTGTGTGGTCTTTTTATTTGATGTAACGGAATTCTCTGTTCCTCCGTATTATAAGGATTTTTTAGTCTTAAAATTAATTTTAAGGTCACTTTTTTCAAATTTTTTGAGAAGTTTTATAATAATTTTAAGTTATCTTTGCAACTTATTGATATTAGGACTGTAAATCTAAGTTGTAGGAATAATCAGTTTTTTTGGTTTAGAGTTAAAATATTTGAGGGGTATTCACTCTACCAAATTTTCCTATGATACATCCTATCCCTTAGTTGTTAGTTCATAGACTTTTATATGTAAGCATTATAGTGCTAGGAAAATTCTCACGCCCTTAAAAAAATTCACACCGGAAAATTTTCTATAGGTGTATTCCTTGAACCTCCTATAGATGCAAATGCTTATTACATTTTAAGAGAATATAAACCTTGATGGCTGACATAGTAAAAAAACATACCATCAACCTTAAAAAAAAACATACCATCAACTTTTAATAAAAGACAATTTTCAAAAGAAATAAGTTTTTCAAGGGCCCCAAACATACATATAAACATTGACGTACAAAGAATCCGACTCGTTTTTACAACTTGGAGACTATCCATGAGAAGATATTAGGATTTCTCCATGTGGCGCAGCTCACAATTTGTCAGGCGAATATTAAAACCAATTCTCTCTAGTAGAGAGACGTGTTGATAAGTATAGGGACAATGTGCTAGATTCTCACGAGGAAAAATATTAGACATATTAAAAAGGAAAGTGGGCCAAACACTAAAGTTATTCCGATGGTTTAGATTGAAGGAATATAAGATTTTTAAACGTGGAAAGAAAGTAGGAACCCAAGGTTTCAATAATAAATATCTAGGTTAATTAATTACTCTAGTTAGCTATATAAGTTGAGTAGACAAGTATTAAAACATATATTGAAATTGATAGAGGGATAGATATTATTAGTTATGTACAATGAAGAATATTGTTGTAAGGTGTATTATGTGATCTGTCAAATGAATCTATTATTAAATTTGCAAATTAAATGAATCTATTATTAGATTTGTAAATTAGATTTTGATAGATTAGAAATTGATTTTTGCTTTGTCAAAGATCAAAATGTCTTATACTTTTTAAAGACTTGTTTGCTTATGAATGTCTAGACTGGGATAGATATCTTAAATACATCTATCCGAAAGACACCTAGAGATATTAGTCTCTAGGTGCCTATCTATTCTCATTAACAATTTCAATATATAGGCGCCTCAATAGTGATATCTCTCACCTTCTTTTAGATAGATGTATTTAAGATATCTATGCTAGTTATAATTTTTAAATAGAATTAATTCTCATAGTAAAAATCTAAAACAAAGGTCATTAAATTAAATATTAATTTTCTTTGTGGTTTTTAAAGATTGAAGAACTATAACCCTAGCTCTCATTAAACTAAAATAAAGTAATTTACCTTGCCGTTATTTTTCTTTGTGGGGTGTAATTAATCCTCATACTAAAAATTTAAAACAAAGGTTATTAAACTAAATATTAATTTTCTTTTAGATTTTAAAGATTGAAGAACCTAACCCTAGCCTTCATTAAACTAAAGTAAATAATTTACCCTTCCATTAATTTTCTTATTTTTCTTTGTGGGATGTAACAGCAATTCTTACTTCAACAATTAGTTTTTAATGGAATAATTTTCAATAATACATACAAAAAACTTAATTATAATTTTTTAAATGAATTAATTCCCATAGTAAAAATCTAAAACAAAAGTCGTCAAATGAAATAGTTAATTTTCTTTGTGGTTTTCAAAGATTTGTTTATGCAAGAAAAATATTAAATAAATTATAATTTATAGGTTCAATAATTTTTATTTATTTTAACGAGCAATAAGAGTAAATTCATTTTGCAAAAAAAAAAAAGATTGCTAAACCTTACCAATTAAACTTCTCTCCTTATTGATTAAATTTCTTCTCTCAATTCAATTTTCTCTATTTTTATTTGATTTGATTTTTCATAAATTTATGTTTGAATACTACTTATATTTATACACATTATTTTATTGGCTTTATTTTTATGTTCATTGATTTAATAAAACTATGGCGGCTATATATTTATAATTATTTAAAAAAATATGTGTCATCTCTTAATGCCACTAGATAACTCCTCTTGGTATAATTCTTTTTATATGTTGGCTCTTTAATAGTTTAGTTTTTGTTAGCACACTCACGCCATTACACTCCACCCCTTGCTGCCACTGTAGTTATGCCTCTCGGCGTAACTAGGTGGTGCTTAAAAGGACTAAGAGGACCTACCATCAAGAGGGAAAATTCTTGATTCTAGTTAAGCTTTATGTACTAATTGAATGATGCTTGAACAAGATTGAAGACACGTCAAGCAGGATGCAACATGCCTATGTATATGTCCTTGTGTATGTAGATCTTAATGCAATGGTCTATATATATGTATGCAATGATCAAATGTGAACAAATGATCTAGGACTTTGTTTCTTTAATATAACATCCTAGCATTCAAATTTGAATATTTCATGCATGATTTGATAGGTAATAACTAGTTGGAATCAAGTAGACTTGGGCCCATAATTAATTTTGAATTTGGAAAATGGTGGTCAAGGTTGCCTTTATGGCCTTGATCCAAGTTCAAGGTTTCCTTAGTACTCTTGACCTAGGATTGGGAACAAAAAGATTATGGGTTGGGTAGTAGTATTGGGGAATGGAGACTCAAGTTCAATTCAAGTTCAATATTAATGTGATGTAGTCATGGTTAGGGGTCCTAATGAAGAGATGCCTTAGACTGCTAAACCCTCAAAGAAAAAACAACAAATTGAAAGCAATAGAGGAAAACATAGAAATAGGTATAGGACTTTACGACTCACTACAACTTTCAAAATGAAAAGATTACAAAAATCCCAAATGTGATGTCAACAATAAATGACTCTTTACAAGCACGTCATAGTAGCTAGTCTTTTCTTAGGCTCAACTTTGCATACACTTACTTTGGTTGCCCCCTCCCTCCGACCCCCTCAATAACATTGACCAAGATATGAAAAATTAGAGGAAACAAATGGAAGTTGAATCATTCATCTTCTTTCTCAACCAATTGCTCATTCTTGACTCTACATTTCCCTTTTGTTACCCCATCATGAGTTTCCTTATGACACATGACATCTTTCCTCTTTATAAACATGTGTGAATAGCAATGATTGTGCAAGATGTTGTTGACCAAGTGAGCGTGCTAGCATGCGAGCTACCTATTATGCATATTGTGATAAGGTTAAACTTATGCACTAGACTTTCATCAGTGGGTGGTCTTCATTTTACACATTTGTGTCTAGTGCATGAGCTTCAACCTCAACACCCTCAACACAAAGTTCTACTTTTGTGTAAGGTTTCAATCTTTTATTGCAATTACACTACACAACTATGTGTGCAATGTTTTGTGCAAGCCACTTATTCTTCTAGTCTATTTTTGGTTGATGTGGATTGCTCATGCACCTAGATGTTCCAACATCATACAACTTGAGTAAGTGAAATGAACCATGAGCTCTTGCTCATGCACATTATGTCAGGTTTACTATTGATTTTCCATACTTAGCAAGTTCAAATGTGCTCAACCACGTTGCATCTTCAACTCCACAACCCTTACACTTGACTAGGTATTCCTTATACTCATTCTTTCATGTCTTCTTGATTTTGCTATCTATCACCTACTCAATCTACTCTCATACTTTCTCAAACAATTCTTGTCTCTAATCCACCTCTCCTAAATTGGTGTTGTCATCTTCTTCATCAAGTTCTCCCTTAGTGTAAGGGTACATGTCTACAATATTGAAGATAGATGATATATCTATTCTTTCTAGCAATTCTATCTCATTTGCATTTTTTGTAAATTTCCTCAATACTCTACATGGTCCAATTTTATTTTATTTCAACTTTTTATAAATTCCTTTTGAGAACCTTTCCATACACAAAATTCTAAATTTATTTTCATACAAATGCACTATTTGTATTGCACATTACTCTTCTCCAATTATATATGCACCTGTCAATGCACCACACATGTACTTTGCAAAATATTCTACTTCTATGCTTCTCCCTTTTGCTCCTTGGATATCACATGATTCTACAACACCTCTTGGAATTTTCCCATAAATAATTTGGAATGGGGTCCTTCTAATCCTTTTGTTTATTGAGTTTTTATAAGTGAGATTCACTTATGCCAAGACTAAGTCCCATAGTCCAAGCTTCTCTCCCACTAGAGATCTCAATAGGTTTCAAAGGCTCTGTTAACCACCTCTATTTGACCATCCATCTAGGGATGATACATTGAACTAAACTTTAACTCAATGTTCAACTTTTTCCACAACATTCTCTAGAAGTGTCGCACAAACTTGGTATCTATGTCAAATATAATGTGGAATGGAAACCTATACAATCTTATTTTTTCCCTGAAAAATAAATTGGCCACTTATGTAGTATCATTAGTTTGTGTTACTAGACACAAAATGCGCCATTTTGGAAAATCTATGTGCTACAACAAAAATAGAATCATGGCCCTTCTACATTTTAGGCAATCCATGAACAAAATCCATGCTCAAGTGCTTCCATGGTCTCTCAAGTACTAGCAAAGGTTGATACAAAACCATATTCTAACTTTTGCCTTTTTCCAATTGGAAAATACTACACCCATCTACATATTTTCACACACCTGCAGATATGCATGGCTAAAAATACCCTTCACTTAGTTACACCATTGTTTTATAAATGCCAAAATAACCAACCAACCTACCACCATGCTTCTCCTTAATTAAATTCTTGCACATTGACCCCCCTAAGCATACATAATTGTGCCTCTTTGAACAATACACCTTCTAGTAGCAAATAATCTAACCAAAGTGTTATATTTGCATCCATGGGTTTTGTGCATGCCTTCCATGCTTATTTGAAATCTTCAACCTCCATGTACAACTCCTTCATGGAATAAAAACCCATGACCTCCACATGCATCTTAGTCAATAAGATACATCTTCTACTTAGTGTTTTGACAACTCGATTATATTGCCCACTCGTATTTTTCAAGACAAATGAGTAACTGCAAGAATTTCACCTATTTCATGTGTCTCTAATTTAGCTTACCTTGACTATTTATGAATTGTAAGAATTATGGTTTGTGTACAACACAAACTCTTTTGGCATGAGATAGTGTATAATTCTTCAATGCTTACACAATAACATATAACTCCTGATCATAAATTGAATACTTCTTTCATGCATCATTTAGTTTCTCATTGAACTATATGTGACAGGGTTACCTTCTTGACTCAATATGGTTCCAATGGATACTCCACTTGCGTCACAATCTACTTGAAATACTATTGAAATCAAGCATCAACAATACAAGCTACTTCGTCACCTTCTTCAAATTCTAGAACCCATATTTAGCTTCCATAATTTAAACAAACTCGTTCTTATCACCCCTCATCACCTCTAGGATAGGTGCACAAATTCCATTGAAATTTCTTATGAGCTTCCAATAGAAGCTCACCAATCCATGAAAACTTTGTGCTTCAAAAGCATTCTTTGGATATGGTCATTCAAGGATAACTCGCCTTATCAAGATCAATGTTCAATCCTTCTTGAGATATCACAAATTCTAAGTACACCAACTCTATCTTTATGAAACTATATTTCTTCATATTTACAAGCAACTTCTCCTTGCACAAATGTTGTAACACTTGTCTCAAGTGTGATAGATGTTCTTCCTTTGACATTCTAAAAATTAGAAGGCCATCTAAATACACAATAATAAAATTACCAACAAAAGGCTTTAGCAATCTATTCATCAATCACATTAATGTGCTTGCTGTGTTGGTTAGACCAAAAGGCATAACCATCCACTCATATAACCCATCCTTCATTTTGAAAGTAGTCTTTCATTTGTCACCTTCTCTAATCCTAGATTGATGGTAGTTGCTTGTTAGGTCTATCTTAGTGAAATATCATGCTCCACTCAAGTAATCCATTAAGTCATCTATGTGCGACAATGAGAAATTGGGAATCCATACTTAATGGTGTTTTTTCTAATGGCTCTAAAATCAATGTAGATGCTCCACTCTCCTTTCTTTGACACTAGCACAATAGGTACTATGCACGAGCTCAAGCTTTCTTTGATTAGCCCCTTTCTCAACAATTCTTCAACTTGCTTCTTCACTATGACAAACTAACCTATATGTTGTGTTTGCAAATTGGATATGGGAATCAAATTCATCCTACGACTTATTTTGTACATGGGTGGTAAACCATTTAAAATATCCTTTGTGAAATATCCCTGATAAGGATATTGGCTACAACTCTGATTTTTATTTTGAACTATGATATCTTGCAATGTATACCATGAGCTATACCACAAACCTAGTTCTGATATGAAAATGATAGCAACAAAGATAGATACAATAGTATGTTCAAATTAAAGATTTGAACAATCAGACTGATATATATATTATTAGAGACAACAATATGTAAATGAAAACAAGTTTATTATAACAAATTGACCTGCCTATGGTATTGTGCTATCAAAGAATGTCTCTAATGTTGATTGCAAGTCTTAAGATCTGACTGTGATACCATTGCTAAAACAGATGATAAGTTAACTTCAATGCCTGAGCTAACTAGCTTACAATTAGTATATACAATGCCACTGCAGATGGCTACCAAGGGAAGTTATCTGAATGCCGAGAGAGACTATACGATGCCAACTTTCCAAGCTATCGCTGACTCAAGCAAGGCTCTCTATGGAAAGTGTCAGGGTCTTGAATCCTTTTGAATCTTCAACACTAAACTTTTTAATGATTTTCCATGAAGTTCGCCTCCACTTTGTCCTCAACTATACACATAGATCCGACTGGAAAGGTGATATCTTTCAGTGGCACCTATGATAGATTATTGATATGCAACTATCTACCAATCCGCAGTTTAGCCAATTCTTCTATAACCACGGTGATGTCTTCTTGAGTCCACGAGTTCCTTGAATCACAATATCTCTTTGTTTGCCACCGTCGAAACTTCAGTCCATGTTATTTCTGTGTGCTACGACCTCAGCAAATGATATCACTTAGTGGAACAATGTTTATATATGACGGATCTGTGAATGACTTCAATACGATACAATTTTTGTTACATCCCTAGTTTTGTCTTGCTATACTTTTACTTTTTACTTGGACATAAGTAAATTTATTATGATGTTTAGATTAATGACAAGGAAAAGTATGCATTATATTGAATGTCATTTATTGAAATTATAGGAATGATTATGTTGTTATCGATTTAATATTCGTAATATGAGATTTGATTTATTATTTGAATTAATTGAATAATGATGCACTGATCACATATTGTTTGGTTACAAGTTGAAATAGGATTATAGGTTATCAGATGACTCTCGGAGAAAAGAGAGAGAGAGTATCTTTCTAGGAGAGAGATATGGACCTCAGGTTACGAGTGGTTTATTTGCTAAACCGAGTTATAAGTGTTTAACGAAAATGTGAACCAATGTGTCGTAAGAGGTAAGCCTTGTCTTGTTAGTTTACTTCTGAACCAAATCGATAGGTAGTTGATATTGTTTTCAAATCTTTCTAAGTCGTATTAAGTTGTCTTAGTCATAAGAAGTGTTATTGATGTCATTTGAACATGAACTATGACTATTTACGTTTAATGTAAATATTATGACGTTATTATCGTAAAATGATTCTCGTATTTTATTTAGTCTCTTGACATATTATAAACGATTCTTAATAGTTAAGACGATTTCTAGTTAAGAATTTGTGATTATTGTCCACAGATTGTGATGGGGAGACAAGTTCAACCCAACCACATTATCCGTATTTCTTTGTTTTTAATATTATTATTTGTATTGATTAAACTATAACTATAAGTATATTTGATGAAATCAAATATATATATATATATATATATATATATATATATATATATATATATATATATATATATATATATATATATATGCCTTAACATCGTAAGAGGATAATACCTCTTAAATGAGTTGAAGGTAGTGATGAAGTCGTTGGCTATATAATAGTAAGCCTTCATTAATATAAGAGGTGGGTCGAACCACACATATCTCTTGATCATTAAAGAGATCAATTTTTTTTAATAAGAGCATCGGCCTCATCCTTATGAGGATGAATGTAATACTAACTACCCAATCAAATGAATCCTGAGGTAGCCGTCTCTAATCAACATTTTTTCATTTGCTAGATAATCAATTTCAGTTTGGGACGTAGTCACTGATGTCTGTTATGGTGCAATTAATATTGCAACTAATTTATAGTTGAGGGACGAATGGGGGGCAACTCTGTAGGAGTCATGCCCAGTTCTATTTATTAAAAATGACTCACTTGAGTCGGGCATAGATAAGAAAAAAGGAGAACAAGATTAGAACACAGGGAGAGAATAGAATGGAATAGGAGAATCAAAATGCATTGAGGAAGAAGTGATCGGGCTAGAGACATGAGGGAGTACGCAATGATAAGGCGTCAGCCTGTGTCTTATATGCATATCTCTGTCAACTCTTGAATTCATTATATTTTAGGTATTCTTCGATTGTATATTTGATATTAATGAAGGAAATTGATTATTATATCTTAGGAAATACACCATAGTTTATGGCGAGATAAATCCCCTAATTTATATTGTGTGACAACTGATAACCAATAAGCTTCAACGTAGGAAAAACACAGATAACTCTTGAGGAATCTAGGTTGATTTATCTCTGTATTTAATGAGATTTAGAATACAAATTATAAGGTGGACATTGGTAGTACAAGTGAGTACATCTTATAGTTATAGAATCGACCATTTGCTATTTATGAGAAACAATTTATCATATCAACTGCTTAGCATGAAGGATAAAATGTCCATCATAGTGTAAGATTGTTTAAGCTATCATTTACATTGAAAATAGATCACCTATTGAATAAGTTTGTAACTAGTCAATAGAATGATTGTGAGTTAACAAAACAATAGGCTCTCGAGTATTGTAGAGATGAATGAACTTTGTTATTATACTATCAACTTGAGCCATATAGTATTGAGGTAATAATGATTTAATATATTGTCTTGATTAGACTATGTGTGTGTATATATATATAACAGAAATTGTTATCTATTCTTGGGAACTAGATTCATGGGAATCTTTAGTAAACTATTGTATCACATCAAACGAGAATAACTTAGAGATACTATGGAAGATAAAATAAGGTTCTTATGAGAATCCATTAATGTCTATTTGTCTTCATTATTCACATTATCCTTGAGAAGATCCAATACAATGGAGTAGACTTAATCTACTAAAGGATGACCTTGTAGGAAAGGCATATTGGGTATGTTTTGCTTTATCACATTAGTAAAGGTATTTGACAAGGGTTAATATCTATTTTAAAAGAACTATAGTGTTCTTATTCTTTGGTTGAATTAGCCATAAGTCAATTATGAATCTAGGTTGCCTAGATAAGAGATAAGGATATATAGCATTATTATATTAGCCATGGGATAATAGGTTAACCCTAGAGCTAATTATGAACTAACAGTATAGTTTTGTCATAAGGACTTATTAAAGTCTAAAGATATTGTTATTATGACTCATAGATTAAACTATTACACGATTAGGGTTGGTAAGAGATTTAAACTGTGAGAATATGATAGTATCCAAGTCGAGTAGGGGTGGGTGAACAAAATGACTATGTTCATTATGAACGATATTGATATTAAAAACTTTGGCCAAAGTAATGCATTTGTTTTTTGCATGCATTTTCAGTTCACTGTATTCGGATTGCTCATCCTATTGGAAATCATACTTAGCTAGAGGGTATCTAGGGTTGTATGGTTGATAGAGTTGAGTAGAATACAACATTATGTACTTGGGAAAGGCAAATTACCACTGGTCACCTAAGGTTTATATTCCTCATGAAGGGTAGAGCCACTTCCTATGTGGAAGATGTGTGGGAGACCGCCGGTTTGTGGATGGAGGTAAATCACTGGAAAGATGCTCTTTCTTCAAGCAGGAAACATGCCGGGACTTGTGATAAAGATGTCAAATATTCAGAAGTAGTATTTAAATCCAAATTTGTAAATGCAATGGATTTACATTTGTAAACACTATAAATAAGAAAGACAATATGGTTTATTGTATTTTGTAAAAAGAAATCTTGTAATTGTAGTTACTTGACTATTTGTAGAATAAAATTTTTTTTTTCTCTATCTCATTTTTACCTTGTTAATTTACTCTATGGTAAAATTCTGGTTTTACTATGTTTTTAGAACGAGGATGTTACATATGGTATCAGAGCTATGAGGATCAACATTAGGGCTTATGAGACCACTATGCTTGCATGTAGTCAACATTATGCAGTTAGCTAATGTTTGAAAATTTCTATGCCAGGATGGTACGTTTTAAGAAGATAGAAAGAAAGTCTATTAATTCGAGTCAACGTTTCCTTAAAGCAAAAAGAGAATGTGAGGCCATTATCAAAACCTTTGAGGGAACCAATGATGAGAGTGACATTTGGTTAAGTGATACGAAAACTCTAGTGATTACCTTAACTTGAATCAAGCGAGTGAGAAATGAGTACTTGGAAAGGGTTAAAGATGAGGAAACAACTATGGTTAGGCGAGATTCCCTCATACCCTCAACTGTTGAGATCATAGAAGTTAGTTTCGATAGAAAGTCAGAGGGTTATATACCTCGAGATTATGTATCTAAAAATGAGTTTGAGGGATATAATCCTCTTGAGCATGACTTTTGAAGTCATTTCTTGTATAAAGAGGAATACTCTTTACTTTTGAATGAAATAAATAAAAAGAGTTGTTTTAGTGCCAAACTATTGTTTAAATTGAGTATTATGTTTAGATTTAATGGGTTACATTATAATCTTGAACTAATGGACAACTCAATATTCTCAGGTGTGAGAAATCGATAAACATGGTGCGGACAAGAACTAACCAAGGAGAAAGTGAAGAGGAAAACCACCCGCCAAATAATAAGTTGGACCAAATCATAACCATGCTTGAGGAAACCAAGAAAAGATTGGGTGATTTGGAAAAGAAGGTGGATGGTAAAGGGAATACTAAGGGAGGAGGTGAAAACTCTCATGGTGAAAGTGGAGAAAATCATGAAGATCAAAGTACGAGTACCGAACCTCATAAAGAGGAAAGGGATAGATTGAACTTGGAGCTCTCAAAGGATATGAAGAAGGTTGTTCCACAAAAATTTGATGGGACAGAAATCGAAGATGCTACAAAATCTTGGTTAACTGAGATGGAAAAGTACTTTGAGATAAGAAATTACTTAGAGGTGACCAAGGCAGTATGGGGAGCATTCCAACTGGCAGGAGAAGCATCCACTTAGTGGATGAATAAAAAGATGGAATTGAATTTAAGCTCTCTAAGGGTAACTTGGGATGAGTTCATGAAACTTTTTCGTAAAAGATGGTTACCACAACTCTATTTTGATAAAAAACTAACTGATTTTCAGAATCTTCGACAAGGAGATATGACATTGGTAGAATATGGATAAAAATTCACATGACTCCTGAAATATGTTCCATAGTATCAAAAGGACGAGAGATTTAGGATCAGAAAATTCATCATGGGCTTAAATTCTCAAATTGGTGGTGAAGTGGATGTACATGGTCCCACAACAATGGATCAAGTGTACGAGAAGGCGATTAAGCAAGAGCAAAAGCTAAAACCCATCTTGGCTTATTGTGATAGAAGCCGCAAGAGGTTTAATGGAACCTTAACAATCAACCCTACAAGAAAAGATATGAAAAGAGCTATGATAACAAGAGAAAAGATAAAGGACCTCAGAAGAACAAAGGTGGATCTGGCAATGAGAAGAAGAATGGCAACTACAAAAGAAACGAGGATAACAATGGGAAGACTTTAGATAAGAAAAGACCCATTGGAGGATGCTTTACTTGTGGGGGTGACCACTATGCAAATCATTGCCCTAACAAGAATCAAAATGGTCAACAAAGAGGTACTACACTACCTACTCAACAAGAAGCATTCTAGCAAAGGATTCATGCATCTCTCGACAATCGTTAAGCGGAGTATCAAATCACACCCATTGAGATGACAGGTACTTTGTTTGGAGTCCCTATATCTATTTTGATTGATATAGGAGCCACATAAAACTCTATTTCTCCTAGAATTTTGAATAAATTTTCTAGAAAAGATGGTTACATGTCCAAACCTTGGTCAGTTGAATATGCTAACCAATCTAAGGCTCAAGTAGAGCAATGTTTGTTTGAAGCCAAGATTGATCTCCCTAGTTTCTCAACTAAAGTAAACTTTTATGTAGCTCCCTTAGGTTCCTATGATGTAATCTTAGGAATGAGTTGGTTATGGAAACATAATTATTTTTCAAAAATAGTTGAATGCTTAGATGATTTGGGAAATCTAACCCAATTCCAAGGGATTCAAAGAGAAGTTAAAATCAGAACTATCTTTACCAAGCAATTAAAAAGGGCGAGAAGGAAAGGTTGTCAGTTGTTTGCAGTCAAAATTGAACAAGTGGAGGAAGGGGTAGAAAATCCTAGTTTATCTTTTGGGGAAAAGTATCCTTTTCTTCAGGAATTTCAAGATGTGTTTCCAGAAGAACTTCCAGGATTGCCTCCCAAAAGGGTTTTTGATTTTGCTATTGACATTAAACCAGGATCTGAGCCTATATCAAAAGCACCCTACCATATGACAACAATAGAGTTAATGGAATTGAAAGCACAATTACAAGAATTGTTGGCAAAAGGTTTAATCAGACCCAATGTTTCACCTTGGGGTGCTCCAGTTATTTTTATTAAGAAGAAGGATGGAACCCTTCGTTTGTATATAGATTATCGTATGCTTAATAAAGCAATGGTGAAGAACAAATATCCTTTGCCACGTATTGATGATCTTTTGATCAGATGCATGAAGCTGCTGTGTTTTCAAAGATTGATTTGCGATTAGGATATTATCAGTTAAGACTGAAGGATAGAGATATTCATAAGATAGCTTTTAGAACCAAATATGGACACTATGAGTTCACAGTGTTGCCATTTGGCTTGACAAATGCGCCTGCTGCATTCATGAATCTCATGAATAGTATATTCAGAGATTGTTTGGATAAGTTTGTTTTAGTCTTTCTAGATGATATACTCATTTATTCTAAGAATGAAGAAGAACATCAACACCTGCAAATAGTTCTGCAAAGGTTAAGAGAACATAAGTTATTTTGGAAACTATCTAAGTGCACATTCTTCCAGAAGGAGATTCAATACTTAGGGCATATTCTATCAGCTAATGGAATATCTGTTGATCTTGCAAAAATCACAGCTATTCTGGATTGGCCTGTACTAACAAATGTACATGAGGTGCGTAGTTTCATGGGCCTGGCAGGCTATTATAGAAAGTTTGTTCTAAATTTCTCCAATATTGCTAGTCCAATCACTTCCTTGTAGAGGAAAGGAAAGAGATTTGAATGGACAGACAAATGTCAGGAAGCATTTGATCTTTTAAAGGAAAAGTTAACTACAGCTCCAATCTTGAAAGTTCTTGACCCTGAAGGACAATTTAAGGTAATTACAGATGCCTCGAGAGAAGGATTAGCAGGAGTGCTTATGCAAGATGGAAGAGTCATAGCATATGAGTCAAGGAAATTGAAATCTTATGAGAAAAATTATGCCCCGCATGATCTAGAATTGGCACCAGTAACTCATGCCTTACAAATGTGGAGACATTATTTGTTGGGAAAGACTTTTGTACTTAAATCAAACCATCAAAGTCTTAAGTATATTTTCTCTCAACCGCATTTGAATGCTTGACAAAGGAGATGGTTAGAATCGATATCTGACTATGACTTTGAGATAAACTACATGAAAGGAAAAGAGAATAGAGTAGATGATGCTTTGAGTCATAGAAGACATATAGCTACTATTATTTCTATTTGTGGAAATTTCAAGGATTTGGTGTTGTAGAATTTGTCTAGTGATGAGATTTATGAGTAGGTTTAGCAAGCTCTGAAAGATAATCCTAGAGATCCTAGATATGATGGTTTTCTATTTGAGTTAGATGGACTAATGAGGTATAAAAATAGAATTTATGTTCCAAATTCAGATGGATTAAGGGATCTAGTATGGAAATAAGTTCATACTGCACCATATTCGGGACATCCAGGAGTGACCAAACTCCTAGCAGATGTTAAACCTCTTTATTTTTGGAAAGGAATGAAGAATGATGCTGCAAGATTTGTAGCAAGCTATTTAGAATGTCAAAGGGTAAAAGCAGAGCATCAATACCCTGCAGGATTGTTGTACCCACATGATGTGCCAGAGTGGAAATGGCAAGTTATTAGCATGGACTTTGTTCAAGGTCTTCCTATGTCAAGGAATAGACATGATGCCATTTTAGTGGTGGTTGATAAACTCACAAAGGTAGCACATTTCATACCAGGGAATTTGACTGATGGAGCACCTGTGTTAGCTCGTAAATTTGTGCAAGAGGTGTTTAGATTGCATGGCTTCTCTGAAAAGATTATCTTGGATAGAGATGCGCATCTAATGTCAAGGTTTTGGCAAACTTTGTTTTCTGTGCTAGGGACTAAACTCAATGTGAGTACAACTTACCATCCTAAAATCGATGGGCAAACTGAGAGAGTTAACCAAGTCTTGGAAGATTTGTTGCGTATGTATTGCATGGATCAGCAATATAAGTGGGAAGAATACTTACCACTTGTGGAATTTGCTTACAACAATTCCTATCATTTCGCTATTAAGATGGCGCTATTTGAAGCATTGTATGGAAGAAGATGTTGAACTCCTATAAGTTGGGATAAGCTAGAGGATAGGATTAGCATCGGACCAGAAATGCTAGCTAAAATGGAAGAGAAAGTAAAGCTGATAAGAAAAAGATTGGCAGAAGCCAATGATAGACAAAAGAGCTATGCAAATGCAAAGTCTGTACCAAGATAATTCTCAGTTGGAGAAAAAGTTCTTTTGAGGGTTAAACCTCAGAAGAGTTCTATTAAGTTTGGGAAGTCTTCTAAGTTAGCCCCTCGATATGTGGGACCCTTTGAAGTACTAGAAGTAGTCAATCCAGTTGCCTACAGAGTTGCTCTACCACCAGCCTTATCTAGAATGCACAATGTTTTTTATGTGTCTTATTTGAAGAAATATAATGCAGGTAATAATCATATTTTGACTTGGAATTCTTTACAAATGCAAGACCCACGGGTGGTCATGATCGAGCCACTCAAGGTGTTAGAAACGCGCAAGCTCCGCTTGCGTAGCAGCTCGACGTCTTGCAATGCAAGGTCCAATGGGACCAATATGCTGAGGAAAATGCTACATGGGAGGATAACCATGACTTTTATCAAAAGTTTCCTAATTTATTTAAAAATGTTACCAGTTGAAAACAATGAACTTGCTTTTTAGTTACTTTTTAATACCTTATATCATCGGGGATGATGAATCTTTAGGGGAAGGATATGTTACATCCCCAATTTTTGTCTTGCTATACTTTTACTTTTTACTTGGATATAAGTAAATTTATTATGATGTTTAGATTGATGACAAGGAAAAATATGGATTATATTGAATGTCATTTATTGAAATTATAGGAATGATTATGTTGTTATAGATTTAATATTCGTAATATGAGATTTGATTTATTATTTGAATTAATTGAATAATGATGCATTGATCACATATTGTTTGGTTACAAGTTGAAATAGGATTATAGCTTATCAGATGACTCTAGGAGAAAAGAGAGAGAGTATCTTTCCAGGAGAGAGATATAGACCTCGGGTTACGAGTGGTTTATTTGCCAAACTGAGTTATAAGTGTTTAACGAAACTATGAACCAATGTGTTGTAAGATGTAAGCCTTGTCTTGTTAGTTTACTTCTAAACCAAATCGACAGGTAGTCGATATTGTTTTCAAATCTTTCTAAGTCGTATTAAGTCGTCTTAGTCGTAAGAAGTGTTATCGATGTTGTTTGGACATGAACTATGACTATTTATGTTTAACGTAAATATTATGATGTTATTATCGTAAAATAATTCTCGTATTTTATTTAGTCTCTTGACATTATAAACGATTCTTAATCATTAAGACGATTTCATCTATTTAAGAATTCGTGATTATTGTCGATGGATTGTGATGGGGAGACAAGCTCAACCCAACCACATTATCCGTATTTCTTTGTTTTTAATATTATTATTTGTATTGATTAAACTATAACTATATGTATATTTGATGAAATCAAATATATATATATAAATGCCTTAACATCGTAAGAGGATAATACCTCTTAAATGAGTCGAAGGTAGTGATGAAGTCGTTGGCTATATAATAGTAAGCCTTCATTAATATAAGAGGTGGGTCAAACCACACATATCTCTTGATCATTAAAGAGATTAGTTTTGTTTTAATAAGAGTGTCGGCCTCATCCTTATGAGGATGAATGTAATACTAATTACCCAACTGAATGAGTCCTGAGGCAACCATCTCTAATCGACATGTGTTCATTTGCTAGATAATCGATTTCAGTTTTGGACTTAGTCGCTGATGTCTGTTATGGTGCAATTAATATTGCAACTAATTTATAGTTGAGGGATGAATGGGGGGCAACTCTGTAGAAGTCATGCCCAGTTCTATTTATTAAAAAATGACTCACTTGAGCTGGGCATAGATAAGAAAAAAGGAGAACAAGATCATAACGCAGGGAGAGAATAGAATGGAATAGGAGAATCAAAACGCATTAAGGAAGAAGTGATTTGGATGGAGACGTGAGGGAGTACGCAATGATAAGGCATCGGCCTATGTCTTATATGCATATCTCTGTCAACTCTTAAATTCATTATATTTCAGGTATTCTTCGATTGTATATTTGATATTAATGAAGGAAATCAATTATTATATCTTAGGAAATACACCATAGTTTATGGTGAGATAAATCTCTTGATTTATATTATGTGATAGTTGATAACCAGCAAGCTTCAATGTAGGAAAAACACAGATAACTCTTGAGGAATCTAGGTCGATTTATCTTTGTATTTAATGAGATTTAGAATGCAAATTATAAGGTTGACATTGGTAGTACAAGTGAGTACATGCTATAGTTATAGAATAGACCATTTGCTATTTATGAGAAACCATTTATCATATCAATTTCTTAGCATGAAGGATAAAACGTCCATCATAGTGTAAGATTGTTTAAGCTATCATTTACATTGAAAATAGATCACCTATTGAATAAGTTTGTAACTAGTCAATAGAATGATTGTGAGTTAACAAAACAATAGGCTCTCAAGTATTGTAGAGATGATTGAACTTTGTTATTATACTATCAACTTGAGCTGTATAGTATTGAGGATATATATATATATATATATATATATATATATATATATAACAGAAATTGTTATCTATTCTTGGGAACTAGATTCATGGGAATCTTTAGTAAACTATTGTATCACATCAAATGAGAATAACTTAGAGATACTATGGAAGATAAAATAAGGTTCTTATGAGAATCCATTAATGTCTATTTGTCTGCATTATTCACATTATCCTTGAGAAGATCCAATACAATGGAGTAGACTTAACCTACTAAAGGATGACCTTGTAGGAAAGGCATATTGAGTATGTTTTGCTTTATCACATTAGTATAGGTATTTGACAAGGGTTAATATCTATTTTAAAAGAACTATAATGTTCTTATTCTTTGGTTGAATTAGCCATAAGTCAATTATGAATCTAGGTTGCCTAGATAAGAGATAAGGATATATAGCATTATTATATTAGCCATGGGATAATAGGTGAACCCTAGAGCTGATTATGAACTAACTGTATAGTTTTTTCATAAGGACTTATTAAAGTCTAAAGATATTATTATTATGACTCATAGATTAAACTATTACATGATTAGGGTTGATAAGAGATTTAAACTGTGAGAATATGATAGTATCCAAGTTGAGTAGGGGTGGATGAACACAACGACTATGTTCATTATGAACGATATTGATATTAAAAACTTTGGCCAAAGTAATGCATTTGTTTTTTGCATGCATTGTCAGTTCACTATATTCGGATTACTCATCCTATCAGAAATCATACTTAGCTAGAGGGTATCTAGGGTTGTATGGTTGATAAGGTTTAGTAGAATACAACACTATGTACTCGAAAAAGGTAAATTACCATTGGTCACCTAAGATCTATATTCCTCGTGAAGGGTAGGGCCACATCCTATGTGGAAGATGTGTGGGAGACCATCGGTCTGTGGATGGAGGTAAATCACTGGAAATATGCTCTCTCCAAGCAGGAAACATGACGGGACTTGTGATAAAGATGTCAGATATTCAGAAGTAGTATTTAAATCCAAATTTGTAAATGTAATGGATTTACATTTGTAAACATTGTAAATGAGAAAGAGAATATGGTTTATTGTATTTTGTAAAAAGAAATCTTGTAACTGTAGTTACTTGACTATTTGTAGAATAAAAGAAAAATTTTCTCTATCTCATTTTTACCTTGGTAATTTACTCTATGGTAAGATTTTGGTTTTACTATGTTTTTAGAACAAGGATGTTACAATCTCCTCCAGAGCTAGCACCAAGGTCATGGATATGAACAGTTGCCTTAATGCTATGATGGATCCCTTATGTTATCGACCCCTTCCCCTTAGTGATATATATTATACCAATGAAATTGGCACTATCTACAAATCTCCTATGAGTTATGCAATGACGGCTTCAGTGAATGCCACCTAATAATCTTGACCAAATACAATCAAACTCCATGATTTCAAACTCCATGCAAGCTCTAACAATTCAGGAACTATCTCTGTTGATTCGACGGCACTACTTGGAGATTCTTCATATGATGTCAAATCCTTCAAATATTTACCTTTAATCGAATCCTTTTCCTAGAGATGGATGGCTATAAGGATTGTAGATTCAACTGTGGGGACCACTCTCCACTATCAAACAGTGACTGTATTTGTTAGAATTTGTCTCCCTTTGAACAACTTAAAATCACAAATAAACCCCACAAATGCAAAGTACTTCAATATTTAACTAGAAATTACTGCAAATATTGAAACAAACACTAGAGATATAAATATCGATCTAATGCAAATTTATATTTAGTCATAAATCAATAAATTTGCAAAAACCCTTTGTCTGAAGTAATATCTTCAAATCTGTATAAACTTTATTCCAAATCTGCATACATTGTCGTCAATGACATACAATGATCAACAATGAACTCAAACCCACAGAAAACTTAGAACAACACTTTGGAGCACAATTGTGAAACTGAAAATGATTTCACCTCTACAAATCACCAAGGGAAAATCTCCTCGGCTCAGCAAATGCAAGGGAACATCACCTTGTCAATCAGCTGAATACAATTTGTCAAAAGACACAAACCCAAAACCAAGTATCTGAAAAACATTTAGAACATACACAACAATGACTCTCATGTCTTCTTTTAAAGCCCTTACATCAATTAGGCCCAGCCTAATTTTATTAAATGCAAGTTTATGTGTACACAGTCACACTTAACCTTTTTAAATGCTTGCACTTGCACTTTTTAAATGTGTGTGTACAATAACACTTTAATTTATACAGTGTTATAATACCGACTTAAGTAACTTAAAATAAAATAATAATTTTATAAAGCAAATAAAAATACTTTATAAAATTAATTTACAATTAAAACATTTTTATGTTACTTCAAAAATGGGGACATGACAGCCCTCCCTTCCCGACATTGCTTGTCCCCAAGCAATGGGAAGAAAAAATAAACTCAATCAATCCCTGGATCCCAAATCCAGTGAGGCTCCTCAAGCATGCTCAACTTCATCTCCTCAAGGCTACTGATGAAGAAGATCCTAGGACCACTTCTGCTATCGGACAATGTAGCAAACACATCCATGCTCAACTTCCAATGACACATCCATACCATGAAGAAATCAATCAACTAAAAAATGAAGATGCTAATGTCAAATAATGAGCCAACATAGCTGAAAATCCCTCCAATATGGATGTCTAGCTCAAACAAAGGATGGATGTCAAACATAAGTGCCAATGAAAATGTATCCAATCTTGATACCTTGCTGTCATAAATCAAATCAACATTATGCAAACTGAAAATGTCATTCAAAATGACATACAAAGTATTATCTTCAATGCATGAAGATAGGGAATCATCATGAAACCATTTGCCAACAAGAAAATATAGATTCCCATCATGATAAATTCTTTCATATGCTGCTGTTCCAAAACTAAAATCACCTTCTTCAATGTTCAACAATGAAGAAAAATCATCAACCCATGGAGAAAAAACTATCACATCATCCACACATTCTAATAAACAAACATCATCACAGTCATGAATAGGCTGATTTAGTTCACCACATAGAACTAATGTATCAAACAAAACTGAATTCTCTTCATCACCATTGTGATATTTATGCACATCATCATTGGCTACCCCAAAATCATCAATTTGAGCTGATTGCAAAGGAAGAGGACTGCTGTCCTCAAACAAATCAAGGATTATATCATGCCATTCAATCACATGTCCTCCATCAAAGGTTAGTCCAACACAAGGAACTTCATATGCATCACCTATGTCTTCATGTGAATCACATACTTCATGGATGATCATGTCCTCTTTATCATCATGAAGTGTCATGAGTTCTTCATGTGAATCGTCTTCCTCATGGATGATCTTTGTAACAAAGACTATGTCTTCTCCTTGCATGTATGATTGAATACCAATAGTATGCCCTTCATAATTGATTGTAGTCTTAGGTTCATGCTTAAATGTATTATCATTTTCCACCTCTTCCACATCACCTGTCTCCATGTACTCTTCTTTGGACTTGACCTCATGTGGCTGGAGTGAAACTGTGTTAACTTCTCTTCTAGGGATGCTAGTTGATGGTTGGGTGTCCTCAGTATCCGACGAGTCTTCATCATACCAAAAACTCTTGAACTTCATGTGGTCTTTGAAGCTAATTATGTTTTGCACATACCTAGGAAGAGCATCATACTTGTTTATCAAGGCTGTGAATTCTTCTTCTATAGACTTGTCCATTGTATATGATCTTCTTTCCTTCAAAAAAGAACCCATAGGCTGGCAGGACGAAGGCTCTGATACCACTGAAATATCCTTGATAAGGATATTGGCTATAACTCTGATTTTTATTTTGCACTATGATATCTTGCAATGTATACCATGAGCTCTACCACAAACCTAGTTCTGATATGAAAATGATAGCAACAAAGATAGATACAATAGTATGTTCAAATTAAAGATTTGAACAATCAGACTGATATATATATATATTCTTAGAGACAACAATATGTAAATGAAAACAAGTTTATTATAACAAATTGACCTGCCTATTGTATTGCGCTGTCAAAGGATGTCTCTAATGTTGATTGCAAGTCTTTAGATTTGATTGTGACACCATTGCTAAAACAAATGATAAGTTAATGCCTGAGCTAACCAGCTTACAATTAGTATATACAATGCCACTGCAGATGGCTACCAAGGGAAGTTATCTGAATGCCAAGAGAGACTATACGATGTCAACTTTCCAAGCTGCCGCTGACTCAAGCAAGGCTCTCTATGGAAAGTGTCAGGGTCTGGAATCCTTTTGAATCTTCAACACTAAACTTTTTAATGATTTTCCATGAAGTTTGCCTCCACTTCGTCCTCAACTATATACACAAATCTGACTGGAAAGGTGATATCTTTCAGTGGCGCCTATGTTAGATTATTGATATGCAACTATCTACCAGTCCACGGTTCAGCCAATTCTTCTATAACCACGATGGCGTCTTCCTGAGTCCATGACTCCCTTCAATCACAATATCTCTTTGTTTACCACCGTCAAAACTTCAGTCCACGTTTATGTGTGCTATGAGCTCAGCAAATGATATCACTTAGTGGAACAATGTTTATGTATGACGGATGAATGACTTCAATAGGATACGATCTCCTCTAGAGCTAGCACCAAGGTCATGGATATGAACGGTTACCTTAATGCTACGAGGGATCCCTTATGCTATTGACGCCTTCCCCTCAGTAATATATATTATACCAATTAAATTGGCACTATCTGCAAATCTCCTATTAGTTATGCAATGACGGCTTTAGTGAATGCCACCTAATAATCCTAACCAAATACAATCAAACTCCATGATTTCAAACTCCATGCAAGCTCTAACAATTCAGTAACTATCTCTATTGATTTAGCGGCACTGCTTGGAGATTCTTCACATGATGTCAAATCCTTCAAATATTTACCTTTAATCGAATCCTTTTCCTAGAGGTAGATGGATATAAGGATTGTAGATTCAACCGTGGGGACCACTCTCCACTATCAAACAATGACTGTATTTGTCAGAATTTGTCTCCCTTTGAACAACAACTTAAAAATCACAAATAAACCCCACAAATGCAAAGTACTTCAATATTTAACTGGAAATTACTGCAAATACTGAAACAAACACCAGAGATATAAATATATATAAATATTGATCTAATGCAAATTTATATTTATTCATAAATCAATAAATTTGCAAAAACCCTCTGCCTGAAGCAATATCTTCAAATCTGCATAAACTTTATTCCAAATCTGCATACATTGTCGTCAATGACATACAATGATCAACAATGAACTCAAACCCACATAAAACCTGGAACAACACTTTATAGTACAATTGTGAAACCTGAAATGATTTCACCTCTACAAATCACCAAGGGAACATCTCCTTGGCTCAGCAAATGCAAGGGAACATCATCTTGTCAATCCGCTGAATATAATTTGTCCAAAGACACAAACCCAAAACCAAGTATCTGAAAAACATTTAGAAAATACATAACAATGATTTTCAGGCCTTCTTTTAAAGCCCTTACATCAATTGGTCCTAGTCTAATTTTATTAAATGCAAGTTTATGTGTACACAATCACACTTAACCTTTTTAAATGCTTGCACTTGCACTTTTTAAATGTGTATGTACAATAACACTTTAATTTATAAAGTATTTTAATACCGACTTAAGTAACTTAAAATAAAATATTTATGTTATAAAGCAAATAAAAATACTTTATAAAATTAATTTATAATTAAAACATTTTTAAGTTACTTAAAAAATGGGGACATGACACTTTGACATTATATCCTTATATTTACCCAATATTGTTTCACTTTGCATGACATCTCTTCTTCTACAACTTTTACACTTACAACTTGCATAGGCTTAGGCATGAGTGCAAACCATACTCTCTCCTTCTTGGCTTCCTTTAGGAATTGATTTCTTGTCACTTACAATATTTGAAAGCTACTCTTCACCTCTACACCACTGTCCTTCAAAGGATTCACAATATACTTCTTACATACTCGCTCCTTCTTGGCTTCCTTTAGGAATTGATTTCTTGTCACTTACAATATTTTAAAGCTACTCTTCACCTTGACACCATTGTCCTTCAAAGGATTCACAATATACTTCTTACCATCCTTCCACATGGTATAAGTATTTGGTCTTCTGTCATGTTGATCTTTCCTATCAAACTAGTAAGGCCTACCCAAAGACACATGGGAAACATTCATTGGCATGATGTCACATAGGACTTTGTCTTTATATGCACCTATCTAAAAATGGCCTTACATTCTTTGTTCACTAGTAACTAATGTTCCTTTAATAACCAAGACACCTCATATGGATTTTGATGTTCAAGCCTTTTCAGACCAAGTTTCTCTACCATCTCATTGGAAACAATATTGTGAGTACTATCACTATTTTACCTTGTAACACTTACCTCTGAATTTACAAATGGTTATGAGGAAGTTCTTCCTCTACACCAGTGCACTTTCTTCTTTTGCTAGCTTCAACAATACTCTCTTCGTATCATGAGGGCTTCACCATACTTAAGTTTTGTGCGATTGATTGATGTGCAACTTTCCATGTTAGCATATGCAACATGGTCACTAGCCTCTATTTTATGCACAATGTTGTTATGTCATGCGTGTGGACACTTGAATGCTCTATGTCCAACTTCTTCAAGTATGAAACATATTCTAGAGAAACCTCTACCTTATCTACTTCCTCTTCCTCAAAAGGAACCTTTTCCTTTTTGAACATGCTTATAACCATGAAATGAGCTCGCTTCTCCCTTGTTCACTTGCACTGACTCTATTTTGTCACTACACATCATACCTCCTTTCTGCATGCAAACTTACCTTTTCCTTTGTGACATTTTATTGCTTTACAAATGACCTTTCTTCTACCTTCAGCATACACTAATAAGCTTATTTCAATGACTCTAGATTGATTATACCAAATTCATCCTAATGGAAATCTGTAATCCATTCACATACATGGAGACTTTATCTCTACCAACTTTTACATGACTAATGTGAATAGTAAATCTATAGAATTCTTTGATATAATCTTTGACACACATTTATTTTATCCTAGGTTCTACAATTTTCTAAAAAGATTTATCTCATGGTCTATAGGCAAAAACTTTGTGTTTAACTTGGAAACCATTCGAGGATTAGGACTTAGCTTCATGTGTGTTTGTTTAGATTTTTGTCAAAGACTATTGCTCTATGACCCAAATAATGTTTTATGATTAGATATGATGTTACACCTAACATATTGGGGGTTGAATTGTTCCCTACTTTGGTTCATATCTACAACTATAGAAATGAACCTTTCCCATGGATTCAATCTGTGTGAAAAAGTGAATTGTGTACTTCTAAATGATTGGAACCTATTCAATTCGCTATTTATAATTTGTGTGGAAATAGGAAGTGTCAATGAACACCTTTGCGAGTTTGCTAGTTGTAACATAGAAAATTGCATATCCTTGCAATTTCACACTATGTTTTGGACCCGCTTTGGTGTCCATATCCCCTAGTATGTTTATAGGCTCATTTAGACCTTTTCTTAGCCTTTATCCACCCATGGAGCTATGGTCACACCTATATTCATCCTTTCTTAAACCTCTTTTTTGTAAAATCAATCTTCTGCTACATTAACCTCACCTTTTCCTAGTGAATGGACCTTTCAAGAGCCATAGCTACTTGGGTCACGCCAATGCAACATGTGGATGTCCGCATGACTTGCTAGTGTCCACCAACTTCCTATCGTATGGCAACCATTTCTAGAGTGTTTTGCCACCATGCTCTATGTTCAAGTCTTTAATAACCATCTTGATGTGAATCCAAACAACTACCCTTGGCCTTGGACCTTCTATTTTTTCTCTCATGACTCATTTTAAATGGATCTCATCAATCTATCAATTTTTTAAGCTCTCTATCAATCTTCTGACACTCTTTTGCTCATACAATAATATTCTCTTTGGCTATTGGCATCCAATCTACATTGTGAACTTACAGTAGAATCTACAAGCTTTCTTTGAAGGCTCCTTAGCACTTTTCATCCTATTGGGGTTTGTCCTTGGCATTTTACCTTGCATGAGGTGATTGTGTTCCAACCTTCTTTATTTTTGTTACTATTTAAAAAATCCATAGTTGTGTTCTAGGCACCTC
The DNA here is from genome assembly GCA_027924645.1 of Cunninghamia lanceolata. Classification (NCBI taxonomy): domain Eukaryota; kingdom Viridiplantae; phylum Streptophyta; class Pinopsida; order Cupressales; family Cupressaceae; genus Cunninghamia; species Cunninghamia lanceolata. Next base: position 15,696,757 of record BSBN01000508.1, on the reverse strand, counting down.
TTGGGTTTTCATTTCCTTTTGTCTAATCTCTCATACACACTAATTTATTGTTCTTTGTAGACTTAAGAGTAATATTCATAATTTTTGTCATTGTTTTTAGTCCTATATGCACTTAGGATAAGAGCTCATACTTCTATTTCAATCTCTTTATCATTGGTTGTCCATGGACATTGAAATACCAAGAGGCTTGACCACTCTTGGCAAACCCCCAAACAGCCCCAAACTTTTCTCTTGTTCTAGCTACAGGTTTATTGGAGCTCTTAACTGCACGGGGTTTGTAGCTTCTCTTTTCCTCTTCTTTGTCATTTCTATTTTCATTTCAATAATGCATATTTCATTTCTGTATCACCTAAGTTTCTGTTGTCATTTTTTTTTCTTGCTATGTAGAATGACCTCAAGATTCTAGATTGAAAGTGATATTTTACTAGTTGCCAGTATGTAGATTTTGCAAGGATGACATCACATTGTGTAGACATTTGCGTGTTGCACCAACATCCTTGCTAGTTAGCTCCAAATTTTAGTGCCAAGTTCCTCTTTGCTTTTTATTTACAGTTCTGAAGTTATTTTGTCAAATTTGCATTTCAAATTTTGTAGATCAACATCTTTTCCATTAGCATTTATGTTTTAGCTTAGTGAAAATCAACATTTTGCAAGTTAAAGTATAGTAGGATATTTTAGTTTAAATTTGTTATTTTTGGTTACAAAGAAACAAATTATTTTCTTTTAAATAACTATTTTCATCCTAGTGTGGTGCCTTGAAAGCATTTAACTTGGAAAATGTATTCTTAGTTAAATCAAATATCAACATCACATTTTGGTGAACTCGACGTGCTTTATTTCTATTCTTCTTTTGTAGTTTACCTTTTCACATTTTGGTGAACCCACCTTTCATCTCTTCTAAAACTTTTCTTCATCATTTCATATTGTGTTTTGTGAATTGCATTGTTTCATCCTTTTATGAGCTTCACAACCCAATCCCTCTATTCTAATAACATTGTTCAAAGAAGCTATAGAAATTTGAGAATGACCCACTCTTGAACCGTTACTTACCCTATCAAAACCACTCTCAATTTTGTCAATTTTTTTTTATGATCTAGCTATAACAACTCTTCCAATCTTACCAAATTCTCCTACAACTACTTATCATGACGTTGATATAGCCTTTAACCATGAGGCCACTCTTCGTTATGGCTCTCAAACCAAGGTGCACTAGCTAGATATGCATCTCACTAATTTTAAGACACACCTCAATGATACTAAGGTAGCCTCTAACACGATTGCACCTATCATTGAGGCTCTTCATGGAATTATACATCATCATCATCCTGAGGGTCACGATGCTTTATGGGGGATAGCTCTGATTATGAATAGTGATGTTTCCACCTTAGTAGCTACTCGTGAGCAGACTTAAGACTCGCATTCTAATGGATGTCCACTTTGAGTGTTCACAAGTCTATCCCCACACATGTGGCCACTTCCACTACTCATGTTGGTAATGTGGACTCTTTTCTCTTCTAGGATATGGAAAAATCCTATTACTTCTTATGGGTTTGTTCCTCCATCATAACCCTTGCTATTCATTTTTTTGCAAGCCAACTCACTATCTCACAACCTTTACCCTTGCAACCATTGAAAGGAAGCTAGGTGTGCGGAAATCGCTTCCTACACTAATCTAATGAGGGGAGAGCTATACAAATTCAATTTAATCCTTATCACTACAACAACATACAACATCTAACAGAGTTATTACAACAATACACAAGAACCAAAAAGAAGATAGAAGAAGAGAGACAAAGATATACGGTGGGGAAAACCCTTATCAAGTGAAAAACCCCACACTCATAAACCTACATAATGTATTAACAAATCTGAAAGTTGTTTACAATACACTTGCAATGCAAGCTTCAATGGTCTTTGACACTCGTTTCTGGAGTCAATCCAACAGCATAATAGTACCTGTAAACTTGTGATACAAACTCCATCTCCAAGCACCTGTTTATATAGAAAATACAAGGCAATATTGGACCTATCTTGGGATGGGCGTCCAACATGGATTCATGGACCAAAACCCACACCTAAGGACACTTGGTCAACATTGTAGAATGTGCTTGACACTTGTCCACAACTCCCATCCCAAAGAGGTTACCTATTTCCAAAATGGGCTATGACAGATTCTCTTACGACACTTACGATCGTCATAGAATCTGTCATAGCGGTTACAACTTACAACTGTAAGAGAATCTATCATACACATGCTATAAATAGCATATTCCCTTACAACATGTCATATTCCACCTTGGGATGCCCAAATATGCCTTATTCAAAGATGCTTCATGATACATGTCCTTACCTATCTTACAAACTTCTATTTCTGACTCTTACATGTCATATATTCTGTCATAGGAATCCGTCATAACCGTTTCGGTCAATATTCCCTTACACACCATGGAAGATGCTGACACATGGAAAAATGCTCCTACCAAAAAGTGGGTTGACTATCTCCTCATGTGAGGAAAAAAATACAAGTTGTCATATTCCATGTAGGATCGACACATCACCGTGCCGCATCCCACAATATGACAATATGGAATTTACAAATATTTACAACATAGGCAATTAATTAATAAATACAAACATAATAAATACAAGGAATTACCAAGGTTGAGACACCTTAATTCCCAACATTCTCCCACTTGTCAAACACCTTGTAAGAGCTAATAGAAAAATAGGATTTAACTGCTATAGGCCGAGATACCCATAGACTCCGAACACCATCTGAACTTCTCTGTGCCCACTGGTTTTGTTAATGCATCTACAACATTTTTCAAAGTATCTACCTTCTCCAAATTTACCTTTCCATCCTCTACCATGTCTCGTACGAAGTGAAACTGAACATCAATGTGCTTTGTTCTAGCATGGAAAGTTAGATTCTTCTCAAGGCAAATTGCACTCTGACTATCACAACTGATCGTGATCTGACCTGCATCAACACCAATATCTAAACACAATCTCTTAAGCCAAATGGCTTCCTTACAAGCATGATTTGCTGCCATATACTCAGCTTATGTCGTGGACAAAGCAACAACAGGTTGTCGCTTACTCATCCAACTAATAGCACCACCAAATAGTGTAAACACATAAGCACTGGTGGATCTCCTGCTGTCAATGTCACCTACCCAATCTGAATCCACAAGTCCATGAATATCAACAAAATGTAGAGGTCCTAAAACATTACCATGATAGAAAATGGAATACTCAAAAGTACCCCTCAGATATCTGAACACTCGCTTAACTGCATCCCAATGAACTCATCCAGGATTAGCCATAAATTGACTAAGGACTCCCACTGCTTGGGCAATGTCTGGTCTTGTGTAGACCATAGCATACATCAAACTGCCAACAACACTAGCATAAGGTACTTTGCTCATGTCCTCCACCTCACTAGGAGATTTTGGACAATCCTCAATAGACAATTTTGTCCCCAAAGAAATGGGAACACACAATGGTCTACAATCTGCCATGCTAAACCTATCCAACATAGTCTTCACATACTTACTCTGGCTTAACCAAAGTTTTTTGTTGGTTCTATCTCTTCTGATTTCCATTCCTAGAATGTACCTAGTTACCCCTAAATCTTTCATTTCAAACTATGCTGACAACTAAGATTTAAAATTAGAAATCATATTTTTACCCTTCCCAATGAGCAACATATCATCAATATGCAGTGCAACAATGAGAATATGATCACCATCAAATTTATAATACACACAGTGATCTGATTTTGATCTCACAAATCTAATTGACAACACAAAGGCATCAAACTTCAAGTACCATCTCCTAGGGGATTGCTTCAAACCATACAAGGACTTTTTAAGTTTGCAAAACAAATTTTCTTTACCTTTCACCATGTAATGCTCTGGCTGTGACATGTAGATTTGTTCCTCCAAGTCACCATGAAGGAAAGCTATCTTCACATCCATCTGTTCTACCTCCAAGTCATAAGCTATTGTGAGAGACAATAGGAATCAAATGGATGTCAGCTTGCAATGGGAGAGAATATCTCACCATAATCTATACCCTCCACTTATGAATACCCCTTCGCAACCAATCTGGCCTTATACTTCTCAACACTGCCATCTGCACCAAATTTCTTCTTGAACACCCATTTGCATCCAACGGGTTTCGGTCCAGGAGGCAAAGGTACCAAGTCCCAGGTTTGATTCTTTTCCAAAGAAGCCATTTCATCCTCCATGGCCTCCTTCCAAGAACCTGCATCTTTCATGTCCATAGCCTCTGATATAGTTCTAGGTTCATCACTATTAGTAACCAAAGCATAAGCACAATTAGAATCAAGCAATGTAAAACCAAACCTTTCAAGTTGCTTTCTTATCCATGTAGACCTCCTCAAGAGCTAAGGTTGAGGTTCAACTTCTTCATCTGAGCTTTCAGAGCTATCAAAGCTCTCCTCATCATTAGGTCCAACATTGTCTTTCTGTTCAGTCTTCTCAGGGGTAGCAGGAAACTAAACAACATCCTCTTTCTTTACTATTTCTTCTAGCTGCAAAATAGTGGAAGGTGTAAGCTCTCTAAAGATGACACTTCTACTATACAACACTTTTTCAGCCATGGGGTCCCAAATCTTGTATCCTTTCACACCGACACCATAGCCAATGAAGATACACTTAACAACCTTGTTCTCCAACTTTGACTGCTTCTCCCTAGGCACATGTGCATATGCCTCACAACCAAAAACACGAAGATACCTTATTGAAGGCTTTCTAATAGACCGCACCTCCATGGGTGTCTTTCCAACAAGAGTTGATGTAGGAGATATGTTTACTAGATAGCAAGTAGTGGCAACAGCTTCAGCCCAAAACTTTTGTTCTAGGCTAGCTCCACTAAGCATACTCCTAGCCTTCTCCATCAGTGTCATGTTCATCCTCTCTGCAACTCCATTTTGCTGCGGGGTGTATGGAGTTATCTTATGTCTTCCAATCCCAAGATCCTTGCAATATTTATCAAATTCTATAGAATAGAACTCACCACCATTGTTAGTTCTCAAACATTTAATCTTTTTACCAGTCTGATTTTTAGCAAAGGCCCTAAACTCCTTAAACTTGCTATAGACTTCAGATTTGCTTCTGAGAAAATAAATCCATGTCCTTCTACTGTATCATCTATAAAAGATACAAAATATACAGACTTTAATAATGAAAGAACATTAACAGGACCAAACACATCAGAATGAATATGGTCCAACACACCAGAAGACTTATGAGAACTCGAGTAAAACTGAACATGGTTTTGTTTTCCATAAATGCAATGTTCACAAAAGTCAAAATCAAGATTAGAATCATCTAACCCCTCAATGAGGTTCTTATTTTTTAGGGTACGCAGACCCTTCTCACCAATGTGGCCAAATCTCTTATGCCATAACATTGTCTTTTCAGCAGGAAGTTTAACTTCCAATGCATGATTACAACCATCAAGACTAGAAACAATAGATTTCTTCACTTCTCGTTGAGATGGTGGGGATGAAGAGACTGCTGCCCTCTTCCTTAAGTCAGAAGAACTATTGCATTGTGAAATGCATGCCTCCAGCTAAAATAGAGTACCTCTCCTAGTACCCTTAGCAAGCACCATAGCTCCTCTAGTCATCTTGCATCCTTCTTTTGAAAAGACAACCTGCACACCTGCATCATTCAAACTACTTACAGAAAGCAGGTTCCATGCTAAGCCTGGGATGTGCATAACCCCAGAGATCCCCTTCACTTGACCATCAGGGAATCGGATAGAGACTCTTCCATGACCATCAATCTTTAGATGAGAGTCGTCACCCAGATACACCTTTCCACCATCGAACTCCTCATACTTAGTAAACCAGTCTCGATGTGAGGTCATGTGGAATGATGCACCGGAGTTGATTAGCCACACATCGTCAGATGCATGGGTTGCTAGGGCTGCAATGAAAGCATCATTGTCATCTTGTGACTTATTGGAATCTGAATTAGGAGATTTCTTCTTCTTCTTCTTCTCCTCTTTGCATTCCTTTCGGAAATGCCCAATTTTTCCATAGTTCCAACAAAGAGCCTTGGACTTTCTAGGAGATTTGGAGCTCCCATGGGATTTGGATCTCCCATGGGATTTGGATCTACCCTTCTCAGCTTTCTTGTCCTTCTTTCCTTTCTCCTTGGGTCTCCCACGAATTGTAAGGGCCTCTTTGGCTACCTTAGAAGACTTTCTCTGCATCTCTTCAGACAACAATGAAGAAACCACTACTTCCATTTTGAATGTGGATGTGGTGCTTCCAATAGCCATGACAAGATGATCCCATGAGTCCAGCAAAGAACAAAGCAAGGTCATGCATCGATCCTCCTCCTCCATCTTTACACTAATAGATGTCAATTGTGCAACCAACATGTTAAAAGCATTCATATGTTCAGCAACGGATCCTCTGTCCTCCATTCGAAAAGAATACAACTTCTTTCTCAGAAAAAGTTTATTAACCAGGGATTTTGCTTGATACACATCTCCCAACTTCTTCCAAAGTAGTTTTGCAGTAGTCTCCTCACGAACATTTAACAACACAGAATTAGCAAGACTAAGTCTTATGAGACCCTTAGCCTTTCAATCCTTGAGGTCCTAGTCATCTTGTGACATTGCAGCTAGTTTATTTCCATTAACACTTTCCCAAAGGTCTCGGTCAACAAGCATGTCTTCCATCTTGAGCCTCCACAGCTCGAAATTACTACCATTGAACTTCTCCACTTCAAACCTTCCTGATGTGCTTGCCATCTCCTTACTGCAATAGAAATAAGAATACTCTACATAGACTCCCACTCAACTTAAGATCATCTCAAAAAACCCCTACCCAACAGCTAAGACCAAAACTAGCCAGGCTTTGATACCAACTGAAAGGAAGCTAGGTGTGCGGAAATTGCTTCCTACACTAATCTAATGAGGGGAGAGCTATACAAATTCAATTTAATCCTTATCACTACAACAACATACAACATCTAACAGAGTTATTACATCAATACACAAGAACCAAAAAGAAGATAGAAGAAGAGAGACAAAGATATACGGTGGGAAAACCCCTTATCGGGTGAAAAACGTCACACTCAGAAACCTGCACAATGTATTAACAAATCTGAAAGTTGTTTACAATACACTTGAAATGCAAGCTTCAATGGTCTTTGAAACTCATGTCTATAGTCAATTTGGCAACATAACAGTACCTGTAAACATGTGATACAAACTCCATCTCCAAGCACTTGTTTATATAGAAAATACAAGGCAATATTGGACCTATCTTGGGATGGGCGTCCAATGTGGCTTCATGGACCAAAACCCAGGCATAAGAACACTTGGTCAACACTGTAGAATTTTCCTGACACTTGTCCACAGCTCCCATCCCAAAGAGGTCACCTATTTCCAAAATGGGCTATGACAGATGCTCTTACGACACTTACGATCGTCATAGCGGTTACAACTTACAACTGTAAGAGAATCTATCATACACATGCTATAAATAACATATTATCTTACAACATGTCATAGTCCACCTTGGGATGCCCAAATATGCCTTATTCAAAGATGCTTCATGACACATGTCCTTACCTGTCTTACAAACTTCTATTTCTGACTCTTACATGTCATAGATACTGTCATAGGAATCCGTCATAACCGTTTCGGTCAATATTCCCTTACACACCATGGAAGATGCCAACACATGGCAAAATGATCCTACCACAAAGTGGGACACCTATCTCCTCATGTGAGGACAAAAATACAAGTTGTCATATTCCATGTAGGATCGACACATCACTGTGCCACATCCCACAATATGATAATATGGAATTTACAAATATTTACAACATAGGCAATTAATTAATAAATACAAACATAATAAATGTAAGGAATTACCAAGGTTGAGACACCTTAATTCCCAACATATCTCACAACCTTTACCCTTGCAACCATTGCTATCACAGCCTCTTATAGGCATTGCTACATCCATTCCCTCTACTACTCCCATACATACCATTGACCCTATCATCAACCAATTAATGTAGAATATGGGCAACCTTCAGTGACAACTCACTTTTCTCTCCACATCATCCCATCCATTGATCCCAGATTATTATCACCACAATCCATTTTCTCTTGATATCCTAGCTACTTCTCTCTATGTTGGCTTCGAGGTACCCTATTTCAAAAAACACAATGGAAAGGGGGCCGCCTATAGACACATGTCCACATTTACCGCATTGTGTAGTGATTTCATATTTCAAGACAAGTTGTTAGCTAAAATTTTTTCATAATCCTTGAAAGAGACCATCTTGGATTGGTTATGCTCACTTGTTGATCATTCCATATTCTCTTTTGATCAACTAGTTAATCGGTTCCTTTAGCATTTTTGGGCTAACATTGGCCCTCATGTCACCTCTATTGACCCCATACATTGTAGATAGGACACCAATGAAAAAGTTACTCATTTCATCCTTTGTTATCAATCACTATTCCCACAAATTCCTTATGCACTCCTTGATTTTGATGTCCAAAGGGTTTTCATAGGAAATCTTTAGCCTATGATTCAGGATAATATTTTGCTCATGAAGTATCCATCTTTTTCTCATTTATGGACAATCCTGCATGACTACCAACAGACCATTAGCCTGTTTGAGGAACATGTTTTTGCTTCATTGGCTCCTACTACATCCTCAAGGACCTCTACATCATTTAAAAATAATTATAAAAAGAACAAAATTTCTTCAAGAATGTTGCATCTGCCATCATCAACAACACCACTATAAACACACCTTCTTATGCTATGGATTTATTTTCCTATCCATAATGCAATCATCATTTCACTCCATTGTTTGAACCCTTACAATCTATTCTATAGAAGCTCCTTACAAATAATTTGGTTCAACTTCCTCCCATCAAACCCCTCGATACAAATAAACTCCTCCCACCTTCATATGATTCAAAAGCCTTTTGTCAATTCCACCACATTCTTAGTCATGACACTGAGAGATGTATGAGGTTGAAGAATATAATCCAAGACCTCATCGACTCGAATATCATGTAGGTGATGGGTGTGAATGATAAAGGAAATAAATATGTTGCCTAGCCCAATCAAAATCTACAAATCTACACCAAACCATTCCCTCAACATTATTCCACTAACTTTGTAGACCTCACTTTCGATCCTCCCATGCTAGATGATGATGCTTTTCATTCATCTTCCCCTTATCTTGGTATGGTGGGCATGGTGGATGTCTAGCCTCGAGCACCATATGGTATGGCTATCCCTGAGCCCACCATCTCATGTTCTTCTATTGATGTGCCTATGAGTATATATGACATTCCTCTCTACATCCTTTCTCAAGGAAACTAGAAGACCGTCCATGGTGCTTTGGTTGACCATGTCAGCATGACTAATGTAGTTACCAAATAATTCTTATATGTCCACTAGCTACACAAATATGTTTATGATTCATCTAACATCTCCATGCACACACACGATGGCATGTCCATTCCTACCTTGGTTTTGATCACCCTTTCTGTCTAGGTTGGACCTAAGGCCTTGGGCATTCCTTTCTCCATCATTCCTACCTTGGATCACTTTCACCTTGGCTCACTATGATGAGAGTAGTCCCTTATAGCATTCATAATTGCCTAAAGTTCCCCCATAATGGCATAATGCACACTATTACCCATAGTGGGTTCTAGTCACTCACCATTCAAGATAAATTTTCTCTTGACTATTTCTAGCTTGCACCTTCTAGCTTGGTCTAACTCTGTATTGATTTTCTTTTCAAAGTTTATCAAAATTATAAGAAAAGTTAGATTCCTTCCCCTGATCCCTCTTCTTCCTAACTGGCTCCACCTGTGTTTTCTCAGCCTCAATCAGTTGCTCCTACTCCTCCCCTATCACTCTAACAAACAAAGGAAAGAAACCCATGCGAAAGTATCCTCCTCCTTATTCTGAGTCTCAAGCATGCACTAGGTGTAACCAATTAGCTCACTTGTGAAAGCATTCCTGTTGTGCCACTTCTCAAGCTCTCTTCCTAGGCTCCTCCTAATCCTCTCATTTTTGAACCTCCTCCTTCTACTTCATAGCCTTCTTCTATTTCTTAGCCTCCTTTTAATCCTCCAACTCCTCCTAGCTCTCAACCCTCCACTATTTCCCAATATTAGGATGAAAGGAAAGAAAAAATAATTCAAGTAGTTTTGGCCCCTTATACAAGCCTCCCTTGCTCTTGGTCATTCCTAACTAACTATTTTCCTAGCACATTGGCCTTTCAAATGTTAGTGCCATATCCAACACCACCCTCTCTTTCCTTATCCCTTTCATGAGGAATCGCCTCCAAGTTTTTATCGACCTTCAACCCACCACTATTGACATCGACATTCCCTATCCTCCATCCAAATGTAAGCAAGAACACTATCCTACTCTATTACACCATTAATCTCATAGTGTCTATAGGGTTATGAGTAGTTGACTTGTGGCTACCTTAAATCTTAATTAAGTTATATGATCATTATTATATTCTTGTTTAGATAATTAGGTAAGCTTAGGTGTTATATTTTGGTATCTAATTTAGCCTAGGTGTTATCCAAAGCATAATACTTAGGGTATATATAGGAGGTAGTGAGTGTTATTTGATCATCATATTGTAATTTGTATTCTTCTTGGAGACTTTTAGAGGTTTTCTCTCTTGAAGTGGTTTATTACTATCAAGTATTTGTAGCATATTTTATATTATATTCCTTTGTTGTGCAAGTTGTTTCATTACAAGTGGTATCAAAGCATGATATTGGCACCATGAAGGCAAGAAACAAGATGATTTTTATTTATTTTGGAGGTCATTTTGGGACATGCATATCTCTCTCATTTTGATGAATCTTTTCAAGATTTTTGGATGGTTTTTTAAGGACATATTGAAGCTTATATAGTCCAGATTTGAGCTTGATTTGGAGCATAAGTCAAGGAGTTATTATGAAATTGGGGTTTCCACATAATTCACTCCCAAGGCTACAAATAAAAAAAACATAATCTCTACAATGTTGATCAAGAATATATTGAACCTGCTACAATCTATATTTGAGGTAATTTGGAGTAGAATTCAAGGAGTTACTGTGAAATTAGGGTTTCCACAAAATTTTCTCAAGGCTGCAAATCAACAATTTTTTTGGAGATTTTTTCTAGGAAGTGAGATCTAGGCTCTGGTAAGTTACAATAAAATTTTTATATTAGTTAGATTTGTTTTGTGTGATTTATTACAAAATTATTTGTTCCCATCATAGTAGGGCCTACAAAAAGAGGCAAAAAGAATTTTGTCACACCTAGAAAATTTGCAAGCAATGAGGATGTGGTAAGTGAGGAGATTGGTCATAAAGATAATGAATATATAATGGAGCAAATTTAGAAAGAAACCAACAAGATGAAGGATGAAGTCTTGTCAATAATGAAAGAGAAAATGCAAGAGGTGGCTAAGACAAGTGATATTGAGAAAATGATGGAGATAATGGTTTATGGCCAAGGTTCTATAGATTCCAAACATATGAAGTCAAACAACAAGGCTTGGGAGGAAGAGGAGTCTCCCAAGGGGAAGGCTGCGTTTGGGTTTGAATTAGACCTAAAGATGGATCATCACCCAATTAATTCTATGGTTAGGCACTTCACACCAAAGTTGGATATGTGAAAGTTTGATGGCACAGATCCTACCAATTGGTTCTACCAAAAGGAGAAATTCTTTGATATTCACCATGTTCCTTGTCAACAAAAGGTGGCAATGGATTCCTTATGCTTGGAACCTGACCAATTAATTTGGTATCATTAGCTATCTAAAGAAAAGAAAAAGAAGGGATGTGTTGTCACTTGGTCTATTTTCCAAGAGGAACTCACTACACATTATGGTGAAAATATTATGGATAGATACTTCATCCAAATTAACAAATTAAAGAAAACAAGTATGGTCAAGGATTATAGTCATCAATTCCAAACTTTTTCTTTAAGAGTGGAAAATGTGGTAGAGGAAAATTTGAAGGAATTATTCCTAAGAGGCTTAAGGATCACATCAAATATGAGGTACACATGTTCTGTCCAAATTTTATGTCCTAAGTAATTATTATGGCAAGGCAGGTAGATGAAAAGTTTATGGTTAATTAAAGGGAAGGATTTTTAAACATAATAGATAGAAGCACTCCTACAAAGTCACTTCCTTATCCTACCAGATTGACACCACAAACAATTGAAGAGAAGAGAGAAAAAGGGTTATGTTTTAATCATGATAGCAAATACAACTGAGGACATAAATGCATTGAAATAAATTATTCTATATTGAAGGGTCATGTGAGGAAGAGGAGGAGGAACCAATATTAGATAGTGACAATGAGTTAGATGAGGAATCAGGAGATACCCAACCAACCATTTCTTGTAATTCTCTTGCTAGAGTTAATGCCCCAGAAACTCTCAAGGTGGTGGGTTTCTTGGAGAAAGAGAATAATAGTGTTGATAGACTCAAGAATTAGTGACAACTTCATCAACAAGAAGTTAGCTACACATCTGAATTGTTTTATATATCCTACTCCAGAATTTTAGGCCCAAATTACAAAAGTGGGTATTGTTGGTTGTTCAAGAAAATGCCATAACATTAAATTAACCATGAGAGAATATCAACTTGATTGTCTAATGTTTGATATTCCCATGGGTATAATATATATTATGTTGGGAGTAGAGTAGCTCTCTATATTGGGGACAATTGAGATGAACTTCTAACAACTATTCATGATATTTCACTCAGAGGGAAGAATAGTTGAAATATGAGGTTTGTGTGAAAATTTCCCACAAATGGTAAGCTCTCATCAAATGAAAAAGATGCTTAATAAAGGGATCAATGGTTTTGTGGCCCAATTGTTTTAAGTAGACGACTATCATGTAAATGTTCCTATCCAACTAGATTTGCAAGAAGTTATAGATCGTCACTTAGTGGTTTTTGGAGATATGTCTAAAGAATTGCCTCCTAAAAGGGATCATGATCATGCCATTCATATAGTACTAAGGAGCCAACCACCCAATGTTAGGCCTTACAGGAACCCATGTATACAAAAAAGTGAAAAAAAAATTTAGGAGATGTTAAAGGCAAGCATTATTATGCATAGCCAAAGTGCCTAAGAAGGATGATGGTGCATAAGAAGAATGACACTTGGTACATGTGTCTAGACTATAGATATCTCAACAAGTACACCATCGAAGATAACTTTCCTATTCCAATCATTGATGATTTACTAGAAGAATTGAATGGAGCTGTGTTTTTACAAAACTTGACTAAGGAATAAGATATTCCCAAGACAATACTTAGGTCTCATGAGGGTCATTATGAGTTTCTAGTGATGCCATTTGGTCTTACTAATGCTCTCTCTACATTTAAAAGTTTGCTGAATTCCATCTTTAAGCTATTTTTAAGGAAGTTTGTATTAATGTTCTTTGATGATATATTGATTTAGAGAAAGACATCGGAAGATCATTTGCATCATGTAGATCAAGTATTACAAGTTTTCAAACATCACCAACTATATGTTAAACCTTCCAAGTGTGCTTTTGGTCTCAAATAGGTGGGGTATTTGGGTCACATAGTGTCTCATGAAGAAGTAAAGGTTGATCCTAAAAAAATGATGCAGAGCATCTAGGACTGCAGATAACTTATCACTAAGCAAGACTATTTCAACCTCCAATGTAATGGCTTTCAAGATTACTGTTTTTCTTGGATAGGGATCAAACTTCACAAAATGCAGGCTTCACACAATAACCAACTTGTTCTTGACATGCAACATGAGGGAGGACTACAGGACACCTATCCCAAGATGTCTAACTCCATCTAGCATTCCTTCAACTCCTCTACACAGACCTGCAGGACAGCAGTCTTCATTCTGCCTTCCTAAGATAGTCACAACATCCACCTTGGGATGGTCTCTACCAACACAAGTTCAACTTCATTGTAGCATACCAACTCAGTAACTTACCAAACTCTTAATGCCTTTCTTGGAAAACCAATGACATGACAAACATACTTATCTTCTTCCTCTATGGTTGTCTCCAATGAGGACTGTCAGAAACATCAATCAATAAATAAAGAGGATTGATTCCTCAGAGAATCTTTCCATATTCCTTATCATAGGATCATTGCTAGATCCAAGACATCTTATATCATTGTAAAAGACTAATATTCCACCAGGATTTCCACTCCCACAGTCGATGGTCTTCATCTATCTACTACTGCCCTTCACCAACTTCCAACACAAGACTCTTAATGGGCCAATTACATGGCAAACTCCATCCTACACCATCCTCCTACCCCTGCAACCTCCACAAACCTCTACCCTAACTACTCTACATTCCATTCCACTGACCACCAATAGAAAAGGTCAGTGGAATGAAGAGAACTCCATCAGGCTCCTTAGGAATACCCTAAATCAAGGTTTCAACCCACTTTTAAACAAAGGAGAAATGCAGAGGTATGCAAGGGTGTCAAGAGCCCAAACAAGTTGCAAATGATAGGTAATTCAACAACCTAAACAACCATCATAGACACCAGCCACCTCCAGGTCGTACAGGTACGGAATACTGCAGAAAACAACGAATATCTTGAAAGAAACAGCAAATTTAAGAGCAGTTTGGGGAAAACAACAATTTCTCTCTCCTAGTTTATTGTCAAGACCTCCAATAATGCTCAAAACAAAGCTATCTCCATCTTCTATCCATCCATTACAAACTTGGGCAAGAACAAATCCGTACAGTCACGGGTACGGGCTGGTAACAACAAAGAAAAAATAGAAAAGACAGAAAAAGTAGAAAACAATAGTCTTTTTGATATTTCTTTCTATTCCTTCAAATCTCTCTCCACAATACAACTTGGCAGGCTTGAAATAAGCCTCAATATTTGCATGAGGTCATTTGGGGTCCAAGAAAACTGCCCCACCATCGAGCTCTTTCTGCAGCCACTAATAATAGTTTTAGTAACTGTCCTTTCTTGGACTGTAATTACTGTTTTTATGGTTTAAAAATACTTGTAACAAGAGGTTTAACCTATGACAAGGTGTTGACATCTTTCCAACCTTTGACATGCCTCTATAGGCTTACAACATGAAGGTTAAAATGACTTTAATGACTGTTTTAAATGCCTCAACAAAGGCTTACATAATTGACTCTTGCAACTACCTATTACACCATGACTGTCCTACCTAGGACTACAACATGGAAATAGATACTAGTTACTTGGACATAGTCCTATTACCAACATGGCATTAAGCCTTATTACAACATGGAATATGGTCTCAAGGACCTTAATAACAAAACAACTACTTGAAGATCAAACAAAACCATGATGTCTTGGTGCTCTTGAACCATACTCCCCGACATGATGAAAACTCTTGTCCCAAGAGTTAGGGGATCTGCTCCATCCATTCTTCCATCTTGTGGGGATGTTCCTCTGACTAGGAAACATGAACTCTCCAGGAGTAATCTTCCTCCTTCTCCAACCTACATGGCTCCTGTAAACAGTGTTAGTACCATAAAACTTGTTTTGATGTCCTTGCCTAGGACCTTGCAGCTGCAATGCTTCTATTTTTCCCAACTGGAGGTTCTGATTCATTCCTCCCTGGACTATCTGCTGTTTGCCTTCCTTCTTCTGCCTCTTTATAGGGCACTCAATGTCTCCAATCTTGACATAACTCAAGTCCCAAACTTACTGCTCTTTAGGACTGTCATCCACCTTCTTCTGTTGCAGCTGTTCCTGCTGCTTCCCATCATCCTTAACCTACACATTCAACTGTAGTTTCTCTCCAAAACAAATAGTAACATGTTCCTTCTTATCTTCACAAGGTAAAGGTATCAGTTTGAACTTTTTACCATCTTTGTGCACCACATAGTCATTAGTATAACCATCATGAATTGTCCTTCTCAAATGCTGCCATGGTCTACCCAAAATAATATGCCCACATGTCATTGGAATAACATCACACAAAACATAGTCCTGATATGGACTAATAGTAAAATCAACATATGCCTTCTTAGTAACCCTTACTTGCTACTCTTGACTCACCCAAGTGACATTGTAAGGACTAGGATGATCAAAAGTTTTCAATCCCAACTTATGCACCATTTCCCAAGAAACTAGATTATCATGAGAACCTGAATCTACAATCAACTTGCATATCTTTCCATGGCTTAAACAATTAGTTCTAAAAATAGATACCTGTGGTGGTTGCTGCATCTTACCTTTTTCTACCATGAGCATTTCTCCATCCATCATTGGAGAGTCTGACGACATTTCTAGTTCTTCTGGCTTCTCCTCCTCTTGTGCCAAGTGAACCCTTCTATCCTTGCTCTTATCAGCATCATCCTTCTTAGGACATTTGAAAGATGTGTGTCCCACCTCATTGTAGTGATAATATCTACTTGTGAACACTCCTCTACCTGATCCAAATCTACCTCCACCTCTATATCCACCTCTCTATTCTGTAGACATCTCCTTACCCTTCTCATTTCTGTTCTGAACTTCATTAGTAGGTTTGCCCCTACATCTATATCCTCTTCCACTTCCTTGTCTTTCTTGCTTGCTCTTCACTCTTTCTTCAGCCCTTATAGCTAACTGAAAACACTCTCCAAGTGATTTTGGTACTGCCAAACCAATCTCATCTTGCAAGTTATACCTAAGCCCATTAAGGTACCTTGCCACTTTCTCTTCTTCATCTTCCAATCCTCCTCTAATACTAAGCTTATGAAATTGCTCAGTATAGGACATAACATCCATGTCCTTCTATTTCAAATTCTACCTCATCCTCTTTGTCTGAATGGAGTAATTAGCTGGAAGGAATTGGTCCTTCATCATATCTTTCATCCTACTCCAAGAAGTGATTCTTGATGCACCTCTAGCCATTCTTTCTGTCTACACACTACTCCACCAGGTAAGTGATGTACCTGTCAATTTTGTTTTTGCAAATTTGATCTTCTTCTCATCACTCATCTCCTCATACTCAAAAAAATTTTCCAGGGCATCTATCCACCCTAATACCTCTTCACTATCCATCGTCCCCTGATAGATAGGTAACTCTATGTTTGCCTTTGTGCCACTTCCTTGGACTGCCTTCAACAATCTCACAAACTTCTTTTCTTCAGCATCCAACTCATCCTCAGGAGGATTCTCATCAGCCTCCTCATCTCCTTCTGAATCATTTTGTTCATCCTTTCTAGGATTCTTCTCCAATGCTTCCAATCTAGCCAAGATTGTTGCATTCTCTCTTCTCACTTGCCTCAACTCTCTATCCCTGGCAGCATCCTGCTCTCTTCTGTCCCTCAACTCTTTTTCTCTAGCCTCTAAGGCTTCTCTCAACTCATTGTTCTCTCTAGCCATCTGATTTTTAGGAGGCATCCATACAAACTCTCATAAACTCTTACTGTTTCACAAGATCCTTTACTCCCTTAAGGACCTACTAGTGGCTGTTATACCACAAATGATGCAGAGCATCTAGGACTGCAGATAACTTATCACTAAGCAAGACTATTTCAACCTCCAATGCAATGGCTTTCAAGATTACTATTTTTCTTGGACAGGGATCAAACTTCACAAAATGCAGGCTTCACACAATAACCAACTTGTTCTTGACATGCAACATGAGGGAGGACTACAAGACACCTATCCCAAGATGTCTAACTCCATCTAACATTCCTTCAACTCCTCTACACAGACTTGCAGGACAGCAGTCTTCATTCTGCCTTTCTAAGACAGTCACAACATCCACATTGGGATGGCCTCTACCAACACAAGTTAAACTTCATTGTAGCATACCAACTCAGTAACTTACCAAACTCTTAATGCCTTTCTTGGCAAACCAATGACATGACAAACATACTTATCTTCTTCCTCTATGGCTGTCTCCAATGAGGACTGTCAGAAACAGCAATCAACAAACAAAGAGGATTGATTCCTCAAAGAATATTTCCATATTCCTTATCATAGGATCATTGCTATATCCAAGACATCTTATATCATTGTAAAAGACTGATATTCCACCAGGATTTCCACTCCCACAGTCGATGGTCTTCATCTATCTACTGCTGCCCTTCACCAACTTCCAACACAGGACTCTTGATGGGCCAATTACATGGCAAACTCCATCCTACACCATCCTCCTGCCCCTGCAACCTCCACAAACCTCTACCCTAACTACTCTACATTCCATTCCACTGACCACCAATAGAAAAGGTCAGTGGAATGAAGAGAACTCCATCGGGCTCCTCAGGAATACCCTAAATCAGGGTTTCAACCCACTTTTAAACAAAGGAGAAATGCAGAGGTATGCAAGGGTGTCAAGAGCCCAAAGAAGTTGCAAATGACAGGTAATTCAACAACCTAAATAACCATCACAAACACTAGCCACCTCCAGGCCGTACAAGTACGGAAAACTACAGGAAACAACGAATATCTTGAAAGAAATAGCAGATTTAAGAGCAGTTTGGGGAAAACAACGATTTCTCTCTCCTAGTTTACTGTCAAGACCTCCAACAATGCTCAAAACAAAGCTATCTCCATCTTCTATCCATCCATTACAAACTTGGGCAATAACAAATCCGTACAGTTGCGAGTACGGGCTGGTAACGACAAAGAAAAAATAGAAAAAATAGAAAAAGCAGAAAACAGTAGTCTTTTTGATATTTCTTTCTATTCCTTCAAATCTCTCTCCACAATACAACTTGGCAGGCTTGAAATAAGCCTCAATATTTGCATGAGGTCATTTGGGGTCCAAGAAAATTGCCCCACCATCAAGCTCTTTCTGCAGCCACTAATAACAGTTTTAGTAACTGTCCTTTCTTGGACTGTAATTACTGTTTTTATGGTTTAAAAATGCTTTTAACAAGAAGTTTAACCTATGACAAGGTGTTGACATCTTTCCAACCTTTGACATGCCTCTATAGGCTTACAACATGAAGGTTAAAATGACTTTAATGACTGTTTTAAATGCCTCAACAAAGGCTTACATAATTGACTCTTGCAACTACCTATTACACCATGACTGTCCTACCTAGGACTACAACATAGAAATAGATACTAGTTACTTGGACATAGTCCTATTACCAACATGGCATTAAGCCTTATTACAACATGGAATATGGTCTCAAGGACCTTAATAACAAAACAACTACTTGAAGATCAAACAAAACCCTAATGTCTTGGTGCTCCTACACCACAAAACCAAGGCTATGATAGATTGGCATATTCCTAAAACTATTAAGAACTTAAGGGGATTCCTATAACTCACTAGATATTATATAAGATTTGTGAAGAACTATGGCCATGTAGTAGCACCCCTTACAACTGTATTGAAGAAGGATGCTTTTCAATGGAATGAGTCAGCTAATACAACATTTGAGAGATTGAAGAAGGCTATGTGTACTACTCCAGTTCTAGCCACTATAGACTTCACCAAGGATTTTATTATGGAGTGTGATTCTTTAGGAAATGGTACATGAATAGTTCTCATGCAAGGTAGGCTAGTTTCTTTTGAAAGTCATCAATTCAAGGGTAAGAATCAACTCAAATCTATTTATGAAAAGGAAATGCTAGTTATTCTTCATGCAATGAAATGGTGGAGGCCATATATAATGGAAAGATACTTCAAAGTTAGGACAAATCATGATAGCCTAAAATATTTTCTTGAGCAATGGTTATCATTTGAAGAGAAACAAAAATAGGTCACTAAGATGTTGGGGTATGACTTTAAGATTGTTTATAAGAAAGAAAAGGCGAATGTAGTGGTTGGTGCATTATTCAAGAAGGATGAGAAGGATGAGGCATTGTTGTGTGCCATTTCAATATTACAAGCAAATTGGGTTGAAGAAGCCAAAATAATGTTAGGATTAAGGCGCCATCAACCTTGTAAATATTGTGTATTTAATTACTCCAAATATTGTTTGTAAATGTATTCACAAGGAATGGAGGAGTCACTGATAATGGTAATTTTATTTTTACTGGTATGGTATTTAATTATTTACTAGAAATAGTAATAAATTATTTACTAACAATAGTTAACTATTTACTATTTACTGGTATTAAAGCATCTTATGCATTGGGATTGTAAATAGGGGAATTTATGTAAACCAGACACCCAAGTTGGTGGAGATTATTCTTGGATGACTATTAATAGGTGGTTATGACATGTAAGGAATCTAGATTATTAGCCAGTTATGACAAGGTGGGCATCCAAGATAGTTTGTCCATTATTGGTGATTTATGAAACCTATAAGAAGAAGAATTATTGACTAAAATTAGCCTGGTGGTGGGATTCCCTATGTGGGGCATTTGATTTTTCTTTGTTTGGTTCCTCACCTCATGTATTCCCAAATATCATGTATTTTCTATAAATTGAGATCTTGAGAAGGTGGAATATATAGTGCTTTTGTACAGGTACACAAAAGTTGTAGGCGTGGATGCAACAAGATTGAAAGAAGTGATTGTATTGTAATCATTTTCAAAGATAATATAGACTTGGCCCCTTTATTGGTAATTTTTTTACCCGAAAGGGTTTCCTCCACGTAAACATTGTGTTATGAGATTCTTATGTGTTTGCTGATTTTCTTGTTGTTGGTTTTACAAGATTTAATCTCCATTTGGTATTTATGAATTAGATTTTAGATTTACAATATAATTTCAGATTTCTATATTGTAGTGGTTTGTCTTCATTTATAATATTTGGTATTAGAGTCTAACCAACTTTGCTTCTTAGGTGGAAGAGTGAAGGTTTTATGTACTGCAATGGGAGTTATGGTTAAATTTGTTTTGCAAATTTGTGTGTGGAATCCATGGCTACATCTACATCTCGATTGGATATTGAGAAGCTCAATGGAACTAACTATGATTTGTGGAAGTTAAAGATGAAGGATCTCCTTGAAGAGAGATCAATGGTTGGTTGCAAAAAAAGGAAAAGAAACTAGATAAAATAAATCAATATGCGTCTCAACATAAGATAAATAAGAAAACATAGCGGACAATTTGACTTTGTCTTGAAGATTTAGTTTTGTTAAATGTAGCTGAAGAATCTACTGCATTTTCTCTATGGGAATGTTTGGGTGAGATATACCAACCCAAGAGTCTGGTAAATAAATTATATTTGAAAATAAAATTAGTTTCTCTAAAAATGAAGGAAGGTGATTCAATTGCTAAGCATTTAAATATTTTTAATTTAAAATTTGAGTCAATTATCCTTTTTTGATGTTAAGATTGAGATACAAGATAAATGCACTATGCTTATTTGTTCTTTGTCTGACTCATGGGAGAATTTCATTCTTGCTATTAGTGTTTATCTTGAAGATCCCAAGCTAGATGCTCTTGTTGCAACATTTTTGTCATAGGAAATGAGAAAGAAAGATATGGATAGCTCAATGAATTCTCTTAATGCCAGGGGAAGGTCCAAGGAAAGAGGTGAATCTAAAGGAGAACAAAAGGGGCCTAAAGACAAGTTTAGGGACAAATCTAAAATTTCTAGTAAAAAGAACATAGTGAAGTGTTGGAATTGCAGAAAGAGGGTACATGTTAAGAAGAAATGCAAAAATAAGAAGAAACACTAGGATTCCTCTACAAAAAATTCCTCAAAATCAGGTGATGAAGTCTTGCTTTCTTCATGTAATATTATTTCTAATGAACACTAGTTGGTTGACTCAAGATGATCATATAATATGACTCCTCATAAGGAGTGTTTTTCCACATATGAAGAATATGATGAAGGTGAAGTATACCTTGGGGACAAAAGTTCATATCTGATAGTTGGATAGAGTAAGGTATAGTTGTGTTTCAATGCTGGGAGGATAAAAACCCTCCCTAGTGTTTTACATATTCATAAATTGGCTACAAATTTAATTTTTGTATGTAAGTTGAATTCTTCAAGAATGCATGAAATGTTTGATAAGCATGGTTGTAGATTGGTGAGAGAGAGCTTGGTGGTAACAAGAGGGACAAGATTGAGAACTCTATTCAGGTTGAATGCCACTACTTTATGTAAATCCACCTATATGACAAAAAATTTGATAATACATGTATATTGTGGCACCGTAGATTGAGCCACATTAGTGAAAAAGGTTTAAAAACTATTATGAATAAAAAGTTACTTAATAGTTTTTCCTATCTTGATGAGTATTTTAATTTTTGTGAGCATTGTGTGTTTGAGAAACAAGATAGAGCTTCATTTTCTTTAGGAAGTAATAAAGAAAAGAGTGATGGGTTTGGTCTTGTGTATATTGATTCTATTGGAAATTCTTAGTATTTTGTGTTTTTCATTGATGATGTTTCAAGGTTTACTTGGGTTTATTTTATGAGACATAAATCTAAAGTTTTCACTAAGTTTAATGAATTTAAAGTCTTAGTAGAGAGTCAATCAAAACATAAGGTAAAGGTTTTGAGAACTGATAATGGAGGTGAATATTGTTCTAAGGAATTTGATGAGTTTTGCAAGCATGCAAGTATCATAAGCCAAAAGAATGCTCCTTACATACCTCAACATAATGGGGTTGCAGAAAGGATGAATTGAACTATAATGGAAAGAGCCATAAGTATGTTAAGTGGTGAACAATTGGATAGATGATTTTGGGTAGAAGTTGTGAGTACTGCTTGTTACTTGATTAATAGATCTCCTTGTAAGGCTCTTGATTCAACACCTTCTTTTTCACATTTAAGAGTTTTTAGCTATAAAGCTTGTGTTCATGTGCCTAAAGAGAAGCATTTTTAGTTGGATCCAAAAGCACATAAATGCATCTCCATTTATATGATAAGAATGTTGAAGGTTATAAGCTTTGGAATCCTCTAACTAAGAAAGTTGTTTATTCTAGAGATGTGTTTTTTAGGGAACTTAGAGCTATTTATGATCCTAAACAACTAAAAGATAAGAAAGGAAAAATATAGTGCATTTTGAATTGAAGCAAGAAGATACACATAAGGAAGAACAAAATTATGGATTTGAGGATGGAGAGGGAAAAAAGGGTTCAAGTGAGATTTTTGAGCAGAATGACTCTAAATTTACTAAAGAAGTTGAATATGTAGAAGAACAAGAGGATGAATCCCTTACTCCACCCTTGAGGAGATCCACAAGACAACAAAATTTAGTTGATAGGTATAGCCCACTAGATTTTTGTTGTGTATTTACTTTTTAAAGTATTGATGATGAACCTAGATCCTACAGGGAAACTAATCTTGCATATGATAGTGAGTCTTGGAAACAATCCATGCAAGAGGAGATAGTGACTCTAGACTCTTGTGACACCTAGGATCTTATTCATTTGTCCAAAGGTAGAAAGGTCATTGTATATAACTGGGTCTACAAGAAGAAATTTAGAGTAGATGGTTCATTGGAAAAGTACAAGGATAGACTCTCAACCAAGGGATACTCTTAGAAAGAGGGTTGATTTTGGTGAAATATTCTCTTCTATTGCTAAATTATCTTCTATTAGATTTCTTTTATTCACAACTATTGCTTATGATTTTAAAATTGAGCAACTAGATGTTAAGACTACATTTTTAATGGAGATCTGGAAGAGGAAATTTATATGCAACAACCTAAATGTTTTGAGGTAAAAGGGAGAGAACACTTGGTTTTCAAATTAAAATGGTATCTTTATGGTTTAACACAATGATCCTAGATGTGGTATCAAAAATTTGATTCTTTTATGCTGAAATTGAGTTTTGTAAGAAGTGAAGAGGATCACTATGTTTATATTAGATGTATTGATGATCATATGCTAATTGTTGTCGTGTATGTGGATGACATGTTATTTTCAATAACACCAAGTGATTAGTGAGCTAAAAGCTCAACTTTCAGGTGCATTTGAGATTAAAGACATAGGGGTAGCAAGGTACATATTGGGAATGGAAATCAAGATAAATTGAGGTAACAAAAATCTTTGGTTGTCACAAAGTAGGTATGTGAATATTATTTTTCAAAGATTTAATATGCAGGATTGTAAGCTAGTTAAAATTCCTTTACCAGTTAGCACTAAGCTTACATTAGATATATGTCCCAAGTGAGAAGATGATTTTGAGGATATATCTAATGTGCCATATGTTAGTGCAGTAGGAAGCTTGATGTATGTAATGGTTTACACTAGGCCATCTATATTGCCCAAGTAGTGGGAGTATTAAGCAGGTTTATGTCTAACCCTAGGGTAGAGAGCATTGGAATTATGTGAAAAGGGTGTTAAGATATTTGAGTGGTACTTTTGATTATTGTTTGGTTTATTCTAGTACTAACAGTGAGGATAAGACATTAGACATACAAGACTTGTTGATACATATTGGGCAGGTGACTTGGATAGTTGAAGTCCCAGTAGTGGGTATGTATTTACTCTGTTTGGGAGAGCTGTGAGTTGGATGATTAATAGGTATCCCACAGTTTCTTTATTAACCACCAAAGAAGAGTATGTGGTTTCTACCCAGACTCTAAGGAGGTAGTTTTGTTACAAAGTTTGTATACAAGTATTGGTTTTGATTGTAGGACAATTTAGATTGGTTGTGATAGCTAGAGTGAAATCTATTTAGGTAAGAATCCTATATATCATGCTCAGACTAAGCATGTGGATGTTCAATAGCAGTTTGTTTGGGAAATAGTTGCAAATGGACAAATTGAGTTGAATAAGGTTGACACTTGGGAAAATGTTCTAGATTATCTTATCAAGCCTATAAGCACAAAAAAGTTCAATTGGTGCAAGGAGGTCTTGGGCCTTGTTTCTTGTACTTAGTTGATTTATGTTTTCCAATGGATGTATTTGCAATGTATGATGTTAAGTGGGAGAATGTTAGGATTAAGGTGCCATCAACCTTGTAAATCTTATGTATTTAATTATTCCAAATTTTATCTATAAATGCATTCATAAGGGATGGAGGATTCATTGACAATGATAATTTTATTTTTACTAGTATGGTAATTAATTATTTATTGGCAACAATAATTAATTATTTACCGGTAGTGGTTAACTATTTACTATTTACCAATATTAAAGCATCTTAAGCATTGGGATTGTAAATAGGGGCATTTATGTAAACCAAAAGCCCAAGTTGGTGGAGGTTATTCTTGGATGATTATTAAAAGGTGGTTATGACATGTTGTAAGGAATATATTATTATTAGAAGCTATGATAAGGTGGGCATCTAAGATAGTTTATCCATTATTAGTGCTTTGTGCAAGCTATAAGAAGAATTATTATTGACTAAAATTATCCGGTGGTGGGATTCCCTATGTGGGGCATTGGATTTTTTCTACATTTGGCACCTCACCTCATGTATTCTCAAATAACATGTATTTTCTACAAATTGAGAACCTGAGAAGGTAGAATCTATAGTGTTTTTGCATAAGTACACATAAGTTGTAGGAGTGGATGCAATAGGATTGAAGGAAGTGATTATTGTAATTTTTTTCAAAGATAATATAGAATCAAACTCTTTCTAGTGGAGTTTTTTATCTGAAAGGGTTTTCTCCATGTGTTTGTTGATTTCCTTGTTGTTGGTTTTACATGTTTTAATATCCATTTGGCATTTAAGGATTAAATTTTAGATTTGCAATACAATTTTAGATTTCTATATTGTAGTGGTTTGTCTTGATTTTTAACAAGCAGAGTGGTAGAATGATGTTGCTATAAGGAATCTCATTCAATAGGTGCAAATTGATCCTAGCAGTTTAGATAAGTTTAAGTGAAAGGAAGCCTCTTTGTGGTATAAAGAGAGATTGTACCTATGCAAAAATTCCACACTCAAACACAAGATTCTCAAAGAGCTCCATGGTTCTCCAGTTGGAGGTCATTTAGGATTTTGAAAAAATCATTGAACCAAACAAGATTTCTTTTGGGAAGGGTTTAAAGATGATGTTCAATTTTTTTTTGTTGAATATTTGGTATGCCAAAGAAATAAAGAGGGAGATAGTTAAGACACCTAGTCTTTTGCAGACCTTAGTTATCCCTAGCTAGAGATGGGAAGGTTCTCCATGGATTTCATCACAAGCCTTCCAAAATCTAAGGGTAAGACTATCATCATGGTAGTGGTGGATTTCCTCACCAAATGTGCCCATTTTATTGTGTTTCCCCATATTTCTATAGAAATTATAGTGGAAAAAGAATTTATGATGAATATACAAAAAGTTACATGGTACTCTAAGGGTTATTGTCAATAATTGTGATCCTGTCTTTACTAGTAACTTTTGGACATTTATTCTCTTGTTTGGGTTCTCAATTGGCTAACATATCTTCATACCATCCTCAATCAAATGGGCAAACTTAGGTTGTCAATAAGTGCTTGGAAGGGTATCTATGTTGTTTCACTTCAAATAAGTAGTCTTAATGGGTGGATTAGCTACCACTAGTATAATGGTGGTATAACACTTCCATACTTCTTAAACAATGTCCCCATTATGGCATTATATGGATACCATCCCCCATACATCACATCATCATTGAAGGTGATACCAAGAGTTCAATATATGGAGGACCACATGAATCATCAATAACAGGTACTTTCAAGACTCAAGGAGAATTTGGTCGTAGCACAAAATAAAATGAAACAACATGCTAAGTAACATCATAGTGAAAGGAGTTTTGAAGTTGGTGATTGGTTTTCTTGAGATTGCAACCTTATAATAAAATGTCCCTAAAGAAACAAACAAAGAATAACAAATCGTCACCAAAATATTATGGTCTATACCAGATTATGTAGAAGATTAGTAGTGTAGTCTACAAGCTTGATTTGCCACCTACAACAAAGATACATCTAGTTTTTTGTGTTTCTTGTTTAAAGAAGGTGATTGGTCAATAAATTCCTACATGGATAGTGTTACCAAAGCTATCTATGAAGAAGGAATAATCATTTTGGATCCATAATTAATTCTCTAGACATGCATAAAAAAGTTGAGGACTAGGACAAACACCAAATATCTCATTCAATGGAAGAATTTGCTAGTTAAAGATGCCACATGGGAAGATGAAGATTTTGTACAGAAGCATCCACATTTGATCAACATTTAAACAATGCTTCTTTGAAGATGGGGGGCATGCTACGCCCTTAATCTTATAGTATGTATAGAGTTATTAGTAGTCAACTTGTGGCTACCTTAACTCTTGATTAAGTTCTATGATCATTATTATATTCTTATTTAGATAATTAGGTCGGCCTATGTGTTATATTTTAGTATCTAAGCCAACATGAGTGTTGTCCAAGGCATAAGTAGGGTATATATAGGAGGTAGTGAGTGTTATTTTATAATCATATTATGAATTGTGTTCTTCTTTAAGGCTTTTGGAGGTCTTCCCCTCGAAGTGGCTTATTATTATCAAGTATTTGCAACATACTTTCTATTATATTATTTTATCGTGAAATTTATTTCATTATATAATCCACCCTTCCAAATGCCAAAACTAAACTCAGTTTCACCACCTCTAATCCCTTTTTCATCACTTCCTTCTAGTGTAGAGGCTCCTCCTCCACTCCTCTCTATTGCCCCTACTACTCACATTCTTATTGTTAGCATTGAGGGACAATCTTTGGTACCGTATTTGGATTCTGATTCACCAACCCTTTCCTAAGAAGGGTGCATGTTTGACTTGGTTTTATATATCCCAACATTGTCATTGATCTTCACTAGGTCCTTGAAACTTGCCCTGTTGACGGATGGTATGGAGGAGCCACCTCCTTCCAATGTTTCCTCACATTTTCTTTATAGCACTTTTGTTCATGCTCCCCTTGTGGTGGCCTCACCATTTAGTTGCCCTTTCTCCCATCTTGATCTAGATTTGGAGGAGGATGACTTTATGGACTAAGTGGCCCCAAGCATAGAACCCTTTGTTCCATATGTACATAAGTGTTGTTAGTTTGATTGTTTTGTACTCCATATGTGCATTATGAGTGTTTTTTAGTTCCCCCTGAAGAACCCATAATACCCTTGTAGGTACATGGATATATAGGATGAAAGCCATGTTGTTCCTTTCCTCTCTTTCTATCTATATTTTTTATCAATTTGTTGTCTACTTTGTTTTCATGACATTTTGGGGATGATGTAAAGCGTTGAGACATTTAGGTCTCCTCCATGTTGACCCAAAAATTTTATTTGCTTGTTTTCTATGTGTCATTCTTCCTTCGTACTAGTAGTTCTACATGCTTGGGGCGTGATGACAATTCCATCTCTATCCACTAATTTTCATGCTTATATACACACACACAAACTCGAGGCATGTATATCCCTTGTGTGCCTTTGTGCGGTGTTTCTTGTTTCCATGTGACATTGCTTTTCTTCTCTATGTCATTTCATGTGCACAATCTCACATGTATCATGTTCACAACATTGTCTCTTGTTCCTATCCTTAGGTACACCTCTCTCTCTCAAGTGACTTTAGGAACATATCTATCCATATATGTTTCCTAGAGATTTTTCACTTCTCCCCTTTTTCCACCTTAAAATCAATTGCATACTCTTGATTTATATAACCATTTTAAGGGGAGGCATACTTTGCACTTTCACATGTGCATCCACACACATTTTTGGCATGCTCATTGCACTAGTCCCAAGTACATGCACTTGCTTGGATCAACCACACTTATTAGGATTACCTAACCACAACACATGTAGCCCATATAATCCTTGATATTACATTTAAATGTGAGCCCCCAGTGACACATTGCTAGACTATGTGTAAGGCCACCTATTTTATCTTGAGTGACTTATTGTTGTTAGTTGAGTTTAGACTTTATTAGAATATTATTGGACTCTTGTCTAGATTTTTATTAAGCATATTTAATTAAGATTTTATTATTATGAGATGATCTTGATTAAAATAAATAATTAAGCTAGTCTAAAATTATTATTCATATAATTTGATTTTGTATATAATTTAAATGACATATGTTTGTTTATTATTATAAATAAATTTTGTTATATAAAATATTATTGTTATATGAATTTAATTGATAAATTAAATTTATTTTAATATTGTTTTAAGATGATTTATTTAGAATGTGATTATAGCTTATGAAATATGACTTGGATAGTTAATTAAGAGTTAAGAGTTAAGAGTTATTATTTAAATGTATTGTTGTATTTCCCCAAAATACTTAGGTTTTATCCTAAGAGAGGATTAAGGTTATCATGTGTTAAGTGTTTTGATAAAAGTAATTAGGAAGGGCCCGAACCCATATACAAAAGCCAAAAAAGCGAAATGAACAAGTTTTACAAGAGGTAAAACAACAAGAAATAGGAAGAAACAACAAAGCACATGAAAAGGGCTAGCAGAGCCAGCCAAACATAGAAGAACCAACAACGGGTCAAGCTACTACTTAGCCATAGATTTTAGGTTTTTGATATCCTGCCATTCTCTGTTTAGGAATTTTAGCTTGTCCTCAAAAGTGTTCTCCACCATGTCCCAATCCTACAAATCCTGAATCTCAGTCTCTTTGTCTTGAGCCACCTCTATCTCCAAGATGACCTGTTTGCCTTTGCTATTCTTGTTCTTATCCCTTGTCCTATTGGTTGGGCCAACCGTGACCTATTTCTAATTATCTTGAGCTGTCTTACCAGTTCTATCTTCCCTCATGGCCTTGAATTTTTCTAGTTCTTCCTTGAACACATATAGAGTAGTGGCAGAATTCTTCACAGTCTCTCTGCTAAAATCCACTAACTCCACCACATTCCTCTTGAGTTGTTCCTAGTTATCTTTTATCTTAACAATTTCATCTTCCATCTTTTCCCACTTCTTAAACTTCCTGGCCAAATTCTCCACTTGGTCCCACAACTCATCCTTGTTGTCCTTGGGCCACTTCGTAGTTTCTAGTTGAGTGATCACTTCAAGGTGCTGAAAATTTCTCTTGGCATGGTGAAGTTTTGCCAGTTGCCACTTAAGCACCTGATTTTGAGGGTCGAGAGCCTAGTAGAGGGTGGCAAACTTCTCCACTAGTTGACTACAAGAGTTACAATCCTTTTTGTTATCCCCTTGCATGTGGACAGGGGTTCCCTAAATCATTTTTAGGAGGGGGTTCTTGATCCTTGGGGCTATCATTCTAGTTGATATGTTGTTCCATAATTTTCCTTTTACCCTTGATAGGGTTGTCTTCCTCTCTAGTAGTGGTTCCAAGATCAATGTTAATTCTTTCCTTTTGTTCGTCAATTTTACCTTTGCCTTTGTTACTACCAGGCTAGGAAGCAGTAGCCTTCACAATAGTCTGCATTTTCTCTTTTTCTTTAGGGTCCTTTCTACTTCTGAGGAAAGGTTTGTTGGGGGCTCAACATCGACAATCTCAATTTTGGTCTCAGAGTCCATGTTCACAGTATTCCTCCTTAACTTCAAGGTCACAACTTTTTTAGGAGGGGCCTTATAGTCTTTCTCATTATCCTTAGCAGGAGAATCTTCCTTGACCAAACCCTTACCATTTAAGTTAATAACTTTAGCTTGGGGTTCCTTGGTGGGATGCATGCTAGGTTTACTAGAAGTTTCCCCAACACCCTTATCAATTATTTGCTTAGTAGAAAGATTGGTTTTGCCAGAAGTCGAAGCTTCATGATTCTTGCCTGAACTAGAACCTCCTTCCCTCCCAAGGGTTTGACCTTGAATGGAAAACTTACTACTATTGCAAGTATGAGCATTAAGTGTTGTCATTGATGTCAACACCTAGGGTCAACATCTAAGAAAGT
The DNA here is from genome assembly GCA_027924645.1 of Cunninghamia lanceolata. NCBI lineage: Eukaryota > Viridiplantae > Streptophyta > Pinopsida > Cupressales > Cupressaceae > Cunninghamia > Cunninghamia lanceolata. Next base: position 15,666,043 of record BSBN01000508.1, on the reverse strand, counting down.
TATTTGGATGAGTTTGAACAAGTGTTTGACTTGATTGTCTCCTAGAACCATGTAGTGTTTTGCTCTACATTTCCTTAGAATTGGAGACCGAAGTGTGAGATTGGGATATGATTTAGAGAAGTGTTTGAAGATGCTAAATCCTAAGTTTGGAGGTCCGAAATGTTGTGCAGAAAAAGATATATTCACTAGTTTGAAGATTGTGTCTGGCAATGTGTGTAGAGTGACAAGGAGAAAATGTTTTACTCCGCATTTCTCTGCAGATTGGAATTTGGCTTTACGGTTCCGGACTTAAGCTTATAAAGTCCTTAACTATCTTCATTCTAGAGGATTTGTGATTTGGTGCTCCGGAAGACAAGTTTGTGGGATTGTACTTCAGGTGAAAGTTGTTGAGTTCATGTTATATTTGTTGTCTTCAAATATCTCCAAGTGAGATCTGTTGTGGATGGATTTGTTGGCTCTCATGAGAATTTATGTTGTTCATGGATGTGTCAAGACTGTGTTAAAGCATCACACAAGGTCCTCTTGTTATGATTGTGATCCAGGAAGTGTATTATCAAGAATCTTCCCAATTTATGTTGTTTGGTCAACTTGTTTAATTGCGGTGATCAAGAAAATGTTTTTGATGGATGTTTAAGTGATATGTAGCATCCTTGATAGATTTAAGTCCAAACTAAGTTGTAATAAATTACACCCTCATTCTTTTGAGGTGTGTGATGTTTAGGTCCAGACCTAATTTGATGTATGTATGAATGCCGACCTAGGAGACTGTTCCTATGGTTGATGAATGTAATGCTGACCTTGATGTACATTCCAAGGTTGATGAATTGTATAAATACATGTAATGAATTTGTGTTTGAGAGTAGAAGTGTGAAGATGTGAAGACAAGTGTGAAGTGGAAAAGCAAAGAAGAGCAGAAAAGTTTTATTGTGCTTTAATGGAACTAAACACAGGCATGGTGTAGATGCTATTCAATTAGTTCAAACCTATGGTAGTGAGCCCTAAGGAAGTGAACCTCTGATTTTTGGTATTTCTATAATATATATATCTTTGTGGGCTAACACCCATCGTGGTTTTCCCTTATAGGGTTTTCCACGTAAAAAATATGGTGTCTCATGTGTTTTTGATTAATTTGGTCAAACAGGTTTTGAAAGGGGACCCCGAAACCCTTCACAAAAGGAAGCTAACAAAAAGATGAAAGCCAACCGACAACCAACTATAAGATACCAAAATACATAAGCATATAAAGAGTAGCCAAAAAAGAGACCAAACAAAACTAAACTAGTTCATTTTCTTAAGAGTCTCGGTTGCTTCTAATTCTTGTTCATAGAATACCTCATGCATTTTGGTGAAGTCCATGAGTTCTTTCTTCTCAGCTTCAAACTATTTTTTGTTTCTCCCCCTAGTGCAGGTTGAAGGTCCACCTATGTTCTCAGTTGCCACCTATTTAACAGAGCTATTAGTTTCATCACCCTTGTCCTAATTACCCAGTTCCTCAACATTCATGATGTCCTCAGCATTGAAATCCTTGAACTGCTCTTTTCTAAGCTCCTTGAGCTTCTCTATCAGCACTCTCATCCCCTTGAGGCTGTTCTGAATGGTGAGTCTACTAATATTCATAATTTTGTCTAAGTTTTTGTTCACCTCAATGATCTTCTCCTCTAGGTACTGGACCCTAGTATTAAATTCTTCTCTCATCCTGTTCAGCTCACGGTCCATTTCCTCCATTTTAGGAATGGCTTCCACATTTCTGAAGATAAGGGTGTCCTGCTCAGCAGTAGTCTTGATACCACTCCCCAAGGTATCCTGCATCAACTAGGACTTGATGTTGATTCTGTTTATTTCCAAGAAGAACCACTTAGTCATTTTGTGCTAAGAATTGATAGCACTCTTCACCAGTTCAAAAACCTCCTCAACCTGATCTCTTTTTTTCACCTGGGCCAACAAATCATCAAAATCCTTAGGGAGATTTTTTGAAGGGTCATTAATTTCAGGAAAATTGAGGCTAGCATGAGGTTCAGGATCTACATGGTGTTGTCCTGTGTGTCCTCCACCATATCATCCAACTTCTTAGTAGGTTTCTCCCTAATCCCCTGCTTCATCCTGGTCCCCTGTTTCTAGACAGAACAACTAGCTTCTTGAACCTTTCCCTCATCCTGAACCTTCTCAAACAACTTATCCTTGGTCCCCTGCTTTAGTTTAAACCCTTGTTTCTATGAAGAACCACTGATATCCTACACAAATCCCTCTTTCGCCATATCTTTCTCTGATGGTTTTTTACCTTTCCTCACCATAGTAGGGGTTTTCCTCTTCTAAGGCATGGCCTTTTTGGCAATAATCTCCTTGACAGAGGTGTCAGAGTCATTACCAGTATTATACCCTTCTGACCAAGAGATGGAGACTTCCCTCTTCTGAGTTTTTCTCTTCTTTCTAGAGGACTCCTCCTCACTATCCTCGTCTTCATTGTCCATATTCCACTCCTCATCCTCAGAATCAATCTCCTCTTCACTCGACACCACCCTACCCTTCTTCTTAGCACTAAGTTTTTGATTTATCCCTTTTTTGGGTGTGTTATTCTTCATGTGCTCCATGATGAGTAAAATGAGGCTCTCATGCAAAAATGTGAGTTTGGGGTTTTTGCTATTCTCTTTTAAACCAAACTCCAAAGATGAAAGCAGGTAGAAGGGAAAGGAAACCAACATACCGTGTCTAAAATGATTGAGCAAGTTGAAGTGATAGTTGTAGATGGCCATGTATCTCCCATCCAGAGTCACATATCTCATAATAACTTTGGCCACCTCTGCCTAGATGAGCTTGATGGAGAGATGATTATACCCTCCAGTCTGAAACTTCACCAACTTGTCCCTTTCGTTACCTTTGAAGAAGTTATTAAGGGCTTCCTCACTCTGTTTCCTCTCGTGGAAGAATTTCTTCCCTCTGGTTGAGAGGCCTGTCACCATGGCAATAAGGTCTTTAGAAATAGCCATTTCCCACCCATACGTCGTAACCTTCTTGTTCTTGAAACCTTAACGAATAGAGCAGTCACATTAGGGTCGGCTCCATGGAGATTTTCCATGAATGGAGTGAACCCTCTAGCCTCCAAGATACTCCAAACTTTCTGCTTTTGCCTAATTCCCTCGCACGAAGACAGTTCAACCCTATTTATATCTCCCCCCATGCTGGAATACAGACATTGGAAGAAACTACTCTCTTTGCAAATAGAAATGAAGGTGAGAATGAGGAAAAGCAGAGCAATATTGTTGTAAATCCTACCCATAATCCGTGTGAGACGAACTATCTGGATAGTTGAGGCCTTGGAACCCTTAGAGATCATGATGATCTCCTTAGAGAATCTTGAGTTTTGTACCATGGAGGCAATCATTATAAATTAATTCTTTAACATTTCTCGGGATAGAAATACATTCCTCGCATATGAGATTTGAATTGTTAACAACCCCTAGGTTGGCAAAAACATCTGCCACCTTGTTCCCCTCATGATAAATGTGAGAAATATGGGTAGTCTCAAAAGTTCCTAACAACATGATAGCATCTTTAATCATGGTTGTTATAGACCAACTTTATTTAGTGGTGCTCTTAAGACAATTGATGATATTGTTAGAGTTACCCTCCACCCAAACTTTTCTATAACCCTTAGCATGCGCCATAGCTATAGAATGATAGGTAGTCGTAGCTTCGACATAGTGGTTAGTCTGAGTACCCAAAGGGAGTGCCACAGTTGATATGAACCTACCATGATTATCTCTTATCACCCCCCCCACTACCAACAGCTCCAAGATTACCTTTTTTTGCCCCATCAAAGTTGATTTTGATGCACCCTTCCGGGGAAGATACCACACCACTTTTCCTCTAGAGTGTTTCATTTTTTTGAATGGTATAGATATATCTTCAGTGATGTCCCAATTTTTGGATATGATGCTCTCCATCTAAGTTACCTCTATTCTTTTATCATGAAAGAGTTGTTCTTCAATCCTGGCTTTGAAGTTCTCCTTAATGTTCCTAACCACTTTAAAAAACAAATTATTAGGAGTTAAGCTAGTGTCTCTGAAGACTCTATTGTTCCTTTCCTTCGAGAGGCCCCAAGCAATGTGAGGGATGCACAGGGACCAGAGGAATTTAAGGGAAGGGTTAGAGACAAGGCACAACCATTGGGTGACCAGATCCTTGGTGGAGTTGGGGAAGGTCCAGTGGATATTCCATAAGGAAAGAAACTTATTCCAGAGCTCAAGAGAAAAGGGGCAGGAAAAGACTAGATGGAATGAATCTTCAGAGTTCTTTATGTTGGCAAGAGACACATTGGAGCTTCATGATTGTTGTCATTGATGGCAACAAAGTTCTTCCCACACATCTGCAGGACATGGTGGGTCTATACCAGAAGTCAGATTGAAGAGTGGTGTGGTTCGATAAGCAAGAACAGAGTATGTGGAAAGGTTCGACAGTCAGGTCCGGATCTCTCAGAGGAAGTATGGATTTGGTAAAGTCAAGAGGAGTACCTTGACTGATAGATTCTAGGAATTGAGCCTCTGATGATAAAAGAATAAAGAGATATAAGCATTCAAGTATTGGGGTCCGGTTTGGTAGAACAGACAGAGGAAGTACTGATAGGCAGAGCTTCATAAGTTATTCCGGATGAGATGTTGATGATGATAAAGGTTCCTAAGGTATCATTCATGATTGGCCAACATGATTGAAGACTTCTACAAGCATATCCTTGATCCGCATTACTTGGTATGCAAGGATTTAGCCGACAGACCAGAGTTTGAGTAATATTGACTATTCTGGGTGCCGACTAGAAAAGTGTGAAATCACTTGTGCGGATATATATACAAGATGGATTTAGATGTGAAGAGTGTGTTGTGTGAGTGGAAATATGAATAAAAGTAGAAGAATAAATAAAAGGTAGAAAAACAGGTTCAGAATGTAAGAGGACAAACAGCACTCAAGAAGAGTCAGAATGAAGTGCTGTAGATCTATCTATTGAGCTTAAACCAGAACTAAACTTCAGCATGTGTGGATGCTTCTCATTAGTTCAAGTCTTCTTCTTGTAAACAGTAAGTCTTTTGTAGGCAGTGAGCCTCTTGTGAGCAGTGTGCTCAGGCAGTGAGCCCTAATTGGCAAGTGCCATTTTGTATCTTCTATTCTTCTAATAGAGAATAATATCTTGGGTTAATCACCCCATGGTTTTTTCCCTTAATAGGGTTTCCACGTCAAAATCATTGTGTCATGTGCATTGGTGTTATTTACATTTCATAGTTATGCTTGCTTATAGAATATGATGTTGCATTAACTGTTAAGAAAGCACAGAAAGTTGAATTATTAGGATAACTGATTCACCCCCCTCTTAGTTATCAACACTTTAGACATAAGGGGCATCTATTAACAAGTGAGAAGCCCCTTTTACAGAGGTTACCACATGTGAGCACCCTGTCTTGAGTCAACAACCAAAAGAAAATATTGATCTTAGGAATAATTTTATCATCCCACAATCTAGCCCAAAAGGGAGGGTCTTCCACGGAAGGAATGATTTCTTTGAACCCTGACACCACGAAGTAATGCCCTGAAGAGGTGGCTTGCCAAATGAGTTGGTCTTCTTTTCTACCAAGGGGGATATGAAAGACATTCAACCTGTTCTAGAAATCAATCATGCGCATGTTAGTCGAGAAGTTCTTCCATTTACCTTCAGAAATGCAATCCCTAACCTTCGAGCCACAAGTCGTAGTGCAAATACCTTCAAAAGGGCTCACCCAATCTTTCTTTCTAAGAGGGGAATCCCCAAACCACCAATCCTTCCAAAAGTCCACTTTGCTACCATCCCCAATCCTCCAAACAAAACCTTTTTTTATAATTTCCCTAGACTGAGATATATGTTTCCATATTTTTGATCCTTCCAGAAAAGTAGGACTATCCAATAGTTCTATCAAATTATTGAATCCCCTCAGATATTTCTTGTTCACTATTTCTGTCCATTCTTTCTTTTCTGACATGAGGTGCCAAGCATTGGCCCCCAGGAGAGTAGAGTTGAAATCCTTGAGTTTTCTCAGACCAAGACCCCCATCCCTTTTAGGCTTGTAGACCGAATCCCATGCCACCAATGGGATTCTCTTCTTCTCCTCAGTCCCAGAGCAAAGAGTGGATTTGCTCAATTCTTTTTCTGATTTTGGCAGGAATTTTAAAAGGGGACATAGAGTAGATTGGGAGAATTTTCTCGCCTGGCTGAGGGTAGCTCCTTTCCAGCCCACCAATTTGGAGTGAAATTTGTCAACCAAGCTCTGCCAAAAAGAGTCCGAGATTCTTTTCTCATAAAGAGGTAACCCGAGATAAATGGAAGGAAGGGATTCCACTTTGCATTGCAATATATGAGCAATTTTAAGTTGCTTAGGTTATGGGGTATTGACGAATAAGATCAAGCTCTTAGGCAAACTAATTTTTTGACTCGAGGCCACTTCATAATTTAGCAGGACACTTCTCACCATGTGAGCTTCCTTGACTAAAGCTTCACCCATAATTATAGTATCATCGACAAATTGTTGATGAGAACATGAAGGTCCAAGCGAGGAAGGACAAAGACCTTTGAAGCTCCCTTGAAGAACCTCTTTCTGGATGTTTCTTCCCAAGACTTCCACCATGATGACAAACAAGAAAGGAGAGATAGGATCTCCTTGTCTCAACCCTCTAGAGCTGACAAAAAACCCCAATGGAGATCCGTTGACTAGGACCGAGAACTTAGGTGCCAGGAAAAGTTATCAGAGAAGCTGAAGGGATTTCTCATTGAAACTAAACTTTCTCAAAACACTGGTAAGAAAATTCCAGTCAACTCTATCATAAGCTTTCATGCTTTCATTATCAAATCTGAATAACATTAAGTAAGTATTTGATGTTTTGATAAGTGTTATTGTGTTATTTGTTCTTATTGTAAAGGAGAATGTGTTGATTGTGTTATTGTGTTGAGGTTCTTATTTCATGCTTTCATGGTCAAATCTGAATAACATTAAGTAGGTATTTTATGTGTTCATAAGTGTTCAAAGTTTTAGGGACAACTGATTCACCCCCCCTCTTAGTTGTCTGGTACATTTTAACAATTGGTATCAGAGTGAGGGTTCCTCGGAAGAAAGCTTAACAACTTGAGGTAGATCTGGGATGGCACACATCAAGGTTGCTCTTGAAGACCTAGAAAGAACTAAAGAAGAAATCAAAGATCTAAAGGAGAATGCCAAATAAGTAGATGAATGTATCAAAAAATTAAGAGAGCAAGTCAAGAGATTCAAAGAAAAATATAGAGAGGTTACTGAACAACTGATATCAGCCAATGAAACCTTGAATGATTTGAAAGTGGAAATTGTAGAAAGAGAAAAAGCAGAAGAAGACTTGAATCTATTGGTGGAAGAAAAATCAGAAGAATGTGCTAAGCTTGAAGAGCAAATTTGGAACCTAAAATCAGATTTGGAGAAACCAAAAGTTATGAAGAAAAGTTCAAGATTAGTTCTACAAAACTTGATGAGATGATTGCTAGTCAGAAGAGACATGATGACAAAGAAGGCTTAGGATTTCAGAAAAGTGAAAGTTCAAGAACAGGACAAGAAATGAATGCTGAGATCAAGAAGGACAAAGACAAATAGATCCAAAATCAAAGAAACAGACCCAGAAGACCACCAGTCAGACAACCAAATGCTCAAAGGTACCCATCTTTCAATGGTTATTGTAATTCATGCAATAATTTTGGTCATAAGGCTACTCAGTGTAGGAGCAGAATGAATCAAAATTTTCCATCATTCTCTAGTCAGTGTTTCAATTGCAAGAAAATTGGTCATAGAGCAAATGAGTATAGAAGTCAGATTAGGAAAGGTTTCAACAATGGAAGGAATGATCAATCTTTTAAAGGTAAATGTTTCACATGCAATAAAGTTGGTCATAAAGCTGTTGTATGCAGAAGTAAAGTGAGTCAGAATTCTATTAAGTGCTATGCATTCTATAAAATGGGACATAGGGCTAATAAGTCTAGAAGTCAAATGAGAAATGGCTATGATAGGGATAGGATAGTTAAATCCTTCAGTGGCTACTGTTATACATGCAACAAATTTGGGCATAAAGCTAACCAATGCAAATCTAGAGTAAATGGAAGAAATACTGCTAGAGAAATGTTGTGTGCTACAACTGCAATGGATTTGGTCATTTCTCTAAGTTATGTAGAAGTAAGAACATGAAGAAGGATACTCAAGAAGAATTGAAGAAACCAGTGGATAAGGTTGATCTGGTAGAATTCAGGAAGGAGATGAACAAGGTTTGGGTCAAGAAGGAAGTAAATGAAGTCAAGGATGGGTCCGCACCAGACTTTGGTGCAGATTCTTCCTCCGGGAAGTGAATTGGGTGCTTTGACTCAGGAGGAGCTTAAATGAAAATCTTTTTCCCCTAACAAAGGATTGGTGCTAATGCCTTAACATGAAGAGACAAGGTAAAGGATTAGCAACAAAGATTTAAGTCAATATAGAGACCATGATTGTAAAGGATAAAGGAAGAGTTGTACAAATCTAGATCAGGAAAGAAGACATGTTATGAGTTTTTGGCAAATTTACAGTGTTCCATTAATTTGTTCCGCTATTGAAGATATTGCTCTGTAGTTCTAGGATATGGTTATAAATCATTGATTACATCTACATCTAGAAATTTGTCTAATTTTGATAAGTGGCTTGAAAGTAATGAGTAACAGAAGTTCAGGTTGACAGTGTTGGTTTTTCTTCTGAATCAACAGAGGGTTTGCCAGTTCCAATGCACAGGCAGATTCAACCAACTAATACAGGAGGTTGCGTGAGTTGCCTCCCCTTCACTTCTAGTTCTATCACACCAAGGGGGGTATCCCTATAGCTAAAGATGTAACATTGACTCACCCAATGATATGAAGATTTAGCTTGACAACAACAGGCAGAATACTCTCATGTGTGGACCAAGATTTAGATGATAAATCACAAGTTTGGCAACTTTCTTGGACATATGTGTCTGGTTGTGGATGAGAGTATGCAGGGGTCTTAATCCTACTCCTACAAACTAACTGGATGGACGTTATGAAAAGATGGATTTTATGTTTTGGATGCAAGACAAGGGGTTTTGGATCATAACTACTAACCCAGGAGCAGACCGGTGCCTATCTCAGGGCAAGGAGTCAACTAGACGTATACATGAGAATGGATTGCATTTTGAATTCAAGTTTCAAGAGGTTAGGTTGATGCTTGCCTTACAAACATCATCCAAGAATAGGTATTTAGCTACCTCTACTTACATATATCCCAGTTGACATACAACCTTCTCCATACCTCACCTAAAACAATTTAATCCACTCCTTGAATGAAAGTTATAGATGAAGCATGTGATACAGAAACCCATACCCTAGAACCCGAGAAACCCTTAGCAGCCAAATTCAAAAGAAAGAGATGCATACAACAAAGGAGACAAATAGATAAACACATGCATAAAAGCATTTCTCATATAAAACAACACTGAAACTAAAAATATTTGCAATGTACATTCATGATGCAACTAATAAACTCCAAAATGAGATAGAACAACAAGGAAATGCCCTATTTTTCGTTATTCACACAAAAACTTCCAGGTCTTCAACCCCCTTGAAAATGAGTCACACAGCCTGCTATATATAGCAAGGAAGGTGCACTCAACATTAAAAGTACATGGTTGACTCAAAATTTCACCAGATACATTGCATCATGAGAAATGGCACTCAAACATTGAATGCAGCTGGTGGGAGAAGAGACAGGGAGTGATCTCGAGCCTCGCGCCACCGCTTGGGGATTCACCTCTTCAATCGGGTACTTGATCTGTCCATGCCTTCGCCCATACCCTGTAACATCCGCCATCAATGGCATACCAACCTGCGGCCTTGGGAATGCAGTGGACTGTGCATTTTGCAACTTTTCCCACCAAGAAATATGACCTTGATTATTCAAATTATGTGAGAACAAATTATCCCACATTCACCCCACAGTGACCTCCTTAACATGTTATAAGCATGACCACACCGAAAGACAATAGTTGGTGATTTTGCTCCCGACGACGCTGGTTTAGAACCCATCATGATAGCTCATGCCGTCGAAAAAACACTCCTCATCTACACTGATATTGCTTCCCCCACTAATGATCCACCTATATGATCACCCGATAAGAAATATCACCCTGATATCTCACATCACCCTGATGCGAAATATCACCCTTATCAAAAATATCACCCTGACCAGAAATATTACCGTGATATCTCGCGAACCTCCTCATGCACTCACCTAATATTCAATATCAGCCTGATAATCACCCTCATCGGCGCAACCTGATGCATTAGAGAAAAATCCTCCTCATCATATTCATACCGTGCACTTCATTGATGATCCACCTGTACTTGTTCATGCCCTCATCGGTGATCGGTGGGACCCTCATCATAGCTGTTGATAATAACATGTCGAAGACCACATGATGCATCCTACCAAATCCTGATGATGTCACCATCATATTGGAATATCAGGGTGATATCCGGTGGTAAGGGTGATATTTGGAAGATCACCTGATATTTGAAATATCACCCCCCCACAAAATATCAGGGTGATGGACTGTTAGGGTTAGCCAGTAGAAGATATCAATTAAATGCAAATAAAGATTAAACAGAGGAATGGAAATACACAGAAATAATAATAGCAAGAGACAAGTTTTAACATGGTTCACGTAAACTCAGGCTACATCCACCAAACAGAGAGTCCACTATTATTATCCAGTAATTCAAACCGATTACAATCAGCAATCCCTACAACTCAATACCGCTGCAGAATGCTACAATACAATATATCAAAACCCTAACCCTTAGCTGCCTTTATAAAGCCTTTTTGTCAGTTACAAAATAGGGTTTTTTTATGTCGGTCAATGAAAAATAACTCTCGGTGCCTTTATAAAATAATAAAAAACTGTGTGAGGTTTCGAGGGCGCAACCCCCAAACCCCCACAAGGGGCGCTGCCCCTTGACCCCGTAGGAATTTGGGGGGAAACTACGTCGATAAAAGTGGGGTAAATTTAAACTCTGAGTCTAATTAGGCTCCATATAGCATGGACAAGCAGATATCACCCCCCACAAGAAACTGACGTCCGCAACATCGGGGGGAACCAAGCCAAGATAACTTGATATTTAGAATATGACCCCCCCCCCCCCCGGCAAAATATCAGGTCATATTGAAACTTTGCAGCAGCATCAGGGTGATCATAACTAAGATGACTGATGTTAGAAACATGATGACCTAGCAGAAAAATCAGGCCGATATTTGAAAATATGATGACCCCCCCCCCCCCCAAGAATATCAGGGTGACAGAAACCTTGACTTAGAACTTTTTGGATTTTTTGGGAAGGTGCCTGCAATATTAATTGCTTGAAACCTAAATATTCATGCAGACACCAACAGACATAACACAATTATTTTCAGTACAAAGTAGTTTTCATGATGATTGAAAGTATTTGATGAACTCAGAGGCAAATGGACATGACCCAAACGAGTCTTCAAGCAAAAGATGAAGAAAAAGCTCTGGAGAGAATTTCTGAGACCCCAAGAGTTTGTGCAGAGGCATCACACTATAAAGAGAAAAGGTGCATTGACAAAGAAGACAAATTATAGATAAATAGGTACATCTCTGTTTATTTTAAAAAACTAAACCTAAGACAATTATTAAAGCCTATAAAGAGGAGTTATGATCAAGGCAATGGTTGAGAATGAGTTAGAACTAAGGATTGAATGCTTAAGGTCTGATTGAGGAAGTGAGTTCACATCAAATGAATTCAATATTTTCTGTGAAGAACAAGGGATAAAAGACAGTTGTCTGCACCTAGAACTCAGCAAAATGGAGTTGTTGAGAGAAAAGAACAAGATAGTTCAAGAGGCTACTAGGTGTGATGAAGGAATCTTCCTTGGATACTCTACTAAGAGTAAAGCCTATCTGTGCTACAATAAGAGACTGAAAAAGATCATTGAGAGTGCTAATATGGAGGTTGGTGAAGACAAGGAAAGAACATTAGATCTGAATGGATATGAATCAGATGAACCCATTGCTACAATGAATGAAGATAAAATGAAGACAGTCAAGATGAAGAAGAAAAGGCTCTAGAAAGTACAGTTAAGACTCCCTGGTATGCAAGATTGGGTAAATACCTATTGCAACAGAGATTTAGTAAGTGAAGATCAGTTATTGATTGTTGAAGTTTATATTGATCTAAGGGTATTACTGGCTATATGTGTTGTCAAGACGTCATGTTGTGTTCTTTGAGAAGAAGGAAAGTTCCTGGTTGGATGCCTTACTCTGATTTGAGAAGAGCCAAAACTAAAGTTTTGAAAAGACAAGATATGTTAATCTAGAGGTCTTCTAAAATATGAGCAAGAGCTAACATAGTTTGATGTGTACTCCTAAGGGGGAGTACTCAAAGCAGTAAAAGAAAAAGATGCAGTAGAGAAGGTAGTAATCAGAGATGCTTTAATAATCTCAGATTGATTAGAGTAGAAGGGTCCAAGTAGGTGAAAGAGTTGTTGAAGAACCTTGGAAGATTATAAACCAATATGTACTCCTATGGTAATTGGTTGGGCAAGATTGATGAATCACCTAAGATTGAAGGACTACTTTATCTAACCTTTACTAGATCAGATATAATGCATGCAGTTTGTCTTATGACAAGATTTCAAGAAGATCATAAAGATCCATATATGTTAGCAGTCAAAATGATTATGAGGCTACCTCTCAGGGGAAGAAGGTAGATGATGCTGATATGAGTTCCTAATAAAGAGTAGTAAGTGTTGTAGTGTTGATTAACAGGGGAAGTTGTGCACTGATAATAAGATGTGAGTTAAGCTTTGTTAACTCAAAAAGGAGATAAGTAAAAGGTCTGACACCCTTTTCCATTAATGTCAAAGGGGGAGAGACGTTCATGTGAAAAACCTAAGGGGAAAATTGCAGTCAGAGAAAGCATAAAGTAAGGGGGAGAAAAGAAGCAAAGCAAGTTTGCTTGTCTTGATGGTTTTTCACATCATGTGTTGCCATCAATGACAAAGGGGGAGATTGTTGCAAGTATGAGCAGTAATTGTTATCATTGATGTCAACACCTAAGGTCAACATCTAAGAAAGTTATTTGGATGAGTTTGAACAAGTGTTTGACTGTTCTGTCTCCCAGAACAGTGCAGTATTTTGCTCTGCATTTCCTTAGAATTGGAGACTGGAGTGTGAGATTGGGATATGATTTAGAGAAGTGTCTGAAGATGCTAAATCTTGAGTTTGGAGGTCTGGAATGTTGTGCAGCAAAAGATCTATTCACCAGTTTGAAGACTGTGTCTAGCAATGTGTGCAGAGTGATAGGGAGAAAATGTTTTGCTCTGCATTTCTCCGCAAATTGGAATTTGTCTTTGTGGTTCTAGACTTAAGCTTATAAAGTCCTTAGCTATCTTCCTTCAAGAGGATTTGTGATTTAGTGCTCCAGAAGACAAGTTTGTGGTGTTATACTTCAGGTGAAAGTTGTTGAGTTCATGTTATATTTGTTGTCTTCAAATATCTCCAAGTGAGATCTATTATGGATGGACTTGTTGGCTCTCATGAGAATTTATGTTGTTTGTGGATGTGTCAAGATTGCGTTAAAGCATCACACAAGGTCCTCTTGTTATGATTGTGATCGAGGAAGCGTATGATCAAGAATCTTCCCAATTAATGTTGTTTGGCTAACTTGTTTAATTGTGGTGATCAAGAAGATGTTTTTGATGGATGTTTAAGTGATATGTAGTGTCCTTGATAGATTTAATTCCAAACTAAGGTGTAATGATTACACCCTCATTCTTTTGTGGCATGTGATGCTTAGGTCCAGACCTAATTTGATGTATGTATGAATGCCAACCTAGGAGACTATTCCTATAGTTGATGAATGTAATGTCAAACTTGATGTACATTCCAAGGTTGATGAATTGTATAAATACATGTAATGAATTTGTGTTTGAGAGTAGAAGTACGAAGATGTGAAGACATGTGTGAAGTGGAAAAGTAGAGTAGAGTAGAAGAGTTTTATTGTACTTCAATGGAATTGAATGCAGGCATGGTGTAGATGCTTTCAATCAATTCAAATCTATGGTAGTGAGCCTTATCATTTCGGCAGTGTGCCTATATACAGTGAGCATCTTTGGACAGTGAGCATCTTTGGACAGTGAGTCCTTAAGGGCAGTGAGCCTCTAATTTTTAGTATTGCTATAAAATATATATCTTTGTGGGCTAACACCCACTGTGGTTTTTTCCTTATAGGGTTTTCCATGTAAAAAATCTGGTGTCTCAGGTATTGATTGTGTTATTGTGTTGAGCTTCTTATTTCATGCTTTCATGGTCAAATCTGAATAACATTAAGTAAGTATTTGATGTTTTCATAAGTGTTCAAAGTTTTAGGGACAATTGATTCACCCCCCCCTCTTAGTTGTCCAGTGCATTTCAACAACTACCACCTACCTTTTTCCCAGTAATCGTAGGTATATTCTCAATAAACTAGGGGTTGTAAATTCTCAGTCTGAAGGCTATAGTAGGGGTTAATGAAAGCTCAAATTTATATAGGGCATAGATAAAGCTCTGATGCAGGGGAAGGGGCTTTTCACCCAATGGGACTTTTTGGACCGAGTACTCTAAGGATGCGAAAATCCAGTAGGGAAAATTAATCTTCATATTATGAAGTGATTGAGTAAAGGAAAAAGATAAGCATAAAATATCTTAAACCTTCCATCAAGGGTAACATACCTCATGAGGACTTCGGTGACCCTCTTCTAGACCCCAGGGAGATCCTCTCTATTGAACCCATTCTAAAGTCTATTCACATTTTCCCTATTCTGCAATAACTTATTCATGTCCTCACTGTAGTTCCCCTTCACTCTCTTTGGTATCCTAGCCCCCTCCATGTTGAGACCCGTGACCTCTACTATCAACTCCTCTATTACCCTGAAAGAGATCCCTCGAATATACATGACATCAACTTTCCAAGAGTCAACAAATTCTTTGGAAAGGATAGTTTTGAAACCATTCATAGTTTCAATGTACTGGGTGAAATTTCCTCTCTATAGAATCCCCCAAAGCTCCACATCTTCTTTGATTTTCTCATGCCCAGTGGGTTCAGCTTGCGTTAGGTCACCTCCCATTTTGCAGTCCTTAGTATTGTAGACACTCCTGCAAACTCTACAAGAAAAAATGTTGAAAAAGATCCAAATGAAGATGTATTTGTTGTGAGAATCAAAGGGTTTGAAGCATATCGGGTTATGATTGCTTGCAGTCAAGTATCTGAGTTGCATCATGTGACTAGACCCCTGCTTCACCGGGGCATTCATATCATTAATTTAAATTGGTTTCCTCATTATAGTTTAGATCACTAAACTGCTCTGGGACATCTTCTCTAACTCTCCACTTTATAACATCATTTATCTTATAGCCGATATTAGCTAAAGCATCATCTTTAGTATTTCCTTCCCTATAGATATGAAGAAACTCCACGTTCTCCATGTCTCTTAGCTTAATTTTGCACAATTCAATGATGTCCTTAACCATCCAATTAGGGGTGGCCTTCGAGTTTAGCATGTCTAAGACATTCTTCGAGTTCCCTTCCACAATCAATTTTCTAGTCCCAAGATACTTAGCCATGCATATACCTTGGTAAGTTGTGTAAGCCTCAACATAGTTGTTTGTTTGAATGCCCAAGTTCCGTGCATAAGTTCCTAGAACCATACCATCACTATCTCTTACTAATCCACCCCCTCTTGCCTGACCCAGGTTCCCCTTAGAGGCCCCATCGAAGTTGAGTTTGATCCATCCAGGGTCGGGGGGGCTATCATGTGTTAAGTGTTGTGAGTGTGAATGTTAATTAATTATATTTCTTATTATATATTTATTATTTTTGTGGGGTGTGGTTAAAATTCTCGTAAGTGTCAAATCTCAGGTTTGTACATGAGAGAAAGTTTTAGGACTCATTAAGTGTTATTTTCTTTATTACTGTGTAAAATTATATCTCTATATTGATTATATATTAATGGGACCTATGTTTTAATGATTAAAAGATGCTTTGGAGACATCTAGAGGGTGGAAAAGTGTCAAAAATAATAAGTGATGAGTTTCGGGAGTTACACTATTCTAATTTTAGAATATTATGAAGTTATATATTTATTTTCCCTCTTCCCAATCACAAAGCTATTATTCACTCACCTTGCATTCTCTTAAGGTGTGGTCTCTTGAATATCTTTCTTAGGTTAAGAAAATAGTCTTTTGTTTATTCTTCTTTCTACTATAAAAAAAGATCCTGTCATTTTTTGAAGAGAAGGGTTTGGAGGAGCTTGGGAGCTTGGAGAGAAGGGTAGAAGAAATTGGATCAAATCTTCTTCTAACTTGGTAGAAGCATTGAGGTAGGCTTTTGAACCATTGTTTGATTTGTGATGGTAATTCTTTGTGGATATTTGAAACAATGTGACTCAAATTTTGTATGAAAGAATAATCTTCTTTGTGAGTTATTTGTGTAATTGAAAAACATTTACATTTTTAAAAATTTGTTGTTTTGAGATAGAGGACAACAATGTTTTAATCATGACTTTTAATTGCTCAACTGGGTTTGCTTAATTTTTGGATATGTTGTTTTGATCTAAGAAGTAGAAAAACTCTTTAAATTTATCATTTAATTATATGTCTATCTTTCTATATGATTAAATATATGAGACTGTTTTACAATAGTTTATTGTTGAGATAGTAGATAACAAAGTTTTGATCATAAATTTTAATTGAACAACTGGGTTTTCCTAATTTTTGGATATGTTGTTTTGATTTAAGCAATAGAAAACCCTTTAAATTTTATCATTTAATTATATGTCTATTGTTTTATATGATTAAATCTATGGGACTATTTTACAACACTTTATTGTTGAGATATTAGACAATAGAGTTTTGATCATATATTTTAATTGATCAATTAGGTTTTTATAATTTTTTGATATGTTGTATTGAACTAAGAATTAAGAAAACCCATTAAATTTTAGCTCTAACTTATATGTCTACCATTCTCTATGAATAAATTTAGTGTATTGTTTTACAACAGTTTTGTAGTATCCTGTCATGTAGACCCTTAGACCTTTTTCTATTCATAAACTGTTGTATATTTTGCAAAAAACAAATTGGGTTTTGCAGTAATTTTAATCTTCTTTCCATTCCATATTAGAAGTCAGAAAAATATTATGTTTTGACCAAGTTATTTTAATTTTACTTTAGGCTATAATTGTGTGAGTACAATCTCATTTTGCATGATAAGACCTACTCATTTACTCCATTGAAAAGGTCTTGAAAGACTTGATGCATGAATGGTAATATCATATTACAATTTTTATACAACCTAGGAAAAGTAATGCCAAGAAAACAACTCTCAGTTGGATACTAACTAGAGGATTGACTTGAAAACGTTATGGGTTATTATTTGGTTATGCACAACTATATTGGCAATAGTGATAGCATATGGATGAATTATTTGAGTATTCAACTTAGGCATAGAATCAAGAGAAATGAAATCTCAACTCAACATGCATGTATAATTTAAAATTATATTGAAAATACATTAGCCACCTATGTGTTATGTGGGTATGCTTGCATGGTTATAATTAATAGAGTTATGAATGAGTTATTGAAGTAGTTATTCATGTAAGTTGATAGACCATCTCAAGAGAAATTTAATTATGTTTTCTTGGAATATGTTTTCCCAATTTTAATCACAGTGTAGAGCTGGGTGTTATAAGCTTAGAAGGACATTGTGAACCAGTCTTGTGTGACCCCTTAGATGGTCTCTAACTTAAGCATGAGGTGGAAACTCATTTGTTTTAGAAAAATGATGCAAAATCTAATGTGAATCTTTCTTAACACACTTTATTAAAAAAGGACTTTGGTTAGAGTGTAAACCTTTTTTCCTTTTGAAGGAAGGGATAGAAAACATGATAAGACATTTTTGCAACCATTTTGAATGACCAAGGGATCTTACTAGCTATGTTTTAGGCTTGAGCTTTCTAATGTGTATTCGCTTGATTCCTTTCCTTTAAGACAATTTTTATTGCTCTAGAGATAGAGTTTAAATTCCTATTATGAAATTCGTTTGGAACTAGATATTGAGTGTTGACCCAATTTTAAATATGTTGGAACAACCAAGTTGGGTTGGAAGTTCAATTTAGCAAACTATAGAGCCTTTGATCTTGTTATGTAGGCAAGACCATTTTATATGATCCCCCGAGGCCTAAGTCTAGCCCTTAGGACATGGTTTCTTTATCATGCTATCAAGAAATTAATAGTGATTTTTTTAATTGTCCTTTGAAACTAATGCATCAATTTACTTTTGTAGGATCTTGTCATCACATAAATTCTTCTAGGTATGACAGTTGTTTGTTTAATCTATTCAAATGGTATCAATCTCCCTATATGAATGAATAGATGATTGTTAGCTCAAGCATTTAGTGCTAGAAATGTCTGGACACTTACTATGACTGATGAAAAGGATAATGAAGAACATAAGGTATGAGTTGATCATTTCTTTTGTAAATGATTAATTGGTTGTTTTTCTATCTAGGTGCATTTCTTGGAGAATATCAGATGGATATATTTGCATTGTTAGAATTAATTTTGTAAAATTTAAATTTCAAACTTGTGCATCAAATTACAAAAAAATTGTTATGTATTATTAAAACCCTTTCTACAAGATAAATTTTGTAAGATAGTTTGAAAAACTTTAGTTGTTTGTTCAGGTTGAGTGTTATGATCAATCGGGTATAAAATTGGGCATGACATTGTGTTGTCCATTTCAACTACTTTTCATACTTTTTATGAGTCACCTAGCAATGTAGTTTTCTAGTGCTTGTGATTCAGGAAAGTATTGTATGGTTCCTAGCCAACACAATGTGCTAGACCGTAAACATACTTGACATCATTTCTAGCAACATAAAACATGCTAGAAATGCCTCTCTTCGTCTCCTTATGTGTTCTTGTAATATGTGTTTGTTAGTGTTTTCTCTTATGTATTATGTCTAGTATGCATTAGTTCTAATATGATTTGCTAACATCCTTGTTTTGTAGATTGTATCTGGTCTAATCTCTCTTGTCTTGCAAGTTTTATATGTTATTCTGACATTGCTCATTGTATAGGATTTTGTTGTCTAACGTATTTGTTTTGCACATTCTCAGCTTGAGGGCATGATTCCTCTACTTGAAGAATTTTCTACATCCTCACATGTTCTTTTTGGATATCCTTTTCATGATATTTACTTTCAACATCTCATTTATGTACTTTATCATAGCTTATCACCTAATTTTATCATCCTACTAAAGTGGGGGCAAAATGCAACATAGAAAATTACATACCCTTGCAATTCTACACTATGTTTTAGACCCACTTTGGTGTCCATATCTCCTAGGATGTTTATAGGCTCATTTAGCCCTTTCCTTAGCCTTTTTTCCACCCATGGTGCTGTGTTCACACCTATATTCATGCTTTCCTAAACCTCTTTTGTGCAAAATAATCTTTTGGTGCATTGACCTTATCTTTTCTCAATGATTAGACCCTTTAAGACCCATAGTTGCCTAGACACCAACTCAACACACAAATGTCTGTGTGACGTGCTAGTGTCCATCAACTTCCTATTATATGAAAACCATTTTTGGAGCATTTTTCCACCTTGCTCTATGTTCAAGTCTTTAGTAACTATCCTAACATGAATCCGAATGGCTACCCTTGGCCTTGGACCTTCTATTTTCCCTATCATAGCTCATTTTGAATGGATCTCATTAATCTTTCAATTTTTCAAAATATCTATCAATCTACCAACACTCTTTGGCTCGTACAATAACATTCTCTTTGGCTATTGGCATTTACATTTGTTATGTGAACTTACAACAATATCTACAATCTATCTTCAAGGTTCTTGAGAACTTTGCATTCTACTAGGGTTTGTCCTTGGTATTTTACCTTATATGAGGTGATTGTTCCAACCTTCTTTATTTCTCTTACTATTTACAAAACCCATAGTTGTGTTCTAGGCACCTCTTGGGTTTTTATTTCCTTTTGTTTAATCCCTCATACACACTAGTTTATTGCTCTTTGTAGACCTAAGAGTAATATTCATAACATTTTTCACTATTCTTAGTCCTAGTTGCACTTAGGATAAGAGCACACACTTCTATTTCAATCTCTTTATCATTGGTTATTCATGGAGGTCAAAAGACTGACATAGGGGCTTGACCACTCTTCGCAAGCCCCCAAATAGCCCAAACCTTTTCTCTTATTCTAGTTACAAGTTTATTGGAGCTCTCAATCGAATGGGGGTTTGCAGCTTCTCTTTTCCTCTTCTCATTTCCATGCTCATTTCAATAATACATAGTGTAGACACCTAAATCGACTGTGTCCTTCTAACCCCATTAACCTCACTTTCAATATCTTGTGACACCTTGTCAACATCACCTTGTGACACCTTTATCCTTATGTTCACTTAAGTTACCGTAAGTTAATTAAATAAATTGTATTTATTTAATTAATTAATCCCTTTATCCATTAGTTTAAGTTAATTAAATAAATCATATTTAATTAATTAATTTAATTTATCCCTTTATCTATTATTAATTAAATAAATTCCCCTTTATTTAATTAATTCCACCTTCTAACCTTCATATCCCTAGGTTAATTAAATAAACATGTATTTAATTAACATCCCTTACATTAGCTAGATTAATTAATTAAAACTTATTTAATTAATCCTAACATCTATCTAATCCCAATCTCTCAACTAATTAAATAATCCTTATTATTTAATTAGTTATCCTAAACACATGTCACTATCCTCAACACTCCACAAATAAAACCAAATTTAAAATTCCCCCACTAGAGGACAAAAACCTACAACTCAATCCCTAGCCTCCATTCATCTTTCAATCTTGACCCTTCACACATAAGGATGCCCTAGAAATCCTTATCAAACCCTAATCCAAGCCCTAATTCCTCTCACTCAACCTCCATGTGACACTTGTCACATGACTACAACTCCAAACCAAATCCTAATCCTCAAGCAACCCTAGCCATTGATCTAAGCTTTCAATCTCAACCCTCCATCCTTTTCTCAACTATCTATATATTGAACCCTCATCCAAGCCAAAACACATCTTATCTCATTGTAATCTTATGCCTCCCAAATATCCTCTCATTCCTCTCCATTTCCCTACTTTATGCTTAGTGAGAGCAATCTACATCACATCTTCATCATGGAGTATAGCTAGAATACATTTTGTGCATGCATTCTCCAGTCTATCAAGGAGAAAGGAGTAGTCAAGGTTGAAGGTATAACATTCATTTGTTTGTCTTTTTGTGTTATTTTCCTTGTCTATTTTCCCCCATCTTCACATAGTTCTTTTCATTTTTGTTGTTGTCTTTATTTTCTTATTGTATAGATTGACCTCAAGATCCTAGACAGAAAGTGATATTTTCTAGTTGCTAGTTTGCAGACATCATACGGATGACAACGTGTTGCATAGACATCTACACCCTACTCTAGCGTCCCTACTAGTTAGCTCCAAATTTTAGTGTTAGGTTCCTCTTTGTTTGTTATTTACAATTTAGAATTTGTTGTATTTCAGATTATGTAGATCAACATCTTTTATGTTAGTATAATTTATGTGTTAGCTTAGTGAAAACACCATTTTGCAAGTTAAAACATAGTAGGATATTCTAGTTTGAATTTGTTCTTTGTGGTTAGAAAAATAGCAAATTATTTTCTTTTAAAGAGCTAGTTTATCATAGTGTGGTGCCTTGAAAACATTTAACTTCAAAAATGTAAAGCATTTTTAGTTAAATCAAATTTTCAACATCACACTAGGTGAGGATCTCCTTTTGTCAAACCCCTGGATTTTGATTTAAGAGTTTTAGAACAAAGATAAAAGACATAAGCAATTGTGCAGTATGCCCTAATTTGATGCTAACTATAGATTTTGTAAGCTAATGATGCAATAATGATCTAATGTTTGAATGATAGTGCTATGTGATGCTCTGATGCATAATGGATGCCTAAAAATTAATGGGGAGTGAGGAGTAACCCAATAAACTCACCAATCAATATGCATGGACATTAGATACATATTTAAACACAAATTTTGAATTCTTCAAGCTTACATTCTATAAGGACCCTCTTTGAAAAGAAACTTATTAGACTCAGAAGATAGTTAATCATTCACAATTAGTTCATAACTTCTTCATCTCGAGCCAATGATGGTGAAATATCTCCTTTAGATAGTTCTAAAAGTAGAAAATCTCATGGACTAAACACAATACTGTCAACTATATTGGATTCGTCCAATATCCTCTTTTCAGTGAAAGTAGCTCTTAAAGTTTGCTTACTTCCAAACATTTGGTACATTGTTAGTTATTGGCCCATCCTCACTCTTGTGGTTGATGTCAGAAGTAAAGACACACCATGTTTGCATTACTCTTTGTTACAAGCTTTAGATTCTCAACAAGGGTCAACATTACTAGCTCCAACATTACTAGCTCCAAACTGTGGTAGCTATAATTGCAAATTCTATTAATTTCATGTCATTCTTATTTAAAAACTACAAAACATTCATAAAAAGGTCTTGTGATTCATGATTTAATGTAATAAAATTAAACAACCAAACTATATATATGTTGAGAAGAACAAAAAAATACATACACGACATATGGAGGGTATTGATGTATCAAAATCTTTAATATCCTTATAGGAATACAAACCAAAATTTATAAAATACAAGACACTTCAAAAGATTTTCTAATATGAGATCTAATTCAAATCAATACCTTACCAAAGGATAAGGATGCAATAGGTCCTATACATATTTGATGATCTAATTAGGCTAGGTTAAAATCCTTAACACCCAAGTAGCCTATTTGACTTTATATAATTTTACCCACAAGTTACCATTTGACCCAATTTACTAACTCAGGGTTATAAATGTTACATCTTACCTATTAAATTGCTCCAATGTTGGGAACATAACATACAACCCATCCTCTGAATGATGGTTCTAAGCCCTACGCTGCTAAGATTTCTTTAGGTCATCCTCTAAAGTCATTTTCTGATGTTGTAATCAATTATAGAGCTTAGACATGCTCATCATAGGCTAGGGTTAGGCCTATGCCTTGTTCCTGTTCTTCTCCAGTGGTGATGTGTGGCCCTAAGGTATCATAAATGAGGGTTTTATATGAAGTGTGGAGTGATCTGTAGATTCAATGGTTTATGGCCCTCTCTCCCCAATCTGCATAACTGGGTCATGGAATCCTGGAAACCTCTTGTGGTTGGACAAATTGAGCTTTATCCCAGCGCAAGGGGGTTCTTCATAGTGACTTTTGCTTCCTCTAAGGAGCAAGACTTAGTGTTGGATAGTGTTTGGTTGTGGGGCAAACATTCATTGTCCATCAAACCATGGGCTTGCTCCTTTAATCCTATCACTGAGCTGCTTAATACCAATCCAATATGTGTTCAACTACAGAATCTCCCTCTTCAATTTTGGGAGGATTCTTGTTGTGAAGCCATTGGCAATGCTATAGGTCACTTCTTGAAGGTTGACTCTATGACATCAGATTTAGGGCATACTACGATTGGTTGCATATTAGTGGATATTGACATCTTTAAACCCCTCCATGGATATGTTGTTTTGATGGTTGAGGACATTGTTGGGATAAGTTGTCATTAACTTACAATACTAATCAATTCATGTGTCTCCAAAGTTCTTGGAATGTATTTTCCAACACATTAAGACTTTGAGAGATTAATTATTTCTTAATTACATCACTTTGACTTTTGCAATTAAGTTCTAAATGGATAATGTCAAACTTGGGCACCCACTTTGAGATGGGAGCCATGAAGACCTTGTTGACTTCTCTTAAGTCTTAAAATATAGTTTGATAACTCCTAGTGAGTGGGAGTTAGACTTGGGACTTATTTTAGACTTGGAGTTGTGCTTTTCTATGTACATGAGTGGATAATCTTGAGACACCTTGCATGGATATAATGTTGGAGTTAACTACAGTGTTAGAGATGCATGAATTGGATATTGCTTGCATGTGGTCAAAATAGCTTGCATGGACTTGCATGGACTTGCATGTAGCTTGCATGTTACTTGTATTTACTTGCATGTTGTTGCATGTTGATGCATGTTGTTGCATGTCACTTGCATGTGCTTGCATGTTGTTGCATGTCACTTGCATATGCTTGCATGGTGTTGCATGTCACTTGCATGTTGTTGCATGTCAATCCTATGGACTTGTATGACCTTGCATGTTCTTGCATGTTAGTTATATGACCTTGCATGTAGTTGCATGTTAGTTTTGTGAGATTACTTGTAAAACACTCCAACTCTAGAAACTTGCAGGATGGTAGATCTCAGTGATTCAAGAAATGGGTATCAGTTGCATGTTGTTGAAAATGCTTGCATGCCAGTTGCATGTTAATTGTAACATATTACTTGTAGGACACTCCAACTCCTGAAAGTTGCAGGATGGTACATCTCAATGTTTCAGGTAATGGGTATCAATTGCATGTTGGATCCGGTGTTTGCATGCCACTTGCATGTACAGAACAAGATATTTCAGAATAACCTTGGGGACATCAATCTTGCATGTTGTTTGCATGATTTTGATGTGTATTTGATCACTTCAGTTATCAGAAACTCATTGGGCAAATATGAACGCCCAAATGGAGGAATTTTTGATGTTACTTTTATTTGGTGATAAGTTTGATGTTGGGACGGCTATATTTAGCCATCTTGGGTGCCCACATCATAAAGGGGCAGTTAACTCAAAGTTTGGACTTTGTTTGAGTTTAGTCTTCTCAATTTAAGTGAGCTTGATTTTTGCATGAGCTTTGGAAGCTATATTATCAATTGTAATTTATTATAATTTGAGTTTCAAGCTTTTGAATCAAGAAGTTGTTGAATTAAAAGAGTGTTTTTGATTTAATTGTAAACCCTATACATTTTCCAGAGAGTTGATTTGAGGAAAAATGACTTAGAAGAAAAAAAGAAAAAGTTTTTGTAAAAAGACTTAGAGAAAAAAAGCAAGAAGCTTTTTTGTGAAGTGCATCAAGAACTTAGAGAAATTTCAATATTGAATATAATCTTTTTCAAAGAGATTTAATACAAGTAGGAAACATCTTTGGGTATGGAGTTTTTTCCAGAAAGGGTTTCTCCATGTAAATACTGTGCAAGCTTCTTCTCTTTTATTCTCTTCTCGTCTACATTAGATTGAATACATGCAAATCAATTGTTCATTAATTGTTATAGATTAATATTTATTTCAGCTTTGCATACACAAAATTTTAAAGTTTATAGCAGCAGTTCTACCTTCATTTTCAACATTTGGTATCAGAGCTAATGGTTGTGGAGAGTGAGGGACGCCTTTCTCTCAAAGTTTTGAAGGTTTTTTGGTTGCAGTGGGAGCTTTGTTTTGTAGGTTTTGTACATCTGTGAAGGAGATTGTATACAATGGGTTCTACCTCTCGTATGGATGTTGAGAAATTCAATGGATGAGGCTACGAGATGTGGAAATTAAAAATGGAAGATCTCTTGGAAGAAAGAGAACAATGGTTTGCTGTTGAAAATGAAAAGAATCCCTCTACAACTATCAAAGATGAAGAATGGTTAAAATTTGATAAAAAAGCATGAGGAACAATAAGGTTGTGCCTTGCAGATGTCGTCCTCTTGAATGTTTCTTCTAAAGCTACAACATACAAGCTATGGAAGAGGATAGGTGATATTTATCAAACCAAAAGTTTAACTAACAAATTATACCTCAAAAGATAGTTGTATTCATTGAAAATGAAGAATGGAGATTATGTTGCAAACCATTTGAATGCATTTAATTTGATTTTAAGTCAACTTGCATCTGTAGCTGTTAAGCTTGAGGAAGAGGATAAATGTATCTTATTATTATGTTCTTTACCAAAATCTTGGGAAAATCTAATTATTGCTATTAGTGGTGGTGGTACAGATCCAAAGATGGATAGTCTCATTGCTACACTTCTTTCAGAAGAAATGAGAAGAAAATCCAAAAATGGTGGATCCCAAGATGCTCTACATGTAAGGGTTAGAACTAAGGAAAAGACACCCAAAGGAGATAAGAAGAAGGGTAAGTCTAAAGGTCATTCTAAAACCCCATCTAGTAAAAGCAAGGTAAAATACTGGAATTGTGGCAAACGGGGACATGTGAAGAAAGACTGTAAGAGCAAGAAAAAGAGCTCAAATTCCTCCACTAAAAAATCATCGGAGGATGGTGACAATGATGCATTAATTATTTCAGCTAACACAATAAGCAATGATTTTTTGCTTATTGATTTAGGTTGCTCCTATCATATGACTCCCAACAAGGAGTGGTTCTCAAAATATTTAGCATATGATGGAGGTGAAGTTTTCCTTGGTGACAATAGTACAAAACAGATAATTGGTAAATGAAAGGTAAAGTTGTATTTTAGTGATGGAAGGGTTAAAACCCTTCATGATGTTTTGCATATTCCAGGACTAGCAAGAAACTTACTTTTTGTATCAAAGTTAAATGATTTTGAAATGAATGTGACATTTGATAAGTCTAGTTGCAGGTTGGTGAGAGGGAATTGGGTGGTTCCTAAAGGATCTCAAATGGGAAACTTGTTTAGATTAAATGCATCTGCTTTGAATAATTTAGCCAATGTAACAGACATTGAAAATAGATGTATGTTGTGGCACCATAGATTGGGCCACATCAATGAAAAAGGTCTTAGGACCATTATTAATATAAAATTGGTTGATGGTATTTTAGATTATTCTATTGGCAAAAATGATTTTTGTGAGCATTGTGTGTTTGGTAAACAAAGTAGATCTTCATTTCTTAGTGGAACAAATAATGCAAAGAGTTTATTAGAGATAATACATTCAGATGTTTTTGGACCGGTGGATGTTGAATCTTTTGCAAAATCTTGATATTCTGTCACATTCATTGATGATGTATCAAGATACACTTGGATTTATTTTATGAATGCAAAGTCTGAAGTTTTCACCAAGTTTAAAGAATTTAAGGCCTTAGTTGAGAAGCAAACAGATTGTAAAATAAAGGTGTTGAAATCAGATAATGGTGGTGAATATTATTCAAAAGAATTTGATGAATTTTGTAAGCATGCAGGTATTGTGAGATAGAAAACAACACATTATACACCCCAACAAAATGGGGTAGCAGAAAGAATGAACCAAACCTTAATGGAAAGAGCTAGGAGCATGTTAAGAAGTGTAAACACTACAACAAATCCATGTGATTAGCTCTCTTTTTTGCTCCATTTTTTGCTTCCATCCACTGTTTTAATGTATTTTCCTCCATTTTTTGAAAAAGTCGGCACTGTTATTGGCATTTTTTGCGCTGACCAGAACAAGTCAATGCTAAATTATGTGCTAATTAGTGCCTAATTTAGTGCCTAACTTAGCACCTATTTTAGCACCTACTTTAGCTCCTACTGTAGTGCCACATTTGACGCTTGATTTAGCGCCTATTTTAGCAACCATGTTAATGCCTTATTTAGTGCCTTATGTAGCACCTAAATGTAGAGCCTAATTGATTGCCTAATTTATGGTTACTTAGATTTAGGAGTATTATTTAGGGCTTAGGGTTTATGGTTTTGGGATTAGGGGTTAAGGTTTAGAGGTTTAGGGTTTAGGGTTTAGAGAGAGATAGAGGACCAAGAGGGAGATATAGAGGAGACCGAGAGGAGAGATAGGGAGATAGAGAGTGAGGGACATGGCCAGAGACATAGGGAGAGAGATTGAGAGGTAGAGGGATAAAGCCAATAGGGAGAGAGGGGAGAGATAGGGAGATAGAGGTTTAGGGTTTAGGGGCATTATTTAGGTTTAGGGTTTATTGTTTAGGGGTTAGGGGTTCAAGTACTTAGAGGTTTAGGATTTAGGGTTTATAGAGAGAGGAATGATAGGGAGATATAGAGGAGACTGTGGAAAGAGATAGGGAGATAGAGAGTGAGGCACATGCACATGGCTAGGGACATAGGGAGAGAGATTGAGAGGTAGAGGGATGATAGAGATAGGGAGATAGGGGATAGATAGGGAGATAGAGGTTTAGAGTTTCTTGGATTTAGGGTTTTGGGGTTTGGGGTTTAGGGTTGCTCAAGTTTGGAGAGAGAGAGAGAGAGAGAGAGAGAGAGAGAGAGAGAGAGAGCCGGTAGAGGGACAATATTAGAGATAGGGAGATATATAGGGGTTTAGGGTTTCTCAGGTTTAGGGTTTAGGGGTTAAGGTTTAGGAGCATATTTAGGGTTTAGAGGTTTAGGGTTTAGTGTTTAGAGAGAGGACCAATGGCTAGGATATATAGAGAGTGAGGTACATGGCTAGAGACAGCCAGAAGAGATTATAGCGATATATATGGAGAGTGAGGGACATGGCCAGAGACACAGGGAGAGAGATTAAGAGGTAGAGGAACGATAGAGATAGAGAGATAGGGAGATAGAGGTTTAAGGTTGCTTGGGTTTATTTTTTAGGGGTGCTTGGGGTTTAGGGTTTAGGATTTAGGGGTTAATTAGGGTTTCTAAGGTTTAGGGTTTATGGGTTAGAGGTTAGGGGTTAGAGGCATTATTTAGGGTTTATATATGTTTTAGGGGTTAGGGTTTAGGGTTTAGGGGCATTAATTATTTAAGGTTTAGAGGTTTAGGGTTTAGGGGCATTATTCAGGGTTTGCGATTGCATGTCAAAAGAAGTCTCTCTCTCTCTAAATTCCTCAACGCTAAATAATGCCCCTAATCCCTAACCCCTAAACCATAAACCTAAGCAACCTTAAACCTCTATCTCCCTATCTCTCCCTTATCTCCCTCTCTCTAGCTATCATCCCTCTACTTCTCAATCTCTCTCCCTATCTCTCTAGATCAACATCTCACTCACTCTCTATCTCCCTATCTCTCGCTCAACTATCTCTAATATCTCTCCCAATCTATCTCCTATCTCTCTCTACGTACCTATCTATCTCTCTATCTCCCTATCTCTAGTCTAGACATCTCTCTAGTGATCACTCTCTATCTCCCTATCTCTCCCCTCTATCTCCTCTATCTCTCTCTATGATCTGTGTCCTCTCTATCTCTCTCTACCTAGCTATCTCTCCCTATCTCTCTATGATCTCTTGCCTCTCTCCCCTATCATTCCTATATCTCCCTATCTCTCCCTTCTATTAATTCTCCCTCTCCCTTATCGATGAAGGAATTAATGAACAAGAAAACTTATAGGACTCTCTCTCTCTCCCTCACTTCGTCTTTGTCTGTATCTATCTCCTTTATCAACAAAGCAAATGGAAACAATAAAACTAGCACATCATTAAAAGAGGGATGAGGATATAAATTGGCAGCTGGATGAAATGGAAACAAGATGATAAAACTAAAGTTCATTGGATGGGACGAATGATGAGAGGAGAGGTGGAAAATAGTAAAATAGGGAAAAATTGGTGGGATCTAAAGGGAAATTGGAAAGGAAAAGGAAAACTAGGAAAGCTAGGAAAAGGATTTAACTAGCTAGGAACTGGTAGATAATATATAGGTCAGAGAGAGACATAGTTGGGGTTAGCGGTCAGGGTTTAGGGGTATTATTTAGCATTTATGAGTTTAGCATTGCTCAAGTTTAAGGTTTAGAGTTTACTAGGGTTTAGGGTTTATGGTTTAGGGGTTAAGGTTTAGAGGTTTAGGGTTTAGTGTTTAGAGAGAGAGGACCAATAGGGAGATATAGAGAGTGAGGGACATGGCCAGAGACATAGGGAGAGATATTTAGAGGTAGAGGAATGATAGAGATAGGGTTAGATAGGGAGATAGAGGTTTAGGGTTGCTTGGGTTTAGTGTTTAGGGTTTAGGGGTTTGCGGTTTAGGGTTTAGGGGTTTAGGGTTTATGGCAGCTCAGGGCCAGGTTAGGGCTTAGGGGCATTAATTAGGGTTTATGGTTTAGGGGTTAGGGATTGTAAGGAAATGAGTGCAACTTAGAATGAACATCTAAAAATAGTGGTGTCTTTGGTAACTTTAAATTTCATTAGATTGCCTCAAAAACACTCACAACTATGCCACAAAGCAGAATCAGACATAGTTCATTTCCAACATTAACCCTTAGAGAAAAGTACAAGAAACATTAACGAGTTTCAACAACAAGCATTATACAATTTCAATAACAGAACCATTAAACATGAAAGATGGAACATAAGAGATGAACACAGATTTATGTGGGGAAAACCCTTTTAGGTAAAAAACCCCACACTCCAAAAGCCCAGATTGCCATTGTATTAGTCAACAACAAAAAATACAGTTACAATATAATTCAGGCACTAAGCCCTTTCATGGAGATTAACATCCTGTTCCATCTTGAGATTATTCGACAGTCACTCCTTTTCTCTCTATCTATCTCTCATCGCACTATCCTCTATTACCATGTGTTAATATATCACATTACAAAAGAGAACATTTAGTTTGACTACCATAACAGACCAGACAGTTACAAAAGGCAACTGTTCAGTTGACAATATTTGTGATATGCATTGCTAATCCAACGCTGGCTTTTCTATCCTTCTGCCATGTCAAGGAGGCCACGTCACTATTATCAAACCATTCCCAGCACCCCATCTCATAACCGTTTCCATGATTGTTTAGATTCGTGAGACCTCAATAGTCCCACATGCACCAGTTGATAGCCACTTTTACAGTTTATGTACATGAGCACGAGATAGTTAACTGTCAACACTTTTGTTGCCGATGAGACCAACAGTCTATAGCTAACGACCATTGGGAAGACCCTAGCCGATGTTGCATTGGAGTGACCACAACCAATGGAGTGACTTTCCCAAACAGTGCCGATAGTTATAATCTTGTCTATCCATAACCTCCATCGGAAAGACACAAACCATTGGAACGACCTTTCAAAGCCAGACCAACAACTATTGTTATGCTGATATAGAGCCTTCATCGGATTGACCCAGAGTGCCGGAGAGAGTGATAGCGACATGTCAGGTCTCGCCAATGTCAACCTTCATCAGAGTAACATGAAGACCCTGTGAGACTCTTACCGAAGTGTCATGTCCCACCAATGCCAAGCCCTCATCGGAGAGACACAAAGCACCGGAGAGACACAAAGCACCGGAGAGACAACTACCAGTCATGCCGATCTCACAAGTCACACTGATACACTGCACCAAGCTTGTCAGTCCATTGTTGGGAGAATGTAATGGGTTTCAACTGAGGCCCATGGTAGAGCGGCAAGAGGAGAATGTAATGGGTTTTCACCCCGTCATCTTGCGACAGTCATTCATAACATTTGGGGTTGGGCGGTAAACAAAAGGACATTAAGTAATAATTTTCCATGGTCCCACAGGGGTCAATCTAATAATTTGTGGTCTGGCACTAAAGGATGAAATAGAAGTGTAGTGGCTATAAGCCACCACTATCCCACAACGGTCATTCATAACATTTGCGGGTGAGCAGTAAATAGATGAACATCAGGTAATAATCTCTCGCGGTCCTGCATGGGTCAATCTAAGCATTTGTGGTCTGGTGGTAAGCCCCCACTATCCCACAACCAGTTTGGTCGAGCCTTGCGGTGACGCGGTAAAAGAAATATATAGCAAGCACATTCAATGCGGGGTCACAGTTATTGAGAATTGCTATCAAATCTTGAGAAAGGAATTGGATGCCGAGATTACATGATCTTGTGGCATGAACTAGAGTAATGGAGACATGATCAACTCCTTGGCCGAATAAGATTCAAAGATTTCTTGGTATTTACTCATTTCAGAGAATTTGCAACTTGAAGAAGGTGCAACTCAGCTCAGTGTGTTTTTCTGCAAACTGCAATTGATTGGGTAAGTTCATTCCTACACTCTCTGATTAGAAGTTGGCGTATATTTCACTCTATTTTTCAGTTGCTGGTACTGGGGGTTCTTGTAATTACATCTTTTGTTAATATAAAATTTCTTTTTTAGAAAAAGGCTGGGGCTAAGCTTTTGTGTTATACATTAGGGGGGCTATAGTCTGTTCTATCTCTGCTACTTGCAAAGTTCCCCAATTTGACTGTGATGCTGACCAAAGATACAAATCTTGTTCTTATCCATTCTTGAATGGGTTTATTTTTAATTTTAAATATTGTTCTTTTATTCCTATATCTACGTACATTAATTGGCCATGTCAAATTCATTTGATCTTTCACTCTTTTTTCAGTTGCTGGTACAGTAATTTGAATTTTGAAAATCCCTAGTTTGTTCAAGCATTAAACATGGCACCCAAGAGGTCTGAGTCTACTAGCAAAGGTGATGAGCCTGTAGTTCCCAAGAAAAGACCACTTCAACAATCTCTACTAGAAGTATCGCCTCGATCCATAGACAAGGGTCCAAAGAAGATGTTCACAGATGCAGTAGAAGGGTGTCGAGATGCTAAAATCCCTATCTCTGGGTAGGATTTGTTCTGGTATTTTTATGCAAAAAGGGATGGCGAGGGACTAGTGGGAAATCCATGGAAATTGGATTTAGAAAATTTTGTGGTGCCTGTTGTATTTGTGGATATGGAATTGATTAGGGCACTAGGACAATTTTACTATCCTACCACTAAAACAGTCAGAATGCCAAATGGATTGCCATTGGTGACAGTAGACATGAATGCCATTGTAGACTATTTTATGTTGAACAAGAAAGCTCTCACTCAAGTGGATTTGTAGAGATTTGAATGAGATTACACAAGCCCGAGGAAAACACTTAGGAGAGATGAATTGCCAATATATATGAGAAGGGGGTCCAACAATAGAAAAATTAAGATTCCATCAAATGCTATTGAGCCTTTCCCTGTGGAAGAATTTGTTGTATATTTCAAGAGAACCTATTTTACACTGTGCCAGGTCTTGGGAATTGATGCACAAGGAAGAATGCCAACTAGCCTAATGATTATGGCTATGAAAATACAACATCCAGAGGTGAATGTTGAATACGACTTTGCATCTCATATTGAGAAAAAACTGCAAGAAGGATTCTTCTGTGTGAAGGAGAACAAACAACCCTTAGATTTCAAATTCTATTATTTATTGTGGCACTTTATTCTGTATCAGACTAGAGGGAAATGGTCAAGAAAAATGGATCTGAGTATGGTTGATGAGAAAGGACAAAGATTGTTGACTCAATTTTGGTGTTATAAGTGGGATTCCTGTTGCCAGAACAATGACTACATTGTATTTCATGATTTGTTTGTTGTCAAGATATTGAATTCTCTTGGTATTTGGTTTCCTAGGTTGACTAAGGAAGTCAGGGTAATGCTGAGGCCGCTTGCACACAAACCAGAGCAGGGCCACAACCATAATTTTGCTGATTAGTTTTTTATGTCAAATCATACTATAATTAGAGTGTATGGTTGCCCCCAGCCACCTCACATATTGCAAAAAATTGTATCAGACAAAATTGTATTCATGGAGTTTATGTGGCAAATGATGTGGATGGAAAAGGAGGTAATGAAAAGACAAAAGAAAGGTACATTTCTACCTGGTGCTACAATTTTTGGTGATTGGTCTATTGGCTCTGACACTCTTGAAAATTTGCAAGCCTTTTTAAAGGTGAAATATTCTTTGAAATTGGGTATTGAGAGGAATTGTGACCCTGAGGGTCATATCAATCTTGTGAGACAATCAATTCTGACTAAAATGGGCGTATCCCATTAGGTCCTGTTTGATGAGGATGTGATAAGAAATCTTGTCACTTTTGATGAGGTATACAGTAGGAAGAGAAAATGGGATATCTTGAAAAATATTGAAGATGAAAAGAAAAAGCAGAATCCCCTATTTCTTGGACTCTTTGTTGAAGAAAAAGACCATCTGAAGAGAATTGATGCAATCATTGATAATTTTGAAAGTATTTATGGTAAATCTGAGAAGTAGCCTCCTAAGGCTACTAAACTTCTAGTGAAAAGGTCTGTAGGGATTGAGATTCATGAGTCTGCTCCTGATGTTATGTTAGTGCAAGATCCATATGTCCCAGAATCACCACCAGCAAAGAAGCAAAGGACAGAAGACGTATCTCCACTTGTCTCCTATGAAATGACTGAAGAGGTGGCTAACATCTTGAGGCACATGGGAGATGCGAAAGACGTTGATCAACCATTGGTTGGTCAACCCACTGATGCACATAAGCCTGAGGCTAGGAAGGGTGAGCAAACCCAAGCTAAACCAGAGTTGGAGGAGGATGAAAGGATTATAGCATCCATGAGGTTCATAGAAGAAGACGACTTCATCAAAACTCTAGAGTTTAAGGATTTTTGGCTGAAAATGAAAATGAAAGAATATAATGAAAAAGTTGTAATAAATAAAATGGGTGCTGATGAAATACAACATGATCAAATCATTACACAAACTTTCAAAGAATTGAAAGTAGATGAAATTGATATGAGTCCAGAGGAGGCAAGATAAATGGTGTTGAAAAGTAATATGCTCATCATCCCTGGCCTTGAATTGAAAAGGGTATTTTTGCTTGACCAAGTTAGAAGTCAAGATGATCCACAACTTGTTTTAGAATTTGATTATGAAGATGGCATAAGTGGATGTGGTTTTAATCCAAAGACAGAGACCCTTGCAATCTGGACTACTCAGAAGAATACAAGCAAACTAAGATTGCTTGATATTGTTCAAAAAATGAGGGGTACAGTTGTGGTAAAGACTTTACAAGATACATCAGCAACATAAGTAGCTGCTCTCAATGTTCATACTGCTATGTTTACTCATGTTGTTGTGAAGAGGTTAGAACAAAGGCTAACAAATTATGAGCAAACTCATAAAGTAATGAATGATGAAGTAAACAAATTGTATTTTGAAAATGTGAAATTAAAGAAACAATTGCAAGCTGTGAATTCTTCTCAAGGTCAAGCCATTGTACCCTATCAGTCCCCTATGCCACAAACAACCAGTGATGTCACAATGTCTACTGAAGAATTTAATGCAACAAGATTGAAATTTGAAAAGGAAATTGAAAGTTTGAATAAACAAAATGAAATGACAAAGAATGAGGCAAAGATGAAAGTTGTTGAAATTTTTGAGAAAATTTTGGAGCATAGAGTAAAATTGGTTGTGGATAAGCTTGGGAGTGTGCACGATTGCAACTCTTCTTTA
This sequence comes from Cunninghamia lanceolata, assembly GCA_027924645.1. NCBI lineage: Eukaryota > Viridiplantae > Streptophyta > Pinopsida > Cupressales > Cupressaceae > Cunninghamia > Cunninghamia lanceolata. The sequence continues at coordinate 15,630,844 of BSBN01000508.1, read as the reverse complement.
TCTTAGGCCATTGAGCAATTGAAGATAAACTTTTCTGTTCTGGATTTGTTGTTTAAAAAATGGCAACCCTATCATCACAATTTAGTTACGATGTGCTTAGTAGTGCAAAGGAATCTTGATGCCCCTATTGCTTCGAAGCCCATTGAGAAAACAGTCAAAATGATCATTGATGAATACTAGTATGTGAATGGGGAAAGCCAGAAGATGCAAGCAAAGGTTGAATCTTTTACTACATTCAAGCATAAATTTATTCCTTTCATACTGATAGAAGAAGAGAAAATCAAAAGTATTGACACATGGAAGATGGAATTCGGCCAAACAGTATTCCAAGTTATGGATTTTTTGAAGAAGGATGGAGATGTCAGTATTCTTAGTTTCAACATGATATTGGATTGAGTAATTACGTTGGATGCTGGGTATGCAAAATTTGTGGTGGATGTCAGAGATTTGCTTGATAAAAGATGGAAAGATCACCAGGAGAACTTGCTTCAGATTCAGGCTTACCAATGGCCTGGTAATTTTACAATATATAAATGGGAGGATAAATATCTTAGAGATGAATCATCAACAGCACAGGTTGAGCTGCAGAAGAGAAATGAGCCATATGATGGCGTTAAATAGCACCACCACATCTTGAACACTCTCTTTTTGTCTCTTTATGTTTTCTTCATGTTTTCAAAATGTATTCAAATATATTTGAAAATCTAAATTGGACTTATAAAAGACAAATATTGTAATATCAAGGATTAGGAATACAAAGAGCCATTTTGAATGTGAAAGGTTTGAAGCTTGTTGCTTCCTTTATAAAAGGAAACCAAGACCTTATGGCTCAGAATCTATCTGGGATTTTGATTTTTTGAAAGAGACATTGCATTACCTGTACTTTGAAGCAAATCAATATAAAAGATGCTATTCTCTAGTGATCAACTTTTGGTTATCATTTGTTTGTTGAATTGGATTGCTAATAATTTATCCGGTTGTTTCCAATTTACTTTTTCTTTGTTATTCAAATCAAAAGAGAGCCCTGCATTCACATTACAAAAGAGGATAGGTGATATTTATCAAACTAAAATTATAAAGTAATAAGTTATATCTCAAAAGATGTTTATATTATTTAAAAATGAAGGAAGGATATTCTACTATAGAACATTTTGACACCTTTAATATGATTTTGAGTCAAATAGGTTCAATAAATGTTAAACTTGATGAGGAAGACAAATGTATCTTCTCACTTTTTTCTTTACCCAAAAAATAGGAGAACATAATGCTTGTTATAAATGGTAGTGTTGCAAAGGTGACTATGGAATCCTTTATTGTTACAATGCTCAATGGAGATATGAGGAGAAAGTTCAATAATGAAGGTTCTAACGATGCCTTGCATGTTTCGCAAAGGCCCGAGGACAAAAATGGATCTAAAGGGGAATGGTATAAATATCAATCCAAGTCAAGAGGAAAATCTAGAATCCCTAGGAAGATAAGAGTAAAGTTTTGGAAATATAGAAAAAGAAGACAACTGAAGAAGGAATCAAAAACATCTGTTAATAACTGCCACAATCTCATGATCATTATTCTAGTAGAAAATCCTAGTTTTCATTCTTTTTCGTAATGCATTAGTTAATCACACACTTCACATTTGACATCATGCTAAAAAGATCAAATAAGTTTTGTATTTCTTCTCAACTATTTTATTTCTCTATCTTAATTACTTAATATCTCAATATTTTATTCTACTCTCAACTCCTTATACTTTAAATTTTAATTAAATCTAGGATTGGACTTAAATCTTCTATTATAGGGTATGATTTATTTCCCTACATTTTTTTGAACTCGCAATTTCCATGCCTATGTTTAGGATAAAAAAAGATTGATTTTTTATTTTGAGATTTTTGTGGTTTGCATTTGTTGGAAACAACCCAATGCCTTTAATTTTGCATTCCTAAGAAACATCTAGGATCCTTATGTCCCCTTCAACAAAGTACTAGGTCAAACCCTCACCTTGCAAACATGACTACCTCTTTCTCCTACTTCCTATGACGATCAGTGTTGTATTCTAATGATGAAGAAGAATATTATGATCATGATGTCTTTATTCAAAGTGTTGAAAATGAATAGAAACATGAGATCGTTGATAAATTGAAATATTTGTGCGATCAATTAGCTAATGTAGATGATAATATGTCCACTTCATATTTCATTGATGGTCTTACTCAAGTACTTATCACAAGATAACATCGCATAGATACAATTAAGGATATATATGAAAAATAATTAAAGATAAACAAATTTAATTAACATTATTGCCAACAATTCATACCAAAGATTGAACAATTTAAGGATATTGCAATAGGTAATTTGTCAACAATTGAACAATCCATTTAATTAACATTATTGCCAACAATTTAATCATCCTTTTTTAAACATGTATTGTAAATCATTCTAAAAATCTAGAAGTCTTGGTCATTAACTTTACTGTTTGCTACAATGTCATCTAGTGTATCATTGTCAATGTTCATATGTTATTTCAAGTATTTAATATTATCATCATCCTCATCTTGACCTCCATCATCTTCATCATCATTGAAATCTGACTGTAGACCATCTATATTGTTACCAGATGTATTTGGATCATCATTTTTTATACCATCCATATTGTTGTCTTCCATAACATCATCCAACTCTGGATTGTTGTCTTCTTATTCTTGAACATAACCATCTTCAACATCATCATGGATGTTAATTTCTTCAATGTTCTCTAATCCCTCTCTCTTATTTTGTTGGCCATCATTTTTTTGCTCAGTATCCACTAATGCATCATCAAATACATGCCTTAATCTTGGATCATAATGTATGACAATTATCCATTTCGGGTCCAAAATATCTTCATAGAAAAATACCTGCACATGAACGAAATACATATATTAGACGTATGGTATAACAATTTTATTGATTAATAAACACATGTATATATTCACAATAAACTATGAATTAATAGATTAATGATCACTACCACTTCTTGTTTGAGTTAAAGAAATACCTGCTCACAATGAATTGGTAGAACATAAGGCTCCTTATCCTCCGGTAGGAAACATGAGGAATCTATAGAAAACAATCCACTATGGGTATCATGTCTTCGTGTCCTCTCAAATGCTTCATACCATCTACACTTAAAAATAGAGCATTTAAAAGAGCGGTAATCCAACTCAATAATTTCTTGTATTTTCCCAACATATTGTAGATTCCCTTCAATTATATTCTTATCTTTTGAGCTTGATTGACTGGATTGCTTGAAGTCAACCATGATGCCACAATCGAAGGATCATCTCTTTACATCTACACGATAATGTCGACCATATGCCCACATTGCTGGATATTTCCTCACCTGTGAAAGACAATTTATTTCAGTGAAAACAAATATAATGACAAATATTAAAATAGTTAATAGTGTCAAAGTTGTAAGGAAACAACATTTTGTAAAATTCCAACTGTACCTTTCTTTCACATCCTCTAGACATGTTGATTTCATCTTCTATTATGTTTGAATCTATACCTGCATCTTCTATTTGATTTTGAATTTGTTCAATAACCCATTGTAGTGTGCAATCTTTGCCCCATTCCCCAAGCAGATCAGTGGGAAGTGGAGTATTCCTTGGGTTTGATCTCTTAAATTATCTCCTTGCTTCTAACACTTCTTCTCTCTTTTTATCATACAGATCAATCCATTTGTTCATAAAGTCCATGTGGTACAGAATGAACTTGTCGAGTATAACACTTTTGTCTACACCTATTACATGTCAACATGTTTATTTCAAACTCCAAATGTCATGCTGTTAATTTGACAAATAAATTACAGAGTAAATTAATGATTGCAAGAAAAAAAATCACACTGATCATGAATTTACTTACTAATTTCTACTTGAACACCATTAGATTGTAGTTTTTCTCCATCAATAATATCTGATGCTCGTTCTTCATCCTAGAAGCGTGGCCCATCTTCAAAATCCTTTCCAAGGAATTCACACAAGAAGAAAAATGCTTCATTTAATACATACCCTTCAGCCATGCAACCCTTTGGATGTGCCTTTTGTCAGACATATCTTTTTAGAGTTTTCATACACCTCTCAAAGAAAAACATCCACCTCGTTGATACGACACCCGCCAATTCAATGTCATCGATTAGGTGTATAAGTAAATGGACTTGTAGGTCCATGAAACTTGTAGGGAGCTCCTTCTCAAATACACATACAATTTCTGCAATTTCCTTGTTCCATTTTGGCACTTCACATTCGTGGATCTCCTTCGAGGTCACCCACCTAATATAAGAATAGTAAACTAGTATGAACCTTTAGTCAAAAACTAATATGCAATATAATATATCTATGTCTTTCACACATTAACCACATACCTTGTAAATGCTGACAATCGACTTATGGCATTCCTTAAGTCAACTGTAAGACAGGAATCCCCCCTAATTGCCAATGGCATGATATGCTATGAAACACATTTATGAAAAGGTCATTAGTAATTTTTTCTCACACAACATAATGATATCAAAATATATTTAGTACTTAATCAATGTTACCAGTAAATGGTAAATGATGATATATAATACCTTCATAAAATTATGAAAATCATGTGTTTTAAATCCTACGATATGTCCATCAACTATAAAAGCTTTAGTCAATGATGACCCATAGCCAGTAGGTGTCCTTATTGAACAAATGACATTTTTTAGTTGGTCTAGCTCTTTTTTTTCAAAATCCATGGAGCTTCTACATATGTTTCATTTTTCCTGTTTGGCCACAAATGTTTTCTATCAATTTTGGTACGTAAAAGAGTAATATCTCTCCTCGAAGACAAGGTGTCCTTCTCTTTGCCTGATATATGTCAAAATATAGAATCTGGGATATTTTTGAAGATGTGCATAGGATCTAATATGTGAGATATTAATAGATCCTTCCAGTAAGGGAGCTCATAAAATATGGATTTCTTTTTCATTCCTTCTAGCATATTAACTACAACTTGTTCTAGTTCTTCAATTGAATCACCCCGATCAAAAAATCCTCCCAACCTTTCAATTCAGGATCTTAATACTTCTTAAGCCAATCACCTGGACCCATAATCATGGGAGGGCCTCTATTTTCAACTTTTCCATCAAATTGATTCTTCAGGCGATTTCTAAACTTATGATCTAGTGGTAGAAAAACCCTGTTGTTTGCGTAAATAAATTTATGTAGATCTTTAGAATATCGCCCTTGAAATTGTTCTACACATCTTGGACATGCAAATATCCCCTTTGTTTGAAGCCCTACAATTCAATAAGTAATGTTAATAACATCAAAAAAATAGTATAAAACTAAGTATGAAAGTTGGGATGAAAATAAATTATGAGTGTAAATACGTAAATATTTTATCTTACCAGAACAAAAACCAAGTCCTGGGAAATCATGAATAGTCCAACATAGCACACCGTACAACATGAAGGACCTATTTGATGGGGGATGTGATATGCCATACATTCTTATGCCTTTCCATAGCAGTTGCATCTCATCAATAAAAGGCGCAAGATAAACATCCATGTTTTTAACTTGATGTTTTCCTGGAACAATGAGAGTCAGCATAAGGTGCTCCTTTCTAACACTCATCCATGGGGGAATATTGTACACTATCAATCTAACTGGCCAAACACTATAATTTGAGCTCAGGAAAGAGAATGGGCACACTCCATCAATTGTAAGACCAAACCTGATACTACGGGGGTCATCTTTGAATTTTCTTGCCCATTCTTCCTCTATTGTTTCATTGCTTTAGAGTCGGCCAGAATTTGCATGAATCCATCTTTACTCCTATTCTTTGCATGTCAGTCCATCAATTGTGCAAGTGACTTGCAATGAAACATTCGTTGAAGTCTAGGTATAATTGGCATGTGACGTAAAACCTTCTTTGGAACTGTAGGACCTTGTACATCTGTACGATATCTCTTCTCTTTGCATACAAGGCATTCTACCTTGTTTTGATATTCATCTCTATATAAAATGCAATCATTTTTACATAAATGAATTTGCTTATATTCAATCCCCAAATCAACCAACAACAAATGTGCCTCTTTGCAAGTTGATGGCAACACATTATCTTTAGGGAATATTTTAGTTTTTAGTGCCCTGTAAGATTGCCAAAGATTAAATCAATTGAATGCTTTGACTTATGATGAACATGTTTGATATGTCAATCTATACTAGGACTATTTATATATAATATATGGTTTTAAAATCCCCTTAAAGAAATATAAACGAAGTTGATGAGTGTTTACGAATTATGTACACCAATTGACAATTGCAAAGTAAGAAATAGATTTCAAATCACTTTAGTAGGGTAGTGAATCCTTTATCTGACCAACCAAATAGTGACTTGATTTATAATAATATTAATGTGCATGCCAGTTTTGAGGTTCTACTTGCACCCGATTTGAACACAAGTGTCTTTGTTGCTTGCTTGATGGAGTCTTTTAGGTTTTTATCATCAACATTACGTTGGTGGTAATTACCCTTGCTATCATCGTTACTGTCAACCATATGATCATTGTTTTCATCCCCAAAGAAATCTGTAAGCATTTCATTCAATCCTTCTTCATACACTGCATTTTCACTATCATGATCATCATCATTAAGGCTAGGTGGCATGTCATCAGTGTATGCGGATCTCATCAGCTCTTCAAATTTCTTAGCTGATAGTATTCTCTTCAATAATGCTCTTTTCACCCTAGTATTGTTTAAAGGATGGTTTGGATCATCCGTCCAAATCTTAATAACCCAGTTGGATCTTGGGTATTAGTATGTGTTACATCAACATCTTCTACATATCAACAAATGCAAGCATTATTTAATGTTTGGCAACAATTGGATAAATCATAAGTGTATCAATTTCAAAGAAATATAATCAAATATAGCTTAAAAAATAAAAATATTGATTGTATGAAGATATATACATCAATTGAATAATGGAACATTATTTTATAGACTACCTTTTTTATACAATAATTTAAATAAAACACAATTTAGACAACATAGTTTATAAAACATCAGTCCACACTCATTTATTATTCTTTCATTTTCTACCCTTAAGAACATCCTTAGGGAGACCTTGTTCTTCCCTCTTCTTTTGTGCAAGAGTGCATTTTAAGAAGAGGAAATCAATCAATAACTCATCCCCAATGGTAAGGTCCATAATAGCCTCAACCATTATCAATCTATCAACCTCTCTTTCCATATCTCTATCTTTATCATTTATAACCTCAACAAATTGACAATTTGGTCTTATAGTAGGGACCCTTCCCTTACTACTATTTATAAATCCTGTAATATTTTTGTGTGTATGCACGTCCATCTATATACATAAGATGACCTCTGTTCATTTCTTTTCCACTTTCCAATTAGAGACGATGTGTATACATATTTGAATTTAGACCATATGCTGACATGTTAGGCTTATATTCTGCTAGCCTTCTTCATTCACCACTGTAATATGATGGACCATAATATGGCATTCATCTCCTAGTGGTTTGTTCTGAATTGTTTCTATGTTTAGATCCCACATGTACATTTTGGACAATAAAGAGGCCTAGATTCGCTCCATGAATATTGGAGGGTCGTATCATGTAGCTGTATCCCCAAAATTGAAACACCTCGTACACTCTAGGTAGTTGTTGATCACTAGGCCAAGTGTAATATAGTCGCCGATCAAATGTCTCTTTGTAAATTGATCTCAAACTCAGGGGAAAGTCACCATCTCCATCACATTCATTCTCATAGGGTATGTAGTCCACCTTCCCCTTGTCTTTAAGCAAATTATGCATCTTTAAACCAGTTCTTGTTCTGTTGCTTGTTTTCATCAATTTCTCATCTTCCGAGCTGGTATATTGGCACATATTTTTATTAGTTGTATCATCTAATAAATGATCATTGCCCTCTAGGCTGGATGTCGGTGATCCAGGAAACTTTAAACCAAGAACTTTATCCTGCAAGTATCCATTAAGAAAAAAATTAGTTATTTAAATAATATAAAACAATGTTTAAATGAAGTATACATGTTATTTATATGAATTTGGAAATTCCTTACCACAATTCCTATTGGATTTGAATCGATTGTAGAAGGCATACTACCGACTGGAAGCTCATCATATATGTAATGTCTTTGTACAATCACTTATTTGAATTGTTTCTTTCCATGACATACAGAACATCCACAAATAACAATTTTCTCAAAGTATTCATCCCATGTACTATAGTCTTGACGAACCTCTTGTTCAGTGTAATCATTTGTTGTGTCTGCAGGATCCATTGTCATATCCTCTTCCACCCACTGTCATCTACGTGATTTAACAGTTTTAGGTCCACATCCTAGTACATATATTTTTTGTTTTCTAGTTGAATGCTTAGGCTCTGCATTTGTTCCAATCTCCATCCAAAATAATCAACAACATGCATTAATTTATGTCAAGATTGGATAATACATTATAAATTTCAATAATACTATGAAAAAAGATGGATGTGTCATAAAATGCCATCGAATCATTTTTCCTAAGGAAATTGGATTTGAGTTCCTGATTTCTTGCTTCATCCATTGTGTCCTCATTTGATGTGACATGATCTGTTGCCATGGCCTCCTCTGGCCCCTATAATACACAACATAGTAAATAATGTTTAGTACATCAATTATATCATTTCAACGAATATGCTACCTAACACAAAACCTCACTTTAGTCATATATTTGACATATTGATATCATGTTTTGGCCATCCTAATTTTCAAACTTTTCCCTCGATCATAGAATCACATTTAATCACCATTCCTATGCATTTTCAACCAATAAGTTTGACCTCAAAGGCCTCGTGGACAAAAAAATGACTTTATCTCCTCTATGTTGTAGCATTTATGAATTCATAAACACCTTCCTCCTTTGGTTAAGGTTGCTTTCTCTTCTTACCTCTATTGTAGCTACAGATTCCATTGTCATATATATTTCCACCCACTTTCCTCTCTGTGATTTAGTAGTTCTATGTCGTCCACGTCCTCTCTCCATGGCCTCCTCTGGATCTTGCAATACACAACAATGACAATAGCCACATAACATCTATGCACCAAGAGAATATTATTTAATTTATCTTGTTAATACACTCACTTTTCATTAAGACGCACTATGAAAAAGAAAATAGGACATTGCAACATTTTGCTCTTCAGAAAAAGTTTACACGCGGAATCTTGACAACTAGAGCTCAAATCTTATGATTACAAGATGACTACAAATTCATAGCAAAAAGACATTTATTTTATATTTGACTCTTCTTTTTCTTTTATGGGTCATTTTAAGGCAATCTATATCTCTCCAAGTGGCCATAAAACCCTCAAAACTATCATAGAACCCTTAAAACAGTCTCAAAGAGTCTTTGGTACCAAAATTTTAAATTCTTGATGGAGGGAAGGATAATTTGGATCTTAATTTTGAAATCACATCATTAGATCTTTGTTAGGTTAATCCTAGCCATTGGATATTCTTTAATTATAGGGACATTATGTTATATTTCACCATTACCTTTCACTCCAAAATTAATGGTTTCCTTTGAAAAGAAAACCCTCCATTAGCTATCATAACCCCAAATATCTGTTGAAGTGAACTTAAACATTATGTGCAATTGTCATTGCTCATATTAAGCACCTACCTCCCTTCTTAGCGGTCCCACATGTGTGATGTATGTGAATGAGTGATATGGTACCTATGCTACATGTTTAAAGTTTGAATTTTGCTCATATTGTTGGAAAAAGGCCCAAAAAGACCTTTGATTTTTGAGTTTTATACTCTATAACATGCATCTCCTTGATCTTTTCATCTAATCTATGACATGTTGTCTTTGCATTTCAATGAGATCAATTCTTGAAAAATGACAATCCAGAGGTTAAAGAGACAAGTTGATACCTTACCTAAGTTGTCATGTTCTTGAAACCTTGTCACTATAAAGAGGAGATATCTAGAGAGTAATGTCACAAGGACATAACCAAGGCATTCTCTATCATGAGCCATAGGGACAACTTACTACACCATCCAAAACTACATTTGAACTAGCTACTATCAATAATTCACATTATTGGGGACTGTCATGAAGAAAACACCATGCATAGGACTGTCATAGTCAAAGTGGAGAGGATTGTCTAGTCATTGTATGACTGTCATAATAGCTAGTTGGTTAGTTACCATGCTTCAACCTAAAATAGGTTAATGATAACATAAAAATGAAAGTCACAATACCATAAGCACACTCCATAAGCTACCAATATAGTCCCAATATCATGTCATCATGATAGTAAGAGAAGAGTTGTTTGGTTTTTCCAATGCCATATTAGTTGCATAAGGATTGTCACCAACCATCTGTGTAAGGTTGTGAAAGAGTGAGTCATTATTGAGCTAATCATAAGAGAAGCATGAAGTCAAAATGCTATCATGGAAACAAGATATAGTTATTTATTATAAGGACAATCCAAATTTGGTAGGGTTACGTTTTTATCAACTTTCAAGAAAAATACATCATTTTGCACTGATTGGTGCTAAATTAGGCACACTTTACGCCGTCTTTGATGCCCCAAACAAATTACATTTTTTTTCCTAAAAGTTGGTAGTAAAGTTGACGTTAATTGCTCCGACTATAGTGCCGACTACTATATCAAAAAAAAATTGAAAAATACCCGTTGCAAATACCCCAAAACAAAAAAAAATAAAACAAAACTTTAATATTGATTTTTGGTGTTCATTTTTTGTTTGGAGATCGAGCATTTGGGTTGGAGTCCCACTTGAATTAATATATGAGAAATTCAATAATTACAGGAGAAAAATGTCGTGTGAAGAGAGGAGAAAAACGTTGCGCGAAGAGATGAGAAATTCAATTTAGTTTTCGACACCATAGGTAAGGTTACAATTACAATAAAAAAATTCCGTTCCCAAATATATTTTTGTTTCGATTAAATGGAGAGGATTGTGAAGAAAGGGTTGTAAATATTGTTTTGTTTATAGGCGAATCATTCAAGTCTCATGTGGTTGCAAAGGAGGAGGGTAAAATTGTAGACATTGCATTATTTCCTCTGCATCTGAGAGAAGTGAACGCATTTTTCAAACCCCAATGCCTAGGTTCGCTTATCATTACCATCAATACCTTTCTCTGAACACAACTTTCTCACTTCCTAAAAAAGTAGTCGAGTGCTTTATGACAAGTCGATTGTGAGCAAACTAAAATTAGGGCTTTTGAGACGAGGGTGAGCAAACTAAAACAGGGGTTGGTCAAGACAATACGAGGAGATAGGGCTTTTGAGACAATGGTGAGCAAACTAAAATTAGGTCGAGAACTATAGATTCCCTCCCAAGGCACCAATTGATTCATAGGAAAACAACTTCATGATTTGCACTACAAAGTAAAGGTCAAAAACCTTGAGGAATACAGAAAAATTGGACGAAAACTTTCATATCTGGCAGTGTGTACTTTGTTTGCCTCCATAGACTGAATGAAAATAATTTGCCCTAGGTTGCCTCAAAATGTCAAGCTATAAAGGGAAGAGAGCAAAGGGAGTAGACTCTCGCCACAATGAGGTAATTCATTGTCAATTTATAGATTTGTAAATGTTTCCATTGTTTCTTTGATTTTTAGTTTTTAGTTTTTTATTCAAAAATTTAAAAGAAGAAATTTATTTTATAGGAACATGATACTGACAAAGATAAAGAGGCATTGGCTTCCATATTGGGGGTAGAGGCAGTGAACAAATTGGATGGTGTGGACTTGACAATGCTTGCCAAATACATAGAAAAATGATCTAGTAAAGCCCCTGAAACACTGCAACCAACTCAACAGTGTCAAAAGGAATTAATTGATTCCCCAACCAGTCATGGATCGAGCAAAAGATCCAAGAGGAAATCAATAACAATAACCTCTAAGAATGTGGAACAGGGAACATAGGCTTCCAATGTCCCACCCACTCCTGGGACACAGACTTCTTTGACCACCACGCCATGTTTTTCATCTTGCATTGTTACCTATGATACCAAGATAGAATATGATGTGGTTTCAAGGGACGTCCAAATGACAGATGCTAGAAAAAATTTATGAATAGGTTGAAGGAATCATGCCTTCAATGGTTCAAAGACCATCTACATTTGCCATTCTCAAAGATACCCATGCACCTGCAAAAAGTAGTTATCCAAGACATGGACACTGAATTTGGCATAGGTTGGTCTGTAAAGAAGATAAAGCTACGAACGTCTCAAAACTACAAGAGATTTTGGTGTAACCAATCAAAGAAGATAAAAATACTCCCTCTAGAGCAAAGGCTCAAAAAAAGGCCAATTGATGTAAGTTTGAAAGTATGGAAAGAGCTTGTAAAAGCATATGAGAAGTCTGATGCACGAAGGAAGTCCGGTGAGGAGAGTACGCAGGTATTTGAATTTGCTCATAAGATTATATCAAATTTATTAAATGATTTTTAAATTTTATTTGTGCATGGTTAAATTGAATTAGTATATGTTTCAGGACAAGGGTTCCAACGCTAGGCTTGACAAACTTCGTGCCATGCATCACAGTGGCTAGAGAGGTTTGCAGGCCTTGATCTGTACATTTGTAAGTATATTTAATAAGTTAAATGATATTTTTTTAAACTTTTCTAGGAAAAAGTAAATGATTGCATATTAATTAGTTTAACTTGTCCATGTGCCATGTTTTGACAGGAGGAGAAATATGGCTGGCATCCAAGCCAATTTGAAAAGGAAATGTTACAAAGCAAAAAGTGGACTAATTTTGTAATCTAGATAGAGAACGAGGTGTCAATAGTTGACTTTCAATAACTTAGTTGGATATTGTTGTGTTAATATGTCAATTTGAATTTCTTGTGATGAGTTGTTTATTGATGCGTAGGATGAGTTCTAAAGTGCTTGTAACATCCAATTTAGTTTCTGCCTTAAAAATCTAAGTTTGACCATAAGGTTTTTTTTTTTTTTTGAAAAGGTTAAAAGCAGAAAAGGATAAATAATTTTTCTTTCTTTAAAAAGAAAGAAGATCATTCATGCCTAAATAAGAATCATGGAATAATAAGATACACAAAGGGTCTATCCATCTTCAACATTTAACAATATGATGATTAAATTCATTAAGAACATTTTCAAATTAGAAACTTACCAAAGTCACTGTATCTCGATTGTTGACCATCCAAATTCAAGTCTTGGCAAGCCTCTGGAGTATAGAAGAGAAAGTATCTTCGAGGAGCTTAACCTCCAACCACAGACCATCAGTCTCCCACACACCTTCCTACCTGGAAGCAGCCCTACCCTACTCGAAGAGGATAGACTTAGGATAACCAATGGTGTTAGCCATCTGAGTATCGGTGTTGTCACCTACGTAACTTGTTATCATGCAAACCCCTAGATACCCTCTAGACAAGCATGACCACTCCACAAGCTATGCCATCCAGTCACGGTGAACTAACAATGCACTAGAGGCAGGTGCATTACCTTGGCCAAAGGATTTGAATATGACTAGCGTTGTGTCAACGCAAATAGTAAGTTCACCCACCCCAACTCGACTTGAATTAATCTCAATCCTACAGTTACATGTATATGTATAATATAATAACCATGATAATCTCTTGGTTTTTCAACTCATCATGCTTTAATGCATGGCAGTTAGGTTTACTTCTCACTTTTGGGCTCTTAGAGTCACTTCCGCTCATGTGTTAGAGGAATGGGATTCTAACTTACTGGTTAATCGGTTAATGCTATTAGTTTATCAGTTGAATTTTAAGTTGGTCCTCTACTAAAAATTATCCTGTCAAGAGAGGACACTAAACTAACAAAATAAGCTCAGAAGTAGTTTATCAATTAACCAGTTATCGAGTTCCAATAATCGTAGACCCAATGTTAAAGTTTAAATACTCCTACAAGTCTTCTTCAACCTATCGAATCCTCGACATAGCATAATCTTAATATCATTCCAATCATTTAACAATCCTAATTCGTTGTTTCTTTTAAGGAGAAGAAAGCATGTAAGCTTTAATTTAACACTCAAGTATTGACCCATTGAGTCTGCTCTAGAACTTCATTACTTAATAGTCGAATGTTTTAAACCAAATAACATTTCTAAAACCCTCTTTCAGTGACACATTAGTATGAATGATATTAAAGCAGAATGAATTATATTCCCTATTAAGATGGTCTAAAACAAGTTAACTTTCATAGCATGAAAGGAATAACTCTATTTCACTAAGCTATTATAGACTCTTAACTTAAGGTAGACCGAGTAGTTACACAACATATGACATATATTTCTCACCATTGTTTCCCATTTTATTGACGGGTTACACATTCTTTAAGTCTTTCATATAACTAGTTACTATTTGATAACACAAGACCAAACATATAGTCGACAAGCTAAACAGTGATGTTCAACATCGACCGACAATAGACAACTATAGTTGAGGATACCTTTCTTGCTGACAGTTGACCAAGACTCAAACTGTAATGTGCTCTACACTCAACCAATTTATTTCTTATGGTAAGTGGACACGACTACACAGGTCTAGTCATCCAACGTATGACGCTCTAGGGAAACAAGTAAATGACTGTTGAGAAGTCTAGGACTGCATGGTGTTCCATTGCTTAAGGAAATAGCATTGTTTATGTTTATTTAAAGTGTAAAACACAAGTCTTTTAAAGCGTAATCAGACCACACAATACATCATCAGAAAAGACACTAAATTCCTTCTTATTACATGATGGTGCCGTTCTTATTATGGTGTTCCAGTTTAATCATGATAGTGTAGTGAGAGAGAGGAGATGGAAACCTGAAGGAAAGCTTTCAGTGACTGTTAAATCTGGTCCAAAGATTGTTCAGTCCACACTCGAACACATGCTCTTTCCTCTCTGCCTCCTATCAGCTCCTCCTCACTATCTTCTAAAACTATCTTTCTCTGCTCTTCAAGACAGTCCAAACGAAAACTATCTTCTCCCTAACTAATTCGCATGGCTATCTACTTGGTAACTACCAAGCTTGGCTATCCATTTGTCCTCCTTCCTGCGACCACTAACACAAAATTAATTTTATCCTCCACTATCCTTGCAGCTTATTCAGAAGGTGGAGCTATTAGTTGGTGAGGTGGCAGTTTTTTGTTTTAGACATAATGCCACACTATCTTTATCAGATTCTTGAGCTGAGATCGGTTGCACGACATGAGGTGATTGCTGAGCTGATGATCAATCATTATAGTTTAAAGCTTGAGAATGAATAAAATGTTATGGAACAAAAGACATCATAAAATAGCGACTTGAGTAAAACCCTTCGAGCTATTGCCCATTTACTAGCACCATTAAAGAATATAAGAATTGTTCCTTAATGACTATCTAAATATATAAATATGATTTTATATATTACTATTACAATATGACCAATGGTATTACACTTGACGATCTCATAGGTTTAAAACATTATTTAAACCTTTTATTATACGACGATATCTCACAACAGAAATAATTCTACATCCTTCGAAATTCGTAATTAAATGTTTACATCATACGCTCGTAGAACTTTATGACGATGACGATGATTGGAGCGCAAACACAATAACGAAGTTTGCGGTCGACTTTTACACACTACTATTGACCTTCACGCTGAACCACTAAACAAGACACAACATACAACTCATTCTCAAGTGTATATATATATATATATGTCGTCCATATTTGGCAAGATGATTTAGAGTATTATGACACAGATGTCAATTACCCATACTCATCACAACAACGACGTAAGGAAGAGTGACCTACTCTTATAATCCTTGACATTCTCATCCAAAATTGACTTAACCAAAATCAATACTTATCTCAAGGCAACTAGGTTTATCTACCTGATGTTTGTTCTCAGTGGCAAACACCCATTGGTATTCCAGAGTCTATTCTCTCTTTCTCAAAGATACCTTCTCTTCTTCTTGCTTCTCGGTGAACATGTTCCATCTATTCCTACCATTAACAATCTCACATACAATTTGTGGGCAGAGTACCAATGTTCTGATCAAAACACATTTACATCAAATCATTTCATTTTCATATCGAAAAGACACTGGTAATTCATAACATCAGATTGATCATACTCAAGTAAAAATCCATGATTTCATAAAATTAATATTTTCTAATCATAATATCATTTTCCATGATGTTAAACATATTCACATGACTGCACTATTTAAGAAAAAGTAAATAGTAATACTGAATCCAAAAATGGGATGTAACAGTGCTTCTCTGTTGGCCCTAGCGCCCTTAAATATAAGATTTCTCTTAGATGACAAATGATTACTCTTATATCTTTGGGGACCCTTCTTGGTGCCATTAGGATCATAATGAGTATACTAGTCTTGTGCTTGCTTACAAAAAGTGGTCGCAATTAACCTAATCTTGTGGTCATTATCCACAACATTTTGTGTGTGCCATGCTATCTCATATGCTTAAGTTTAACGGGCTAATAATGAATAGAAAACCCTTGTTTGCCTGCCTCCAACTAATGGACTTGTTGGAACCTAAAATTTCCTACCATTTTTGCAAAAATTTTAGGTTCCCATGATGAAAAATCTGACTGCAACACTTAGAAATGCACCTGTACAATATACTTCAGTGGCCTACTTTGAAGGGTTATAATTCGAAGCCTATTCATTTTTATGTCAAACCACTTGGTAGGCATACTTATATGTCATATGTGAGTGTACATGCTTGATTTCAGCTTCCCACGATTAGATTGGACAAGGTTTTGCGGTGCCAAGTTAAAGGGTTCTGGTGGTACCCACCTAGGGTTAGGGTTTTAAGTCGAGTCTGCAAGCCTATATTTTTATTCCTTTAGACCCCTTAAGGCCTTAAGTTTTCTTGTCCTTTGGCCTCTTCCACTTTATCTTTTAAAATTGCATTGACTTCTTGTATTAAAGGGCAATTATCTTGAGGTCTTCTTAGAGGGGTGATATGTGACTAGGGTATGAAGACTAGGACATTGTATGTAATCTTAAGCCCTCCTTTCTAATTTGTTGGAAGCCTTCTTCACTAATACATAAGGACTATCAAGACTCCTATGATAGTGCATTAAAGAGGCACTGAAATCACAAAGGAGATAAATGTTATTAGGCCATCACCCAATGGAGAAGGGATTGTCATAAAGAGCATGACAGTGTTACCTTGTCATAGTCACAAAGGGGATAGTCTTTTTGGTGGTAATTAAAGTCACTAAGTTTACATTCACCTTCCTAGGGTTTGCAGAAATGCCTGAAGTTGACTATGCCTATTTTAAAGATCTTGCCATGAGTATTTTCCATGTTTTGATAAATGGAGACCTCCCCAATCCTCATCTCAAGTTTCAAATGCACAATGAAATGATGGAGGACAATCATAACTGTCATAATAGTACATAACTGGGATTATGGTTTTTGTTTAAAAGCCTTGTGTCTATTGGAACTGAAAAATTTCACATTATTCATCTACTAAGAATTCACCAAGTCTCCACATAATGTGACTAATGTTCCTCATTTTCAAAACCAACCACCAAAAATTTATGTGACAAGACCCATTTCAGAATCTGCACATAAACAATTTCATGAATACACCTAGCTCTCTGACCACAGCCTAATTCTGATACTAAGTTATCTATATCGACAAGTCCTTAAGTAACTCCCCCCGAATAGCAAAATACATTCTTGAAGTATAATGTGATAATTGGTGAGAGATGATTGATGTCTGAACAATCAAAATTTCATATGTCAAAGATCAGGGAGACATTCTGTATGTATCACCGATGCATACTCATCAGTGTGAGTAGAACAATCGGAGTGAAATCCTAAAGTTACATCGAGCCTTTAAGTCACACCGGCCAATGGCTCATCGCCAGGAAGCAAACAATCTCTCCTCGACGCGTAATATTAAGACTATCGGCGTGACATATATAATCGGAATGAAATCCTTAAGCTTCCCCAACCACAAAAGTCACCTCGACACAAGAGACATAAGTCTTTCGGTAAGACTCTTGAAGATATGTTCTAATAAAAATGAGCGATGGAGATAAGATCATCAGGAAGACCTAACCCGTCGAGAGAATATCATAGTCTCTTGACGATGGAGATTGTCATGCCGATAAAGATGAGGTAACCCCTATCTGTTAGAGAAACACTCACTGATGCCAAGGAGAATGTTCACCACACTTGATCAAAATGACATCGGGATGAAAATTATAATATCTCCTCGAAATGACAATAAAGGGTTCATAACTCTATGAAAAGAGTATTTTGTGGAGACACCAACGTAGCCTTGGCGACCAACCAGAAACATATGAAATGAAATGGCACCAAAACAATATGAAGATTGGCAAAAGATCAGAATGGTCTCACCGATATGATAAAAAGAACATCGCCCTGACATTTTGAAATTTGTAAATTCCCTGCATTCAATTCTGGTGGCAGCCATTAATGGCTGATTGAACATAATGTTGTAAAAGCCATTCTGATCCTCACTAAATTCAACACAAGGGTTGCAGACGGAGAAGAAGGAATTCACCGAGAATCAGGAGATTTGTGCAGAGCATATACAGGTAAGTCCTTGAACTTTCTTTGATACAGTCAAGTTCTGGTATAAAATGGAAGGTTCCTCTGAAACAAAGAAAAGGCAACACACTGAAAAGAGCCAAACCAAGGGCAAAAAATAGAAAATTAAAACAGAGAAGGGAGAGAAAACACTAGAAAGGAAACTAAACCAAGATCTTGTGGACCAATTGCCCAATTCTGAACCCAAGGCCAGAAGAACTACACAATTGAGGGCAAATGTGGAAAAACTTGAAGATAAATACAAATATGTCAGAAATATATGGACTCCTATCTGAGGGTATGAATTATTCATGTTCCACTATCACAGGAGACATAGGATGGAACTCGTCTGCAACCCCTAGCAACGCAATTTAGGAAAATTAATAGTCACAGATGTTTTTGTCTATATAGACCTTTTGAAACTGCTAGCATACCATTATGATCCTGACCAAAAGGCCATATGCAATCTACAGGGAAAGCCCTTGTTTCATCTATCTAAAAATGCAATTTGTGAAGTTTTTGATTTAAATGACACATATAACACCCCTATCATACATGAAGCCCTAGAAAAGGAATATTTCAGATTGGATACCACATATAAGGGCTGGAGACTGCCATTACATAGGCCACAGAATGAGGCGAATCTAGTGCCACTTGAAGAAGGGGATGAACCATTGTTTCATGTCGAGTTGTTCGAACCTTACCTGAGATACACATATTACTCAGTGGGATAGGTGTTGGGAACTGAAGTTCCAGAATTTATGTCCATATTTCCCTTGGTTATCTCTACGGATATCCAGTGCCATCATGCCAGGACATTTGACTATGCTACTTTTATTTTTAAGGAAATATACTCAGGTTTGAAGGCCTTAAAGAATAGTTCCCCCACAGTCAACTTCAGACACTATTCTATTCTCATGCATATGGTTTTGTATTTTGGACAAGAATTGAATCTATGGCTAGAGCAGTTGAAAATTTCACAAATTGATAAAGATGGTCAATCATTGCCCCCACAATTATGGACCTCAATATGAGACGGCAGGTTTGTGAATTCCAGTTATGTTGACTTTGAAGAATTCTTTGTAAAAACCCTGTACAGATGTTATGGCTACCCATGCAGTTACACTTTGTCAGAAGAAATTAAAATGTTTTTGAGACCCAAGGATTTTGATGGGCCACCTACTATAAACCACAATTGGGGGGATTGGTATTGTTTTCATGATTGCATAATGATTAGAGTATACAGGTTTGAGGATACCCCTTTTCTGTTGCCAAAAATTGTACCAGATAGGGTGGCATACTTGGAAATAGTCAGACAGGTTGACTACTCAAATGTGATGAATCTCAGTGCATATGATAAATAGTCTTTTATGCCAAGCACCTTATGTTTTCATGACTTTACTGTGTTAGCTAGAGAAGGTTATGATCTCATTCTTGATAAATTATCTCATTTTAATCTTTGGAAAGCAATACAGAGAAATTTTTTTGACCCGGAGGGCTTTATTGATTATGCTAAGAAGAAGCAAAAACTGAGTGGATATACTCATGTACCTTTCCCTCATGATGATGTAATCAAAAATTTGGAAGAAGTAGATGCTGAAATAGCCATTGATGAATATAATCAGAAAATAAGGGAAAGAAGAAGGGAAGCACAAGAAATTGAAGTGTTTTCCTCCGACAGTGAAGGGTTTGTGGCCTCTAAACACAATGACTTTTCTGATACAATTTCAAAATGTAGAATTGAACCATACCAGCCCTCAGAAAGAGGATTGGAAATTGAAGAAACATGGGATAATGATGCTAGACAGGTTGCATATAAATCTTTTATTTCAGATGACCAGTTTATTCATACCCCTAAGTTCATATCCTTTTTGTACAAACACAAGGGGAAAGCTATTAGAGAATCAATCTCAGATGTTACACCAGACAACTAGATGCAGTTAATGAATGCTTTAAAAGTAGAAGTTGAAAAGGAGATGGAAGATATGACTCCTGAGAAAGGAAGGGAGTTGCTCAGAGAATCTAGTGTAATGATCTTCCTGGGTCTTGATTTGAATTTAGCACTTGTTTTTGACAGTTTTCTGCACAATAATGATACGAAACACAAGCTTAGTTCTGAAGGGGTTGTTGAAGTATATATTGGAACAAAATACAATCCAGATGAGAACTCCCTCATGATATGGGCTCTATACCCACCAAACAAAAAGCTTGCTGTCATTGACATTGAAAAATCTTTTGGCCATGTTATGACATTGAGAGCTGGAGAAAATGATCCAGTCGTTACAGCAGAACTTGGAGTAAATGTGGCAAAACTAAATAAAGCTTAGATTCAGCTGTTGATAAAGGAGAGGGATACGTACAAAATGAGCTAGGAAAGGTTGAAAGAAGAAAATGATTTCTTAAAGGATTCAGTCCCTCTTAAAATGATTACACGGGTAGAAAGCTCACAACAAGTCCAGTCACCCTCACTATAGTCCTACAGAACATGCATGCTCATCTGATGCAATGGATGCCTAAATTATGGGATATTTGTTCTGAAAACCAAAAGGTCATTCAAGAACATGAAAGACTAAATAACAGAATACACGATAAGTTACATGAAATACACGGTAAACACACCTCTGATAGTGTAAGCACATCTGATGTAGACAATCTTATTAAGCAGCATAAGAAGTACCATGACAGGCTCCAAGATGAAGTGAAAGAATGCATGGAGACTTCTTAGATAGGTGTACTTGTGTTACTCAAGAATGACAAAGATTTGAAGATCAAGAATGAATCGGTCAAGGAGTGTCAGGGAATATTAGATGAGGCCCTAGAAATTGTAAAACATGAAGATTCGACATCCAAGGAAGCTTGCTCGCATTTGGAGAAGATGGTTTCAATAGAGGTGGACGTTAGGGATGCCATTAAGTATGCAGAGACACACCTGAGCTAGAAATATTTGGATCTTATCGCTCAAATCTACTTATGGCTCAGCAGGGCTTAGTATTAAAAGTATTTGTTTATTTTCATAATTTTGTTAGTTCTCAAAAGACACTATGAAGAGACGTGGTCTCTTCACTAATATTAATATAAAAGTTAAAACATATGATGGTCATAAGATCATCGATTGATAGGTATATCTCTTTAATTTGAAGAGGACTGTATATATTACATATAGAAAGAAGATATATTGTCAGTTCTGTTTTAATTAAAGAATTTTAGTTACATGTTTATTTTCTGAAAAACATAATGGAGCAAAATATTTCTACATGGTGATTTATTTCTAGTGTTCAACAATTGTGTTAATTTTCATGATTATATGTTATTGTGTTGTCTCCAAAGTGGTTCTATTGAATTATTTAGATTTACATTTGTCAGGGCATATTTGTTGTCACTGTGTGAAGTTCTTTGATTGGTTTCCAATTGATGTGAATTAAAAATCCTTTCTAATTATTGACTTTAATTGGTTCTTGTCAAAGATTAAATCCTTTTGAAGAAGTTATTATGATTGGTTTCCATCAACTCAAGAATTAAATTCCTTTAATAATTTCACAGTAATTCAAGGGAATATCATTGGGATTATATAAGAAGAGCACTGTCACATACAAACTTGCACATTTGCACAAGGTGTAAATATCCAAAGTGCCCAACTATTAGAGTTAAGCTAGGAGATAAGCTCACCAATCACATACATCTATTTCCATTCACTGACTCAAATAGCCCAATAGATTTAGGTACTAATCTTACTCATTTTCATTAATTGAACATATCCATTAGTTTTGCCTTGATATTGCTTATCCAATTTATACCAAATTAGAACCATACCATTTTCAATCATTGTTCAGACATTAGAAGTAAAAAGTAGGCAGCAAGTAATCATCTATTCCGCACCATTTGCCATTGTGGGTAGCTCCATCACTTAGCCAAGATCACACATCCATTTAATCTACTTCATTACTAAGGTGCACCTGCCTAGATCTAGCAGAACCTGAAGTACAGGGAGTCATCAACCCTATAGGTTAACTCTATTTCGTTAGTTCAAAAACGTTGCAAATCTAAGCATAGAGCCTGGCATCCTCTTAGGATTTGCAACTTGCATTTTTGAGACCTAACAGTGTCATTGACCTAATATTTATTTGTGGCAGGTATCCTAATAGTCTAAAGATTACAAATTGTTGTCAAGAAAGGACTGTCATAGTTAAGTGTGGTACAGTGATTCAATTTCATCTTGGTTGAGTATTGTATAAATCTCAAGCTATTTAGAATGCATGGGGTATTAGGGTGTGGTATCACTATATAGGTAACCATCAAGTGATTTCTTCAGCCCAATCTTGGCCTATATAGTACCCAGTGTGAAGAGCAAGATAGTGTTGTCCAAGAACCTTGTTACGGTCACAAATGAGGCAGTCTTAGCTATCCTAACCATAGTTGGAATCCCTTATTGTTACCATAACATACGTGACCTAAAACCATGACTCTACAAGTATGAGTTGTTTGGAAACAAAATTCCACAACCTTGTCCACCATCCTCCCTGCCTGTGTCAAAATGGGGGTTTTGGAATAGGGTATGGACATCCATCAATACATAAAGTATAAAGGAATTTTGTCAGATGTTGTAGTTGCAACTGCCCTATTAGACATGTATGCAAAATGTGGAAGCATTGACAAGGCACGTGAACTATTTGATAGAATGCCTCAAAGAAATGTGGTCTCATGGACTACAATGACTGCAGAATATGCACAAAATGGATTTGTTGAAAAGGCTTCAGAAATTTTAAAGCAAATGCAATTGGCTAGTGTAAAGCCAAATTCCACAACCTTTGCCAACATCCTCCTTGCCTATGTCAAAATGGGAGCTTTGGAATAGGGTATGGACATCCATCAATACATAAAGGATAGAGGAATTTTATCAGATGTTGTAGTTGCAACTACCTTGTTAGACATGTATGCCAAATGTGGAAGCATTGACAAGGCACGTGAACTGTTTGATAGAATGCCCCAAAGAAATGTGGTCTCATGGATTGCAATGACTGCAGGATATGCACAAAATGGATTTGTTGAAAAGGCTTTAGAAATTTTAAAGCAAATGCAATTAGCTGGTGTAATTCCACAACATTTGCCAACATCCTCCTTGCATGTGTCAAAATGGGAGCTTTGGAATAGGGTATGGACATCCATCAATACATAAAGGATAGAGGAATTTTGTCAGATGTTGTAGTTGCAACTGCCCTGTTAGACATGTATGCAAAATGTGGAAGCATAGACAAGGCACGGGAACTATTTGATAGAATGCCTCAAAGAAATGTGGTCTCATGGACTGCAATGACTACAGGATATGCACAAAATGGATTGATTGAAAAGGCTTCAAAAATTTTTAAGCAAATGCAATTGGCTAGTGTAAAGCCAAATTCCACAACCTTTGCCACCATCCTCCCTGCCTATGTCAAAATGGGAGCTTTCGACCAATAAATTTGTAGCACTTAAGGTTATGTAATAGAATTTATAGTTGATAGTTAAATTTATAACAAATTTTTTTATGATCTTTACTAATGTTTATTAGAATTGTTGCATGTTTTACATCATTGGAATGACATATTAGCTATAACTTTTTTAAAATTTTATTATGGTATGTGCACTTTGATATGATGTAATATGATTATGGTTTCGTTTCATATGTTGTAATATTAGATATATAATAGAAAAATAAATTATTGTATGAAATAAATAATAACTTTTCATTTTAAATGGTTTTTTTTGCAGAACATGGGTCTTCCAGAAGATCAAGATGATCCTCCTGATAGAGATCCAGATTATGTTGGTTCTGGTACAGATCACATGGCAAAGGATGATGATGATGCAGATACATAAAACATTGAGGCCGATGACGATGATGACGATGATGGTGATGATGATGATGATCACGATGGTGGTGATGATGATGATGCAGTTGCTCGTAGTAGCCAGTAACATTCATGATCATATAGACTACATCATGGATCATTGTTGATATATCATTATGATGCCTCTTTTCATAGTCTCTAGCTATCATATGTATCATTTTCACAGCCTGCAATGCCATATTAATGACTTGTATCATAAATTTATGTATCATTTTGACTTATATCATTTGGACATGTATCATCTTGACTTGTATCATTTTGAGTTACGTAATTTATCATTTTTACTTATATCATTTGTACATGTATCATTTAGACATGTTATTGATCTACTGGCATATTTGACTTTCACTTATTTTAGTTATATATGATGATGATCTTATCCGTATTAACTTGTCAATTTATATATATTGAAAGTGGTCAATGATTTGTGATGGATATTTATTACGTATGATGATTTTAATTTACTACTGAGGATGGATGTTGTCAAATTCAATTAAATTCTAAATATTTGACTCACTTGTTTTAATTATAGATGATGATCATGTTATAATAATTATCTTGTTATTTAATCATATGAGTTAAATAATTAAATTACTTACTTTATAATCATATGAGTTATTTAAGAGGCATGATATATTTAACTAATTAAATTGAAATAAAACATATTAAATTAATAAATGTAAGCAAAACAATAAGCATTTTTAGAAGCAAAAAAAGACACAAAATGGAAGCAAAATTAGAAGCAATAGTGGAAGCAAAACTAGAAGCAAAATTAGAAGCAAAACCAGACACAAAATTGGAAGCCAAACTGGAAGTAAAAGTGGAAGCAAAACTAGAAGCAAAATTGGAAGCAAAACCAAAAGCAAAATGGAAAGCAAAAGTGGAAGCAAAACTAGAAGAAAATTCGAAGCAAACCTGGAAGCAAAATTGGAAGCAAAACTAGAAGCAAAATTGGAAGCAAACCTGGAAGCAAAACCGGAAGTAAAACCAGAAGCAAAACTAGAAGCAAAACTAGAAGCAAAATTGGAAGCAAACCTGGAAGCAAAACTGAAAGTGAAACCAGAAGCAAAACTAGAAGCAAAAGTGGAAGTAAAACCAGAAGAAAAACTAGAAGTGAAACTGGAAGCAAACCTGGAAGTAAAACCACAAGCAAAACTGGAAGCAAACTTGGAAGTGAAACCGAAAGCAAAACCAGAAGCAAAACTAGAAGCAAAACTGAAAACAAAAGCAGAAGCCAACCTGGAAGAAAAATCGGAAGCAAAACTGGAAGAAAAACTAGAAGTAAAACTGGAAGCAAACTTGGAAGCAACACAAGAAGCAAAATCAGAAGCAAAATCGAAAGCCAAACTAGAAGCAACAAAATTCGGTGCTAAATCCAGTGTTAATCCTGGCACAAAATTCCAACGCTAAATCTGGCGTTAATATCGGCACTAAACCCGGTGCAATAGTGAGATGCTATTGGGCACCAAGTTTTGCGCCGGTAGAAGTGTCAAATTCATGGACTCAAATGCACTAAATTCTGGTGCTATTTTAGGCGCTAATTGCTTGTTTTGTTGTAGTGTAAGCTAGATCAGTGTTTTTGGGCTAAGGTTGTAAGTACTTCTTGTTATTTAATTAATAGATCTCCTTTCTCTATTCTTGAAGATAAGACTCCTTATGAAATGTGATTAAAAAGAAAACATTTTGTTTCACATTTAAGGATATTTGGTTATGAGGCTTTTGTTCATGTGCCTAAAGAGAAAAGAACTAAACTGGATCCAAAAGCTAAAAAATGCATCTTTGTAGGTTATGGTGAGAATGCAAAAGGTTACAAACTCTAGAACCCTCTAACCAAGAAAATGATTTTATCTAGAGATGTTATTTTTAGAGAGTTTAGAAATTATGAAGGTGAGGAACAACCAAAGGAACAAGAAAAAGGAAAAACAGTGCATTTTGAAACAATTACAAATAAGCAAGAAGATGCACATGTTGAAGAACAACTAGATGGGTTTAGGAATGGAGAAGAAGAAGAGAGTTTAGGAAGTTTAGATAATGATGTTCAGGATGAGTATACAGAAGAACATACAAAGCCTCTTACTCCTACTGTAAGAAAATCCACAAGGCAACATAATCCAATTAACAGGTATAGCCCTCCTGATTTTCATTGTATATTTGCTTTATTGAGTACTAATGATGAACCTAGATCTTTCAGGGAGGCTCTTTCTTTAGAAGAAAGTGAGTCTTGGTTGCAAGCTATGCATGTGTTTATGGTAAAATTTGGATAGAGGGTTTTTAATGATTTATGTGTATCCTCCTTTCACCCTAAAGCATTCAAGGACCTTGAGTCGAATAAGAATTTACTGTAAGGCCCTTGGTCACTTAGAATGTAAGGAAAATTGGATTTGTGTGATTTGATTGCTTGATTATGCCCAATTATGCTCAAAACCCTAATTATGCCAATACAGAAGCAAACAGACAAGTTACAGAAAATCTTGCTACAGAAAGATGTAAAATAACAGACAAATGTGTACCAATTTTTGAAGTTTAGGAAGTGGAACAATCGGGGACTAATGAGTGGGCACCCTAGTCCAGTGTCATGCTTTTTGTTGGGATCTGGGAACCTTGTTTGCAACCTATTTTTGTCATTCCAGAGATTTTCCTATTGCAGGATCCGGAGGACTAATCAGTGGGCACCCGAGTCTAGGTCCCTGTTTTCAGCTCTGATCTGCAATTTTGACACTTTGGAACCCTTCTCTCTGCAACTCCACTTTTCCTGCTTCTTCAACCTGTAACCTACAATCACAAAAAAATGGGGAGGGGGTTGTGGTGTTTAGAGGCTTGCCTCAGTCAAGCCCTGGAGAGACATTCAAGTCTTCTGAACACCGTTGTCAGATAGAGAGTGCATGCCCTTGGAGGACATGCAAAAATAAAATGATAAATGTTTAAAACATGAATGATATCACCTTGTAGTAAAGATCTCATGGAAGGAAGAAGCTCTTCATGCCATGAGGAGATGGATGCTCAAATCTATAAATACAAACACATAAACAACACAAAATCTGCTCTTCCACACAATGAATGTCTTGAATCACCTTTAGAAAGCATAAAGATCACAATAGCCATCTAATTTACAACTGAATGCATAAACATGCTTATATATGCAACTACAAACATTCTCACCAATAATTTCATAATTCAAACTTACCGTGTCAGCCTAGGAACCAAATAACGGTCATAAACTGACACTTAAAATTTGGGCTTGACCTAAAATCGGGCAGGCCTAGGGCGCGGGTACCCAAGTCCTCCCCCCTATTTTGGGTAGGGTCTATCTCAAGGGATCCCCCTAGGTCCCATTCATCATGAAACTTAGGTTTTTTTCATCGGGATGCCAAAATATGATGCAAGATGTCCTAAATGCAGATCAAAGACCCATGAGCTAAACCTTAAGAGGGAAAAGCATGAGGAAATGAATTCCTTGGACACTTGTGACACTTGGGATCTTGTGCTTTTGCCCAAAGGAAGAAAGTCCATTGGTTGTAAGTGGATTTATAAAAAGAAAATTGGTGCAGATGGTAATCTAGAAAGGTACAAGGCTAGATTGGTAGCCAAGGGCTACTCCCAGAGAGAGGGTGTTGATTTTAATGAAATTTTCTCTCAAGTTGCTAAATTAACTTCTATTAGATTCCTTTTATCTATTGCTACAAATTTTGATTTTGAGATAGAGCAAATGGATGTTAAAATTACTTTCTTGCATGGGGATCTTGAAGAGGAGATTTATATGAGGCAACCTGATGGTTTTGTTGTTAAAGGAAAGGAAGACTTGGTTTGCAAATTGAAAAGATCTTTGTATGGTTTGAAATAGTCACCTAGAATGTGGTATCAAAAGTTTGATGCTTTTGCATTAAAAGTTGGTTTTGTTAGAAGTGAAGAAGATCATTGTGTTTATCTTAAGATTATTGATAATTAGGTTCTAGTCATTGTCTTGTATGTTGATGACATCTTGTTTATTGGGAACAAAAAGGAAATGATTAGAGAGCTTAAAACTCAGCTTTGTAAATCTTTTGTTATGAAGGACTTAGGGCTGCAAAATACATTCTTGGAATGGAGATCAATAGGGATCGTGTTCACAGAAAACTATGGTTAAGTCAGAGTAAGTATGTTGATACAATTTTGCAAAGATTTAATATTCATGATTGCAAACTAGTTAGCATTCCATTTCTTGTTGGTACTAAGCTAAAATTAGACATGTGTCCTACCACTGATGATGCTTTTGAAGAGATGTCTAATGTTTCTTATGCTAGTGTTGTTGGTAGTTTAATGTATGCAATGGTTTGCACTAGACCAGATATTGCACAAGCAATGAGAGTTTTAAGAAGATTTATGTCTAACCTTGGTAAAGAACATTGGACTTATGTTAAGAGGGTGTTTAGATATTTGTGAGGAACTTCTAATAATTGTTTTGTTTATCATGGTATTGATAGTGTTGATAGATCATTGGACATACAAGGTTTTGTTGATTCTGATTGAGCAAGTGACTTGGATAGTCGAAGGTCCACAAGTGGCTATGTGCTTACTTTGTTTGGAGCTGCGATAAGTTGGATAAGTAAGAGGCACCCCACGGTTTCTTTGTCTACTACAAAAGTAGAGTATATGGCTGCTACACATGCCTCCAAAGAGGCAATTTGGTTACAGAGACTTGGGAAAGGTATTGGTTTTGATTGCAGGACATTAAGACTTAATTGTGATAGTTAGAGTGCCATTTGTTTAGCCAAAAATCCTATGTATCATGCTTGTACTAAGCATGATGATGTTCAGTATCATTTTGTGAGAGAAATGGTTGAGAATGGTAAGGTTTTGATTGGAAAGGCTGACACTTTGGTTAATGTTGTAAATTATCTTACGAAGCTAGTTACTACAGATAAGATCTCTTGGTGTAGGAAGGCCATTGGCCTTTATCACTATATTTGATTTAAAATTTGAATTATTCATTTAGAGTTATTGCAATGTATAATGTCAAGTGGGAGAATGTTGGGATAAGTTGCCATTAATTTGCAATCATAACCAATTCATGTGTCTCCAAAGTTCTTGGAATGTGTTCCCCAACATATTAAGACTTTGAGAGATTAATTATTTATTAATTACACCACTTTGACTTTTGCAATTAAGTTCTAAATGGATAATGTCAAACTTGGGCGCCCACTTTGAGATGGAAGCCATGAAGACCTTGTTGACTTCTCCTAAGTCTTAAAATAGAGTTTGATAACTCCTAGTGAGTGGGAGTTAGACTTGGGACTTATTTTTAGACTTGGAGTTGTGCTTTTTTATGTACATAAGTGGATAATGTTGAGACACCTTGCATGGATATAATGGAGTTAACTATAGTGTTAGAAATGCATGAATTAGATATTGTTTTCATGTGGTCAAAATAGCTTGCATGGACTTGCATGTTTTTGCATGTAGCTTGCATGTACTTGCATATTGTTGCATGTTGTTGAATGTTATTTGCATGTTGTTGCATGTTGATGCATATTGTTGCATGTTGCTCATATGGACTTGCATGTTGTTGCATGTCACTTGCATGTGCTTGCATGTTGTTGCATGTCACTCCTATAGACTTGTATGACCTTGCATGTTGTTGCATGTCACTTGCATGTAGTTGCATGTCATTCCTATGGACTTGTATGACCTTGCATGTTCTTGCATGTCAGTTATATGATCTTGCATGTAGTTGCATGTCAGTTTTATGAGATTACTTGCAGAACACTCCAACTCTAGAAATTTGTAGGATAGTACATCTTAGTGATTCAGGAAATGGGTATCAGTGGCATGTTGTTGAAAATGATTGCACGTCAATTTTAACATATTACTTGTAGCACACTCCAACTCCCAAAAGTTGCAGGATGGTACATCTCAGTGTTTCAGGTAATAGGTATCAATTACATGTTGGATCTGGTGTTTGCATGTCACTTGCATGTACAAAACAAGATATTTCAGAATAACCTTAGGGACATCAATCTTGCATGATTTTGTTGTGTATTTGATCACTTGAGTTATCAGAAACTCATTGGGCAAATATGGACGCTCCAATGGAGGAGTTTTTGATGTTGCTTTTATTTGGTGATAAGTTTGATGTTGGGACAGCTATATTTAGCCATCTTGGGCACCCACATCATGAAGGGGCAGTTAACTCAAAGCGTGGAGTTTGTTTGAGTTCAGTCTTCTCAATTTAAATGAGCTTGATTTTTGCATGACCTTTGGAAGCTATGTTATCAATTGTAATTTATTATAATTTGAGTTTCAAGCTTTTGAATTAAGAAGATGTTGAATTAAAAGAGGGTTTTTGATTTAATTGTAAACCCTATACATTTTCCAGAGAGTTGATTTGAGGAAAAAAAAATTAGAAAAAAAAAAGTTTTTGTAAAAATATTTAGAGAAAAACGCAAGAAGTTTTTTTGTGAAGTGCATCAAGGACTTAGAGAAATTTCAGTATTGAATGTAATCTTTTTCAAAAAGATTTAATACAAGCAGGAAACATCTTTGGGTGTAGAGTTTTTTCCTGAAAGGGTTTTTCCACGTAAATACTTTGCAAGCTTCTTCTCTTCTATTCTCTTCTCTTCTACATTGGATTGAATGTGCAAATCAATTGTTCATTAATTGTTACAGATTAATCTTTATTTTTGCTTTGCATACACAATTAAAGTTTATAGCAACAGTTCTACCTTCATTTTCAACAGACATGCCATGGACCCAGCTGTTGGACTATGAGAGTCTCCCTTTTAGATGCAAGAGATGTTTCTCTATTGGTCACTTGGCCTCTAGTTGCCCTCACTCTCGTCGCAAGGGTGCATCAACTTGGTGGAAGAATGTACTCACTGATCATTTGACTATTTGCACTTCCCTGATGGATGGTTCCTCCTAGGCGGGCGAGCCTTCCTAGGAGGGTGATTCTTCCCAGGAGAACGATTTTTCCCAAGAATATTTGTTGCCCGCTCCTCTTGTGGAGCCTATGGCTACTAGGACTACTATTGTTGATCATGCCGGGTTGCTCAACCCTCGTCGTCTCTGGTCGCCTCTGTTGCGCCCTTGGCTCCCTTATTGGCCATGTGCGCCATGGGTCAGATTACTACTCTGTCGATCCCTGCTTCATCTTCTGCGCTGCCAACTTCTAACTCAACGCGAGATTTCTCTTTGGTTGTGGTGTCTATTGAGGGTCCCCTCCTCTCGCCTCACTCTGAGGATTTAGACTCAGAGTTTTCTTGGACAGTTGTTCAGAGAAAGAAGAAAGGACTCCCCAAATCTGGCACTACTTCGTGACCAAGGGTTAAGGGAGTTAGATTTATGCCCTCGAGATCTAGTGTTGTTTAGATCCCTTGTTTTAGTTTGCAACTAAGATGTTGTTTTTGTGTTGTTTCTGTAATGTTTCTATGTTGTTTCTGGCCTGTTTGTGGCTTGTTTTGCTCTACCCTGGGGGTCTTTGTGTAAAGGGTTCAACACCTTGGTTTGTTGCTTATCTTAATAAAAAATATTCAACCCATCCTCAACATGTTTTGCCTCAAATCATGTGAAGAAACCAAATAATGATTTTCTAAAAAATGTAATGGACTGCTTTCATGCTTCATACCATCCATCCATCCATATATGTTATCTTAGATGATGGTCTTTGGTCAAGAAATGCTAAGAGTTGTTGCTTGTTTTTTTTATCATGTATGCCTATAGTTGTTAATCTTTTAACAATGTTTATGTTCTTCCTTTGATGCCGATCATATCCATATCTAATGTTCCTTTGATATTCTCTTTGATGTTCCATGGTCGTTGCTTCTAATGGTTGTGTGGATGATATGCAAAAACCTTTGTGGACATAACCTTCTATTTATTCCTTTTGACTTTTGTTGGACATGTTGCTTTGATAATTGAGTAGGTTAATGGTTTAAGCTTCCTTAACAATCAAAAGTCTTCCTCATGCTCTACTTCATATTCTTCCTTATGGTCTAAAAATTATTTGTCTTATAGGGGATTTTATCTTCATTCATAAACAATGTGGGTTTCAATCTTGATTGATTGATAATGTTTTTGATTTAAGGAGTAAAATAAGTTTTGAAAGGCCCTGAAACCTTGTTACATCCACAAAAACATTAGCTAAATATAAACGGATCAATAACAAAATAGCAATGGAGCCGCCCAGCAAAGGATGACTTACAAGACAAACAACCCAAAATAGAGAAAAAAACAAGAACATTGAAGCATTCAGAAAGAGACCATCACAACGTATGGAGAGTTTTAGCAACTTCCAACTCCTAGTAGAAGCTCTCATGCAGTTCCACAAAATCTTGGAGCTCCTTTTTTTCTTCAGTCTGATACTTTTTCTTGCCACTCTTGATTCTAGAACTCGGCCTAGCAGTGTTATTCTTCTTCTCAGCCTAGATTTTGGGACAACCAACTTCCTCTGAAGATCTTGTTAGTTTATCATTGAGTAATTTTATACCCATGGCACTATTCTTAATGGTTTATTTACTCACCTCAATCACCTTGTTCAAATTATCCTTTATGTGATGAAGCTCAGCGTCTAAAACATAAATTCTTAATTTAATTATGCAAGTAAAAGTTTCATGGATTTCTTTTGTATAATAAGGCAATTCTTAAAGTTCCTTACCAAGAGAATACAAGAACAATATCTTAACCATCCAAAGGTAGAATGTAGAAATCAGGATGCACACATTTGCCAATAGTTAAATTCAAAGCTGCAAATATAACTTTCTCACCATCCACCCGAGTTTCCTTGATATGTTTTCAGTGAACATGTGACCACTTAGCCTAGTCAATGTTGAAGAATTTATACCTACTACTAGAAATTGTAGACAACAATTTTTTTCTCTTTTTTAATTATTCATTGTGTGTAATATTGGAGCTTCTTTAGTTAAGAACAGAACACTTGGACATTTTCAAAGCTTCTCTTGATTGAGAAGGAGTGTTGTATCTTCATGAATCTCCAAGATTGACACATTAGGGAAACCCTTCACCCACAAGTTGCCCATTTAAACCAACATAATTAACTCAGGGAACTACAAATGAATCCTTCATAACACCAAATACACATCATGGTATCACAATGAAAGGCACGTATCACTTAATAAAAATGTAAGCAAATGGCACCACAAGCAAATGTACATAACACCAGATAAAAATGTAAGCTATAAAAGTGCAAATCTCATATATTTGAATTACTTGTGTTTCTTGGTAGGAAAATTCAATTCAAATGTTTCTTGATGGGAAAACCAAATTCAACTGAGCATTTCAATGTTTTTCGCTGATTCCCATTGAGGACAAATTTTGTGAGTGTTCTTTCTTTCATGCTTTTTGGAAAAAATATCTAAGCAAGTTATTTACAAGTACAAAGAATTTATCCCTGTTATTTACAAGTATATGCAAAAGAACTGTTATGACAGAACAATATCCCTGTGCATAAAGATAGCAATCTTGCACATGATATGACATTTTTTGCAGGCAATAATGTGCTTCACAATCCTGCTTGGAGCTGTCATAGAAAACCTAATGATTTAAATTATTTCTCAAGGTAATGCAGATAAATCATACAAATTTTTTGAAACACTTGAATTGAATCATATCCAGATTCCATCGAGCTACGTCAAAGAGGCATTCACCATGAAGACTGCAGAACCTTGACACACATTATTTGCAGATACTTGTTAAATCTTCAGACAGTTTACTCTCCTCCTTAGCTACTTTAGAGGGTCTCTTTGAAGACATGGAAGAATCTGCAGTAACCGAAGGCTGCCATACTTGCCTTCTTTGCTCCCTTTGCAACTTTCTCACATGCTTTATCTGTTGCTGAAGAAAATAATTGATCGCTTTCAAATAATTACTTGAATCATGATCTCTACATATGGATCCCTCAGGACCATAAGCACACCTATCACTAAGAATTTCAAGTGGGTGTGGAGTGTTCAAAAAGGCACTTTGAGCAGCCTGAACTTGAAGTGTGTGTGAAAGCTCATTCTTATGTTCATTATTATCCTGCTTCACATGATGGAGTATGTGAAAACCACATCCAGAAGGAAGTAATGGATGAGGAGGAGAGATTTTCTCATCTGGCTGCAAGATTAACAGCTGACCCATGGGTCCATACAAAAATTTCTGCATTCAAAGATACAATTCATGCACACAATTAAACAACCAATGAAACAAGTGCCAGGACAGTTTCACTAAACACAAAGTGTGAGATCAAATCCTGAGAGTTTCCAGCAGAAGAATACAAATTTACCTGGAAACTAAGACAAGGGTGATCTCGAAAGCTAATATTTAACCTCTTCAATACTTCTGTGACATGATCTGGATAATTGCATGCAAAGGAACGGGGCACAATATCTCTGTGCATCATAACAGCCTGTACATGATTGTTAGGCAAACCTAATTTCTGGAGGAGGTAGTCTCCTCCACACATAACGCAAGGTGAACCAAATGTTATAACTGGTAAAAGTGATGTTTTCAAGGCCACCCCTCTTATGAGCAGCATCAAATTTAGAAGCAACGAAAGACTTCCTCCTAAGGAGTGACCTATGAATCTAAATTGTGCTTTCTCTCCATGTCTTCTCAAATGAGAGAGAATCTTGGGCAAGAGTTGTTCATACATTCCCTTGGCAGCCTCATAAATTCCTCTGTGTACAAGAACTTCAAAGCCCTGCAAAAGAGTATATTCCAAGACTCTGTGAGACGCAAATCAGGCAATGTCATTGTTTAGAGCCAGTCATGTAGTTTTTAAATCAATAATAATACTTTGTAACTCAGAATGCTCGTGCATAACCAGATTAAAAGAATCTCCACATTAAGCTTTCAGAATGCATCTTCCCATCTGGATACTCTTTCACATACCTCAAATTGTATGGGTTCAAAAAACAAATTTGCTTGCCATGAGGCTAACGAACTGGATCCCTGTAAATGCAGAGTACAATACAGCTAGTTAAGATACAGTCTTTTAAAATGTACAAATCTGAAAATATTATGCACTGCACACCATGATGCTCAACAGATTGGAAGCCAGTCTTGATAACGGAACTTTTAGATACTCCTTTTAAACAGGGAAATCTAGATTGACAACATAATCAGAATGGAAATCTTGTGTCCAAAGATCACAATTGCATATGGAATTAAAGAGAGATTGTTCAAATTAGAAAGCAACCATAACTATGAACTTCTACAAATTACTATCATAGGGCATTTTCATCTTGTGCTTGCCTGAATAACGAAGTAGCAGGTATGGCTTCTGTCATCATCACATATAAACCACTCACAAGGAGGAGGAGAATGTAATGACTGCAAATCTCTCGCAGCTGCTTGTTTTGTATCCTCTTCACCAGCTACCAGAGTGGTGACCGATGAGGTAGCTAAAATTGCAGCCATCTCTGACTTGGACATGCTGGAGAGCTTATTTGGCTTAGCTTGTTGTGAATTGGTAAATGTCTGCTGAGTATCTCTATAAGGTGCTCTTTGTTCCACCACAGTATCTTCTGCATCCTTCTCAGTTTCGTTATTCATCTGGTTATTATCCGTGTCTGCTGTTTCATCTTGTTTTGTCCCAGTATTCAAATTTTCATCATTGTCTGCTTGATTTCTTCTCTCGGATTTAAAGGGTAGGATGGATTTTGTTTGTGAATGTATGTAAGAAGCTGCAGATGCAGCTATTTCATAAGCCACACTAGGGCTTACAGAGAGCCTAGAGTTAGTTCCATCATTGCCCCTAGAGTTGCCTTCTCCTCTTGTCTCAGAAGAGATTGACAGTGATTGAAAGTCATCGTTTGCAGTTGACACTGAACTCACAACTTTAGAAGTTGTTTCAGCTCTATTGTCCAACGATGAAGTAACAAAACGGAGACGATAGAACTTCCAGAGTTCTGCTGGCTGTGTGGACACAAATGAAATTTTAGGTCTTATACTAATAACTACCATGGACATTAAGGAATAAAAACTATCCATGACATGACAAGAAAGAATGCTGCTGCAAATTTCTTGTTGCCTTATACCATAATCACAGATTCCTTAATAATAATAATAATAAACTCTCTGCAATTTGATTATTATAAACAATATCCATAATTGCCTGTAAGGATCTATTCAAGGAATAAGAACTTCATAAGCATGGAGATAGATAATTTGAAGCATATGTACCTTAATCTGAGTAATTGAATATGCCCGGTCACAGAGAAATGACATTTGGGCGTAAAGCTTTGTCTCTGGCAAAGATACTGGATGCAGTAACCTAGAGAAGGAATCCCTGTCACAAGTTACTTGATCGATACATACTTGTTTCCTCACATAGCACAAAAAATCATGATGATCTTTGCAACCGTAGTCCGGATGATTGGGGTCACTGTTGCCGGAGGAGCAATCAACCTTTTGGGACTGTGTCTTTGAGCTGGAGGCTCCATTTGAAGAAGAATTTGGATTACTTTTCTTCTCTTCTTTCCAACAAGACCCAAACTCTATTATTCTCCCAACCCAATTGGCCTGACTTCCTCTATCAGAATCATCAGGGTTTTCTGGCTCGTTTTCATCATTTGGTGACATACAGTTGCCTTGACTGGCTTGGGGTCTCGAGTTGTGATGGGGTGCTTTTAATTTCGTAGGACTTTTGTTAGCAAGATTCGTCAGTGAATCGTCAAGACCAAGGTCATTCATCCCCTCGCTTTCTTCCTCTTCTTCTGCATTGGACTCGTCGATTTGTTGGGAACTATTGAACCCATCACAGCTTTCACCCGTATTTTGGTCAGGTTTAGCTCCTCCTTCCACGCCCTCCTCACTCGTTTGGTTAATCCAAATAAAGTTCAGTGGAACAGGAAAAAGTAACGAAGGTGAGAACAAAGGAGAAATAGGAGGACAGGACTTTGGATTTTTGCAAGACTTGAAATTACCCTCATAAGGCTGACATTTTAATCCCAATTCAAAAGGTACACTCTTATTTGCAGTAGAATAATCTCTTGATTTTGTACCTGTGCAAGCTTCTCTACCAATACCTGTCACGGTTTTCCAAGCCAGAGCATCCATCGAAGATGTTTTTTTTATGTTTCCCGTAACTAGTCAACAGTTTATATCAAAATCCCAAGATTGAGAAACGATAAGTTAATCACAAAATTTCTTTAATCTTAACTCACAAGTTCAGTAATGCCCATACCGTATTCTTCCCAAAGAAAAATCTGCAGAGACAGCAATTTGAAACTCGTGGGATATCTCCTCCTATTGTGCTGTTGTCAAAAGCTGAAATATGTGAGAAGAACAAGAGCAGAAGTCCCCACTTCCAAGTTTGCAGGCTGAGGACCACCAGTCAGCAACTACATGAATGGATTGGTATTGAGTTGGCGTGTGTTGAAGTTGCAAACGCAACATTGGATTGAATGAATAGAGCACCTGTTTCACAGGGGCCTTCGCTTTTTGGTTTCTTGTGGAAACGGGTATGCCCTGTTTGTCTTCAAGTTGGAATAGGAACAGAACCCACCAAAACACACGGTCGCGTATGCGTATTTCTCTCTCGTAAAGTCCAAGCGTCGGCAAGCTCTTTAAGATCTCTGATGATGTATGTAGCTCTCTCCTATCTGAGATTGACATCAAAATTGTCATCATACGAAATCTTCAAGGATGGTAAAGACAGGTGTACACCATTCCTGCTTCAATCTAGTTCGGATCTCGAGCATAGCGGAAGTTACGAGCTGTGTCGCATCTCCGGATTTCATTTTAGAGGGTTTCAAGAAATGTGAAAAACCAAAACATTACAAAATCAACTGGGATTGAATGAATGAATGAATGATTGCTTTTAACAATGTTTAAGACCACATTCTATGGGACCCAGAGGGAAAACAAGCCATATCAAACAAGGAAACAAAGGAACCACATGCAGCTTTCCTATTACTTCTGGCTGCTCTCTATTTCACTGCTGATCCTCTATCTTCTTATGAATCCTCCACAAGTAATCTGCCACTTTAACTACCCTTTCCTCTTCAAACAATGTCGTTAGAGACCCAACCTTTAGAAGAGATCCCCTATTAGTGGTTTGTTTGGCTCCAACCAGAGTAAA
Organism: Cunninghamia lanceolata; assembly: GCA_027924645.1. Lineage (NCBI taxonomy): Eukaryota > Viridiplantae > Streptophyta > Pinopsida > Cupressales > Cupressaceae > Cunninghamia > Cunninghamia lanceolata. Next base: position 15,592,276 of record BSBN01000508.1, on the reverse strand, counting down.
AACCCAAGTAACTCTCATAAAAAAACACAAAATCAATTACAACCAAGTCCAAGTATGGTTGATAAACTACCAAATAATTATCAAACAAATTCTTGAAGTGTTTTTGGGTCCTTATCAAAGAGTCGTTTCTTGTAAGGTATCAAATATTTAATCTTGGGGAGCTTATTCCATGGAGTTTAGTGACAGTTGTTGCTGTTTAGAAATCTTTTTTATAATCTTTTCTGGTTTCTTAGTTAATATATTTATCCTTTTTGCCAAAACAATAAAAAAAACTATAACAAAAGTGTGTATAGGCCCTCTTTGAAATTAGTTGGCTTGACAACGGTACAAGCTATGTAATATTCAAGGTATATGTCAATATTATGACATAATTTTAGTTTATAGAAGTAATTTTATAAAACTATCACTATTAAGTGACTTACTATTTGACTAGAGTGAACTTTACATATCATCTTCCAATGCCCCTTAGCAGGTCCCACATGGCATAAGAGATAATTATGCAAATTGAATTTAGGAACCAATCACCTAGCTATTGATCTCGAGTACATGTCTGAGAAGCCAAGATCTCTATTGTATAGTTAAGGCCACTTTGATATATCACATTCATAGAAATTTACAATTATCATTTGGGCTACGATTGGAGGTCATCACAAGTAATTAGAAAACTTGTTGGTACTCATTTTCTTGTCCAAGACGTTAAGGTCAAACTATTGGAGGAATGTGAGTTTCGCCTTCGATGCATGTCATTCTATAAGTTGTCTTAAGTTTGCATTAGTTGTTGAGGCGTGTCGTCTATGTGGATGATTGCCTTTTTGCCATGAATAGTGCATCTACTACTTATATGCCTAGACATGAGTAGACTTTACAAGAAATCCATTGAAATAGACTTCCATGGCTTGTTAGGAATTGGCAAGGGTGTGTGCATACCTTATTTTGGATTGGTTGGCTTTGCAATAGCACAAGCTATGCAAGATCTAATGTATACAACAAGATTGTGATGTGAACCACCTTTGAGCATGGCATTCTACAACTTTCCTTGAGTTTGCAAGAGTTGTTGAGGCTTATCATTTGTGTGGATGATTGCATATTTTCTCATAATAGTGTTTCTATTGCTTGTATGCTTATAAAATAGGACGAAGTTCTTTGTCATGCATTAGATACATGTGTGTTGTTTAGAAAATGTCTCAGTACGGTGAGCAATTGGATGCCCATGCTAAGTGAGAACCACTCTAGGTGCATACTTAGAGGCATCCATCTTGATCTCAAAGGACTAATGGAGAACAATTACCAATTTTGAGCAATCTTTTCTTCAATTGTGTTAATCCACATTATTTTGCCTTCAACCATTGAATTTTACTTGCTCCCTTTTTGTTTTCGAGTCTAGAGACCAAGCAATATTAGAGAATCTAACCACAAACCTTTGATAGAAGTTAGCTAGACCTAAGAAGATCTTAAGCTCTCATGGTTGGCTAGTTTGTGATGACCTAGATTTTCTATAGGTTGATATGTACACCACATATGTTAATGATGTGGCTTAGCTATTGGATTCTCTCCATTCCAAAATAACACTAAATATACTCATGTAGAGCTTATGTTGGTATAGGGTTCAAAGAACATGCTAAACATCTTGCATGTGCTTTTCACATGTCTTACTAAAGACAGCGATGTTATCTAAGTAGGTAACCATGAAATAATCCATGAAATGAATGTGGTAGGTGTGTTGTTTATACCAAAGGTATTATGATGTAGTCTTCTTGGCATTTGCTATCTCGACATGCATCTGCCTTCTCAACATGCACTTGATGATACCTCAAGATTTTAGATCATTTTTTATAAAAAAAATTCCTCTGAGATAGTCCAAGAGGGCATCAATTAGAGGGATCAAATACATGTTCTTGACAATAATATTTTTTATAAATAGATAGTTAATGCAAAGTCACCATGTTCCATCCATATTTTTTGGGGAGTACAGTTTGAATTCCACAAGTTGATGCACTTGGTCAAATGTGGACTTTTTGGATCATTGTCTAAATCTATCACTTGATCTCATCATTTTATAGGAATGCTCACTTGTCTAGTTTCCCATCTAGAAATGGCATGCCAAGGATGAGATCAATCATATGCTTCACTTGGGAATATAGAGGTACACCCATATGCGAAGTGAACATATATTTGTATCTTTATAGCAATTGGTCCATTTTATTCGATGGGTGAAAACACAATTGCATGTACCCACTTTTCAATATTTTTGGGCCACCAAAAGCAACATTTTTCAATATTTAGCACATTGTGTCAATTATATCAAACCAACAATCAAGAGTTTAAGGATGATGTAGACCAATGAGTTGTGGAATTTTCTATGTAGATTCAATTTATAATGTTTTTGAAATTTTTAAAGAAGTATTTCTATCATTTTTATTATTTAATAATTTAAAAAAAAAATCTCTATTATTTTTTATTAAGTGACATTTTACCATAACGCTAACTTTTAATCTTAAAAAATATAAAATATTAATTATATTAAAATAAAAGAAGAATTATGTCTATCCTTAACCCAAAAGCAAAACTTAACAGGGAGGGAAAAAATTACAAACAACAACACACATAGAAATATAGTGGAGTATAGACAACATTGGCTCTCTTTGATACTGAGAATCTCTTGGCTCAACTTAACACCCTCATTAGCAAGAAAATCAACTAGCTTATTGTAATTCCTTTTGATATGATTAAATCTAAAAAGGAAATTCTTGCATAAATAATTATTTTCTTACAAAATAGTATTTAACATAAGACTTCACTTTTAACTTACCTAATATAGACTTATTACTAGCAACAAATCATCATTAACTCTCAAGGTTTTGAGTCCTTTCACAATCACAATTTTATGCCTCTAGAAAGAGCCAAAAGTTTAGCAATATTATTTGAGTTGTTCCCCTATCCTTTAGCAAACTAAATTAATATTTTCTTATCCTCATCCATAATCACTCCCCCCGCCCTAGTAGCACCTATGTTACCCTTGGAAGCACCATAAAAAATAAAATGAAATGACTCCTTACGAAATTCTAGGGGATTTTCCTTCTAATTCATAAATTAAGCTTAGAAACTTTAACTTAAAAAATCTAAATCAATCTTTCCTATTCCATTGTAAGATGACAACCAGAGTAAACATAGCTTTTGTTAACTTTCACTACAAGATTTAAAAGTGTTGACGTATGAGCAAAATGGTTGAAAGAACTAGCCTTAGCATTATCAAAGATAATACGATTTCTACTTATCCACATATGTTCTAGTAGACAACTCTCAATAAAATCATCCAAAAATACTTATTGATTGATTTTCCTTTAAATCCAAAAGGATAGTTGTTAGAGCAATTTATCACAAACTTGGAACAACAAGACATCAAGTTTGAGATATCAATTTTGAATCTCATCATCTGCCACACATGATTCCAAATCTATTGCAAATTTGACACTAGATGAAGAGATGATTAATGTCTTTATTATCCCTCTTGAAGAAAATATAGCACAGAGGTCCATATATTTCTTTCTTGCTCAATTTTTCAATAGTTAAAATGGCTTTGTGAGAAAGAAGCCACATGAACAATCAATTTAGGAAGCAATTTAACAACCCAAAGCTTCCCCCACATGCTATTTTTGAAAACAAGTGGCTAAAATTTTGATAAAATAACAAATTATAACCCTGTCTCACATGATACTTCTCATAACTCATATGATCTCACCACATAATTTCCTTGTGTCTTTCCCTCATCTTGATATTCACTTCTTTCAACAAATTTGAAAAGGTATCATACCACACTTTCAGCTCCCTATCATTATGAATCCAATCCTCCCACATTTTCATAATATAACTACCTAGCTCACCAGTGAGATTATCCCTCTTAGAAAAATTAGCCACATTGCAAATACCTTGGTTTCTAAAAATAATAATGAATCTTTTTTTTTTAAAATACCTTGTAGAGGAGGCATACCATTTATGACATCCAACTAAATATCCACTTTCTTCTCATCTCTCACAAACCACAGACATCCCTTCTTGGAAAGAGAAATAGTAGCATATGTATTCATTCAAACAATGGATCCATAGGAAGATCTATCATTCACAACAAGAATTAATTTAGGAGATCTTCCTTCAAGATATTTATTCATAACCATTCTACTCCACACAAATTCCTTTTCATAAGTTAATCTCCAAATTAATTTTGCCCCATAAACTTCAAGAAAAAGGGATAAGAGAAAAAGGGATAAGTGTTTAATGCCCAATATACCCTAGCATTTAGGCAAACAAACCACATCCCATTTAACAAGATGGAAATTCTTTTCTTTCCTCAACATTCACCCTTTCCACAAAAAAGATTGGATGATTTTGTCAAGAAATATGATTATGCTAGCAAGAGCATGAATGGAGGACATCAAATAAAGGGGGAGAGAGGTTAACACAGATTTAACTAGCACTTTCACCCATAGGAAGTTCAAGAGATACACCAATAGGAAAACTGATGAGTTTAGAAAAAAAAATTGACGGAATTTTTTTTTTTTTACGGTGTGAGACAATTCTGAGCACTATAATGCTCACATATAAAAGCCTATCGGCTAATTAAAATGATCCATCTAGCTAAAGTCAACTCACAATAAGTACACAAATTAAGTCTATCCATTATTTTGCTAGCAACTCCCTCTCTCTACTTCTTAGTATGTTTATTGGGCCCAATAGGAACATCAAAGTAAGTAAAGAATTTTTTTAGATCCTCAAAATTAAACCCATAAATTTGAGTAAGGTTCTTACTATGTATTGAAGAACAATTATAGGAAAAAAATGGTCAAACTTTTTTGCATTAATTTTCACCATGGCCAAACAAAATTTATCAAGAATTTACTTTAATTTCCTATCCTCTTCCACTGAAGCATAGACCATTAACAAGGAATCGTCAATAAACTGGTAGTGATTGCAATTACCCACATTTGAGGTGATCAGAACACCTTTTATTTGGCCCTACTCTTTAGCATGGTTAATCAAATAGATTAAGGCTTCCACTATAATGACATACAAAGTTGGTAAAAGAGGACAACCTTGTTTGATTCCTTTATGGACCTAAAAGAACCAATTTGTCCACCATTAACCAAAATAGAGAAGGAATTGGAACTCATGCACTCTTCCACCCAGGTGACCCATTGCTCATAAAAACCCAATTTGAGGAGCACTAGTAAGAGGAATTTTTATTAAGACAATCAAAAGTAGTAGCAAAATCAATTTTGGCCATCATTATTCTTCTTTTAGTGATGATTGCAAAATGAATGGCTTTCTGAGTAATTATCACTTCATCGAGAATTTTTTTCCTTTGAAAGCCCTGCCTTGTTCCTTCAAAATAATGCCAGGAAGCCAATATTGTAGCCTCATGGCCATAATCTTCAAAACAATTTTGTAAGAGAAGTTACAAATAGATATGGGCCTAAACTTGTAAAATCTGCAAGCATAAATCTTATTTTAAGATTAGAGCAAGAAAAGTAGAATTGAGAGTTGGTAACACCTTACTTGAGGTTCTATATTCTTCCACCATGGATAGGAGACCATTAAAAATAAATTATCCCAAGCACCACAAAAGAAATTGCTTGGAAACATATCTATATGTAGAGATTTGTCAAGCTAAAAGGAGAAAATGACATTTTAAAGCTCTTCCATTGATATTTCTTTGACCAATTGCTCATTCATTTCATTAGAGATGGGATGAGCTCAATTACCTCAGCTTGGTCCACACTCCTCTTAGAATCCTCCTAAAAAAGAGTTTGAAAATAGTGACTTTGCAACCTCTCTATAGAGTTATCCTTAGGGTAAATGCACAAATATGAGTCCACTTAAGGTGGAAGTTTCAAACATAGAAAAAAACCCAAAATCAGGTAAACCAAAACGGGACCCCGCTTTTTATGAAACGGGATCCCGTTATGCTTCGGGATCCTGAGCCAAAAGAGGGATCTCGTTTTCTAGAAACGGGATCTTGTTTTATAAAAGGTTAATATTTCAAAATGGGATCCCGTTTCATAAAAGGTTAAAATATTAACCTTTTATGAAACGGGATCCCATTTTTTAGAAACGGGATCCCGTTTCATAAAATTTGAATTTTGACCCAATTTTTCCTATGGGTTTTGGGTCAGAAAAAAGGCTTGGGAACTCGACCCTTGGCTTTGGACCTGGTTTGACTTGCAAGTTAAAGGTCCTGTTAATGTCAAAACAAAACAGTGACTTTGGGCATATGTCTGAAGGCCTTTTTTACAGAATTTTTTGACGAAATTAAAACCCATTATAGATGAGACAGTGTAGATTCCAAATATGATTTTTTTTTACAATTGGATTATTTTTCTATTTTTCAATTAATTTCTACTGAAATGGGTCCATAAACTTGAATTATCAGGGTTTTTTAATATTTAAATAACTTTTTATCAAAATAATTTTTTGTAAAAAAAATTGTACAAAAACGTACTTCAGACAATTCTTTTCAATTTGAAAAAAAAAATAAAAAATGATAAGTTTAGGTCATCCTATGCGTGACGTACACAATGATTTTTTAAAACACCAAAAATGACCAATAAAAAATTAACAAAAAAAAATATTCAATAAAAAATTACAAAAAAATATGGAAAACGTGCTTGAGTGAGTTACAAATCTTTTCTCAAAAGGATTTAGACAAATATGATTATTTAGGTCAAAATATGGATGACGTACACGTGCATGGTATAGTAAAAAAAAAGTGACTTTTAAACAGTGATTTTTAGAAACGCCTATTAAAAATCAATTTGTATCATCTGGGTATTAAAAAAATTACATATTTGGAAACTAGACTCCAAGTAATGTATTTCATATTTACTAACTTTTTTGAAGATTCCACCTTTAAGTGCTTCAAATTTTTAGGTCAAATGTGACAAATTCTGAAAATCAGGGAAAACACTTCCACTTTTTGGCCAAAAAGTGGACTCAACTTCTTGCACACACCCCTTAGTAAGATCTTCTTCAAGTTCTCTTTCTATAATGTATAAATTATATTTCTCATATGATGTGCCACCACTACTTTTTGAAAGAATTTAGAATTAGCATCCCTTGCTTTACGTAGAGAACTCTAGATCTAAGATGCATTAAGAAATTTATATCTTCCTATAATTTCTCCAACTTAGAAAGCAAATCATTTTCTTCAACTCTACTAGCATCAAATTCTAAGACATTTTATGACATAATAATTATCACTTCTAGTCTCTTGCAATTTTCTTATTTCAACTCACTCTCATATCTCATGTTGCTCCTTTGCCACTCTTTTATCTTGTTTTTAGTATATTTCAATTTGGCATGGAACCTATACATTTTAGTATCTTCTACATTGATCTCATTCCACTACTTTTTGATATTATCATCAAAATATTTATGCTCCATTTGATGAGGATTAATTTTAAATGGGGTAAATTTGAGAGGTTCAAAGCCCTAATATTTTAGTAGAATAGCAGGATCAAATATGGTCTTAGATAAAATGAAGGATTCAACCTCATTTTTTAGGGCTAGCAAAGATTCATCAACAAGAAATCTATCTAATATCTCCATAATCAATGAGTTTCATTTCCTTCTATTTGACAAGTGAAAATACCATCTTTGGGAACTATATCAACAAGATTTCTTTCTTCCACAAAATATAACACATATTGAGAGTGTTGAACACACTGAGATGCTGAGAGGGGGGTGAATCAACATTTACAAAAACTTAACTACTTTATTTGCAAAACAAATCAATTAATTAGAGAACAGAAAGTTAAACATGCACCACATTAATCAACACATTGACACCAAGATTTTTACATGGAAAACCCAAAAATGGGAAAAACCACGGTGAGTGTTAGCTCACAATATAATTCTCACTGCTTATAAAAGTTTACAACATTGTTTTAGGGCTACAACCCAAGGAAACTACAACTCCCCGAAGAAAGCTCACTACTACAAATAATTACAATGACAACATAACTATGAATTGCTATGAAAGAAGCATCTAACTTATGCTAATGTTGCAGCCCTCTTTTTCTGCACAATTACTCCATCATACCGACTTTGCACACTTCATACTGCTCATTCTACTCTTATCACATTCACATACACTTATTCATTCCACAAATGAATTTGTTCTTCTATATATATCCTCTGCAACATCTCAAAACATTGATTAGGTTGGCACCAAAAGGACCCTTAGTTGAAACGTGTGATGCTTCACAAGTCGGCATCAAACATATACAATATGAAGAGTAAACAAGTCGTGGATCACAACACATCACAATAGGACCCAAAATTCATCACAACATATCTTCCAATGCTAAATCAACCAATCAGAATCCACCGCATACGAAGGAAACTAAACTGTCAACCCAAACACCAGTACCACTGCTAACAGACCATCTTCACATCACTGGGGAGAAGCCAAAAACATTATGTGGACCAAGATTTCAATCATATATCTTCTCAACACTATACATACATCATTCTCTTAAAGTATCTAATCAATATATGCATCCGCAAAATAAGAAACATGTTGAACTAATAAAAATAGAGCATTCCAGACAAACTATGATATTCCAACACTTAGAATTTTGCATTACGGTACACCAAATCATTTGAAAGTATTAAAGATGAACTTATGCACTATTATGAACACATTCCTAGATCCACACAACCATATCTATCATTTCCAAAGGAAATCAGAGACTTAACTCAGGTATACTGTAATCCAAAGGTTTGTCATATACAACTTTTTTACTAACTTGAGTACCTTATACAATACTGAAAATAAGAGGAAATTGCATGCGGTTCAAACCTGAGATACTATGAAGTATGTAGAGTCTCCGCAGACACTCATATAGTTGGTCTATACCTTCTCCATCTTCCACAAGTACTCAACATGTGTTCTATAGAATACTTCTGCATCTAAAACTATCTATATTACTTCTGTCATTTGAAAGTTGACCTTGCGGACCATTAGAGCACTTGATACTGCAAGGTAGTGTGCATTACACATCTCCAAACATATTTGCAAAACCGCATGGGCACAACTTCTTATTTGGAGGAATGCAGAGCATTCCATCATGTCTCCACCATTACTTTACACTGTCAAGTCACAGTCCAGAACTCTACCACTTATAACTTTTTCTATTGAAGGTGTAATGAGCTAAAATTTTGGATAACATACCTTCATATTTCAATTAACATATATTCAGAACTGCAAGACTAAATCTTTCTTTGCGAAGGAATGCGGACCAAAATACTGTAACTCTGCCTTAGGATATACATTGTGAAAGCCTTAGCCAAACTTCTGTAACTTTTCTCTAAGTGCGGTACACTAGAATGATAGGATATTAATGTAGGCATGTTGGAAACATGTTAGAACATATGTACTCACCTCTGCATCATACTTAGACATTAGGAAGATTACCATTCTTATACTTGGACAGTTTTTCTCCATCTGCTAGGTCTTCTAGACTGACCTCCCTTAGGCATGTTGATCCTATGTCTTTAACTTAGTCAAATCATCTCTCTCAAATCTTCCACTGTCCATTAGCTTCAACATTTCTGACCTTAGGTTGACACATATAGAGTTGGCATCAATGACAACACATATTGCCAATAGAGAGTTTTGATCCAAATAAACAACTCCCCCCTTTTTCACCTCCAATCTCAGAGTTAAGTTCAAATTGCCACCCACAACTTGATTTTCTGTCCATTAGAGGATCCATCATGCCATATGTTTTGCCAACACTCTTTAGCTAATGAGTGAAGATGAGAATGATAAAAAAATTGTGAAATGGAGTATTTTTTTAGAAATTTGGCATTCCATTGAAATTTGGATCCATGAATCCTCTTTAATCATCTTAATAAATTTCAATTTTCTTTTATTCCAACTTGTAGCAATTCCCCTAGGTTTGCCCCTAGAGCCAATGCACTCAACCCCAAACTTGTTAGTATTCCATAGATTTTTCAATTGGAACATGTCATCCTCTAAAAGTTTCATTTCTTAAAGAAAAACAATATTAGGTTACAAATCAAGAATCTTACCTTGAAGAGTTCTTTTCACAAATGTTGAACCCAAGCACTTTATATTCCAAGAAATTTAATCAATCATTTTCTAAGGTTGTGAGGAGCACCCTTCCTATTCATCCTTTCTTGAATTTCCATAGAAATATGCTCTTTACCTTGCCTAGCTAACCCACATATATAAAAATCCAAAGGTATTTATTTCTGAGAACCTTCCTCCACTATTTATGTGGCATCATTGTAGTGCCTCTAATCTTGAAGGATGACTTTCCTTTCTCTTAATGAGAGTGCCACAACTAATTCAAGAATCCAATTGCCCCAAAGACAACAAACTTACAAGGGCATTTGTAGCCACATCATCAAAATTAGTAATAGCTTCATTAATTTTATCATCCTCACTTTCCAAGACAACATCTTCAATTCTCACTCCTTTCTCTATTCTATTTTTCACTTCTTGAGACATTTCCTTTTATTTACTTCAATTATTGATCTACTGAGTCTCCTTCACTATGTCACAATCTTCTTCCTCACTATAGTTTACATTAAGATTCCTCCATTGATCTCCACCCCAAGTTTAAGTGTTGTTCCTTCATTATTTTGATTTTTCAAAGCAACAAATTTATTTTGAGTAGGAACCACACCATTAGCCTCCTTCACCCTATTTTGTCTTTTATTAGCAAAAATAACTAATCCTTCATTCTCATTGGCTTTGGGATTTTCCTTAACACTTGATTGGGCTTTTTGACAATTACAAAATAAATGCCCATACTCATGACAGTGTGAGCATTTAAAAGGGATTTGTTCACAATATATATCTTGTTTCCAAATTTTCTCATGAAGCTCTATTTTAATGCAATCAAGAAGACCCTTTGTTACATCAATTTTCACACAAGTTCAAGCAAATGTGGTAAGTCTACATTGAGAAGTCATTTTGCCAACTCTAGCAAATTTGCCATGAGTGGCTTCGATTGCTTTGAAAGATTCTTCCCTATATATTGAATGGGAGAAAAAGGTGACTTCACCAAAATAGGAATTGAGTTGATTATCTATTCCCTCAGGGAAAAATTAACATCCTAGTATTTTATAAACAAGCTACTTCCTGCCATAAATCATGACCTTTTCTCAAAAAGTATTTATGGCCTTTTACTAAGTGAAAAATATCAAGAAAAAATCTCCTAGAAAAATAAATATTGGGCTCATGTGAGATTAAAGAAAGCCAATTATTTCTGATTTAATCTTGAATGCCCTTTGGATATGGCAAATGTTTAAAAATCTACAAATCAACCCACAATCTTACAATTCATCATAGTCCTGGATTATTTATTTTTCCATCAAATTTTACCTTTAAGATCTAATCCTTTTTCTTCATACAACCATCCTTTATAAGAAAGAATCCAACATCTATTTTCTTCCTTCATGATTCAATTATAGCCTTGATGATTTAATTGGGGGTTCATTTTAAAGGACCCTAAACTCCACCCTCACAGGATGGAGAGCCCTATGCCTTCATCTTGGAAGCCTCTAAAAATGGCTTACAAGAAACTCACTTCCAAAGAAACTAATGTAAGAGAAAAAAACCCCACACAAGGACAACAAAAGAAAGATTAATGAATCATAATAAATACCTGCAAAATGTAGACCTGACACTCATGCCCACACTAGACAAACAACAACTAAACAAAAAGGTAGCTCAAAAAACCCTAGCCTACCCACAAAATGTCTACTAACTCAAACCCAATAGCACTTGCAATGGCATTTGAGGTCTATCGGAGATGGGCCATGCAAATCCTTGGCCTCCTCTTATGACTATGTGCTCCTTCCAACACTCCCCCAACCTTTCGTTTATTCACATAATGTTGATTAAAAAACTAGTTGACCAATTCTCCACGCATAAATTTCACTCAAACTAATATCTTTCCACAATTTCTTGGAATTAGGTCACTAAATTCAATATCTAGTGAGTAGATATTTTTTGGTAATTTTTTATTAAATATTTTATTTGTTAATATTTTTTTAATTAGCACAAACAAAAAAATTTGTATCTATATGTTACGATAATCCATCTCTTATTGTATATATCAATTTTTTTAATTGAAACAAGAACATCCATGTAGAGTGCAATGCATTTAAAAAAAAATCTAACATAGTTTGTTATTTTTCCTATTGTCTTAAATAGAGGTCATTGTTTTCTTATAATAGGCCTATGATGATTATAAAATTTTAAATATAATATTAAAAAACAATACATATTAGTACTTTTTGGAAAGGTAATGTTGAGTGCTATGTACCTACATAATGGCATGTTTACATGACTTCATTTGACCCTCCATAAGGCAAGGTGAAATCACTTTTTTGACACTATTTTGATAGGAGAGGAGGAGTCTTCAGTGAGGGATCCACAATGGGAAGTTTGATCTAACCTACCAAGGCTTAGATCAAAACTAACCCCCTTAGATCAAACCTCCCATGCATTTTCAACAAAAATGTAATTTTAGACAAAATGGGGTTGACCTAAAAGTGGGACACATTATTGTGCTTCAACCCCTATATTATGTTGTTAGAATTGGTGCATAGCTTCATGAAGAATGATCATGAGAAACACAAATGTATTAGTTTGAGAAATCACATGTCAACATTGATTTACTATAACATACACTAGAATAAAATAATATTATTCTAATAAATTAATGTGGAAAAGGGAATGAATTAAAATTTTTCCCTTAAATTACAAGTCATGGAATAAATGACTTTCATTAATCTATATAAATAAAGAACGTTACAATAGCTAGTCAAATAGCTTACAAATAAGACTAAGTCCTTACAAAATCTAGCCATATAGGTTTATAACAAAGGAATATCACACCATACAATGTCTTCAATACCATACCATATCTTCGACACTGAACCTGGTGGAGAGAGAACATCATCAAGGTATTTTACCGCCTAGCTACAAGGCTCACGCCTCCCCAGTCTTACTCGTGAATGGAGAAGCCCAACCTTTCGTGAGGGGTCTAGCAAAATAAAGATGGCATGCGCGAAGGGATCTGGTGTAGCATGATATATCAAACATCTCTATCATGTATAAAATGCATATATACTTATATCATGATATGGCAGAGAAGAAATATAAAATCAAATAGTAACTACTACTAATTTGATTGACAAGCTTTGGCCAAAGCATCTTTTTCAGTCATGTTCAACAGATAGGTTATGAATAGAAACCTACCCTTCTCTGTAGCTCCATATTCTACACTCGTCCATGCTCTTTCTCTAAGTCAACTTACAAAAGTAAAAGATGCATCATGCAATGGCATACATAACCATACAGCATCCAATGATAAATATTCGCATATTAAATGGAGACAAGTCTCAAACAGTCAAACACACAGTGATAAATCAAATGCGCCTTCATCTAAGATGTTATTCACATAAATTGGACACCTCCATGTTCACAATTTCACTTCTTACTAGTACTATGAAGAATCAAAAAGTAATGGTCTAACTACCTCAACATTCACAAGTATTCAAAGAACATAAATAGGAGTAATCAAGTTCAATGTTACCTTAGTCAATGTTCATCTACTTTCACAAGCATTACATAAATCAATCAATAATGATCTATAACACTTAAATTATTTCTCTTTCCCCTAGTCATTATCCAAAAACATATACTAGTGAGTAGGAACGTACACATTTATGTTGATTTTCCATATGTCATACCTATTACTGAATCAATCATATTTTCCCATCTAGGGTTTATCATGCTATCCAATGAGAAAGAATTAAGTTTTTAAACTAAAACAATAATTCAATAAGTTAGGTCTATTGGGTTGATAAGATTAAATCTAGACAAGGTATAGATACTAAAATTTTGAAAGTATCCTAAAAGATAATCAAATAACTTAGAGATTTGATTCTATACAATATGTATCATAAGTAAATAAGCAAGCAATGAAAAACATTAAATCAACTTCTAAGATCATGATGAATCATTTCTTTCAAAAGCAATAGAATCCCATATAAGATACTAACAAGATGTTACTTAAGTAACTTAGACTATCTCCTATCTAGGTTTCAAAATCTCAAGATCAAGAATTATATGCAATGATACCATGCTTTCTCTTCCCTCAATGTAAATAACTCAACTTATAGAAATTTAACAAAGAAGAAATGCATATTTGAAAACAATACTTACATCGTTCATGTTGCTATCAACAATGATTCATACATAGAGAATGCAACAATTTGAAAGACAAGTCTAAAGAGACATTTTGGTAGTTTTCAATCAGTAATAATAAACCATTGTCTAATTCATTAGTATAAACCATGGTTTGTTTTCCTAGCCAGGCAATAGTTTCAGATTTAGTGTCGTTCCAAATGGGTTTGGAGTTGAAGATGACCAAAAGTGTTCTATTGGTATGATCAGTATTGCACAAACCCTTCTTGTGTCTGATGTCTTTAGGATAGTTTAGACAAGATCAAGGTACGTATAAGGACAAGTTTGGTCCACAAAAGATAAGGCTATAAGAGAAATTTTCTTTTTATAATCAAAAGTGTAAGTCGACCTAGACCGCAACTTCCATTGTTGGGATAAGGTGCCATTAACCTTGTAAATCCCAATATTGTATTTATTCCATGTGTTGAGGTTTTTTCCCGAATCAACAAAGGGTTTGCCACTTCCAATGCTCAAGCAAATTCGGCCAACAAATACGGGAGGTCATGTGAACAACCTCCCCTTCACTTCTGGTTCTGCCGCACCAAGGGGGGTATCCCTATAGCTAAAGATTTAACTTTGACTCACCCAACAGAAATATTTAGCCTTTTAGTCACAGGCAGAATACTCTCATTTTAGGACCAAGATTTGTGGGATAAATCACAAGGTTGGTAGTGTTCTTGGACATATCTAACTAGTTAGGAATGAGAGTATGCAGGGGTTCTATTTCTACTCCTACAAACTAATAGGTTGGAATTATGAAATGATTTGTATTTATGTTTTGGATGCAAGACGGGGGGTTTTCGATCATAACTACTACATAAGGGTAGACCAGTGTCTATCTCAGGGCAAGGAGTCAACTAGACATATACATCATGATGATTTGCATTGGCATTCAAGTTTCAAGGGGCCAGACTAGTATTTTCCTTACAAATACCACCCAAGAATGAGTATTTAGCTATCTCTACTTACAAACATCCCTGCTGCCATACAATCTTCTTCATACTTAACCTAAAACAATTTAATCCACTCCTTGAATGGAGGTCAGAAGTTAAGCATGCAATATAGAAATCTATATCCTAGAATCTAAGTAACCCTTAGCAACCAGATTCAAAAGAAGGGATGCATACATCAGATGGAGACAAACAACGAAACACATGCAAAGCAGCATTTTTCATATAAACACAACATGAAACTGAACATATGTGCAACGTGCATTCAAATGCAACTCATAAACTCACAAAAGATATAGAACAGCCTAGAAAAGCTCTATTTTTGTTATTCCTCCCAAAAATTGCCCAACTCTTCAACAACACAAAAAATGAGTAACACGGTTCTGATATACCCAGAACGTGTACTCAGCAATTAATTACATGGTCTTTTCAAGATGCTACTACATACAATGCACCATCAAAATGGCACCCAAATCATTCAATGTAGAAGGCAGAGAAAAGGAGGAAAAACAGGTGAAAATGGGGAACGTGCAGCCGATTGGAGATTTTCCCATGAAAAATGGTGGGTGGCCCGTCATTCATCGACCATGCCTCTGCAAACTTGGCATTAATGGTCAACCTACCCACGGCTTCTAGAAATGCAGCAGTTTGCGTGTTCAGGAATTTCTCCAGCTTGGAATGCAGCTGCGAATGCATAGGAAAACCCTCCTATGAAATTTTGAAACAGGGCCATCGATTTCCTCCTCATCGCCAAGATCAACAGATTCAAACCGCGCTGAAAAGTCGTTGGCCAATTAAAATGTGCCACGCAAGCAGCTTTTCTCCTTTTTGACATTTCGCAATGTGAACAATACATTTTTACCTTTTTGCCTCTTTTTTTTTGCCTTTTTGCCCTCAGCACATTCAAATTTTGTATATGCAGTTGTATGTACATACAACTGCCTTGGACACGTGTCACCTGCTGATTGGATCACCATCGCTAAGCATTGGCCTCTTCATTGGCAATCCATTGTATCTCCTTTTGCATCTGTGGTTGCATACGAGATTGTATATACATACAATCACCTGCATACAAAGGCGGACCCTAAATCCTTATAAAACAAATTGCAATCACTATCAGGTACGGGCTTTGTATCTTCCCTTTGTATATTACCTTATACATTGCATATATACAATACGCAATATACATACAACCACGGACATCCAGCTCACCTATCAATCAGATTGGAACAATTTTCAAATCCAGCATTATATTTGCATTTTGGTATCTCACGTTGTATATCGCATTTACGATGCACCATATACAACCAAGTGCGGACCCCAACCTGAAATCTGCCATAACACACTCTTCTTTCACGTTTGGGATTGTACATGTGCTTTTTGTATTTTGCATTGTATATAGCACATACATACAACCCGGACACACAACTGTGTAGGCCCCCCTAGGTTCCTGAAGATTGTTGACTTTGACCGCACCTGCTTGTATATTTCTTTGTATCTGCCATTGTATGTCTGATTGTATATTGGGAACATACAATCCCAATATACAACCGTGGATCTCACCCATCTCACAAATACTGCAAACTTTCTGGCCGCGTCCGCTTTTGCACTTGTCCTCTTGTACATTCACTTGTATATGCAATTGTATGTATGAAATATACAACACATGGTACACACCCGCACATACAAAAAACTTGCAACATTTTTTTATTCTAGCCCTTGTATATTCCATTGTATATGCAGTTGTATATCGGAGATACATACAATGCACGATACAAAAGAACACATTGACTTTTCAACTCCGCCATTTGTACCAACACCCGCCAGGCCTGATTTGATGAAATTTGAAGTCCGAGATTGTATGTTTTGCATTGTATATCCTTTTGTATGAGTCACATACATACAATCCTTTTGCCAAAAGCCTGTGGGCCTGACCACTATTTTCAACCTGATTTGAATCCTTTTGAAGTCCGATGTTGTATATCACCCATTGTATTATCGAATATACAACAAAATGTACATACAATTTTTTTGATACAACCATGGAATCTGTGATGCTTGGCCACTTTTTCACGCCCGGAATTATATCTGAATGCCATATACAACCTGATATGCATACAAAGATGCATACAACTATTTTTTCACTTTTTTGAAGCTGATTGAACATTTTTTTAGGTCCACCAATGTACAATTACACCTGCACATTAGATACAACAGCCATATACAAAGATACATACATACAACTGCGAACGCTGAGGGACTTAGAAATTTTTGAAGGTTTACAATGAAAATGCCTGCGGATTTTTAGCTTGAAACCTTAACTCCAGGTGTAGGCACCACCAGCATGTATTATTTGTAATTTGTAATTACCCATAAGGAGATGTACAAGTTTCACTGGCAGTGGTAAAAAATTATTTACTGTCCATGGTAATTACAGAGTTACTGCATCGGTAAGTTCCAGAGTTACCGACGGTAGTTACGGGATGTCATTTACTATGGTAATTGGTAATTGGTCAAAGTGGGGTGCAATTGTGGAGGAATCAACTATTTTTAGTGTTATAATGCATGTCATAGATGTTGTAAGAAGGTGTAAGAGATTCTATGACAACTATAAGTTGTCATAAGAATCTATGGCATTTATGACAGCATATGACGCGTCATAAGATGTTGTAAGTGGCTATGTTTGGCTCCTAAGTGTTCAAGCTTGCATGGGTATCTTTTGCCAAGTGTAGGATGCATGTATGATAGCTTTTATGACCCCATAAGAGCCTATTCTTGTCCATGAACGCCCAAGGTTGTTTGTTGACTCTTAACAAGTGTTATGAGCTTGTAAGAAGTCATTGAATGTTGCATATTCCAAGGTGGAGGTTATGTAAACTCTATAAATCCATGGCATAGTAGATGAGATGAATAATAGGTTTACAGGTACTTAGGTGCTGCCAAAATGTTGTCGGATTGAAGACTGGAGGAGAGATTAGTGGTGTTGTATTGTAAAATCATTTTCAAATTAATACAAACATTGGGCCTCTTTCTTGTGTGGAGTTTTTTACCTGCAAGGGTTTTCTCCACATTAAACATTGTGTTATGTGTTTAGATTTCTGATTTTGCATTTTTGTGAAGCATAGTTTCATTTCTTGTTACAATCTCCATTAATAATACACACTTAAAAGATTGCAGAAATTTATTTGAATTAGATTTCCATTGAAGTAGTGTTGCTTTCATTTCTAACATTTGGTATCAGAGCCTAGCCAACTTTGACTCTTGGGTGGTAGTGTCGAAGCTATAGCTGCAGTGGGAGATTTGGTTGTATTTGTTTTGTAGGTCTTGTGTCATTATTATGGTTGGATCCACCGTTGTATCAACCTCTCGATTGGACATTGAGAAGTTCAATGGAACGAGGTATGAGTTGTGGAAGATGAAAATTGAAGATTTGTTGGAAGAAAGAAACCAGTGGTTGGCTGTCCACAAAGAGAAGAAACCTGATTATGTCTCTCTGGTTGAGTGGGCAAAACTGGATAAGAAGGCATGGGGAACCATTTGTTTGTGTCTTTCAAATTCTGTGATGCTGAATGTCGCAAAGGAAGAGACCGTACATAAATTGTGGAATCGGTTGGGTGAGATCTACTAAGACAAGAGTATGGTAAATAAACTCTATTTAAAAAGGAAGTTGTTTTCTTTGAAAATGAAAGGGTGAGTCAGTTGCAGAGCATTTAAGTTCTTTTAATTTGTTGATGAGTCAGCTTGCTTTAGTAGATGTTGAAGTTGATGAGGAAGATAAATGTATCTTGTTTCTTTGTTCTTTCCCTGAATCATGGGAAAATATCATTTTAGCTATCACTCTTAACCTCACAGATCTGAAGCTGGATGCTCTTGTTGCAGTTTTACTGGCACAGGAATTAAGGAAGAAGAGTTCAGATAGTTTAGGTGATGCTCTTAGTATCAGGGGAAGGTCTAAGGAAAGGGGACCTAAAGGAGATCAGAAAGGGGCTAAGGACAAGTCCAAGGGCCCGTCTAAGACTCCTAGTAAAAAGAACAGAGTTAAGTGTTGGAACTACGGTAAAAGGGGACATGTGAAGAAGGAGTGCAGAAACCCCAAGAAACAATGGGAGAGTGTTTCGAATAAATCCTTGAATGTAGACCTGAAGATGTTTTACTTTCTACATGTAATGGTGTTTCTAATGATCACTGGTTGGTTGACTCAGGATGCTCGTTTCATGACCCCACATAAGGAATGGTTCTTCACATATGAAGAATATGATGAAGGTAATATCTACCTTGGTGACAACTCTTCATATCTGATTGTCGGGAAATGAAATGTATTGTTGTGTTTCAATGATGGGAGGATTAAAACCCTCCCTGGTGTTTTGCATGGTCCTGGATTATCTAGAAATCTAATTTAATTTCGAAGTTGAATGATTTGGGAATGCATGTGACATTTGACAAGCATGGTTGCAGATTGGTGAGAGGGACCTTGGTGGTAGCGAAACAGAAGATATTCAGGAACTTGTTTAAGCTTGA
Organism: Cunninghamia lanceolata; assembly: GCA_027924645.1. Lineage (NCBI taxonomy): Eukaryota > Viridiplantae > Streptophyta > Pinopsida > Cupressales > Cupressaceae > Cunninghamia > Cunninghamia lanceolata. Next base: position 15,572,524 of record BSBN01000508.1, on the reverse strand, counting down.
AGCCATTACAGTTTGTAATGCCTCTTATATTTTTGAGGCTTCTAAAAACATTTGTATGTTGTGGCACCGCAGATTGGGCCACACAAGAAATAATGTATTAAAAACTATTAAGAATAAAGAATTGTTGGATGATTTCTCTTATTCTGATGAGCACTTTGATTTCTATGAGCATTGTGTGTTTGGTAAACAAAATAGAAAATTATTTCTTTCAGGAAGTAATAGAGCAAAAGAGAAATTAGAAATTATTCATACGGATGTGTTTGGACCTGTGGATAATGAATCTATCGAAAAATCTCATTATTTTGTCATCTTCATTGATGATGTATCCATATTTATATGGATTTATTTTATGAAACATAAATATGAAGTTTTCACAAAGTTTAAGGAATTCAAAGTCTTAGTAGAGAATCAATTAGGTTTAAAGATAAAAATATTATGATCTAACAATAGAGGGGAATATTGTTTTAAGGAATTTGATGAGTTTTGCAAGCATGCAGGTATAATTAAACAAAAGACAACTCTGTATACACCACAACAGAATGGTGTTGTAAAAAGGATGAACTGAACAATCATGGAAAGGGCCAGAAGTATGCTTAGTGATGCACAGTTGGGTAAATGCTTTTGGTCAGAGGCTGTGTGTACTACTTGCTACTTGATAAACAGATCTCCTTGTAAGGCTCTTGATTCGACACCTTATGAAGTGTGGACAAGTAAGAAACTTGTTGTTTCACATTTAAGGGTTTTTGGCTGTGAAGCTTTTGTTCATGTGCTTAAGGAAAAGTGATTTAAGTTGGATCCAAAGGTTGAAAAGTGTACATTCATTGGATATGGTGATAATGTCAAAGGTTATAAGCTTTGGAATCTAATAACCCGGAAGATTATCTTTTCTAGAGATGTTATTTTCAGGGAACTTGGAGCTATTTCTGAACCTGAGCAACCAAAAAAAAAGAAAAAAAGGTAAAGAAGGTGCACTTTGATTTAGAGAAAAAGATGCACCTCAGGAAGAACAGAATGATGGATTGGGGGGTGAAGAAGAAGAAGAAGATTCGAGTAGTTCTGATGAAGATGAGTCTGTTGTTACAGAACAAGTTGTTGCATATGATCATGCAGAAGAATGAGTAGAGTCTCTTACTCCACCCTTGAGGAAATCCACAAGACAACAAAATCTAGTTGACAGGTATAGCCCACCAGATTTCTGTTGTGTATATGTTTTATTGAGTACTAACGATGAACCTAGATCCTATGGAAGCTATTTCTACAGGTGATAGTGAGTCTTAACAATTAGCCATGCATGAGGAGATGATGGCTTTAGACTCTTGTAACACCTAGGATCTTGTTCGTTTGTCCAAAGGAAGAAAGGCCATAGGATGTAAGTGGGTATTCAAGAAGTTTGGAGCAGACATGTCATTGGAAAAGTACAAGGCTAGACTGGTAGCCAAAGGCTACTCCTAAAGAGAGGGAGTTGATTTTGGTGAGATATTCTCTCCTATTGCTAAATTGACTTCTCTTAGATTTCTCTTATCTATTGCTACAACTTATGATTGGGAGATTGAGCAAATGGATGTTAACACTGCATTCTTGCATGGAGATCTTGAAGAAGAAATGTATATGCAACAACCTACAGGTTTTGAGGTAAAAGGAAAAGAACATTGGTTTTGCAGGTTGAAGAGGTCTCTCTATGGTTTGAAACAATCCCCCAGAATGTGGTATCAAAAGTTTGATTTATTTATTTTAAAATTGGGTTTTGTTAGAAGTGAGGAGGATCATTGTGTTTACATTTATTGTGTTGATGATTCTATACTGGTTATTGCTTTGTATGTTGATGACATGTTATTTTTCAGCAATACTAAAGGTATGATTAGTGAGCTTAAAGCCCAACTTTCAGGTGCATTTGATATGAAGGATCTTGGAGCTGCTAGGTATATTCTGGGAATGGAGATCAGGAGGGATAGAGTTAACAAAAAACTTTGGTTATCACAAAGTAAGTATGTGAGTACTATTTTACAGAGGTCTAGTATGCAGGACTGTAACCCAATTAGAGTTCCTTTACCCATTGGTACTAAGTTTGTATTAGATATGTGTCCAAAGACTGAAGATGGTCTTTTAAGGATATGTCTAATGTACCATATGCTAGTATTGTAGGGAGTATGATGTATGCAATAGTTTACATTAGGCTAGATATTGCACAAGCAGTGGGAGTGTTGAGCATATTTATGTCTAACCCTGGTAGACATCATTGGAATTATGCGAAGAGAGTGTTTAAATATCTTACAGGTACTCCTGATTATTGTTTGGTTTATTCTAGTACTGATAGTGCTGATAAATCTTTGGACATACAAGGTTTTGTTGATGCAGATTGGGCAGATGACTTGAATAGTCGAAGGTCCACTAGTGGCTATGTGTTTACTCTGTTTGGAGGTGCAGTGAGTTGGATGAGTAAGAGGCAGCCCACAGTTGCTTTGTCCACCATAGAAGTAGAGTATATGGCTACAACTCATGTCTCTAAGGAGGTAGTTTGGTTGAGAAGACTGTGTACAGGTATTGGATTTGATTGCAGGATCATTCAGATTGGTTGTGATAGCCAGAGTGCTATCTATTTGGCCAAGAATCCCATGTATTATGCTCGGACTAAGCATGTTGATGTTCAGTATCACTTTGTTCGAGAGTTGGTTGCAAATGGAGAGATTGAGTTGAAGAAGATAGACACTCAGGAAAATGTTGCAGATTCATTGACCAAGCTTGTGAGCACAAATAAGCTCGTGTGGTGCAGAGAGGCCATGGGCCTCGTTTTTAGTGCATGATTATTATTTTTCATTTGATTTCTTATGGATTGATTTACAATATATAATGTCAAGTGGGAGAATGTTGGGATAAGGTGCCATTAACCTTGTAAATCCCAATATTGTATTTATTCCATTTATTATTTGTAATTTGTAATTACCCATAAGGAGATGTACAAGTTTCACCGATAGTGGTAAAAAATTATTTACTGTCCATGGTAATTACAAAGTTACTACACCGGTAAGTTCTAGAGTTACCGGTGGTAGTTATGGGATGTCATTTACTATGGTAATTGGTAATTGGTAATTGGTAATTGGTAATTGGTAAAAGTTGGGTGGACATGTGGAGGAATCGACTATTTTTAGTGTTATGACGCACGTCATAGATGTTGTAAGAAGGTGTAAGAGATTCTATGACAACTATAAGTTGTCATAAGAATCTATGGCATTTATGATAGCATATGATGCGTCATGAGATGATGTAAGTGGCTATTTTTGGCTCCTAGACATTCAAGCTTGCATGGGCATCTTTTGCCAAGTGTAGGATGCATGTATGACAGCTTTTATGACCCCATAAGAGCCTATTCTTGTCCATGAACGCCCAAGGTTGTTTGTTGACTCTTGACAAGTGTTATGAGCTTGTAAGAAGGCATTGAATGTTGCATATTCCAAGGTGGAGGTTATGTAAACTCTATAAAGCCATGACATAGTAGATGAGATGAATAATAGGTTTACAGGCGTTGTTGGAATGCTGTCAGATTGAAGACTGAAGGAGAGATTGGTGGTGTTGTTATATTGTAAAATCATTTTCAAATTAATACAAACATTGGACCTCTTTCCTGTGTGGAATTTTTTACCTGCAAGGGTTTTCTCCACGTTAAACATTGTGTTATGTGTTCAGATTTCTGATTTTGCATTTCTCTGAAGCATAGTTTCATTTCTTGTTACAATCTCCATCAATAATACACACTTAAAAGATTGTAGAAATTTATTTGAATCAGATTTCCATTGAAGTAGTGTTGCTTTCATTTCTAACATCCATTAGACTGAGATATATAAAAAAAAAATTAAAGAGTGCTACACTTAAATCATAACACAATCCTATACTTAAGATGCTATACTGCATTATGAGAATACGAGCCCTAGCCATACTAAGCTATGCTCATTCAATAATAAATATCCTATCAAAAGCAAAATCTTACCAATATCAAGTATGAATGATAAGACTGAAACCTACTAATCACCCTGCGAGTCTTCGTTTGGTCAAAAGGAGGCGAAATATATATATTAGGAGTCAAAATCCTTGATAGAGATGGTCTCTCTGTTATGAAGGGTTCTACTTAAATATCATCCACTTCAATGGTCAAACAGCCAATAACAATTTTACACCTCATTCACAATAAAAAGTGGTAAATATTTGTCCTATTTTTATTGGCCAAAATTAACCTTTGACTGTTGAAGTGGATGATATTTAAGAACAGCCATTATGAAGTGGTCACTGATAAGGACAGACAAAAGAAAACGGCAGGTGTAAAGCCGATCCGAACCACAGAGATGTTAAAGAGAAAACTTAAATCTTGCAGCATTTTGGAATCCAAATCAAATGAAGTGTCGCTATATTTACTCCTCTATTCATAGTAGGATTCGCAGGCACCAAGCATACCAGATAGGAATTTGTATGTCAGATGCAAAGCGAGAGCCCTGGTAGACATGGATGCAAAAAGAAAACATGCACAGGGTAAGCAAATAGACACTTACCTGCAACATAAAAAGTAGTTTGATTTTGTTTCGCTTAACTAAAAGATACCAGTTTAACAACTCTTGCATCCTCTGAGCATTTACCTTAATGCAAAAACCTTAATGATCTCTAATGGTCTTTAAAGTTGAGTCTAATAATAATGTAAACACTTGATATTGAAAAAGTTGTTTGAATTCGAAAAATGTAGGCACAAATCCACTGGTTCCTTTCTGCCTATGTGGAAGGCTTTGACAAGATACAGGACAAGGCATAAGGATACAAGGGTTTTTAACAGATGATGTCTTTAATAGAGCCTTGAATGTCAAAGCACAAGACATGACAAAATAGATTGCCTAAACAAGAATGATATCACTGAATACAGTGATCGCAGGTTAAATTTCAAATTATTTTGTTGAAGAAACAAGGTCTCATGGTATCCCACGACTACAGGTTATGCACAAAAAAGATTGATCAAAGGATTTACAAATTTTCAAGCAAAAGCAATCGGTGCCTCTAAGTCAGATTCGACAATCTGTGTCAGCATTGTAGGATGTGCACCAAATAGATTGTTGAGAAGACTTTGCAAACAAATGCAAGGAAATCACATAAATAAAAGATTTGTTACATACCTTAGTAATATTTCTCTCATGGTAATGAATTCAGAATACATATAATACCTCAAAATAAAAGTTTCCTCCTAGTGTGTATTGACTTCCCCGATCTGAGATCTTGAGAAGTATTACCTCTTTTTGCCTTTTTCTTTTTAATGAAATCTGTGATTCATGGTATCTATGAAATCTTCTTGAAGAGTGAGATGAGGAAGAAAAGAGAAGACATAACTTCAACGAGAAGGAAGAGAACCAGAGAGAGAGAGACGGCTTACTAATCTGCTTTTCCTCTTTTTAAAAGATTTAAACTTTTTGCACAGAGCATACGTTCAGAAACAAAATAGAAAAAGCAATTAATTCAAACTTCTCCATATTTCCCACTCTTTTCCTTTTTCTAAATTTAATCTTTCTAAACTTAGAAGACTGATAAAGAATCCAAGATTTCCTCGAGAAATTAAATGCCTTTACGACAAGAAATTGCCACTTCAAAATTAGATAGAAGCAAGTAAAATCATATAATGTATAAATATCTTTTCCAAAAGATATTAAAATAAACATTTATTTATTAACATTGCATTTAATTGATTTATTTATTGTGACTGAATATTTAATTTAGTCTATCCATTAGAATAATTAATTTAAATGTAAATAAATACAAGTATTTTTCATGCACACATATTCACATTAATGCAAATTTAATCTATATGCCATTTATGTGGTATTTGCAGATTCGCTTCAACGCAATTCACCTTTGGTTGGCTAAACACCCTCTACCTTGATGATACCCTCTCTCCATCGAGAGAGCTTTCCCGCCGCAACATAGTTGAAATGAGCCGATGATCAATTAAATAATACTAATAATAATATTTATATCCATAATTAAATATCAGAAAATAAGTGTTGTGACATTTACATTGATTAGAGACACTAGCTTCATGGGAGTCACTTCTAATATCCTATACTTTTTATTGCATAGTCTGATGATGATGTTTTAAGGTCTAACCTCATAGACACTATGATGATTTTGAATGCAAGGTTACCTAAGAAGAACCTCACAAACACCTAGGAGTTCCACATTACAAACCACCTTATCTTTAAAATGTTTGATAAAATATGACAAACAACACTACCAACTGACATGAATGTTTCTTCCCTAACTCACCCATTTGATGCATTTAGTGCCCATTTTAGATGGAATCTTAAGATTTTATCATTGGCACTCCCCACCATGTGTCATTAGCCTTACAACAATTGTAAGAAGTCATTGAATATGGGGTTACTAGGTGGACTATGACTAGCATCATTAATTGACTATCTATAACCATTGGTAGGAGGTATGTAACAGACATTATTGTACCCACATGGAGTGCTTAGGAGTTACATTAGGCCCCCTTGGTCATAGAGGCCAAAAAATCAAATTAGAAGTTACCTTTTATGTTGGGAGGAGATACTTTTGGAGTGGTGTGCATGGTTGAATGTGGACTACTTGGACTTGGCTTTGGCTCATGGTTTTGAGTCCATGATTTTGGAAAATCATTGTCGGTTTCCTAGGTCTCCTTGGCTTAGATATTGAGGGCTTGGAATGGAGATTGTATGTCAAGTTTTATGGGGCTTTGATGTCAGAATTCATCCATATACAAAGTATAGATCTCTTATGAAGTACACAGACTTTGCTATTGTATTGTAACCATTATTGAATAATACATTGGGCATGTGCTTTGGAGGTTGGGATTTCCTTTTGCAAGGATTTCCTAGGGTATATTTTGTGTTGTGATTTTCCTATTCCTTTTCTTTTTCTCTATATAGTGTTGTTACTTCATTATAGTTACCATAAATTTGTTTACTTACATTGCTTTCCTTATTGGATTAGCTATGAATTTGTCATACTTTTCTTTCATTTGGTGTCAGAGTATCACTAGCTTGATGTATCTATGGGAGGAATAGGATGTGTAACTAATTTTTATTTTAGTGGGAGTTTTGCAATGTGATCTTGTGTTTTAAGGAGAAATATGGCAAACACATCTATAATGGAGGTGGAGAAGTTCATTGAAACTAACTTTGAGCTTTAGAATCTCAATATGGAGGATTTTCTCATTTACAGAGATCTATGGATAACACTTTTGGATAGAAAACCTCTTACATGAAAGACAAAGAATGAGTAGTTGTTTTGATGAATTAGTGGTCGAATTAATAACTGCCAAAATGTAGTAACCCCTCAAATTCACTAGTAGATTCATATGCCAAATCGAAAACAAAAAATAACTCACTTGCATTAATTTAGAAAATTCTGCCATCACTTACAAATATGCTAAGAGATAAATTTAAAAATCTAAAAAGAAACGGACATGCTACAATCCCAATGCCCATATTATATCAAAATCCTTTTTTCTATGATGTTTTAAATCAGCTTTAATTGTATAGTATTTAAGTTAAACTCATTGACCCATATTTCATGAGTAGTAGTTCACACAAACCCACCTCTTACAAGCATGAATGGTCCACTTAGCACTCATTACATTCAGGTGATGCTCATAGGGGTGAAGCATCGATACTTTCAAGAAGGTCACCCATCTTAGTGCTACTCTTACTCAAGCATGCTAAACCATGGAGTTTCCCCCAAGGTCAAGCCCACTTAGCTTTCTATTTCATTTGGAAAACTTTCAACGACTATTGCACCTTATAAACCATTCATTATAAAGCCCCTTTAGCTTGTCCATTGACAAGTAAGTGGTATTTTTGGTAGTGTGTCAAGTTATAATGTTTATCAAAATTCAACTACATAGTTTTTCAGTCAAATTCATTGACCCATAGTTCATTAGTAATGGTTCACATGAACCTATTTCTCATGAGCATGAATGGTCCACTTAGCACTCATGCATCTAGGTGATACAAGTATAGGGGGTGAAGCATCAAAATGTCCCAGGGATCACCCATTCTAGTACTACTATGACTCAAGTGTACTTATCCATGGATTTTCCCCAAGATCAAACTCATTTAGCTTGTTACCCCATTTACAAAACCTTCAGCAAATATTGTGCCTTATAAACTATTCATTATAGAGCTCTTTGACTCATCCATTAACAAGTAGGTTTTTCATTACATGTCAAATTATGATGTTTTAGCAGGATTCAAACTTCTACTTCAATTTTCAATCACTCCTTTTCAATCCTCAGGACACCTGCATAAAAAATTTGACGCCCCCATTCTATTGTTTTTACTTCATACTCTTTTTAGTCTCTAGCAACTTGCCTCCAAATCCCACGCTCCTCTTTGGAGTTTATTTTCTTTTCTTAATCAAATTATTTTTCCCTCCCTCTGTTTAGGGCACACCACATTCCCAGAATGACCTGTGCTTATGTTCTTTTGTCCAAATTTAGCACTTTGCAGTGATTTTGTACTTGATTAACCTTAAACACCATATGGGCAGCTCAAAAAATATTTGAAATCATTAAAATTTAGATTTAGGTGCCTATCAAGAGTTTTGGTTTCTAACCCTAAACACCATATGGGAAACTCGAAAAATATTTGAAATCATTAAAACTCAAATTTGGGCACCTATCAAGAGTTTTGGTTTCTTTAAACTCCTAATATGTGTGTGTTTTTATTTCTCATGAATTTGTGTTGAAGTTTTGACAACTGCCAGGTGTTTGACGAAATGTGACCATAAAATGGGCTCACCAGGAGGTGTTGCAAGTATGTGCCTAATCGGTGTTGTCATTGATGCCAACATATCTATGTTGCCATTGGTGTCAACTGTGCTCTTACTTTGTTGAGGATATTGAGAAAATTAGCCCCTTTGGTGATAACAATGTGTTGCAATAGAAACAGTGCATGAAGAAGAACAGTCTAGAAGAATGCTCCACATTTTTTGAAGAATGAATATCTTTACCTGCGGATTGGAAGTTATTTAGAATCATGTCTGAAGATGTTATATTCTGAGTTTGAGCTTCCAGTATGAAGAATTGAGTGAGTTATGTTCACCAAAGTGAAAATAGCTTTTTCTGTGTGTTTGGTGGTGACAAGGAGAAAGTGTTTTGCTTCGCATTCCTCCGCACTGAAGTATTTTGGTCTATGGTTCTGGAAGTAAGTCTATGATGATGATTAATTTCTTCAAGTGTAATGGTTCGTGATTTGGTGGTCCACAACCTATCTTTAACTCATGGCAGTGGCTGACAGTGTTGTTCTTGTGCTCCGGTTTGAAGAATCTTGTTGAAAGAGTTGTTAGAAATTGTGCGGTTGTTCTTGGTGATTATAATGTGCTTCTGGATGTCTCCTAATCATGCTCCTACATTCATATTGGTCCGCAAGGTGTAATTCAAATCATGCATGAAGTGTGTTCTTGAGAATACTTGTGTTAACATCAGTCTTGGCCGACCTCGTTGAATTCATCACTTGTGAAGATGCATCGAAGATTGTGATAGCATGTTGTAGCATGGAAGATTATGTTTGAATCCTAGCTAAGGCATGGCGTGATCTGCATACATTCTTACATCTTTTCCTTAGCCAAATTTATATTAGGTCCAAACCTATTTTGTGTATGTAATGCCAACCTTGGAGATTGTTCCAACGGTTGATTATTGTAATGCCGACCTTGATGATCATTCCAAGGTTGATGTAGTGTATAAATACTTGTAATTGAGTCGTGAAAATGTATCCAAGTGTGAAGATGCAAAGATAAAGTGAAGTAAAGTAGAAGAGCAGAGCAGAGGTGTTTGTGCTTCAATGGAACTGAACCTTGGCATGAAGTAAATGTTGTTATCTCAGTTCAACCCTTTGGTAGTGAGCCTTCTTTTGGCAGTGAGCCACCTTTTGGCAGTGATCCATCCATAGGTAGTGACCCTTTCTTTGCAGTGAGCAATTTGAGCAGTAAGCCCTGTAGGTAGTGAGCCTCTATTTTTTGGTATTGATATAACTTATATATTTCAATGGGCTAACACCCACCATGGTTTTTCCCTTCTAGTGTTTTCCATGTAAAAATCTGGTGTCTCCTGTGTTGTTAATATGCTTTTGTGTTGCACTTCTCATTTGATGCTTTCATGGTTGTATCTAAATATAAGTAATTGATAAAAGTTTTAGGAAAACTGATTCACCCCCCCTCTCAGTTGTCCGGTGCAATTTAACAATTGGTATCAGAGCAAGGTTCCTCTGAAGAAAGACTAACAGCTTGAGGAAGATCCAAGATGTCTTATAAGAAGGAAGCTCCGCATTTTGATGGTACAAATTATGCTCTTTGGAAGATACGAATGAAAAGCCATCTTCTTTGTCTTGGTTATAAAATATGGAAGGCCACAGAAACACAATATACCATGCCTCAAAATGGTTTGACGACTGTGTTTAGGGTGAAAATTGATAGTAAGTTTAAGCTAGGTTAAATATTACCATTTCCACTGCTAAGCATTGGGAGGACAAGGATCGAGCTTGTGATCGAGCTTCTAATCACTTTGTATGTCCCTTATGCTCACATGGTTATGAAACCTAAGGCCCTAGTCAAGATTTTATCAAGTGTTTTCCTTTCAACCAAGTAAAACCCTAATTATGCCTTAAATCAGAAATATACCGAAACTGATGAAGCAACTGGTAAAACTGATTACAGAAGTGTAGAGGGAGGGTTTCAAAGACAGTGTACCTAGATTTTGAGGGCTACATGGACTAGGGCACTTGCTCCAATGTCCTGAAAGTTCCTGAATAGGAAAATCTTCTACACAGGGTGTCTGAGACTGTCGAAAGGCTTCCAGATCCTAGAAATAACCCCTAGTTGGACTAGGGTGCCCACTCCAATGTCTCCCAAGTCTCAGAATCTAAAAATTTGAAAGTCTGTGACTGTACCTACAATATCCTTCTTCCTGTAGCTTCTTTTTGTCGAAACCTACAAAACACGATCTGTACATACAAAGGAAGGAAATTGTTGCAGCTATATAGGAGCTTGCCTCAGTCAAGCCCCGTCTTTGGTATTTCTACCTCAACAATAGCCAGAGATAAAGATTTGCAGAAGTGTGTGTAAACCTAACAATGTGGTATGCATAAAATCAAACCTTAGATGTCTCAATCAAGGGAAGATCAATAACTTGCTTTGCATCAATAAACACATATAACTTCACCTCAAGGAGATGAGATAAATGAAGACTTGCATGAATAAGAAGGCAAATCAACAATGTCTACAGAGGATCTCCAAGATTGTTGTTGGAGGCTTCAACCCTTATCCCGATGATGCAAAAGGTGTACAAACCCTAGGAAAAGCAAGATAGACTCAAGATCTTGATTCCTAATCTTCATCCATTGTCTCCAAGATCGCAAATAAAGAATACTTCGAAGAGCTTCAACAAGTCACTGATCTTCAATGGCAATTGCAGCAAAGTTTTGGCATCAAGCTTGCATAAGAATTGTGTGATAAAATGATTTGCAAATGTCTTTTTATATCTAGCTTTAGGGAATTCAAATTTTGAAATAACATCTCAATATTGTGCGAAAACTGAGAATTTGAAAACGAAATCCCGAGGCACTCTGCAGGATCCAACACCCTGCCAAAATTCAAAATCCTGTGAAATGGGGGAGGACTAGGGCACGGGCACCCAAGTCCTAGCCCCAAATTTCAGCTCAGATCTACATTTTTGGGGGTCCTAGAGACCCAAGTTTCAAATCTCTTTCTGGGTTCTATCAATAAGTTACCTCAAAACGTGAATAAACAACTCCTAGACTTAGTCAATCAGGGTTTCAGGAAGGCCAAAAAGAAAAGGTTGAAAGGTCAACAAGACTGAGGAGCTAAACCGAGGGAAATTGTATCATTCCATACAAGAGGACAATTTCTGACGTTACATTTAGCCCCCACTTTAGTGGCCATATGACACTATGTGAATATGCAACTAAAGGAAAGTAAAATGCGTCAATCATGAAAAGGATACCCAAAAGGATACTGTAGAGGAAGTCAAAGCATTGTCACCGAGAAGGAAGAAGCCCCCAAGTCTGCAATCCCGCAAGACCACACAGTTAGGAACTGCAACCTACAAAGGAACACTTGTTAGAGAAATCAGAATCAAATCAACCTATAACCACCACCAATGAGTCAGTACCAAAAATACTAAGGGGGTTGAGTGATGAGGCAGGGAGGAAATCGAGGGGAATATATGCCCCCCTTGTTTCTGCTTGCTTAGTCTGAGAGTAGAAACAAGGAGATATCCATGCGTCGATTTCAAGGGAAATGTGTTGTGAGGGTCATACAACACTCAAATGCCACATTGGGGAAGGAAGAGAGCGAAACTAGGATTCGAATGCGACAAACGACACTGAAATCAGAGTTCGTTAGCTCAAGAAAAGGGCTCAAGAGTGATAGAGCACACTTTTGCACCTAGTTAGGGATAGGATTTCTCACTCACTTACTTTATGTAAAAGGAGTTGTCACTTATCACTTAACTCATTCTTGGTTCTTATCATTGCAAAGAGAGAGAAGGAGAATAGGAGAACAACCATGGCGAGCTGACGTCCATACCATCCACCACGACTAGAGATGCTCCAAGCCTAAGTGGCGAAGAGATGCTTCAAGGTTGAGGTAGGGTCCTGATTCCATCCTTCTTTCGTATTTCGTTGTTTTCACATTTATCGATGTCTGTGCCAAGAGGGGAAGGTGGACAAGGTTCCTAGACAGGGGCAATCAGGTCCACCTAGGGAGCCAGAGTCCCTCTGGGGAACCCTAGTCCCATAGGGGTGCCAATGTCCCTCTGGGGTGCCCTAGTCTTCCTGGGGCACCCTGGTCCACAGAGGACACAGGCCCTAGGCAGAGGCATTCTGTTTAGTTTGTGTTAGCTTATTTTGGTTTCTAGTGGGGATTCTGATACTAGATTGATTTCTTTCTGATCTACAGGATGTCCCTGAGATGCGTGAGCACAAAGGTGGTCGTTTGGTGGCACTTCTACGAGAGTGTGCTAGTGCTTTGACTACCCCAGAGAGAGAGCATTTACAGATGGTGGGCCTATGGTGGGTGTTTGAGATGCCCACAATCAAATTCCACTACGTGATGCTTATGGCACTGATGGAGAGATGGGATGCAGATACATCCACATTCCACTTACCGACTGTTGAGATCACCATCACACTGGAGGATGTATTTAGGATCCTTCGCTTACGGATCTGAGGAGAGACAGTGAGGGTTGTTGGACATCGCTCAGCGGAGTATACTCACGAGAGTCAGTTGTATTGCTTGGGTCGCACTGTTTCACAGGCAGAGTGAGGACACATTCATCTCCGTTTACTAGAGCAGGGATGTAGAGACATTCCTTTACTACGGAGGATCATGATTGTCATGGTTGCACTAGCCATCGTACCAGATGGACGAGGCACACACCTTCATGGGGGTCTTGTTCACACAATCAGAGCAATGGAGGAGCATTAGACTGTCTATGCATGGGGGCGCAGTATGCTTGCGCACCTATATTCTGACTTAGGGTGATATGTCCACTACAAGATGTAGAGTCTAATAGTCTACACATTACTATATATCAGGTGCACACGACCAGTGGGTTTTCCTATAGAGGTAGCATTCACCCATCTGCGTGTCTATGCCTATCCACTTGTCAGGTGTTGGAGGCACGTCAACCTGTTTTACTAGAGAGTAGTATTTGATAGATTACAGCCTGGTGAGATCATCTGGAGACCGTATCGGGGCTACATCAGATGGCCTAGTGAGCAGAGGCAGCTAGCTCAGATGCAGAGGGATCGACTGATGGTCAGTCGCCTCGATCATGATGTATCATGGTTCTACTTTGACAGGGTGGCACGACAGTTCAGACAGGTATAGGATGTTCCTACAGTTCATCCGAGCTACGCACGTGCAGCTCAAAGTGTAGTTAGAGCCAATACTGCCTGACAGCTGACTATAGTAGACGTATCACTTAGTGACGATGAGGGTCCTGAGGATGCAGAGCCGGTATCAGGCACAGATGATGTTGGGTGTACCTGAGCATATCAGACCTGGTGGTACACACGCAGCCTGCACCTATCTTTCCACCCGGGCATCCTATAGGAGATGCCTGACCTTGGGACGGTCACGCGAGTGACACATAGGTGGAGGATGATGTCAGTGACTTCACAGGATACTACGATCTCGAGGAGCGTATGGAGGAAGATGAGGATGAGTCCGAGGAGGTCCCATCACAGTACATCTTCAGAGCGAGATCGCGACAGAGCCAGCAAGAGACAGACATTGACAAGGAGATCGAGTCGAGACCGCGATCTAAGGCTCATGGTCCTACTCTCGCAGACGAGGTGAGGCCTAGTCAGACAGAGCGAGGGGAGAGTAGTAGATCTATGCCCCTAGCTGCAGATCAAATAGTAGAGCTCATCATATCATCGGCGATCTGAGACCCATCCTGGTGAGATGGAGATCTAGGTAAGGTATTATTTATTGTTTTATGTGTTGTATAGTTTAATATTTGTGATTTTATATGGGAGTCTAACATCTATCTCATCCTTTGTTTTGCAGTTGGGACTGATGCATGGCGAGACTTTGTGAGTCACGTCATAGGAGACATCGTACCGACAGATGCCTCAGAACAACGGGTGTGGGCAGGCTATTCACCACAATCATCCGTTGGGTGTCATGCTAAGATATTTATGCCTTTTGTCAGATACAGGGCTGCTACAGAGGCCATGCTAGAGCAGTATGCACAAGAGAGAGAGGAGTTTCGACAAAGAACTGAGTGCACCGAGGCTGAGCTCAGGGCACAGCAAGAGTAGACGATAGCGATTCCTACATCGGAGGGAGAGCCAGTTGCCAATGAGTTCTTACTGCGGGAGGTCCAGCAAGCAAGAGCTAACAAAGACAGGGTTTAGGCTGAGAGAGACCGGTACCAAAGGATGTACTAGGAGGCACATGAGCAGATGATAGAGATGAGAGGCAAGATCAGGGGGTTACGATCGCAAAGTGTCTCTAGGAGTCATTCGTGATTCGTAGCCATGCATGGTCAAGCTTCTGTCACTCGCACACCACGAGGGCCTGAGGGTATTGGCGATCGAGGCTTAGCTATGTGATTCATGGATTTTAGGCACTACGAGATCGCATTTTGTTTTGAGGGATAGTCGACTTAGATGTATACATAAAACTGAGATATATATATGATTATTTCTTTTGATCTATGTGTAAAGTATTTTGATCTATCACATGTGATTTTTGTAAAAATGCAACTAGTGATGATGTCTAAATGCTATAATTAATGCTATTGTGATATACTAACAATTCTAAAAAGAACATGCAGCAACAAACACAATGATTAATTATCTTACACATAACTTTTAACTTCCATGCTATATTCAGTTAATACAAAAGTGATCTAAGCAATTATTACTTAAACACGATGCAACAATGATCAACTGAACAGGGATATAATGCCAAATGAATTAAGACAAAACAATACTATCTTGTCAAAATTGAAGCTAATCTATGTGCTAAATTAGCTTATGAACATTTAACATTAGATCTTTAAGCATAAAATCTTTTGAGGTGTGCCACATTAATAGGTTCCTTAAGTGGCGTACCTTGCTCATCGGCTAATTTATATGCTTCAGATCCAAAGGTTTCAGTGATTATGTATGGTCCAAGCCAATTAGGGTTGAACTTACCTTTTTCACTAGGTGGTGCGTTTACACTGCGTTGATTTTCATAAAGAACCAAGTCCCCAACATTAAATGAACGGTGTATGACTTGCACATTATAGGCTCGTTGCACACCTTTTTGATAAGCCTTGAGATGTTCAAGAGCATTAATACACCTTTCATCAAGCATCTCAAGTTCCTGTAATCTTTTCTCTCGTTCTATGTTATCATCCATGATATCTCTTAGGGAAATTCGCAAGGAAGGAATTTCTAATTCCAAGGACATTATCGCATCTGCGTCGTAGATGAGATTATACGGTGTGTTACCCATAGCTATTCGAGTACTTGTTTTGTAAGCCCATAGTGCATAGGATAATTGCGTATGCCAATCTTTTTGATGTTTATTAACAATTTTCCTTAGAATTTGTCTAATAACCTTGTTTGAAGCTTATGCTTGGCCGTTGGGTTGAAGGTAATAAGGCGTAGAGAAGTGATGTTGTCTATGATATTTTTTGAGGAACTTTTTCACATCCTTGTTCTTAAATAGTGTACCATTGTCCAAAACCAAGGAAGAAGGTATTCCAAATTGAGAAATTATGTTATCTTGTATGAATCGACAAATTACATTAGCGGTCGTGGATCGCAAAGGGACCACTTCAACCCATTTTGTAAAATAATTAGTAGCAGTAATGATAAATGTATGTCCCTGAGAGGACGGCGTGGAAATTTTACCTACGAGATCCAAGCCCCAGATAGAAAATGGCCATGGTGACACCTGGGCACAAAGCTCTTGAGTAGGAACATGGATGAGGTGTTTATGTTGTTGACATTGCAGGCATTTCTTGACGTAAGCAAAGGAATCTTGCTCCATATGCTACCAATAGCACCCCATACATAACAATTTTTGCACCAATGATTTTCCACTGAAATGCCCTCCACAGGCACCAGAGTGAGCTTCTTCTAAAGCTATCAGAATCTTTGCATTACTTAAACATCAGACTAAAACACCATTATAACTTCGTCGATACAAGACATTCGATAATATAATGTATCACGCCGCTAGTTTGCGTAAGCAAAGTCAGGTATTCTTAGATGTTGAGTTCGGAATGGTTCCATCGCATAAATAAATGAATATGTAGGAGAACCATTCGTCAATGTATGTATTACCACAGAGTTCCAAATTCGCAACTATAGGGATTTCAATTATCGATGTCTTAAGATTCTGAACCACGAAGGTAAATTCCTCAGGAGAACCATCAGGGGATATAAGGGAAGCTGTGCTTGCCATTGCATCTGCATGCTGATTATCTTTCCTAGGAATGGTATCAATCGAATAGATTTGAATTGTTTTAAGAGAGATAATGCAAACTCACGATATTGAGAAAGCTTATCGTGCTTAGTCTGATACGATCCCATGATTTATTTAACAATCAACTGAGAATCACCGTATATTGTAATATTCTTGATATTCATAGCCAAGGCTGCACGAAGTCCAACGATAAGAGATTCATATTCAGCTATATTATTTGTGAATAAGAAATCTAAGCGGTAAGATAAGGGGATTGACTTACCAATGGGAGATATTAATATAACACCAGCCTCAGAGCCAGTTCAAGATTTTGATCCATCAAAGTATAACTCCCATTTCTCGTACATAGAGATTGTTAAAATCTGTTCATCAGGAAACACATCAACATTTTGAATAGAAAAAGGTGAGAGAGCGTTAGCGAACTGATCAGCTATCACTTGCCCTTTACTTTCTTTTTGTGAGATAAATTTGAGATCAAATTCTGTTAACAACATAACCCATTTAGCGAGACGACCTGATAAATCTATTCTTACAAAGAGATGTTTCAAAGGGTCAAATTTTACCATTACATGCAGTTCAACATTTAAGAGATAATGTTTAAGCTTTTGAGTGGAAAACACTAAAGCTAAGCAATGCTTCTCTATGACTGTGTATCGCACTTCCTAATCAAGTAAAGTACGACTGATGTGATAGACAACACATTCTTTGCCTTCAGCATTATGATGTGCTAACAAAGCTGCTAGGGCATTGTTAGATGCTGAAATGTCTAATACAAATGGTTTATCAGAAACAACAGGTTGCAAAATGGGTGGATTAGCTAAGTAATCCTTTAAATCATCGAAAGCTTTTTGACATTCAACATTCCATTGGAAATGAGAATCTTTCTTCAGTAGTTACATAAAGGGGTGAGTCCTATCAGCGAGTTGTGAAACAAATCGGTGAATGAACTGTATCTTTCCCTGCAAACTACGAAGTTGAGATATGTTCTTAGGTATTGGCATATTAACAATCGTATCTATCTTTTTTGTGTCAACTTCTATACCTTGATTTGAAATAATAAACCCAAGTAACTTTCCACTGTCTACGCCAAAAACACACTTACGAGGATTCAATCACATATTATATTTTCTTATGCGCTTAAATATCTGTTGAAGATTTGTCACATGATCCTTACGATGGATAGACTTCGCTAGGATGTCGTTTGTTGGAGTACACAAGACACTAAGAGGGGGGGGTGAATCAATGTCTTATAAAATAGACTTGTTTTTGGCAACACCTAATTAACTTTTACCAACTGTGAACTTCAATCTTGAATGGTGAAGGCAAGATATTCATTTAAGAACCAGGATGAACTATCAAACCAACTTGTGAGCATGAAAAGACAGAACAATTATTTGTGAACTATGAGGAATCATTTGAACAGTTCATCAAGAAAAACAATAGAGGTAGATTGTTACTTCATTGGACTGAGATAAGCATCAAAGTATTATGCATTTGTACTGTCTTACTAAAAGCATCATATAACAGTTAAATTATGAAATAATGAACAAAAACTCATGAGCAGAACAACTAACCATAACACAAAGATTGTCCTGAGTGGAAAACCCTTCGGGGCATAAAACCCACTCAAAAAAATGCCTCACTGGCTTATTTAATGAATCTCACTGATTACAGGCCTCACTGGCTACAAAATGCCTCACTGGCAAAGCCTCACTGGCTACAATTGCCTCAATGGCAAAGGTCATTTCTTTTCTCACTGACTTGACCTTTCAATACATGCTTCAATCATAGTTAAAAAACAAATACAGAGGGACACTTTGTTTCTCTTAGTTCCAGACTGACATAACCTCAACAATGCTGCACATTTTTTCTGTGTATTCATCATCAATATTATCTCAGTTTTTATACAACAAAATTGTATATCATTTGTTCAAAGTTCTTCTTCCCTTCATTAAATAGTTTGAGAAATGTAACTGCCTAAAACTGATTTAGAAAGTTTTCTTAATTGTCAGAATAGTTAGGTCGAATGACCACATGAGGTTTTATTTGAGATGCCATAGTGTTGTAACTTCATCAACTGTATAAAGAAATAAACATGATACTTGTTAAACCCTTAGCTGGGGTTACAGACCCAAAACTGTTTCATGAAACCATATGAAAATTTTTTAACCTGAATGTTCATTTTCAAGATAGTTATAACTATTCACAACAAGGTGTAACAAATCCATAACAAGTTCTTGAAACTCCATAGTTTTCAACTAATACAACCTCAGCCATCGAAAGAAAAAGTTTGTGTTTCGAAACCCTAACCACCATGGTAAAAGAACTATTCATATATTTGAAACACAAAAGCAAAAATCTATAACTATCATTGCTAAAAGAATCAAGATTAAAAATTGAGTGCAGAGATAAAAACAATATCACCTGATGAGTCAGCCAAAAACAATCATATCAGCGAAGGATTAAGTCAACAACCTTGACCAAAGTGACTACATAGTCCAGCATTGTCGCATCAACAGGCTTCCACTCGTTGTGCTGTTAAAACCATGTATTTTCATGATGAAATTAGAAGTAGAAAACCCTAGCTCGAAACAGAGCTTATACTTTACAAAATGAAATCAAAAGACTATCAAATATGTCATGTGACTGGTGCTCCCGGTGTGTCCTAAATGGGCCGGTGAAAACTCACATAGAAACATTTTCCTTTTACCTGATTGAAAGTCTTACAACCTGCCTAGCCGGTAAACTCACTTAGAGGCCGGATGAAATGACTCTTAATATTAGAAAGATATGTATTTGATACTAATGAAGCCCTTCGAAAACTTATAAATGTGTGACTTTCAAAACATAATAATAATATCAAAAAATGTCCTTCATGAGATGAGAGAATACTTTTAGTAATCCTCATGCACCTTGAAAATAAAAATGAAGCTTGAAAGCTTTTAGTGAGCTCAATGAATATGATATGATGAAGGCTTTTAGAAGAGATCCGTATACCCAAGTAGCATGAAGTTGTGTCACAAGAAGAGTCAAACAAGGTGTATCAACATCAAATGATAGAAGTATATCATGTAGGCCAAACATACTGTTATCTTTTGTGAATTGTCATACTGACATCATATAAGCTAACATAAGCAAGATATACAAATATCATTGTGCCACAATCAAATAACAAATGCCACTGTCTAGAAGTACAAATGCCACTAGCAATAAGAGTGCCACTACTAGTGAATAACATCACATTGAACTGATCATGGGCCAAAGAACATAAATACCACACCATGATGCAGTTGTGCCATCACTGTAATAAAACTCATTTGACACAATTCCAACACTAGAATGCCACAGGGGTCAACAGTCGTCAACATAATCTTCTAGAATATTGTGCATATAATCATGAATTATAAGAGTCGCCACACGTTGGTAAGTAGCTCCTGCATTCTTAAGTCCAAACGACATGACTACCCAACAAAATGTACCCCAAAGTGTTATAAAGGCTATTTTATACTAATCAAGAGGATTTATGAGGATTTGATTATATCTTGAAAATCCATCCATAAATGATACCAACTCATGTTCAGCTATGGAATCAACAATCATATCAATATTAGGGAGTGGAAAATCATCTTTCAAAGATGCCAAATTTAAATCCCAAAAATATGTGCACATTCTTATACGGCCATCAGGTTTAGCGACAACAACAATATTTGAGATCCACATAGAGTAATCAATAGGTCGAATAAAACCAACTTGTAAGAGTTTTTCTATTTCAATTTGACAAGCAAAGCAATCTTAGGATTCATCTTACGAATCTTTTGTTTGAATGGCTTAGCATCTGGTTTCAAGACAATATTGTGCGTTACAATCTGAGGATTTATACCAGGCATGTCTGAATAATTCCAAGCGAACAATTCTGAGAATTCATTCAACAGTTTAGTCATTTCTTCTTTTTCTTCCGTAGCTAAATTATCACCAATAGGGATAACTTTTTTAGGATTATCCTTATCCATAACAACATCGATAGTCTTTCCGTTAAGGAGAGTACTATGGTTAGGGGGATTGTAGGATTGTAATTGTTCTTTAAGTTCTTCATTTTGCTCTACTGTAGCAATTATTGTGCTAGTAGTCTTTCCAAAATATGCATCATTGTTTAAACAATAAGGTAGGCCATGTTTATGGTGATAATGAGGAATACCATCATAAGCACCTAAGAAGTCCATTTATCACTTCATCCGTCGTAAATATATCTAATGGAAGTGATCCTGGAGGACAATTGGTGTCAATCATCTTAGGGAATATCAAACTAAGTGTTGATATTGTATTCACATTTAGAGTAGGGCATTTGCGGGCCTTGGATTCCTTAGAAGGATTATATCCAATGCCACTTGAGTAATGTTGTGAAGTGGATTCTATAGGGACTTTGATTCCTTGTTGATTTATGCCACAACCATTACCTACATAGTCACAATTTTTGTAAAGGATCTTAAATCCTCTGCCATAGAGAGAGACCATTTATTTAGATGAAGGCAGAGCTTCGTAAGTCTCATAATTAGTAGTATAACTCAGAGTATTATCCTTATTTGTCACCAAAGAAGTCTTATGTTTATCATTCGAAGCATGCAATGTGATCAATGCAATATTTGATGTTTCAGGGACGAGGTCTTTAAGTTAATACTCTCATGTGGAGGAAGATGCAAAATCTAACAAACCCCAGTCATCACCAACAAATGCATTTGATTGTTTGGACTCTTGCATAACATTTCTAGAGGCAAGAGGAGCTGTCAATTCATCTTTCAAATTATTTAAACTCTTACGACCAACAACATGCTTATGCACTTCCAATTGCAAACAATTATTAGGTTTAGGATCTGAATGGATAGTATGCAGTTTACCTTTAAATATAAACTTAATGGAATGGTGCAAAGTAGAAGGAACTGCTCCTAATGCATGTATCCAAGGTCTACCCAGAATCATGTTATAAGATAGAGAACAAGGCATGACATGAATCAAGGTAGACACCATCACAGGTCCAACTTGTATAGGTAAGGTTATAGTGCCCACGGATTGTTGTCCAACATTATCAAATCCAAGAATACTTAATGATTATGGTTTAATGGCAGATACATCAACTTTAACCTTGTGCAATAAATCAATGCCACAAACATTAAGGGCTGACCCATTATCAATCATAACTCTCTTAACTAATGTTTTATTGATTGTAATAAAGATAACCAAAGGATCATACTGCTTCTGAACCTCAAGAGATGGTAATTCATGTTGTTGAAATAAAATGTCTATTTTTGTTGCATGCATACAATCTAGTAAAGCAGCAACATCATTTGGTTTAACAGCAGGAGGAACAATCACCTTATGTAAAGCTTCTTGAAGCATTCCATGGTAAGTAGGGGAAGTTTGTATAAGTTTCCAAAGAGATATCTTTGCAGGAGTAGCGCGAAGCTGCTCTACAAGATCATAGTCTTTACCACCTTTATATATTAAACGAGGTGCTTGAGGAAGCATAGGTTGAGAAGCTGGTAAAGATATCAGAACATCCATTTGTTGTGTACTTTGTTTGTCATTCTAAGTGTTATATGCATGAGCAACCACATTATGATTAGTTTGTGAGTCCTGTTTCACTATTTGTTTTGTATAATCATAAATGTGATCAGGAGATTGAGAAGAGGATGAAAGACCTTTAACAACAAGCACAGGTTTAGAGGATGGTTGAACCACATTTGCACATAGAGTGACCACAATTTTTGGTTTTTTAATCTCTTCTTTAAGTTTAGGAACATGAATCACATTTACCAATCTTTGAAACAGTGACGGCTTTGAGGCCGTAGTGGAATGTTCAATCAAGATAAAGTCCTCAAGGGCTTCATCTAACATATTGAAGTCATCATGACTAAATGGCTCATCATAAGCATGAAAATCTTGCAAAAAAAAATCCGACATTTTAACATGCTCTAATTAAACCAAGATTTAAATGCACAATGATGGCCTTTGCAAATGAAATACAATTTTCAACAATAAATGCTAATTTCCAACTCTTTTTAGTGAAAAGATAAATAATATAATCCACAATCTAACATATGCAATTTCACTAAAGAGGTTTTTCAATGCAATTATGCTCTAGGACAACAAATTATATCAAATCTGAAGTTTAAAAGGATGCAAATTATTTAAAACTCAGGTTCACCAAAATGTTTAGGGTGAAAATTGATAGCAAGTTTAAGCTAGGTTAAATACTACCATTTCCACCGCTAAGCATTGGGAGGACAAGGATTGAGCTTGTGAACAAGCTTATAATCACTTTGTCTGTCCCTTATGCTCGCATGGTTATGAAACATAAGGCCCGAATCAAGATTTTATCAAGTATTTTCCTTTCAACCAAGTAAAACCCTAATTATGCCTTAAATAAAAAATATACAGAAACTGATGAAGCAACTGGTAAAACCGATTACAGAAGTGCAGAGGGAGGGTTTTAGAGATAGTGTACCCAGATTTTAAGGGCTGCATGGACTAGGGCAATCGCTCTAGTGTCCTGAAAGTTCCCAAACAAGAAAATCTTCTGCATAGGGTGTCTGAGATTGTCGAAAGGCTTCCAGATCTTGGAAATAACCCTTGGTTGGACTAGGGCACCTACTCCAATGTCCCACAAGTCTCAGAATCTAAAAATCTGAATGTCTATTGTGACTGTACCCGCAATATCCTTCTTCATGTAGCTTCTTTTCGCCAGAACCTACAAAACATGATCTGCACATACAAAGGAAGGAAATTGTTGCGGCTGTATAGGAGCTTGCCTTAGTCAAGCCCCATCTTTGGTATTTCTACCTCAACAATAGCCAGAGATAAAGATTTACAGAAGTGTGTGCAAACCTAACAATTTGTTATGCATAAAATCAAACCCTAGATGTCTCAATCAAGGGAAGATCAATAACTTGCTTTGCATCAATAAACATATATAACTTCACCTCAAGGAGATGAGATAAATGAAGACTTGCATGAACAAGAAGGTGAATCAGCAATGTCTGTGGAGGATCTCCAAGCTTGTTGTTGTAGGCTTCAACCCTTCTCTCGATCATGCAAAAGGTGTACAAACCCTAGGAAAAGTAAGATAGACTCAAGATCTTGATTCCTAATCTTCATCCATTGTCTCCAAGATAGAAAATAAAGAATACTTAGAAGAGCTTCAATAGGTCACTGATCTTCAATTGCAATTGCAGTAGAGTTTTGGCATCAAGCTTGCATAAGAATTGTGTGTGATAAAATGATTTACAAATGTATTTTTATATCTAGCTTTAGGGAATTCAAATTTTGAAATAACATCTCGATATCGCATGAAAACTGAGAATTTGAAAACGGAATCCTGAGGCACTCGGCGGGAACTGACACCCCACCAAAATTCAAAATCCCGTGAAATAGGGGAGGACTAGGGCGCAGGCGCCCAAGTCCTAGCCCCTAATGTCAGCTCAGATCTATATTTTTGGGGGTCCTAGGGACCCAAGTTTCAAATCTCTTTCCGGGTTCTATCAATAAGTTACCTCAAAAAGTGAATAAACCGCTCCTAGACTTAGTCAATCAGGGTTTTGAGAAGGCCGAAAAGAAAAGGTTGAAAGGTCACTAAGAGTGAGGAGCTAAACTAAGGGAAATTATACCATTCCATACAGGAGGACAATTTATGACATTACAGACTGAAGATGAAATCAAAGAATATGAGTTGGATGTCAAAGCAAAGGATGCTCTGTTAAGCTCCTTAAGTGATTCAGTGTTGATAAAAGTTGTGAACCTTGAATCTGCAAATGAGATATGGGTGAAGCTGAAAAATTTGTATGAAGGAGATGATTCTGTAAAAGAAGCTAAGCTACAAAGCCTAAAAGTGAAGTATGAGGGTTTGAAGATGAATGAAGATGAAAACATAATAGCCTTTATACAAAGATTTGATGAACTTGTCACTGGAATAAAGGGTATGGGCGGAACTCTCGATGAAAAGGGAAGTTGTGATGAAAATTCTTAGATCACTACCAAATTTATATAGTCACAAGGTGATTGCAATTGAAGAATTCATGACTGTGAAAACTATTGATAGAGATCAGTTACTTGGAAAGCTTACAGCCTTTGAGATGAGAGAATTTGGTGATGCCCTGCCTAAAGTTGAATTAACTTTTAAAGCCAGTACTTCAGAAGAGATCTCCAAAGCTGAGAAATACAAGGTAGATGATGACTTTGATGAAATTGAAGCCAACTTTGTTGACAAACTTCAAAGAGGTTCCGGTAAGTTCAAAGGTAAATTACCTTCCAAATATTTCTCTTGTGGTAAAGTTGGTCATTATGCATCTAGATGTCCTGAAAGAATTGAAAGAAATAGGAAGAAATATGAGAGCAGGCCTAGAGTACCAAAGAAATGCTACTATGTGAGAGATTTTGATGATGAAGGGGTGACTGGTGATGAATCCGATGATGCTAACACTAGTGCAAAGGAATGCCTGTTTATTGCTATTAAAGAAGATCATGTGTCTACTAATTCTGCTAGTTGTGTGAAGGATGAAAAACCAGTAGAAGAAAATACTTTGGTTGTTCAGGTTGAGAAAGATAAGGATGAATGGATTATTGATAGTAGATTATCACATCACATGACCGGTGACAAAAGTAAGTTTGTAAGTTTGGAAAAGTATGATGGAGGACTGGTTAGGTTTGGAGATAATGCAACTGGTAAGATTTGTGGAAAAGGGTCTATTTCATTTGATGGAAAGCATAATACTGATAATGTTCTATATGTGAAGGGTTTGAAGGATAATCTTTTGAGTATTGGTCAGATGTGTGACAAAGCATATGATCTAAGATTCAAAGATAATGGGTGCAAGATCATGGAAAGTTCTGGAACTATGATTGCTACCGGTAAAAAGACAAAAGGTAACATCTATCAATTGAGAGAAACTAATGATTATTGTTTATTGGCTTAGGTAGATGAAAGTTGGCTGTGGCATAGAAGGATGTGTCATATAAACTTTGATAGTCTGGTAAAGATAAGCTCAAGTCAGGTTGTGAGAGATTTACCAAAACTTGTGAAACCCTCCATCTCAATTTGTAAGGAATGTCAGCTGGGAAAGCAGAGAAGGACAAGTTTCAAGATCAAAGAACAATTTTCTACCAGTTTGCTGGATCTAGCGCATACAGATCTCTGCGGTCCTAGAAGGGTGAGAAGTCTACAAGGTGATAGGTACTTCATGCTGCTTATTGATGATTATTCTAGAACGACTTGGGTTACTTTTATAAGAGATAAATCAGAAGCCCTAGAGAAGTTCAAATCTTTCAAGGAAATGGTTGAGAATGAAATAGATTTGAAGATCAAATGCTTGAGGTCTGATAGAGGAGGTGAGTTCACATCAAATGAATTCAACATTTTCTGTGAAGAGCATGGGATAAAGAGATAGTTGTCTGCACCTAGGACTCCTCAACAGAATAGAGTTGTGGAAGGAAGAATAGGATAGTTCAGGAGGCTGCTAGGACAATGATGAAGGAAGAAGGTATGCCGAAAGTCTTTTGGAAAGAGGCTACTGACACTACTATCTATATTCAAAACAGAGTTCAAGTAAAAGGTAATGGTACTAAAACTTCCTATGAATTGTGGTATGGAAGAATTCCTACAGTAAAATATTTCAAAGTCTTTGGAAGCAAATGTTATATCAGAAGAGATGAAGATCTAGGAAAGTTTGATGCAAGATGTGATGAAGGAATCTTTCTTGGATACTCTACTAAGAGTAAGGCTTACAAGTGCTACAACAAAAGGCTCAAAAAGATTGTTGAGAGTGCAAATGTGAAGGTAGATGAAGGCAAAGAAATATTATCAGACCTAAGTTGTTATGAACCAGATGAACCTGTGACTATAGTAATTGAAGAGAAAGATAAGCAAGAAGACAGTTAGGATGAAGAAGAGGCTCCGGAAAGTGTTGTCAAGACTCCCAGGTATGTAAGGATCAATGATTCTGAAGATCATATTATAGGTGACAAGAACAAAGCTGTGCTAACAAGAAAAAGAGCTGCAGAAGAACAAGTCAATTATTGTTTGCTTTCAAAGATTGAACCAAAAACTATGAATGAAGCATGCAATGATGAAAATTGGGTAAAGGCATTGGAAGAAGAACTATTACAGATAGAGAAGAATGAGACTTGGGAATTAGTTCCTAGACCTACTAAAAAAATGTTATTGGAACTAAATGGGTCTTCAGGAACAAGCTGAGTGAAAATGGAAAAGTTGTAAGAAATAAAGCAAGACTTGTATGTAAAGGATATTCTCAAATTGAAGGGATAGATTTTGAAGAAACCTTTGCCCCAGTATCTCAGATTGAAGCAATCAAAATGTTTCTAGCATTTGCAACTCACAAAGATTTTAAGGTATATCAGATGGATGTGAAATCTGCCTTCCTGAATGGTGAATTAGAAGAGGAAGTATACATTGAGAAACCGGAGGGATTCCAATTGTCAAATCAAGGTGATAAAGTATGCAGGTTGAAGAAAGCATTGTATGGGCTCAAACAAGCTCTTAGAGCCTGGTATACAAGATTAGATAGGTATTTATTGCAATTGGGATTTAGTAAAGGTATTACAGATAGCAATCTGTACTTCAAAATCAATAATGATTAGATTTTGATTGTTGAGATCTTTGTTGATGACATTATCTTTGGAGGAAATGAAGGTATGTGCATAAGGTTTGCTAGTTAGATGAAAAGTGAATTTGAAATGTCCATGTTTGGTGAAATAAATTTGTTTTTGGGTTTGCAAATTAATCAATCAGATAAAAGAAAATTCATATCTCAATCTAAGTATGTGAAAGAGTTGTTGAAGAAGTTTGGGATGGAAGACTCTAAACCAGTATGTACCCCCATGGTGACTGGCTACAAGTTGAGCAAAACTGATGAATCTCCTAAGGATGATCAGAAAAATACAGATCCATGATTGGAGGATTGCTTTATCTAACTCAAACCAGACCAGATATTATGCATGCAGTTTGTCTTGTTGCAAGGTTTCAAGCTAATCCAAGAGAATCACATGTGATGGCAGTTAAGAGAATCCTAAGGTACTTGAAAGGTACTCTGGATTATGGCTTATGGTATCCAAAGGACAATAATTTCACTCTCAGTGCTTATACAGATGCAGATTGGGCTGGAGATGTTGATGATAGAAAGAGTACAAGTGGAGGTGCCTTCTTCTTGGGTAATAGATTGGTCTCAAGGTTAAGCAAGAAACAAGATTCAATATCTTTGTCAACTGCAGAAACATAGTATATTGCAGCAACATGTTGTTGCACTCAAGTATTATGGATGGAGCAGAATTTGAAGGATATAAGAGTTGCGTATGAAGATCTAATTGCAATATTTTGTAACAATACAAGTTCCATAAATATTTCAAATAATCCAGTGATGCACTCAAGAACAAAGCGCATATCAATAAGATATCACTTTTTAAGAGAGAAGGTGATAGAGAATGAAGTAAAGTTAGAATATGTGTCCACAAAGGATCAGATTGCAGACATTTTTACTAAGCCTCTGCCTAAAGATACCTTTGAGTATCTCAGAGAAAAGTTAGGGGTCATTACCCCTCCTGTCCTAAACTAAGATGCATAGGAATGCATCAATCCAGTGAAGCTCAAAGTGTCATTCTTTGATTTGGATTGATGTTCTGAAGGCTAGCTCTCAGGGGGAGTAGCTAAGTGTTTTTGGTAAAGTAAATGGATCAGAGCAGCGGCGTGCAAGTATGTGCTCTTTTCCATTGATGTCAAAGGGGGAGAGAAATCATGTGAAAAACTTAAGGGGAAAAAGAATGCAGTTGTGTAAAGAGGAAGGGGGAGAATCTTGTCTTGATGGTCTTTTTAGTTTTTCACATCATATGTTGCCATCAATGACAAAGGGGGAGATTGTTGCAAGTATGTGCCTAATCAGTGTTGTCATTGATGTCAACATATCTATGTTGCCATTGGTGTCAACTATACTCTTACTTTGTTGAGGATATTGAGAAAATTAGCCCCTCTGGTGATAATAATGTGTTGCAGTAGAAACAGTGCACGCAGAAGAACAGTCCAAAAGAATGCTCCGCATTTCTTGAAGAATGAATATCTTTACCTGCGGATTGGAAGTTATTTAGAATCATGTCTGAAGATGTTATATTCTGAGTTTGAGCTTCTAGTATGAAGAATTGATTGAGTTATGTTCACCAAAGTGAAAACAACTTTTTCTGTGTGTTTGGTGGTGATAGGGAGAAAGTGTTTTGCTCCGCATTCCTCCGCATTGAAGTATTTTGGTTTGCATTTCTGGAAGTAAGTCTGTGATGATGATTAATGTCTTCAAGTGTAATTGTTCATGATTTGGTGGTCCACAAGCTATCTTTTACTTATGACAGTGTTGTTCTTCTGCTCTATTTTGAAGAATCTTGTTGAAAGAGTTGTTAGAGATCATGTAGTTGTTCCTGGTCATTATAATGTGCTTGTGGATATCTCCTGATCATTCTCCTACATTCGGATTGGTCCGCAAGGTGTAATTTAGATCATGCATGAAGCATGTTCTTGAGAATACTTGTGTTAACATCAGTCTTGGCTGACCTGGTTGAATTCATCACTTGCGAAGATGCATCGAAGATTGTGATAGCATGTTGTAGCATGGAAGATTGTGTTTGAGTCCTAGCTAAGGTGCGGCATGATCCACATACATTCTTACATCTTTTCCTTAGCCAAATTTATATTAGGTCCAGACCTATTTTGTGTATGTTTGTAATGCTGACCTTGGAGATTGTTCCAATGGTTGATGATTGTAATGCCAACCTTGATGATCATTCCAAGGTTGATGTAGTGTATAAATACTTGTAATTGAGTCATGAAAATGTATCCAAGTGTGAAGATGTGAAGATAAAGTGAAGTAAAGTAGCATAGCAGAGCAGAGGTGTTTGTGCTTTAATGGAACTAAACCTTGGCATGAAGTAGATGCTGTTATCTCAGTTCAACCCTTTGACAGTGAGCCTTCTTTTGGCAGTGAGCCATCCATAGGCAATGAGCCTTTATTTGCAGTGAGCAATTTGGGTAGTGAGCCTCTATTTTTCAGCATTGATATAACTTATATATTTCAATGGGATAACACCCACCATGGTTTTTCCCTTCTAGGGTTTTCCACATAAAAATCTGGTGTCTCCTGTGTTGTTTATGCTTTTATGTTGCGCTTCTCATTTGATGCTTTCATGGTTGTATCTGAATATAAGTAATTGATAAGTTGATGATCATATTTGGTTAAAAGTTTTAGGAAAATTGATTCACCCCCCCTCTCAGTTGTCTGGTGCAGCTTAACAGGAGGAACCCAAAATGATAAACACATTTTTCACCCACTTGAGCAATATGATTCCTAGCGTCATTTCTTCTATCATTGTCATTATGATCACATTCTAGCATCCTTGGGTGCTCCAAGTTTCTTAGAGAGCACTAGCTTTATCGAAAAGGTATTTTGATTGTGGTAGAGAGTTCTTGGAGCCAAGATGAGCACAATGGTACTTTTTGTATGCGGATTTGACATTCTATGAGCACTCCACATATCTTGGAGAAATCTGTCATCTTGGGAGAGGGCCAACTTTCATATAGATTGATATCCTATGTACTAAGGTATTGATGGTGTAGTCAGAATTCATATTTGGGTTATTTTAATATTTTCTATAACTTTGGTGATTGTACAGAAAATAATTAAATAATTAAATGGTTAAATATTTAAGTTGTCAAAAAGTAGAAATTAAAAGGCAACTTATATTTAATTATTTAAAGAGGGGGTTATTATAAGGATGGGCAGTATTTAATTAAATATTAAATTAAAAGGTTTTTAAAAGTCATTTTTGGAGGGAAATTGGAAAAGTTGCAGAAAATAATATTTATTATTTTCTAAAAATGTATAAAAAGGAGGTTCTGAGAAGTGAAAGCTTATTCTGTGCATTAGATAAACCCTGACTATTTGTCCAGGTTTGGACTTAGTTCATTCCTTTGCCGAAGGATGAAAACTATCTTGGCACTCAGTTTCATGGACGAAAGCCCACCTAGTTGATCGAGTGATTTCACCCAGAATCACCTTTGAGCTTAATAATTTGTTCTAGGTTTCATTTGTGTGAAGTTTCAGGATTTTGGTATTTTGGAGTTTTGGATGAATGATGGTATTTGTAGATTTGTGTTGAAGATTTATGATAATTTTAGATTGGTAATTGAAATTAAAGATTTCAGTTATTTGGATGGTATTCAGTGAAATTTATGATATTTTGAGGGAATATTATTCCCAAAATTCTGAAGTAAAATCAAATTTTATTTGTTGAGAGATCAAGTCCCAGCCATACTATCACAAGGATTACTATAGTTGTCCATACAATATCAAGAAAAGGTAGCGACTATATTTTTGAGAGGTGATTCATGGAATAAAGGCCTAAAAGCCTCATTCCAACCCAACCACAACCTTGCACATTATAAGGAAGAATTAATTAAAAGAGGCGTTGAAGTGGGAAGTGACATGGAGATTCCAATTTGCTAGCCACACCTCATATTTTATCAAGCCATATAATTTAAGGAGGAAATAAAAGGTACCGATTCCTTTAATGATAGTCTTTGGAGACTATTTGTTGGGTGTAGCTTCTTTGAGATAATGAAATAAGACTTAAGGAATGAGAATAAAGGGTCGTACAACTTCTAGCAGGATGTTATGTTGTAATTTCTGAAGTTTATCAACTCTAATATATGTATTAAGGGAGTTTCAATCAGCTACAATAAAAAGGTTAGAAATTACATTCATTCTCAATTACTATATGTGAAAAATTCTTCCAGATTTTGAAATAATGAATTATATCATAATTTTTTGAATAATGCAATAGCTGATATACATCTAATTATGAAGTTAAAACATTTGTCCTAGCATTGTATTTTGATCTACACATATAGTGACTAATTATATCAGCATTTCAATATTATTCTTTGAGATATGAGCGACCAATTATTTATGAAATTGATGCATGAAAATTATTTGTCAAAATGCCTATGATAAAGATAGTTATAGTTGTTCCTAATTAGTAAATTCAAAAATTTCAATGTTCCACCAACTGTTTGACGAAATGTATATGAGCTTAAGTTAAAGAATTTTCAAGTTTGTTAAAATTTTTAGGTAGGGACATTACAGTGGTATTAGAGTTGGTGAATTGGTGAAAACACAAGAGAGATCCAAAATAAGAGAATAAATTTATTCTATCAAAGAATGTAAATTACATAATGTACATGATATGCATTGCTTATAAAGGTAAAGTGATAAGATAGGACTAACTAGGATGGTGACAAGTGTCTTAATCCTATGACATGAGACATCTATAGGATAAAATCACATGTGTACTATAAACTACTATAAATATTCCTAGATCCCTAAGAAAACTTAACATATGAACATGTGTGAATAGGTTCTAACTAATAACTAGTTAGATAATGTGCCTTGTTCACACTACAAAGAGAAAATTAGATAGGTGATACCCTTGTTCACACCAACACCCCCCTTAAGTGCAACTTAGGGATAAGTAGACAAATGCAAAGATGCAAAGATGGGTCCCAGCTACTAGGCCATGTTAGGTACCCATGTACAAACAATCTCTCACAAATGGAGCAAAGAAAAAAAGTTTGTAGGAAAAAACCCCTCTCCAAAAGAGAGAAAATAAGAAAGTGAAAGAAAGAAGGACTCAACATGACCCTCAAGGACTTCTTTTGTCACCAATATACAATCAATTACCCCCCCCCATAGGAGAGATAGAATGAGATGATAGATCCCCTCCACAAAGAAGTAGCTCCTGTGCCAAGGAATGCTCGAAGACATAATACAATCCACTACCTACAAACAACATTTCTCCCCTTGGGAAGAAGCCAATCCAATGGTGGATGTAGAAGAAACTCCCACAAGCTAGATGAAAAGGTAATCCAAATCAATATGTGTTTCTTATAATACAACTCTAGTGTCCTCATGTTGGAAAAGGATATCTTCTCCAAATCAAGAATACAATGCCCAATCAAGGAAGTAGAAGTAGGAGAGGAAGGATAGTGAACTGCATCTGAAAACACTGAAGATGAGATGACATCATGTCCATTAAAGAGGAGAGATAACCCCTCAAATGTGTCCTCCAAATTTGAAATGTGAAACTCAACAAACAAAGATGATATGTATGATAAATAAGAATCCCAATGAGGCACAAATTAGGAAACTGAAATGATCATGCTGTAAAAAATCATTGGAATCTCTCAAGGAAGCAACTCTGAACTTTGAAGTAGCAACATGTGATGGTGGAACAATGATCTTAATAGGAGTAGGAGAATCAAGAGAAGTCTCTATGTCATCACAACGTTCAAGACCTGCTAGATATTCAATCTCCTCTTTTGTATCATCATCAAAGGGTATATTATCTGCATCATCAATGGGTATGAGACAATCCATTGCAGGATCATCTGGGAATGGAGAGATATGAGGATCTCCGTAGATCTCCCAAATCTTGGTCCAAATTGTGTGTGGGCACTTAGTATGTGAAAGGAAATACATAGTGTCAAAATCAACACTACATACAATCAATCCAAGGACATGATCAATCCTATTTCCCCATGCATATTTCTTATGAGGTGTATCTGGTTCAAGCACGAGTCCATAAAGATAAGGCAAAAAATTGAGCCAACTGCAATATGTGAGGATGTCTTTTTGTCAAGACTCATAATTATCCGTTTTTAGATTTATCACCGAAGGATGAATAGAAAAACCCATGATATCTCCTCAAATGATTAGAGATCAAAAACTCACAAAATTACCCCCAATTTCACTCAATCATGAGCACCCCCCAACAAAATATGATCTTGGCACTTTATACTTAGTGCAATTACAATTGCCAATAGTCAAAACAACAAGGTGATCTTTGATTTTGGTATAATGCAAATGCCAAAATTAGGCTATAATTGAAAGTACATTTTTTGTGCAGAATTGGAACAATCTGATCATAGATCTGAGAAGTACTCAAAAAATTATGCACTTTCACAAATCTTCAAAACAAATTTGCAAATACCATCATTCATCCAAAACTCCAAAATACCAAAATCTTGAAACTTCACACAAATAAAACCTGGAACAAATCATTAAGCCCAAAGGTGATTTTTGGGTAAAATCACTCAATCAGCTAGGTGGGTTTTCATCCATGAAACTGATTGCCAAAAGGTTTTTGTCCTTTGGTGGAGGAATGAACCAAGTCCAAACCTGGACAAACAACTGGGGTTTATCCAATGCACAAAATGAGATTTCACTTCTCAAAACCTCCTTTTTATACACTTTTGAAAAATAATAAAATATTATTTTCTGCAACTTTTCTAATTTCCCTCCAAAAGTGACTTTTAAAACCTTTTAATTTAGTATTACTTTTGGACCCATAATAAGTCACTTTATAATACTACCCATCCTTATAACAACCTCCTTTTTAAATAATTAAATATAAGTTATCTTTTAATTTTCACTTTTCGACAACTTAAATATTTAACCATTTAATATTTTAATTATTTTTCGCACAACCACCAAAGTTACGAAAACTATTAAAATAGTCCAAATATGAATTCTGACCACACCGTCAATACCTTAGTGCATATGATATCAGTCTATATGAAAGTTGGCCCTCTCCCAAGATGACAGATTTCTCTAAGAAGTGTGGAGTGCTCCCAAAATGTCAGATTTGCACACAGAAAGTACCATTGTACTCATCTTGGCTCCAAGAACTCTCTACCATAGTCAAAATACCTTTTCGATAAAGCTAGTTCTCTCCAAGAAAGTTGGAGTTTCCAAGGATATTGGAATGGACCAAAAAAGGAACATTACAAATCCTCCCTCCCCAAAATTGCTTCTCCTTAAGAAATGCAAACTCAACCAGTTGATTACTCCTAGGGAAAAATCAATGTGATTCTAGAATTCCAAATCAATCTAAAGAACATTCCACCATGTTTTCACTGCACCACTCTGTAATAACTAAAAACAAAAAATCTATCATTCTTTGTTACATTGTGAAGCAATCCGTCAATCATATAAATTCATGGATCCAAAAATTTTGTATCATCATATAAACTAAAGGCGAAAGGATGAGCATATCTCATCAAGTCACCATCACAAGTTATCCATCTCAAAATCAATATTGTTGGCAAACATCTAAATTGTTTCTCTTGGACATGGAATTGAATGATGCTCATCAATTGTGTATAATCGATCACACATACCTTCTCAAAATAAATTTTATTGTTGAAGTTATAAATTGTCCTCTCAACATAAAATGTAAACCAGCTTGAATACATGCCAAAAACAACTGATGATGGTTATGAATTACCTGCATTACCTCCCAAATATGATCAATGTTGGCTAACATAATCATCATTTTCAATAGCAACAACTTACCAACATTTTCTCCTAGTTCTATGATGTCAAATTGAGTACAATTACAAATGTTCAAGATTGAAAACCATAACTCACAATCTGATTTTTCCACAGTCAGTAACCTAAAAATAGGATAGCAATTGCAATACTGAAATCTACTTACAAAAATAGAGAAGGAAAGTGTTGAAATGACATTTGTAGAATCTAAAATTTCTTCCCTTTCAATCACCAACTGAAACTTTCTCCATTCTATACCTAAAAACACTTTCCAACTTACTTGAAACTAATCTATATCTTGTTGATATGGTGCTACCCTGATATTCCTATGCTCTTCATCTATAGATCTCCTGGGCATACTTGAAACTTCTTCATGATAATTTGTTGACTTGAAAAACTCAACAAGATGGAAACCAAGTTTATTGTTTGATAAAGAATATGTTTCATGACAAAGCACTTCACCTAGATCCCACACCAAAATTGGGAGTTCGTCATTCCCAATACTTGATCTTTCTTGTGATGTAGATGGATTTTTCTACGCCAATCTAATATCATCACAAGTTGTAGAAACTAAATTAGTTAATATATCATCACCCATCTCAAAAAATGGATTAGTAATACATAAATTTGCTTCCATTTCAAAAAGTGAGTCACCAACAGATTGGAAGTTATTTCGATTTGCTTGTTTAGACCAATCTTCCTACTGTCCCAACTTCGCAATCTCAGGAAACTATTCTAAATCAAAATCTTCTTGAATAGATGGCATGAAAAAACTTTGCTTAAGCAATGAATCACCAAGAAACTTCATACCTTCAATTCTAGAGCCATAATTATTTGCAAATTGTTCACCATCAATTACTAATTTGAATATTTTAGCAAGCTCCAAATCATTATACTCCTCTACTTCCATAGATTCTCTTGAAAATTTAGCTTCATCATCATTTTCAACCAAGACATTCTCCTATTGTGCATTCTAAAATTCCACTTCATATGTACTTTGCATTGAGGCATGTCTTTCATATGCTTATCTTCTTTTGTTGTCATATCCATAAGATCAACACCATCATTCTAGATTTTACAACTATCTTGAATATTGTCTTCATTATGTATAGGCTCAATTTGTGAAAGATTGTTGGGCACATCTTCTTTTAGTCCCACCTATTTCTTTTATGTCTCCACTGTAGATTTTGATTCTTCTTCCTTCAAGAAAAAATCCTCATCTCTAATTCCTTGGAAACTCCTATCTTTTCCTCATTCTTTCTTGACCTTTTTATGTAGTTATAAAGGCCCTTTTTGCTTGGATTCTCCACTTCAAGTAATTCCAAATAAACATCAAAGGAAACTCAATATTTGAATTTATTGGGTAATTATTGATAGTGATCAAGAATTTTGGGAGCCTCAAATTTATAATTCATTATGTCCTGTATTTTCATTATCATCTTTTGAACATGATCTTTATCTTCTTCCTTTTGTAAGAACCTTGACTGAAAAGGATTGCGAGTGGGACCACTCACATATTGACTATGTACTGGAGGACTTTTGTTCTTATCTAAATTGGTCCCAAAGACCCTTTGGAATGTTCTTTCTAATCCATTTGACTTTGTCTAAGACATTCAAGTAAGGAATATGTCTTATTTTTGTCCCACATGATTGCTTCTTTTCTTTTTAGAAACATCTAATAGTCCCGTTTGAGCACTATTCATTGTAGTGCAATTGTCGAAGCTGACATGCAATTCTAAACAATTACATGCAAGTGCTGATCACTAGCATACAATGCTGGAAACTGCAATAGAAGATTAGACACCAACAGGCTAGCAAGATCATTAGCTTTGAAACCACTATAATATCCCAAATGAAATGTTTGCAAAATTCACCAATAAACAAGCATTCTTTGATTTCACTGAATTGTCCTTATCTATAATGTCCCTACAAAGATTTTTCAATAAACTTGCAATTTTCTCAATTTAAGAACATGGGCATTTCATCAAATAGTTGGTGGAACATGAATCCAATCAATATTTCTAAATTTAAATACTCGTAACATTTGCAACTAAATCCCAAATTTGTTGACATAATCACAAACACTTTGCATTCATTGAATTTCACTAGGACATTTGAGAAAACAATTGTCATACAATAATGTTCTATAAAGAAACACTAACCAGATTAGAAGTTGGAGTTGCCATACAATTGTAATCTGAACAACAAGTTTCTCATACATCATTGGACATATTAGAGAAGTCTTCCAAATGCTAATACAAATTCCTTATTACAGATAATGGATTGATGTTGACTCTCCCAGATTGGTACTACTATTCCAAGCTCTGGTTTTGCACTAGTATGATGATTGTGAGGGTTGTTGAGTGTTTGTACCTGGCTACAAATGGTCCTTATAACTTCCCAAACTTGTTTTTCAAGCTCAAATTACTACCATGGTTGCTTTTGGTGAATGCCAATCAATATATAAAAATTAGAATTAATATCTAATGTAAAATTGACTCAACCTTTATATGATGAAATCAGCTTAAAAACACTATTTCCATCTCTCCTCACATTCCCTTCTACTTAATCATTCCTCAGCCCCTGTATAGGTGCGACTACTTCCAAAATAGCCCCACATCCCTCTTTCTAAACTCAAACTCAAGATTACCAAGTGGCGGCTACTTCTAAAACTTCATAAAATCTCTTAAAGGAAGGTGGCAACTAGCTTCAAAATTTATAATAAAGTGAATTATTACTCTTCAACTCCCACACATTTTCCTTAATCTCCAAAGTGGTAGCGGCTATGAAGAAAGACTTGTTTAATGAATCAATCCTTGTTTAAACTCCAAATTACATGTCCATGCATCACCACAATTACTTCCTCAGACATATAAGAACATTTTCAAAGAATGCTACTGAGTCTTCGGCCCACCATAATCATATTATAATCTTCAAAACTTCCTTAGACTCCAAACAAATTCATACACATCTTCTTTACCTTGAAAAGTACCCATTGGCTATGATATGATTTTAGAGAGGTTGTGACTAGTGTAACAAGGATCTAAGCCTTCATAAAAATAAATCGCACCTCCTAAAAGTAATCGCTAAGTTATGATAAGGTACAGTCAACATCCACATCATTACAAATAAGAAGCCTCAGATTGGTGTGCCGACTCTAGGGTTTCTTTCAAGAAATATTTATTCATATATGATTTCAGCAATATAATGCAAGAATAATATCAACATATTTGCTTGCAAATGATTATCAATAAAACTCAAACCTAGAACCCTCTACGAATCAAAATATTGAACTGGAAATTATTTTTCGCTTATTTACAAACCTCCAAAACACCAAAATCTTGAAAACTTCACACACAAACAACAAATGGCACAAAATTGTTCATCACAATGGCAACCTCTATATGAAATTGCTTCGATGGAAGTTGAGGGTTTTCGTCCCCAAAACCAAAATCTCCCTACATTTAGCACAATGGTGATTTCTGGGTGAAATCACTCAATCAACTAGGTGGGTTTTCGTCCACGAAATTGATTGTCAAAAGGGTTTCCGTCTTTCGACTGAAGAATGAACCAAGTTCAATCTCCCAATAAACAAGGGTTTGAAAAAAATGTTCAGAATGAGCCTTTCCTCCTCAAACCTTCTTTTATAGCTTTTCGGAAGAATAAAATAATATTATTTCTTTTTTATCTCTTTATTTTCAGCAAAGTTATAAAATATAACAAAGTGTCCTTTTTGTACCATTCTTCTAATGACACTTTATTTAAACAACTTATAACTCCCTCTTTAAATAATTAAATATAAGTTGTCTTTTGATTCTTCATTTTTTGACAAATTTAAATATTTAACTATTTAATAATTATTTTTTAGATAACGGTCAAATAGTTTGTGGACAATTGAATATATGTGTTTTTCAACCAGTTTATGTGTATTTCAACAATGCTTGACAAGATACCATAAATAGAAATCTTGTAATAATTCCCCACAAATCACACTGATGGTATTAAATCCCACTTTATTTTTTATGAATAAATTATTCATACAACAATAGCTACTGGAACCAATTGTAAAAATTCATAAATATGAACTGTTATTACAAAATTAGAAATACAAACATTGGCTGACCTGTAACTACTATTGCTAATAAGAAAGCTGCAACAAAATAGAATAAATTTTTTAATATTATAAAGTGGCTCCTTTTGAAGTGTACAATGCCTTTTGTGAATGGTACAGACTTCCTATGAAGTTGCGATTTCCTTTAAGGTAGTTGCATCAACTTTTATGAAGGATTTTTATGCCTTAATCTTAACCAAAAAACCTCATAAATATATGTCGACTTAGTACGGTCAGCTATAGCAATATAAAGAACTACAAAATGTATGGCTGATCCGATTTGAATGGTACTACTGGGGTTTAGCAATAAAATTCTGATTTCTAATTTTTCTATAATAAAAATATTTGCACACACTATTACTTTTCTGATTTTTGGTTTGTATTTCCACTTCACACACAACACTTCAAAACTGAAATCTTTAATTTTAGTTTACAAAATCTCAAAATTGTCTAATTTTGAAAATTACTAGCATATATCAATATTTCCAAAAATATATCAAAATTGCACACGTGTGAAACCTTTGATCTGAAATTTGAAACTTCACATAATTAGAACCTGGAACACTGCATTAAGCCCAAATGTGAATCTTGAATGAATTCACCTCAATATTGGCTAGGAAGATTTTTTTCCTTCTACGAACCCAATCTTCACCTTTGGTTTTTTTCCTAGGCTGCAAATTTGAACAAGATGTTCAGAATTCCACAACTGGAATATATAGAAGATGAAATGTTAAATGATAGATGTGTGTCTTAACCTCTCCTTACAACCTCTTTTTAAATTCCTTTTAGATATTTCTAGAAATTACATTTTGCAACCACTTTTAAAATTTTCTAGAAAAATCATTAAATAATTTGCACATAAAGTAACTTAATACTTTATAATAAATTAATTAAATATGAGTTGCCATAAAACAATAATGACAACTTAATAATTAATTAATTAATTATTAATTATGCTTGCAAATGGGGACATTACAAATCCATCAAATCCAACTGATCAAATCCTCCCAATGTGGTGAACCATACTATGATGCCTATGGAGTCTAGCACCGTCTCCTATCAAATGATGTCTATCTTGCCAATCCACCTATTTGTGTGCAAATGAAGTCATGTGATGGCTGATATGAATGATGATAATGGTACCAAGTCTGCAATTTTGTCCCATAATCCTCCATGGAACATGCCTTCCATCATCATTAATCTCCAATAATCCTTGTTGATGATCTTTTGCATAGATACTCA
The DNA here is from genome assembly GCA_027924645.1 of Cunninghamia lanceolata. Classification (NCBI taxonomy): domain Eukaryota; kingdom Viridiplantae; phylum Streptophyta; class Pinopsida; order Cupressales; family Cupressaceae; genus Cunninghamia; species Cunninghamia lanceolata. Next base: position 15,531,730 of record BSBN01000508.1, on the reverse strand, counting down.
ACAATGAATTAGCTCCACCATGTAATGTCCCTTTTTTGGTGCATAGAATTTTGTGTGCATTATGCTTGTTCCTAGTCTCTCAAAGGCTATCCAACATGTCTGGGAGAACTCCAATGTTCTTGGAGTAGTCGTGGTTCAATTTGCAGATAGGGATGGACTAATATTGCCTTGGCATTAAGCTCAGTGGATGTTTAGGTTCACAGTGATGCTTTCTGATGTTTGATCAGGGTTCCGGTTTGCTCTCCAAGATTCTTGGAGAAGCCATCTATTTTTAGAAAGTCACCTAGAAGGCATCATTCATCTTCCCAAACATCATGGAGTATGTTGGTATGCTTAATTTTGCAGTTTGATGATATCTGAGATTTTCCGTAAAATCAGTTGATTTAATGAGTTAAACAATTAATTATTGCACTTAAGTTAAAAAGGTTGGGAAATGTTCATTTAACACTTAAGTGTTATAGCTCATTGGAAAGGGGATGAAAAGATTTAAATCATGGATGCATCATATCGGGACCTCGCGAATCAAATATTTCTTTTATTTTGATAAATGGGTCTTTGGAGCTAAAAGGAGCTTTAAATTAAAAAGGTGACTTTAAGTTGTGCACACATAATGAATTATTTTTTATATTTTTGAGGAGAAATATGAAGGGATAAAGGAAATAATATTTTATTTCCCTCAAAAAGTTATAAAAGGAGGAGAGGGGCTCATTGTTTGAACATGCTTATGACTTGTATTGTTTTGTTGCCGAAATAAACTTGTGAGTTCTTCCTTTCTCTTGAGGACGAAAACCCTCTTGCATAAATTCTTCTGGAGGACGAAAACACTCTTAGAGTAGATCAGTTTCTGTGGTGAGAGATCCACCCTAGCTGAAGTTGGTGTGGTTTCATACATAAATTACCATTTGTGCTGAAGACGGAGGTACTGGAGCTGAAAAGAATTGAAGATTTTGTGAAGTCTTTTGTATGCATTTTCATAGTTCTGTATTTGTTGATGGATTTAATGCATTTTGGGGTGATATTAGATTGCAGTTTGTATTGAACTTGGGGTGTTCTGAGCTTAGTTGTACCATGTTGAGCCATACCAGCTAGATGGTACGATCATTGATAATAAACAAAGGAGGAGTTTTTGCTGAACAAAATCAGATTTGATGATATTATATGGGTTTTATCTTTCATTTATGTATATTCTTAGTGGGTTACAAGTGTAGCCTTAATACTTATGAAGTATTCCATACATGCCCAGCTGTGCATGTCTGAAATGGGTGATTGACATCAGAAAATAATGTTGAGTTTTTAAGACTGCTATTGACTGTGATTGTATTAGGGTGTCTAGACGCTTATTTTGAGAATGATTTCCAGAGTTTGATTGAGTTTTTGGGATTGCTATGATCATCTGTACTCGTGGCCGTACGGCTCTGTTAGGGATGTTTACTAAAGTCTGAAACAGTCCATCACTGTATTAATCTATGTCTTCTGCAGTGTGTTTAGATGGATCAGTAGTGCAGTTTTGTGGTAGTTGGGAAGAAAGATCATGTTGTGTGGGTTTTGTGTGGTTTAAGGTGGAAGGTTATGTTATCCTGGAAGCCATACTATTCATGACAATCTGATCTCTTATTAGTTCAGTTTTGGCAGCTAAGCAACTTCACTTTGGCAATGGATTCATGTATGTTTTGCAGGGTATTATTGCATGAGTTTGATGCATGAAACATTGGTCTGGGGTCTGATATGATGAACAACAGTGTTGTTATAATGACTGCAGTCCTATGAACAAATACAGCAGTGCCATGAAGCCTCTAATCTAAGGTCTCTCTTCCATATTCTTATTGGTATATCTATGGTGGATCCTACGATTCTTATGTTCACTACATTCATGTCTCCATATGGCTTTGCATTCTAACTTGGTTGTAGTTATGAATCATGGTGCAAATATGACAATTTGGTTTAGTTTGCAAGTTATAAATAGCATTGTAAACTTTATATTTGCGAACACATATAATATCCCCTCGATGGTTTACCGCCAGTGTGGGCAAAAGAATCCTTTATCTTTCTTGTTCATTTTACCCACTGAATAAGTGGAGAATTCCCACTAAACAAGTGGATGGCATTGTAATATTTTCTTTCTTGTTCTCTACCCACTAGAAAGTGGTGAATTCCCATAGCTTGTGGATGCCTACCACAGCGGATGAATTGTACCTTCTTATTGCATTATACTTATTGTAAAGCCAAATCACTATATGCTCTCACCTTGCCCATCCTGGGATCTGGGTGATCAGAAAGTGTGTGGGCATTAGTTGGTTATGCATTTGTACTGACATTGTGATCATCCTTGTTACATTTTTGAAAAAATTTGGGGTAGCATCTTACAATGGTATCATAGCTGGTGATCTTGACAGCTTGTTTGGGTTGTTACTCAATCTTGTAGATTTTCAAGTGCTAGTCAAGTTTTCGGCCTTGCATGTGAGTGATCAGCACTTGCATGTTGTTCAGTGTGTGACAGTTGAAAGAGGTTGTTTAGTGATTGTTAGATTATGACATCTTTTAAGAGGAGAAGTGAGACAGATGTTCTATTTGATTCCCTTAGGCAAAGTCAGGATGAATTAGAAAGAGCAGTTAAAGAAAAATTGGATCGAAGGAAATATCATCATGAGGCCACTAAGATTATTGATGAATATGAAGGACTATCAATGTAACATCCATGTTCTAAAAACATAGTAAAATCAGAAAATTTACCATAAAGTAAGTTAACAAGGTAAAAATAAGATAGAGAATTTTTTTCTTTTAATCAACATATAATCAAGTAACTACAATTACAAGATTTCTCATTACAAAATACAATAAACCATATTGTCTTTCTCAAGTACAATGTTTACAAAAGTAAATCAATTACAAATATCTGCATTAGATAATGTTTTACATTATCTCAATAAACACAAGCCTCAAAGATATACTACATCCAAAAATCTGACATCTTTATCACAAGCCTTGGCATGTCTTCTGCTAGAGAGAGAGTATCTTTCCAGTAATTTGCCTCCAACCATAGACCGGTGGTCCCTCACACATCTTCCACATAGGAAGTGGCCCTACCCTTCACGAGGAATATAGAACAAAGGTGACTAGTGGTAATTTGGCTTCTCGAGTACATAGTGTTGTATCCTACACAACTCTATCAATCATTTTACCCTATATACCCTCTAGCTAAATATGATTTCCAATAGGTTATGCAATCCAGGTACAGTGAACCGACAATGCATGCAGAGACATATGCATTACTATGGCCATAGTTTCAATATAAATTGACGTTCGCAATGAACATTGTCATAATGTTCACCCACCCCAACTCGACTTGGATACTATCATATTCCTACAGTTTGACTTGGCCAACTATGTTTAGCTTATGAAGTCCTGACAATTTCAATATTTTAGTCTTCCCGACCTAGACAAGTTTACATTCACTGTCTATATTCCATAGACCTTATCAACCACCTTTCTTTACGAGGATTCTCATTGCATCATTGCAATACCCAAGATCCAAGACTTATCAATTCATAAGAATTTTAAAATCGATTAATAATGACTAAGATGGTTAACTTACCCAGGTCAAGCATCATAGTCTAGGAAACTATTTACCTTCTTACAAGTAAGAATAATTATACATAGTTAGGGCACTTGTCCCTTCAATCATGATCTGTACAATGATCACAATGATTTAATATAAATAAATACCTTATTTGGTCAAATTAAGGTTTAGCTAAAGAGTTTTATCTAACTCAAATCTAGTCTTTCTGACTTAGGTGAATTCACAAGACACCGTAATTGCTCCATAGACCTTATGGAATGACTATCTATTCTTGGTATCTCAATGCAATGGTTGTAATAAACATGAGATTATTCATTGCCTCTCAATGCATAGAATGCAGGAATAATACCTGGTTATGGCAGTCTAAACTAAGGAAGATATGCAGAGGAGAATTCTACTGAGGTTGTCCAAGATAGACTATGTTCTTTCCTTTCTGTCACTCCTTATCCTTTTGCCCACTACGCAGTCCCTTCCCCTATCCTCAGCTACATGACTTAACACATAAGGAATGCCTATCGACTATCTAAGTCATGGTTTCTTAAGAGCCTCTAACCGACTCATCAATGAGTCGTCACACTAAGCGCTCCACTTATTGCAATTAAAAACTCATTTAATACCAACAGTTTTTGTTCTCCAGTTCTAACTCAACCACTAGCTACAAAGGTGCAATCGACACCATATGTTAATTATGTGAAAATGGTTGAGAAGAAATAGTGAATGTGGCTGGTTATCCGCCACTCCTCATCAATGAGGCCGCCAACCTAATAACAAAAATAGAGCAACTGATTACTCATAAAGAGTAGTTTGATCCATTATGCTCTAATATTAGAGGTACTCCTTAATAGATGCCTATGGCTACTCAAGCATAAACCATATTAACTTATCATGAGGTATTATCCTCATTTGACACATTAGCATATTCTTATTTGATTATATCAAATATAATTTACATATCATCATCTCTATTTGATTATTAAGATTTAATCAATAAAATGATAATATTAAAACAAAGGATTATAGAAAATGTGATTGGGTTGAGCTTGTCTCCCCATCACAATCCGTCGACAAAAATCATGGCTTCTTAACTTGACAAAAACGTCTTGACATTAAGAATCGACAACAAAACCTCAAGTGACTTAATAATAATAAGATGACCATTCTACGACAATGACGTCGTAACTTTTACATTAAATGTAAATGGTCATAGCTCACACTCAAACGGCGTCATTAACATTACTAACGACTAAGATGACTTACTACGACTTACAAAGATTGTAAAATATAGACTACCTATCGATTAAGTTTAGAAGTAAACTGACAAGACAAGACTTACCTCTTATGACACATTGGTTCATGATTTCGTTTAAACACTTATAATCATTTTGGCAAATAAACCACTCGTAACCTGAGATCTCTCTCTCTCTCTCTCTCTCTCTCTCTCTCTCTCTCTCTCTCTCTCTCTCTCTCTTTTCTTCGAGAGGCATCTGAAAACCTGTAAATCCTGTATCAAACTTGTAACCAAACAAATTATGATCAGTACATCACTATTCAAATAATAATCAAATCTCATAATGCAATATTAAATTGATAACAGCATAATCATTTTCATAACTTTGTAAATGACATTCAATATAACTCCATGTCTTTCCTTGTCATTAATCTATAACATCACAATCAATTTACTTATGTCCCAGTAAAAGTGAGAAGTTTAGTAAGACAAAAATTGGGGATGTAACATATCCTTCCCCTAAAGATTCATCGTCCCCGATGATATAAAGTATCAAAATGCAACTAAAAAGCAAGTTCATTGTTTAACTGCTATAAGCATAAAATAAATGAGGAAATTTCTGCAAGAATTCATGGTAATTCCCCCCATGTAAAACTATTCTATGCATACTAGTCCCACTGGACCTTACACTACATAACCTCTACGTTACACAAGCATTGATTGCGAATTTCAAGCATTTAAGAAGCTTGATCATAACCTTTCCTAGGTTCTGTACTTGTAAAACATTCATAGAATATAATATTTATATATTACATAAATATATTTTTCATATATGAATCATAAAAAAAAACATTATGCCTCCTGGCAATAACTGGTAATAGATTGATTTTTGAAATCAATAGAATTTATAACCTTGAAAATTTAGAAGAGTCCTTTATACTTAGGAATTGGTTTGTAATACATTCCACACTTTATGAAACTTTTTTTCAGGGGTTTAACCCTTGAAAGAATTTTCCTTCTCTAACCAAGAATTGTCTTAGTGTACGATTAACATCAACGCAACTTTTTATTTATTATAAATTTCCACCGATCTTTTCTGATCAGTCAAATCTTTTCATTTATTTCTGATAACATTTCTGGACCAATGCTAATCCTATCTTCTAGCTTACCCAGCTTATAGGAGTTTGACATCTTTTATGTCCAATGTTTCAATTTAAGCTATCTTAATAGCAAAAAGTTAGGTATTTATAAGAAAATTCCACAAGTGGTGAGTAATCTTCTCACTTATATTGCTGATCCATGCAATATGTTTGAAACAAATCTTCCAAAACTTGGTTAACTCTCTTAGTTTAACCATTTGTTCTCAGGATGATAAATTGTACTCTTATTAATTTTAGTCCTTAGCATAGAGAACAATTTTGCCAAAACCTTAACATTACACACGCATTTCTATCCAAGATAACCTTCTTAGGAAAACCATGCAATCTAAACACCTCTTGCACAAAATTGTGAGCTAAAATAGGTGCTCCATCAATCAAATTCTCAGGTATAAAATGTGCTACCTTTGTGAATTTATCATAGGAAGATTCTGAACTAAAATGGCATTATGTCGATTCCTTGACATAGGAAGATTCTAAACGAAGTCCATACTTATGACTTGTCACTTCCATTTTGGTATATCATGTGGATACAACAATCCTGCAGGGTGTTGATGCTCTGCTTTTACCCTCTGGCATTCTAAATAGCTTGTTGTAAATCTTGTAGCATCATTCTTCATTCCTTTCCAAAAATAAGGAGGTTTATCATCTGCTAGAAGTTTAGTTACCTTTGGATATCCTAAGTATGGTGCAGTGTGTACTTCTCTCCTCACAAAAATTCTTAATTGACTATATTAGTAACATGCATTCTTCCTCTTTATCTCAACAGTCCATTAGACTCAAAATGAAACCCATCATACCTTAAATCTTAGGCTATCACTTGCTCATCGTGTATAGGTACAAACCTTAATCCTTCTCCTGAGGCATTAGTTTTCCCTCAAACTGTCCTTTGGGGTCATGATTTCATTAAATTGGTGTTGTAATTTCTCTTAACTATTGAAGTATTACTTGCACATAATGATAATGTTCTCCTTCATTCTTTGAATGAATAAGTATATCTTCCAGAAAGGCTAGAACAAACTTGTCTAAACAATCTCTAAACAAACTATTCATGAGATTCATGAATGTGACAAGGCATTTGTAAGTCCAAAAAAAAACAACACTGCAAACTCACAGTGCTCATTTCTTGTCCTATAAGTTGTTTTATGGGTATCCTCATCCTTCAATTTTGACTGATGATATATTGATCACTAATCAATATTTGAAAACACTGCGGTTCCACGCATCTAATCAAAGAGGTCATCAATACGTGCTAAAAGATATTTGTTCTTTATCATTGCTTTAATGAGCATACGATCTACTAAATACACAATTACGGAGTTATGTCCTTTCTCTTGACAAAGATAACTAGTGCACCCCATGGTAAAATATTGGATCTAATTCAAACCTTTAGCCAATAATTCTTATAAAGGGGGCTTTGATTCCATTAATTCTATAGCTGTCATAAGGCAAGGTACTTTTCTGGGTATCTTATCCAAAACTCTAGGACGAATAAAATTTCTAGTTGCTTCAATCACTTGTTCCATCAACTTTGGTGAAATGACTTTCTTCACATCTAGGACAGTTCTATGGCTAGCCTATCCTTTGCTTCCTTTTAGGGTCTAAAGTTTCAGGATTTTCATTACTCACTCTATATTCTTGGTGATTTTCCTTTCTCATCCCATGAGAATTCTCATTTTCCCCCTTCAGGATTTCCTTGATCTCTTACTTTCTTTTCCAAAATACCAGGTTTCTCCTTGGTTTCTACAAACATGGTTAGGATTGCTCCAATTTGTCCAAGAGATTAACTAGTGGTTTAATCTCTTCTAGACTCTCATCCTGGTTTGTTCTTGTATGAAACATGTTGTCATTTTTCTCATGCCAGATAAATAAGTTATCTCATAGTTTTCTAAATCTAAAGTGACTCAAAACATCAAACATATTTATCTCATAACAATCAATGGATTGATACAAAACATTATGATCTTTATTATAATTTATTCAGGAGTAACCACATCCTTATTTATATAGTTGATACGACAAGACTACATGTCACTGTCGATTTAACAATCTTCTATTTAAACAAACATAGAGGGTGGATGTACACACAACTACTCCTCCAACACCTCATTCCTAAATAGAAGTATCACAACAACCCCCAAGTGACATGTCATAACAGGCTACAGTTTACTAGGTTTTTACTACACAAGTAGAAATAGTAGGATTCTTGGCCAGTTCAAAACATTTTTTTCTTTCTAGCCAAATACGCTTAAGCGCATCAGCAAAAGTCTTTGAATCCTCCATCCATGCACCTTCAAAGTAAATAATATGCTCTTTAAGTTCAACCTCCTCAATAGGTTTCTTCTTAACCACTAATTCAGGCAAATGCTGGGGAACAGACTTCCTAGCAGTTTTCTCAGTTCTTCTCCATGCCATTCTGGCACAAGAAAATTTGAACATTAGCTAACCACATAATGTTAACTACAGGTTAGCACAATGGACTCATAAGCCCTAGTGTCACACCTGGTAGCTCTGATACCATATGTAACCTTCACATTCTAAAAACATAGTAAAATCAGAAAATTTACCATAAAGTAATTTAACAAGGTAAAAATGAGAGAAATTTTTTCTTTTAATCAACATATAATCAAGTAACTACAATTACAAGATTTCTCATTATAAAATATAGTAAACCATATTGTCTTTCTCAAGTACAATGTTTACAAAAGTAAATCAATTACAAATATCTACATTAGATAATGTTTTACATAATCTCAATAAACACAAGCCTCAAAGATATACTGCATCCAAAAATCTGACATCTTTATCACAAGCATGGGCATGTCGTCTGCTAGAGAGAGAGTATCTTTCCAGTGATTTACCTCCAACCACAGAACGGCAGTCTCCCACACATCTTCCACATAGGAAGTGACCCTACCCTTCACAAAGAATATAGACCAAAGGTGACCAGTGGTAATTTACCTTCCCGAGTACATAGTGTGTATCCTACACAACTCTATCAAGCATACAACCCTAGATACCCTCTAGCTAAGTATGATTTTTCATAGGTTATGCAATCCAGATACAGTGAACTGACAATGCGTACAGAGACATGCATTACTATGGCCATAGTTTCAATATAAATTGACATTTGCAATGAACATTGTCATAATGTTCACCCACCCCAACTCGACTTGGATACTATCATATTCCTAAAGTTCAACTTGGTCAACTACGTTTAACTTATGAAGTCCTGACAATTTCAATATTTTAGTCTTCCCGACCTAGACAAGTTTACATTCACTGTCTATATTCCTTAGACCTTATCGACTACCTTTCTTTACAAGGATTCTCATTACATCATTGCAATACCCGAGATCCAAGACTTATCAATTCATAAAAATTTTAAATCAATTAATAATGACTAAGATGGTTACCTTACCCAGGTCAAGCATCATAGTCTAGGAAACTATTTCCCTTCTTACAAGTAAGAATAATTATGCATAGTTAGGGCACTTGTCCCTTCAATCACGATATATATAATGATCACAATGATTTAATATAAATAAATACCTTATTTGGTCAAATTAAGGTTTAGCTAAAGACTTTTATCTAACTCAAATCTAGTCTTTCTGACTTAGGTGAATTCACAAGACACTGTCATTGCTCCATAGACCTTATGGAATGACTATCCATTCTTGGGTATCTCTTTGCATCTTTCCAACATTTGAAATTCATCACCTATTGACAAGTAATAGCTAAGACAAGTTGTGACCAAAAAAGGTATAATAAACTTTAGGTTTGACTAACCATTTAATGGTACCTCTTGCATGCTTGCAAAACCTGAGGCTTATGACTTATATCTCAAGTTGACTTGTAACCAATCAATAGGTTTCTCTACCTAAGGTCAAACATTATCGACTAATAACAAATCTCTTTTCCAAAAGATAAACATTTATTATTTAGGGTTCTCGGCCCTTTAATGTCTACCCCGATAAAATAACTAAAATGGGTTATAACCATAAAGGTGTCATCAAGTAATCTTTAACCCTTCTAGGTTAAAATAGGGTTTTATTTAACCCTTGAATAATCCATTATATCAAAATAACTCTTATCCATAACTTCAAGACTAAGGTTTATAAATGACCTTTGGTTTAACTCAACCAAGGTTAAGAATACTATGTTTTTTATAATAGATAATAACTCCTATACAAAAGGAATGTGAATACTTTTAATTACCCTCACGTGATATCATTGACCATCACTTCTTATATACTCTTATATAATTCTATACAAAGTCACCTCTAGATAGACTTAGTCTATTCCATCATAATGGTTTACTACAATGTTATTTTCATTTACAAAATACATTGTAAGGATGGTCCTATGGACCTTGTTTTCTCTATCATAACATTCTCAATGGTATATCACTTGATTTGTATAAAAGGTGGCTTTCTAAAGCTTAATAAGAATCTAGGAATTTATTTCCCTTATTCCACCATAGTAGAATTACACATTAACATGGCCATATGGATAGAATAAAATAATTTTAGAAGAGAGAGATTGACCTTGAGTATTTATCCAATATGTGGTCGTATAAATCTCTCAGACCAAGACTACAAGCAAGTATATCTCTGTTACGATAAGTCAAAGGTTCAAATGTAAATATAAACTTTTTTTAAGTTTAGTTTATCTCCATAAGATGGTGGACTCATTTCCTTGATATCCATTAGAATCCCTTGTCTAGATTTCTCTCATTTAGACATATTTGAGCTAAGTTGAAACTAAACATTCCAGTTTTATTGCCTAACTAGATACAAAGAGATCATTACACTCATTGTACCTTTAAAAGAATAGCAAACTAAATAAGACAATGCTTACTGTCAGGAACCCAACTGTTCTTCAGAATGACATGAATACTATTATCTTAGGTTACTCAATACAATCTAAGTCTACCTTACCTCAACCTATGTGTGTTGTATAATACTATATCACGTGGTGAGGAATTGGCTTAAAGACAAACATACAAAGCTCTCTTAGCAAACTCATAGACTGTTTCGCTATAGAAACTAAGACAAAACTGAGCATGGAGATACAAATATTCGGTCTAACAGTTTTAAAACATTATGCCTAAGGTCGGCCTTGTGAGATAAAGAAATAGATCTCAATATTAATGCCTGCATTGGCCTTTGTAGACTAAAACGATGCTCCCTGGTTTATACTAAGTTATCTTCACAATCTTTCAATGACTCCATAGCCTATTCGACACAGCCGACCTTCCTTTTTTTTAACAAAACAATGAACTTAAGGAAAAATCTATACAGACATAAGCATTTACCCTTAACCAGTCAATTGAATGGTCATAATAAACATGCGATTAGTCATTGCCTGTCAATGCATAGAATGCAGGAATAATACCTGGTTACGGTGGTCTAAACTGAGGAAGATTTGTAGAGGAGAATTCTACTAAGGTCGTCCAAGATAGACTACGTTGTTTCCTTTCTCTCACTCCTTATCCTTCTGCTCACTGCGCAGTCCCTTCCCCTATCCTCAACTATAGGACTTGCCTATCGACTATCTAAGTCGTGGTTTATTAAGAGCCTCTAACCGACTTATCAATGAGTCATCACACTAAGCGCTCCACTTATTGTAGTTAAAAACTCATTCAATACCAACGATTTTTGGTCTTAGTTCTAACTCAACTGCCAGCTACAAAGGTGGAATCGACACCATATGTCAATTATGTGAAAATGGTTGAGAAGAAATAGTGAGTGTAGCTGGTTATCCGCCACTCCTCATCAATGAGGCCACCAACCTAATAACAAAAATAGAGCAATCGATTACTCATAAAGAGTAGTTCGATCCATTATGCTCTAATATTGGAGGTACTCCTTAATAGATGCCTATGGCTGCTCAAGCATAAACCATATTAAATTATCATGAGGTATTATCCTCATTCGACACATAAGCATATTCTTATTTGATTACATCAAATATAATTTACATATCATCATCTCTATTTGATTATTAAAATTTAATCAATAAAATGATAATATTAAAACAAAGGATTATGGAAAATGTGATTGGGTTGAGCTTGTCTCCCCATCACAATCCATCGACAAAAATCACGGCTTCTTAGCTTGACGAATATGTCATGACATTAAGAATCGACAAGAAAACCTCAAGTGACTTAATAATAATAATACGACCATTTTACGACAATGACGTCGTAACTTTTACGTTAAACGTAAATCATCATAGTTCACACTCAAACGATGTCGCTAACGTTACTAACGACTAAGACGACTTACAAAGATTTTAAAATATCGACTACCTGTCGATTAAGTTCAGAAGTAAACTAACAAGACAAGACTTTCTTCTTACGACACAATTGTTCACAATTTCATTTAAACACTTATACTCGAATTAGCAAATAAACCACTCGTAACCCGAGGTCTATATCTCTCTCCTTAAAAGATACTCTCTCTCTCTTTTCTCTGAGAGTCATCTGAAAACCTATAATTCTTGTATCAAACTTGTAACCAAATAAATTATAATCAGTGCATCATTATTCAAATAATAATCAAATCTCATAACGCAATATTAAATTGATAACAACATAATAATTTTCATAACTTTGTAAATGACATTCAATATAGTTCCATGTCTTTCCTTGTCATTAATCTATAACAACAAAATTGATTTACTTATGTTCCTGTAAAAATGAAAAGTTTAGTAAGACAAAAATTGGGGATGTAACATATCATTCCCCTAAAGATTCATCGTCCTCGATGATATAAAGTATCAAAATGCAACTAAAAAGCAAGTTCATTGATTAACTACTATAAGCATAAAATAAATGAGGAAATTTCTGCTAGAATTCATGGTAATCCCCCCCCCCGCCCATGTAAAACTATTCTATGCATACTAGTCCCACTGGACCTTACACTACATAACATCTACGTTACACAAGCATTGCTTTCGAACTTCAAGCATTTAAGAAGCTTGATAACCTTTCCTAGGTTCTGTACTTGCAGAACATTCATAGAATATAATATTCATATATTACATAAATATATTTTTCATATGTGAATCATAAAAAAAACATTATGCCTCCTGGCAATAACTGGTAATACCTATTGATTCTTGAAATCAATAGAATTTATAACCTTGAAAATTTAGAAGAGTCCTTTATACTTAGGAACTGGTTTGGAATACATTCCATACTTTAAGAAAACTTTTTTTCAGGGGTTTAACCCTCAAAAGAATTTTCCTTCTCTAACCAAGAATTGTCTTGGTGTACGCTTAACATCAACGTAACTTTTTATTTATTATAAATTTCCACCGATCTTTTCTAATCAGTCAAATCTTTTCATCTATTTCTGATAACATTTCCGGACCAATGCTAATCCTATCTTCTAGCTTACCCAGCTTATAGGAGTTTGACATCTTTTCTGTCCAATGTTTCAATTTAAGTTATCTTAATAGCAAAAAGTTAGGTATTTATAAGAAAATTCCACAAGTGGTAAGTAATCTTCTCACTTATATTGCTGATCCATGCAATATGTTTGAAACAAATCTTCCAAAACTTGGTTAACTCTCTTCGTTTAACCATCTGTTCTTAGGATGATAAATTGTACTCTTATTAATTTTAGTCCTTAGCATAGAGAACAATTTTGCCAAAACCTTGACATTACACATGCATTTCTATCCGAGATAACCTTCTTAGGAAAACCATGCAATCTAAACACCTCTTGCATAAAATTGCGAGCTAACACAGGTGCTCCATCATTCAAATTCTCTGGTATGAATGTGTTACCTTGTGAATTTATCAATCTCAACTAAAATGGCATTATGTCGATTCCTTGACATAGGAAGATTCTGAACAAAGTCCATACTTATGACTTGTCACTTCCATTCTGGTATATCATGTGGATACAACAATCCTGCAGGGTGTTGATGCTCTTCTTTTACCCTCTGGCATTCTAAACAGCTTGCTATAAATCTCATAGCATCATTCTTCATTCCTTTCCAAAGAATAGAAGGTTTATCATCCGCTAGAAGTTTAGTTACCTTTGGATATTCTAAGTATGGTGCAGTGTGTACTTCTCTCCACACAAAAATTCTTAATTGGCTATATTAGTAACATGCATTCTTCCTCTATATCTCAACAATCCATTAGACTCAAAATGAAACCCATCATACCTTAAGTATTAGGCTATCACTTGCTTATCGTGTATAGGTACACCCCTTAATCCTTCTCCTGAGGCATCAGTTTTTCCCTCAAACTGTCCTTCGGGGTCATGATTTCATTAAATTGGTGCTATTGGAATTTCTCTTAACTATTGCAGTATTACTTGCACATAATGATAATGTTCTCCTTCATTCTTAGAATGAATAAGTATATCTTCCAGAAAGGCTAGAACAAACCTGTCTAAACAATCTCTAAACAAATTGTTCATGAGATTCATGAATGCGACAAGGCATTTGTAAGTCCAAAAAAAAACATTGCAAACTCACAGTGCCTATTTCTTGTCCTATAAGTTGTTTTATGGGTATCCTCATCCTTCAATCTTCATTGATGATATATTGATCGCTAATCAATATTTGAAAACACTGCAGTTCCACACATCTAATCAAAGAGGTCATCAATACGTGCTGAAAGATATTTGTTCTTTATCGTTGCTTTAATGAGCATACGATCTACTAAATACACAATTACAGAGTTATGTCTTTTCTCTTGACAAAGATAACTAGTGCACCCCATGGTAAAATACTGGGTCTAATTCAAACTTTTAGCCAATAATTCTTATAAAGGGGGCTTTGATTCCAGTAATTCTATAGCTGTCATAAGGCAAGGTACTTTTCTGGGTATCTTATCCAAAACTTGAGGAGGAATAAAATTTCTAATTGCTTCAATCACTTGCTCCATCAACTTTGGTGAAATGACTTTCTTCACATCTAGGATAGTTCTATGGCTAGCCTATCCTTTGCTTCCTTTTAGGGTCTAAAGTTTTAGGATTTTCATTACTCACTCTATATTCTTGGTGATTTTCCTTTCTCATCCCATGAGAGTTCTCATTTTCCCCCTTCAGGGTTTCCTTGATCTCTTACTTTCTTTTCCAAAATACTAGGTTTCTCCTTGGTTTCTACATGGTTAGGATTGCTCCAATTTGTCCAAGAGATTAACTAGTGGTTTAATCTCTTCTAGACTCTCATCCTAGTTTGTTCCTGTATGAAATATGTTGTCATTTTTCTCATGCTAGATAAATAAGTTAACTCATAGTTTTCTGAATCTAAAGTGACTCAAAACATCAAACATATTTATCTCATAACAATTAATAGATTGATACAAAACATTCTCATCTTTATTATAATTTATTCAAGAGTAATCACATCCTTATTTATATAGTTGATACGACAAGACTACATGTCACTGTCGATTTAACAATCTTCTATTTAAACAAACATAGAGGGTGGATGTACACACAACTACTCCTCCAACACCTCATTCCTAAACAGAAGTATCACAACAACCCCCAAGTGACATGTCATAACTGGCTACAGTTTACTAGGTTTTTACTACACAAGTAGAAATAGTATGATTCTTGGCCAGTTCAAAACATTGTTTTCTTTTTAGCTGAATACGCTTAAGCACATCAGCAAAAGTCTCTGAATCATCTAGCCATGCACCTTCAGAGTAAATAATATGCTCTTTAAGTTCAACCTCTTCGATAGGTTTCTTCTTAACCACTAATTCAGGCAAATGCTGGGGAACAAACTTCCTAGGAATTTTCTTGGTTCTTCTCCACGCCATTCTGGTACAAGAAAATTTGAACATTAGCTAACCACATAATGTTGACTATAGGTTAGCACAGTGGACTCATAAGCCCTAGTGTCGAACGTGGTAGCTCTGATACCATATGTAACATCCACGTTCTAAAAACATAGTAAAATCAAAAAATTTACCATAAAGTAATTTAACAAGTTAAAAATGAGATAGAGAAATTTTTTCTTTTAATCAACATATAATCAAGCAACTACAATTACAAGATTTCTCATTACAAAATATAGTAAACCATATTGTCTTTCTCAAG
The DNA here is from genome assembly GCA_027924645.1 of Cunninghamia lanceolata. NCBI lineage: Eukaryota > Viridiplantae > Streptophyta > Pinopsida > Cupressales > Cupressaceae > Cunninghamia > Cunninghamia lanceolata. Next base: position 15,515,692 of record BSBN01000508.1, on the reverse strand, counting down.
TACAATGTTTACAAAAGTAAATCAATTACAAATATCTGCATTAGATAATGTTTTACATAATCTCAATAAACACAAGCCTCAAAGATATACTGCATCTGGAAATCTAACATCTTTATCACAAGCCTCGGCATGTCTTCTGCTAGAGAGAGAGTATCTTTCCAGTGATTTACCTCCAACCACAGAACGGCGGTCTCCCACACATCTTCCACATAGGAAGTGGCCCTACCCTTCACGAGGAATATAGACCAAAGGTGACCAGTGGTAATTTACCTTCCCGAGTACATAGTGTTGTATCCTACACAACTCTATCAATCATACAACCCTAGATACCCTCTAGCTAAGTATGATTTCTGATAAGTTATGTAATCCAGATATAATGAACTGACAATGCATGCAGAGACATATGCATTACTATGACCATAATTTCAATATAAATTAACCTTCGCAATGAACGTTGTCGTAATGTTCACCCACCCCAACTCGACTTGAATACTATCATATTCCTACAGTTCGACTTGGTCAACTACGTTTAACTTATGAAGTTCTGACAATTTCAATATTTTAGTCTTCTCGACCTAAACAAGTTTACATTCACTGTCTATATTCCATAGACCTTATCGACTACCTTACTTTACGAGGATTCTCATTGCATCATTGCAATACCCAAGATCCAAGACTTATCAATTCATAAGAATTTTAAATCGATTAATAACGACTAAGATGGTTACCTTACCCAGGTCAAGCATCATAGTCTATGAAACTATTTCCCTTCTTACAAGTAAGAATAATTATACATGGTTAGGGCACTTGTCCCTTCAATCATGATCTACATAATGATCACAATGATTTAATATAAATAAATACGTTATTTGGTCAAAATAAGGTTTAGCTAAAGAGTTTTATCTAACTCAAATCTAGTCTTTCTGACTTAGGTGAATTCACAAGACACTGTCATTGCTCCATAGACCTTATGGAATGACTATCCATTCTTGGGTATCTCTTTGCATCTTTCCAACATTTGAAATTCATCACCTATTGACAAGTAATAGCTAAGACAAGTTGTGACCAAAAAGGTATAATAAACTTTAGGTTTGACTAACCATTTAATGGTACCTCTTGCATGCTTGCAAAACCTGAGGCTTATGACTTATATCTCAAGTCGACTTGTAACCAATCAATAGGTTTCTCTACCTAAGGTCAAACATTATCGACTAATAACAAATCTCTTTTCCAAAAGATAAATGAAACATTTATTATTTAGGGTTCTCGGCCCTTTAATCTCTACCCCCATAAAATAACTAAAATGGGTTATAACCATAAAGGTGTCATCAAGTAATCTTTAACCCTTCTAGGTTAAACTAGGATTTTATTTAACCCTTGAATAATCCATTATATCAAAATAACTCTTATCTCATAACTTCAAGACTAAGGTTTATAAACGACCTTTGGTTTAACTCAACCAAGGTTAAGAATACTGTGTTTTTTATAATAGATAATAACTCCTATACAAAAGGAATGTGAATACTTTTAATTACCCTCACATGATGTCATTGACCATCACTTCTTATATACTCTTATATAATTCTATACAAAGTCACCTCTAGATAGACTTAGTCTATTCCATCATAATGGTTTACTACAATGTTATTCTCATTTACAGAATACGTTGTAAGGATGGTCCTATGGACCTTGTTTTCTCTATCATAACATTCCCAATGATATATCACTTGATTTGTATAAAAGGTGGCTTTCTAAAGCTTAATAAGAATCTAGGAATTTATTTCCCTTATTCCACCATAGTAGAATTACACATTAACATGGCCATATGGATAGAATAAAATAATTTTAGAAGAGAGAGATTGACCTTGAGTATTTATCCAATACGTGGTCGTATAAATCTCTTAGACCAAGACTACAAGAAAGTATATCTCTGTTGCGATAAGTCAAAGGTTCAAATGTAAATATAAACTTTTTCTAAGTTTAGTTTAGCTCCATAAGATGGTGGACTCATTTCTTTGATATCCATTAGAATCCCTCATCTAGATTTCTCTCATTTAGACATATTTGAGCTAAGTTGAAACTAAACATTCTAGTTTTATTGCCTAACTAGATACAAAGAGATCATTACACTCGTTGTGCCTTTAAAAGAATAGCAAACTAAATAAGACAATGCTTACTGTCAGGAACCCAATTGTTCTTCAGAATGACAAGAATACTATTATCCTAGGTTACTCAATACAATCCAAGTTAGCCTTACCTCAACCTATGTGCATTGTATAATACTATATCACGTGGTGAGGAAGTGGCTTAAAGACATAAACATACAAATCTCTCTTAGCAAACTCATAGATTGTTTCGCTATAGAAACTAAGACAAAACTGAGCATGGAGATAAAAATATTCGGTCTAACAATTTTAAAACATTATGCATAAGGTCGGCCTTGTGGGATAAAGAAATAGATCTCAATGTTAATGTCTGCATCGGCCTTTGCAGACTAAAATGATGCTCCCTGGTTTATATTAAGTTAACTTCACAACCTTTCAATGACTCCATAGCCTATTCGACACATCCGACCTTCCTTTTTTTTAACAAAAACAATGAACTTAAGGAAAAAGCTATACAGGCATAAGCATTTACCCTTAAGCAATCAATACAATGGTTGTAATAAACATGCAATTATTCATTGCCTATCAATGCATAGGATGTAGGAATAATACCTGGTTACGGCAGTCTAAACTGAGGAAGATTTGTATAGGAGAATTCTACTGAGGTCATCCAAGATAGACTACGTTCTTTCATTTCTCTCACTCCTTATCCTTCTGCCCACCATGCAGTCCCTTCCCCTATACTTAGCTACATGACTTAACACATAAGGAATGCCTATCGACTATCTAAGTCATGGTTTCTTAAGAGCCTCTAACTGACTCATCAATGAGTCGTCACACTAAGCGCTCCACTTATTGCAGTTAAAAACTCATTCAATACCAACGGTTTTTGGTCTCCAGTTCTAACTCAACTGCCAACTACAAAGATGGAATTAACACCATATGTCAATTATGTGAAAATGGTTGAGAAGAAATAGTGAATGTGGCTGGTTATCTGCCACTCCTCATCAATGAGGCCACCAACCTAATAACAAAAATAGAGCAATCGATTACTCATAAAGAGTAGTTCGATCCATTATGCTCTAATATTGAAGGTACTCCTTAATAGATGCCTATGGCTGCTCAAGCATAAACCATATTAAATTATCATGAGGTATTATCCTCATTTGACACAAGCATATTTTTATTTGATTTTATCAAATATAATTTACATATCATCATCTCTATTTGATTATTAAGATTTAATCAATAAAATGATAATATTAAAACAAAGAATTACGAAAAATGTGATTGGGTTGAGCTTGTCTCCCCATCACAATTCGTTGACAAAAATCATGGCTTCTTAACTTGATGAAAACGTCTTAACATTAAGAATCGACAACAAAACCTCAAGTGACTTAATAATAATAAGACAACCATTTTACGACAATGACGTCGTAACTTTTACGTTAAACGTAAATCGTCATAGTTCACACTCAAATGACGTCTTTAACAATACTAACGACTAAGACGACTTACAAAGATTGTAAAATATCGACTACATGTCAATTAAGTTCAGAAGTAAACTGACAAGACAAGACTTACCTCTTACGATACATTGGTTCACGATTTCGTTTAAACACTTATACTCATTTTGGCAAATAAACCACTCGTAACACGAGGTCTATATCTCTCTCCTCGAAAGATACTCTCTCTCTCTTTTCTTTGAGAGTCATCTAAAAACCTGTAATTCTTGTATCAAACTTGTAACCAAACAAATTAAGATCAATGCATCATTATTCAAATAATAATCAAATCTCATAATGCAATATTAAATTGATAACAACATAATCATTTTCATAACTTTGTAAATGACATTCAATATAATTCCATGTCTTTCCTTGTCATTAATCTATAACATCAAAATCGATTTACTTATGTCCCAGTAAAAGTGAAAAGTTTAGTAAGACAAAAATTGGGGATGTAACAATCAGATGACTATAAGCAACCACTCCCTTGGGATGCTTTATTGGAAATCAGCAAAGAGGGGAATCATGGCAAAGAGGGGAATCCTGGCAAAGAGGGCTTAATAGATTACATTCAGAAGTTAAGGAAGGAAGAGGAGATGAAGACAATGTCTTTATGCAAGCCTAAATTACTTTTTCCTTTGGCAAGGACCAAGATCCATTCTTAGTATCACTTTCCAGCCCACCGAACAAGAAGCCTCCTATTTTGAGGAAGAAAGAGTTCAACAAGAATGAACTTATAAGAAGAAATCTTTGTTTCCTATGCAAAGATTCTTGGGAGCCTAACCATCATTGCAAGAACAAGGCTGAACCAGTAACTTTCACCACATGTTCTTTCTTTCAAGATGATGTGGAAACCAAAAAAAGAGAAGATGAAGTCCTGATATCATAAATACCTAAGATTGAGCCTCTGTATGATGAAGACAAAGTCACAAATCATGATAGATGCATAAAGGAGTTTACTGATTTGGGGAAGACTACAACAGAAATTGGTGAAGTTGAGCCTTGCTTTGATGAAGAGTATGAGCCAAAGGTGTGGGACTTAGCAAGTCCTTCATTTGATGAAGATCCTGAAGATGCCACTACTTTTGAGAATGAGTTGAAGATGATCAATAGATTGTTAGCCGGTGACTTTGCAAGTGAGCCTAAGAGCATTGAAGCAAAGTGTATTGTTGAGGACATGGGAAACAATGAAATCACAAAAGATGAAAAGTTTGATTCTGCTAAAAATTTCAAAACAAAACTTAATGAAGAGCATTTCCACCATTCAAGTGATGGAAGTCTTGATTATGAGTGGGATATTTCCATGCAAAGAGAAGAGCAGTTAGACTCTTCAATGATCCTTGATGAAGAATGTGCTGATGAAGACTTTAAATTAGTCATTGGTGATGATTCAATGTTTGAATATGAGGCTGCCATATCATTTGATTTAAGTGATGAAGAAGAAGATTCATTTCCCCTGCAAATTGAAGAACCTAGTGATTTTGTAGAAGAGTTAGTTGATGATCATGTTGATGAGAAGTTTGTTGGAAGATTTGGATCAGCCTTAAAGGTTGGCTTAACATTGGATTTCTGTGATGCTACTTCTTGTAGTCAAGGTGGCTGTGAAGAGGACAACTTAAAAGCAACTGATTTCAAGGATCATGCCTCTAAGGATATGACAGAAAATTTATTGTGTGCATCTGAATGGGATTTTAAGAATCAGTTGTTAGTCACCGAAGATAAGGTTGTGCAAATTCTAACACATTTGGATAGCTCACATAAGTTTGTTGAAAATCACATTTGGAGAGCTCAAGTTGAAAGAAGACAAATGGGCATGGAAAAAGGATTTTCACTTGAAGATTGGTGTATAGTCAGGAAGGCATTAGGAACTTTGAAATCTGATTATTTGAACCTACTTATTGATAGGGATCATGCCCTTAAGTTTGCTGGTCGAATTTGTGATGCATTGAAGGAAAGAAAGGCTGAAATTGATAAGCTTACATCTAAGCTTCAATCAATTATAAATTCTTTAGAGAGTACATAAATGGCTCTCTTAGAGGTAGAAAATCAGCTTGTTAATGTCCATCAATTGAGGAAGCAAGATGGAGTTGCTAGAACAGATGAAATCAAGTTGATAACTGAAGAGCCTGAATTGTTCCAACAGGATTTTAACTTAGGACAATCTCCTAAGTATGATGATGCAGAGTTGGAGCAATATGACGACTTATCTGAACATGGAGATGGGAACAACTTCCAATCATTTGATCATTTCCCTTTTATGATGGAAGTTGAGTTAACTCAAGACAATCCACTCCTCATGTTGAATAATGAGAACCAGTTTGATGTTAGTAACATAGAGGAGGATAGTAACAAGATACAGGATCCTGGTGAAGAGCACTCATGGAATGTTACTGTGCACAAAAATTTCTTCAACTGGATGTTTTCATCAGTTGTTAAAGATGGGCATAAGGTTCAGGTATGCAATGGATTAGGTTCAATGATGGCTTACTTTCACAATGGAGTTTATTTGTAGGGTTCTATGGAGAATAGTGGTGTTAGTAAGATTGTTTTATGGATGATTTTGGAGTCAAATTTACGTCATGAAGCTACTATCCTTATTCATATCAGCCATCATAAGTTGTCAATTGCATACATTTTTTATGGATTGGAGAGAAATTTTGGTCATGACTTTGACATATTTTGATTGTAGATGGCCTAAATTTCTTATTGTTCTCAAAAGATTTTAATTTTGTTGTTGCTATCCCATTTTTAGATCCCTGAAATCTAATTTTCATGAGATTATTTCAGACTTATGTAGCCATGAGATTTATCTTTTTGTTTCTTTTTGCTCTTTGTGGGAAGATGACAGAAGTAATCATCTAAAAGGAACAAGTGTTATAGTTATTAATGCTCTTTTGGAGAGTGAGAACCAACTGACTTATGGTTGTTCAGAGTTGTTTTCAGCTTGTGTTCAAGCTGATTTATGTTCTTCCTTGGAGGAGCATTTCAAATTTTGGTTCCCAGCAGTAGTAGTTTCATGTTGGATAATCGTATTGATGATTGCTAACTCTTTCATTTTTGGAGTTAATGATGTTTGGGATCCAAATAGTTGTGTGATTGGAAGATTGTTTTAGAAGATTATACGGAGTGTCAGTTGTGCAGTTCATAGATATATTAGAGTGGTGCAGCAGAAGCGATGTGAAGCATTCTTGAGATTGATTTGGGATCCAAGTATATTATTGATAATCATGCATGTATCTCAGTTGGATAGCATGTATTGCTTGAGGACAAGAAATCTTGAGCAGGGAGGACTGTAATGTCCCTTTTTTGGCGCATAGAATTTTGTGCGCATTTTGCTTGTTCCTAGTCTCTCAGAGGCTATCCAACATGTTTGGGAGAACTCCAATGTTCTTGGAGTGGTCGTGGTTCAATCTACAAATAGGGATGGACTAATATTGCCTTGGCATTGAGTTCAATGGATGTTCAGGTTCATTGTGATTGGATTAGGGTGTCTAGACGCTTATTTTGAGAATGATTTGCAAAGTTTGATTGAGTTTTTGGGATTGCTATGATCATATCTGTACTCATGGCCGTACGGCTCTGTTAGGGAAGTTTACTAAAGTTTGAAACAGTCCATCACTGTATTAATCTATGTCTTCTGTAGTGTGTTTAGATGGATCAGTAGTGCAGTTTTGTTGTAGTTGGGAAGAAAGATCATGTTGTGTGGATTTTGTGTGGTTTAAGGTGGAAGGTTATGTTATCCCGGCAGCCATACTATTCATGACAGTCTGATTTCTTATTAGTTCAGTTTTGGTAGGTAAGCAACTTCGCTTTGGCAATGGATTCATGTATGTTTTGCAGGGTATTATTGCATTAGTTTGATGCATGAAACATTGGTCTGGGGTCTGATATGATGAACTACAGTGTTGTTATAATGACTGCAGTCCTATGAATAGCTACAGTAGTGCCATGAAGCCTCTAATCTAAGGTCTCTCTTCCATATTCCTCTTGGTATATCTATGGTGGATCCTAGGATTCTTATGTTCACTACATTCATGTCTCCATATGGCTTTGCATTCTAACTCAGTTGCAGCTGTGAATCATGGTGCAAATATGAGAATTTGGTTTAGTTTGTAAGTTATAAATAGCATTGTAAACTTTATATTTGCAAACACATATAATATCCCCTGGATGGTTTACCGCCAGTGTGGGCAAAAGAATCCTTTATCTTTCTTGTTCATTTTACCCACTGAATAAGTGGAGAATTCCCACTGAACAAGTGGATGGCATTGTAATATTTTCTTTCTTATTCTCTACCCACTAGAAAGTGGTGAATTCCCACAGCTTGTGGATGCCCGCCACAACGGATGAATTGTACCTTCTTATTGCATTATACTTATTGTAAGCCAAATCACTGTATGCTCTCACCTTGCCCATCCTAGGATTTGGGTGATCAGAAAGTGTGTGGCCATTAGTTGGTTATGCATTTGTGTTGACATTGTGATCATCCTTGTTACATTTTTGAAAAAAATTGGGGTAGCATCTTACACACCATGCTTATGTTGTGCTACTTTGGTATTCATGTGTGCTTCATCTAAAGATCTTCTAATAGTTTTCGAGGCTTTTTCATTAGGAGAAATACTCCCCACACAACTAATCTTTAAATTATGATAGTGGTGCAGTCATGACTAGGGGGTTTTATCAACTACCCAGTCATGCAGCTAATACAACGCAATAGAAGCATAAATTTAACATGGAAATCTGAAACAAATTCATTAACTTGAAAACATCGGCATTTAAAAATTTGTTGGCCCTTCACAATCTTAGCATTACACTGCAATATTCAATCGACTATGTGCTTACAACACCAAAACGCCTTCCAACAGATGTAGAGATCACCCCCAATCTCTTACCCCCTTCTGTTCCGTGAGGAAAATCGAATCCCAATCCGGCCAGAAAAGGACATTTATACTCTCTAGGAAAAAGAGGAAGTTTAACCGTTCTCCATCAGTTAAGGAACTGAATAGGTGTTGTATTTCCAACAGCCACAACCGGAAATGAACCGTCCAGTAGTTGAACAGTTACAAAACGGAATTGTCACTGCAAAACATTCTCATTAATATATGACAGTCACCACCATGTGTATTTGACAATCGATACACCTCTGCCTTATAACAGTTTGTCGGCAAAAATGCCTTTCCACAACCACTACGTTTATTATTGGCATTCCTTTACGTTTCAAAACTCCAACATGAAACAATTATCGACAAAAGGGTTATATTCCAAACCATCGGCAAAAATAAACTTTTTGAAACTTGGACTTTGTTAGTGATTTGATCAGTTTTTGAACTTGCCTTTGCCCACTTTATCAGCAGAAATTGATTTTGTTGAACCTTGGCCTTGGTCTTCTATTGGTGAATTCTCCATATTCCGAAGTGATGAGAACTTTACAAAATTCCCCTTATCGGCAAATCTTCGGTCCCACAAACCTTGGACTTTAAGTGTTTTAACTTTAACTTTATCGCTCCACTTCTTAAGCCTTTATCGACGAAGTTTGTCCTTCCTGAACCCTATTGACATATCGGCAAATTTTAGAAGTTGCGAATTAGTTTGCAAAAGAGAAAGTTTATTGATACCAAGTGTTTAGCCATCAACTCTTTCTATCGACAAAACTAGGCTTTCATGGACTCTCTATCTTCTTCTCAAAAGCCCCATTCATGTGCTTGTTGGCAAACCGGCAACTTTTCGAACCCATGAACTAACCAAAGACTTACGAAATTTTTTTCTGTTGGCAATATTTCAATCCCACGAACTAAAGAAGTCTTGGCTCCAATCTTCAAAGCTCTTATCGGCGAAGTGATGCGTCGAAGAACCTATGGGTTCACGAACTAGTCATTTTGCCGACTAAGTTCGAAATCCTACAACTTCGCCGACAACGAAGGAACTTCATCCAAATTCCAAACGGCTAACAAAAGGACTTAGAAAAAATTCAAATTGTTCCTTGAAGACTTTAGTCGGGGAAAGTGCCCATCGAGGAACCAGGAAATCGGCAAATTGCAGAACCGGCAAACTGAAAAGTTCGCGAACTGGAGATTTTTCTGGCTGGCCATAACTTCGTCAATTTTCATCCAAATTTCACCAAATTGGATTTGGGGATACCCATTAGGATTTTCTACATGATGATGCTCTTACTTGGCCAAAATAAATATGCATTTGCTCAAGAAACAAAACTGCAAAGAAAACAAAGTCAAAAACCAACTTAGAAAATAAAATATATTTTAGGTGACATAGGATTGTCGGTGAACCCGGATGCTCCTGCATCAAATAGTGTTCATCTCCTTGTGGCGATCCTTAGAATGCAAAACCCATCACTATGTCATTTTGTTCCAATGTAGAAAACGTACCATCATATGAAAATTGCTCCTCAAGTCCCAAGAGTTTACACTCTTGATGTTCTCTCCAATTGCTATCAATATACTGAATCTTTGTGGTATGAGGAACGCTGAAATCATTATGCAATATTTCATTCTCCATGATTTCTTCTTCATATCTCCAAGGGTAGCTTGGCTCCAAATTATAGTCCTTTTGGAGCTCATCAATTCCTTCAATTATATGCTTGACCTCCATAGTCCTTGTGTTAGATTTTTGTTCTTTGAGTGTGGCTGCAATTGATGACTGATTTTTTGCTTTGTAGAGTGAAAAGTGAGCCAAACTTAGCCCTAGGTTGAGTTCATCAACCTCTTTCTCCTTTTCTTCTGCAAACTTAATAGCACGATCCCTGTCTATGAGCAATTGCAGGTAATCTAATTTCATTATTTCTAATGCATCTTTGATCGTTTGCATATTTGCAAGAGTGGCTTATTCTCCAATGTCTTTTTGCCTCTCCTCAATTTGGGCTTTCCAAATGAGGTCTTCAATGAATTTGTGTGTGCTATCAATTGTTGTTAACACTTGCACCACTTTCTTTTCCATGACCAAAAACTGATTCTTCAATTCTTGGAATTCTAAAAGCCTTTGGTCTATATCTGCAAAGTGATTTGACTCACTACACAACAAAATTTCTGAACTGTCTTCATTTGTAGGAACAATATCACCTTCAAAATTAGCTACCTCTCTAATTGGTGCCTTGCAAATGCTATACCACAAGAGAGGGCGAAGGACCAGGGAGAGAATTATCATTGTGAAGAGTGCACAACTATATATCGTGGGGTGAAGCACGATATATAATTGCAAGTGGTTGTTCCCAAAGAAAAGATATTTGACCTGGAGATGGCGATTCTATACGTAACATGCCCACTATCCCCCAACCACCCATCCAACTTTAATCCCTTCTTTTCTATAGTGACAGGCCCTTCTCTCCCTACCCTAGGGTTGCTTCGATATAATACTCGGGTAAGGAGATAAGGATGGAAATAAGAAAGAACGCATACAACCTATCACAGCAAATTTACATAACACTTGATAAAAATGTTAAGTCACAGAAGTGCAAATCTTATCAATTTGAATGACTTGTGTTTCTTGGTAGGAAAATTCAATTCAAATGTTATTTACAAGTACAAAGAATTTATCCCTGTTATTTACAAGTATATATAAAAAAATGTTATGACAGTGCAACATCACTGCACCATGATAAAGATACTCATCTTGCACATGATGTGACATTTTTTTACAGGCAATAATGTGCTCTGCAATCCTGCTTGGAGCTGTCATAAGCAACCTAATGTTTCAAAATTACTCGTATTCTCAAGCTCATGCAGATAAATCATTTCTGAAAAACTTGAATTGAATCATATTCAGATTCCATTGAGCTATGTCAAAGAGGCATTCACCATAAATACTGCAGAACCTTGACACACATTATTTGCAGATACTTGTTAAATCTTCAGATATTTTACTCTCCTTAGCTACTTTGGAGGGCCTCTTTGATGACATGGAAGAATCTGCAGTGACCAAATGCCGCCATACCTGCCTTCTTTGCTCCCTTTGCAACTTTCTTAGATGCTTTATCTGTTGCTGAAGAATGTAATTGATTGCTTTCAAATAATTACCTGAATCATGATCTCTAGATATGGATCCCTCAGAACCATAAGCACACCTATCACTAAGAATTTCAAGTGGGTGTGGAGTGTTCAAAAAGGCATTTTGAGCAGCCTGAACTTGAAGTGTGCCTGAAAGCTCATTCTCATGTTCATTACTACCCTGCTCCACATGACAGAGTATGTTAAAACTGCAACCAGAAGGAAGTAAGGGATGAGGAGGAGAGATTTTCTCATCTGGCTGCAAGATCAACAGCTGACCCATGGATCCATACAAAAATTTCTGCATTCAAAGATACAATTCATGCACAAATTAAACAACTAAATGAAACATGTGCCAGGACAATTTCACTAAACACAAAGTGTGAGATCAAATCCTAAGTGAACTTTCCAGCAGAAAAATACAAATTTACCTGGAAATTAAGACAAGGGTGATCTCGGAAACTAATATTTAACCTTCTCAAAACTTCTGTGACATGATCTGGATAATTACATGCAAAGGAACGGGGCACAATATCTCTGTGCATCATAACGGCCTGTACATGGTTGTTGGGCAAACCTAATTTCTGGAGCAGGTAGTCTCCTCCACACATAACACAAGGTGAACCAAATGTTATAACTGGTAGAAGTGATGTTTTCAAGGTCACCCCTCTTATGAGCAGCATCAAATTTAGAAGCAACGAAAGACTTCCTCCTAAGGAGTGACCTGTGAATCGAAATTGCGCTTCCTCTCCATGTCTTCTCAGATGAGAGAGAATCTTAGGCAAGAGTTGTTCATACATTCCCTTGGCAGCCTCATAAATTCCTCTGTGTACAAGAACTTCAAAGCCCTGTAAAAGAGTACATTCCAAGACTATGAGTTGCAAATCAGGTGATGCCATCGTTTAGAGCCATTCATGTAATTTTGTAATCAATAATAACACTTTGTAACTCAGAATGCTCATGCATAATCAGATTAAAAGAATCTCCACATTAAGCTTTCAGAATGCATGCCTTACCATCTGGATAGTCTTTCACATACCTCAAATTGTGTGGGTTCAAAAAACAAATTTGCTTGCCAGGAAGCTAATGAATCAGATCCCTGTAAATGCAAAGTACAATACAGCTAGTTAAGATACAGTCTTTTAGAATCTACAAACCTGAAAATACCATGTACTGCACACCACAATGCTCGACAGATTACAATTCATTCTTGATAAAGGAACTCTTAGATACACCTTGTAAGCAGAGAAAGCTAGGTTGACAACATAATCAGAATGAAAATCTTGTGTGCAAAGATCGCTATTGCATATGGAATTAAAGAGAGAAACTGTTCAAATTAGAAAGCAACCATAACTATGAACTTCTACAAATTAGTATTAGAAGGCATTTTTATCTTGTACTTGCCTGAATAACGAAGTAGCGGGTATGGCTTCTGTCATCATCACATATAAACCACTCACAAGGAGGAGGAGAATGTAATGAATGCAAATCTTTCACAGCTGCTTGTTTTGTGTCCTCTTCACCAGCTACCAGAGTGGTGACCGATGAGGTAGCTACAATTGCAGCCATCTCTGACTTGGACATGCTGGAGAGCTTACTGGGCTCAACTTGTTGTGAATTGGTAAATGTCTGCTGAGTATCTCTATAAGGTGTTGTTTGTTCCACCGCAGTATCTTCTGCATCCTTCTCAGTTTCATTATTCATTTGATTATTATTCGTGTCTGCTGTTGCGTCCTGTTTTGTTCCAGAGTTCAAATTTTCATCATTATCTCCTTGATTTCTTCTCTCAGTTTTAAAGGGTAGGATGCATTTTGTTTGTGAATGTATGTAAGAGGTTGCAGATGCAGCTATTTCATAAGCCACACTAGGGCTTACAGAGAGCCTAGAGTTAGTTCCATCGTTGCCCCTAGAGTTGCCTTCTCCTCCTGTCTCAGAAGAGATTGACAGTGATTGCAAGTCATCGTTTGCAGTTGACAGTGAACTCAAAACTTTAGCAGTTGGTTCAGCTCTCTTGTCCAACGATGAAGTAACAAAACGGAGACGATAGAACTTCCAGAGTTCTGCTGGCTGTGTGGACACAAATTAAATTTTAGGTCTTATACTAATAACTACCATGGACATTAAGAAATAAAAACTATCCATGAACATGACAAGAAATAATGCTGCTGCAAATTTCTTGTTAACATATGCCATAATCACAGAGTCGTGAATACTAATAATAATAAACCGTCTGCAATTTCATTATTATAAACAATATCTATAATTATCAGTAAGGATCTATTCAAAGCATAAAAACTTGATAAGCATGGAGATAGACAATTTGAAGCATATGTACCTTAATCTGAGGAATTGAATATGCCCGGTCACAAAGAAATGACATTTGGGCATAAAACTTTGTCTCTGGCAAAGATACTGGATGCAGTAACCTAGAGAAGGAATTCCTGTCGTGAGTTACTTCCTTGATAGATACTTGTTTCCTCAGGGAGCACAAAAAATCATCATCACCATTGCAACCGTCATGGGGATGATTGGGCTCATTGTTGCTCGCATGCATTTCTGAGGAGCAATCAGCCTGTTGGGATAAGCAGGGCTCTGTCTTTGAGGTCGAGGCTGCATTGTTAGAACAATTTGGATCACATTTATTCTGTTCGTTCCAAAAAGACCCAAATTCTATTATCCTCCCAATCCAATTGAAGTGACTTGCTCGATCATATTCATCAGGGTTTTCCAATTTCTTTTCGTGTAATGAGATACAGTTGCCTCGACTACCTAGGGCTTCCGGGTTTAAATGGGGCGCATTTAGTTTTATACGACTTTTCTCAGTAAGGTTTTTCTGTGAATCTTCAGAACTAAGAAGTCCATTATTCCCCGCGCTATCTTCCTCTTCCTCTGCATTGGATTCGTGAATTTGTTGGGAAGTTTTCACAGCTCCATATGCCGAGCAATTGAACCCATCACGACTTTCACCTGTATTTAACTCAGGTTTTGCCCTTCCTTCCACATTCCCCTCACTCGTTTTGTTAATCCAAAAATGTTTCAGGGGAACAAGAAAAAGTAACGGAGGCGAGAACAAAGGAGAAATGGGAGAACATGATTTTTTGATTTTGCAAGACTTGAATTTAGCCTCACATTTTAATCTCAATTCAAAATGTACACTCTTAGCAGTAGAATAATCTCTTGATTTTGTGCCTCTACAAGCTTCTCTACCAATACCTGTCACGGTTTTCCAAGCCAGAGCATCCATTGAAGATGCTTTTTTACTGTTTACCCTAACTAGTCAAGAGTTTATATCAAAATTCCAACCTTGCGAAGATTGAGAAACGATTAGTTAATCACAAAATTTCTTCAGTTTTAACTCAAAAATTCAATCCTGCGCATGCTTTTTTCGTCCCAAAGAAATCTGTGAGAAGAGAGCAATTTGAAGTTGAATCTGGTGGTATGTAAATATATTGTGCAATCGTAAAAAGCTAAAATATGTGCTGAGAATAAGATGAGAAGTGCCACTTCGAAGTTTGCATGGATTGATATTACAGTTGTCGTGTTTTAACATTGGATTGGAATAATGACATGGAAGCAGTTGAATGAAAAGAGCAGCAGTTTCGCTTTTTGTTTGTTGTGGAGATACGTACGACATCTTTCTTCATCGCCACCGTCTCATTCTTTTGGTTTTGGCACTTTCGTGTGTAAAATTGTCAACCCTACTTTTTTATAGATGTTTGATGATTTGGCACTTTCGTGTCTAAAATTGATAGAGCTAAGTTCATCATAGAAGTAAGTTCATCATAGAAGGGATGTGTGTTTAAGGTAAAAGAGCCAATAGGTGAGATAGTTCTAATGGCTTTAAAAGTTTAGTACTAGTAGTTGTTATTTTAAGGTTGTTGTGTTACTATAAGTACCAGGGTTTAAATTTGACAGTCGACCTTGTTTATCAATCAATTTCTTTATGACAGTTATCTATTCAATGGTGCCTTTAAAAAATTATGACATATTTTAGTATAAATAAATTATATAAAAACCAAATATATATATATATCATCATAATCATATATAAATTTTGACAGTTTGTCCACAATCTCTCCTTTCATATGATACGGTCTTTTTATTGTATTTTGCAACAAAAATGCCTAAATACAACTATACAACTATCAAATTTAAGCTCTACTAAGTACTAATAATTGAATGAAATGTGCCCTTTAGATTTAAAAACCAACCAATCAAGTGATGCCACATCAGTCCACCAACAAAACATGACTTAATGCACACCTATTGGTCCACCCTTTTTTTGGGGAACTATTTGACACCTCAACAAAAAGCATGTTGATGTGGCATCATATTTGATGATGTGGCCCTGAAACCTTAGTTATAGGCACGGACCTTGCCAAGTAAGCTACTATAAAATTTTTGGAGTGATTAAAAATTGCCACGTATGATTTTGAGAGGCTTGAAGTTAGGGTGCTCAACTACTGGCTCCCTAGTATATTTACATTTCAAAAAATATATATTTAATTAGTGTATTTCATTTAAAATGTGTGTTTTCTATAGTTTTTGTGATTTTCTCTATATTTTTTTTTGTTCAGAGGTTTCCAATTTTTTTTTATTTTTATTTTTTTACTTTTTCCTTTAATTTTGTTAATTTTTCTTTTTGCATTTTCCATAGTTTTTGTGATTTTCTCCACCTTTTTTTCCTTCAACCATTTCTAATTTCTTTTTTTTTGTTTTTACTTTTTATTTTTTCCATTTCTTTTTCTAGTTCCATTGTTTTTGTGATTTTCTCCACTTTTTTCCTTCAAACGTTTTCAATTTCTTTTTTGGTTTTTATTTTTTATTTTTTCCAATTTCTTTTATAGTTTTTTTTTTTTTTTTTTTGCTATATATTTACACAAAAATGAGTGCTCTCATTGTTAAAAAAAATACTTTATTTTGGATTGTGAAGTTTATAAAAATATTTATGTCAACAATAACTTCTTAACTTCTTTAAAGGATATGTTCAAAGAGGAGAAGGTTGAGAAAATAATAGATCTTATCATCAAGATAAACAATAGAAGATTAGACATTTATGTCAGTAGTAACTTCTTTAAAGGATATGTTCAATGAGGAGAAGGTTGAGAAAACAATAGATGTCATCATCAAGATAAACAGAAGATTAGTACTATAGAAAGTTGAATTGGTTGGGACAATTGATCCCATAAGTTGTATTTGGCATCATGGGCATTAAAAACATTATATTCTATTCCACTAGGTAACATTGAAGATTGTCATCATGTGAAACTTTTGATACAAGAGCATCCTAGGTTCTTAGTTATTTGCATCACCCAAATAAATAATAAATGCTAGAAAGAACTTGACTTTGTCTTCAATTCGTTATCGTGCAATTATTTCTAACTTCCATGCTTTCAAGGGATATTCTCATCCTTTTTAGGGATCTACTGAAGCACATTAATCTTTCTCATGCATCTAACCTACAAACCGAAAGATGTGAAAGACATTTTTTTGGGGATAGATTAGGTGCTTGGTGGGCATTTTCATTGATAATTGGGATAATGCTCATTTATAACAAAGGCTTCTTTAGCAAATTAGGGTAGTATGAACTAGTTCTCTTGAAGATTCATCAAGTTTATCATGGTAGTTTGGTGGCATTCTCAAAAAAAGATTATAGGTGGATTAGTCACATTGTGTATATGTGTTGCTTGCACGAGTTATTCACATTGTGTATATGTGATATAGGTGTGAACTATTCACCTTGTGTATGAGTGATGTATGCATGAGCTAGTCACTTTGTGTGTATGTGACACACACATGAATTATTCTCCCTGTGTATATGTGTTGTATGCATGACATAGTCACTCTAGGTGTGCATGACACATGCATGAGTTATTCACTCTATGTATATGTGATATGCAGGAGCTAGTCACATTGTGTATATGTGACACATAGATGAGTTATTCACTTTGTGTGCATGGGTTGTACCCATGAGTTAGTCACACTTGTATGTGTGACTCATGTGAGAGATAGTCACATTACGCACAACAAATGTATGCTTGAGCCAGTCACTGTGTGAACAAGTATTGTTTATATGAGTTGGTCACTATGTGGTTTTGTGTGTATCCATACATTGATGTTGGTATTGAACTAACATTTGACTAGATTGCATTTGCTATCATATTATTGGATATGAATTGATTTGGAATCATAAGATTCACTTAAAAACAATGATCTAAAGGTGAAATTAAAGATCTCATATCAAAATGAGAGGATGAAGCCTCTATTATTGTTGAATGAACTACAGAGCCTCTGATTCCCATGAAGGGATACGTAGGCAGGGCTATTACGAATTGACCCTTGAGGTTTAGGTCTAGGTCTAGGGGAAGACCCTGACCTTGGGAGCTTACCATACTTTAGTACGATTATATGAGTTGTGGCATAGGGTTGATGCCGTGACTATGGTTGGTAAGTCTTTGAATTTGGCACTTCTAAATTAGATAGAAGATGCTTGGACAATTAAGTTAGTACTTGGTGTGTAAAAAAAAAATAGTAGTAACCAAGGTGGTTATTACACTACCTCTCTAATTGGTACCTTGCAAACACTATACCACAAGAGAGGGCGAAGGACTAGGGGGAGAATTATCATTGCGAAGTGCACAACTATATATCGTGTGTCACGGGGCAACAGTATGGCCCCTGTGCAGCACCAGCAATGCAGGCCCAAAACTCATCTAGGAGAACTGAGTCAAGACTGTAACCTGGACTACACCTCTACCAAGTTCAACAATGCAGCATACAAGCATACAACGGAACACTTATGCAAACAATGTTAACTATACGAGATAATATCAACACAGAATATATGGGACAAGATCCTTAGCCTTTATTCATAAGCAAATGTAAAACATTACAAAAGACTTACAACAGTCCAACATAAAGAATGCCCACACTACCCTGGGCTCAGTCTCCGCTGAAACTCACCCAAGCAGAATTACAATGCCCAACAATCCCCTTTGGAGAACTCGTTGAACACCTAGCACCGAGGAAAACTCCAACTCCAAGCTCAGCTTGGAAATCTGAGTTACAATTCCCTGGCAACACTTAGAAATGCATCGCACAAAAAACTAACTCTCAAACTCTCGCACATAATTCCAACTCGAATCCAATGCAACTCTCGAATGCAGCTCTCAATGAATCTTGAACTCTGAATGATACATCCTCATGAAGCGGCCAAGTCTTATAGAATATCTAACCGACTTAGGGAGCCCATGTGCGCCCCGCGCCAAGTCCGCATCCTTTGACACATGCAGCAAGATCGGCATCTAGAACTGAAGCAACTTGAACAACAACTCGCCATACCGTTATGAAGCTCGAACTCGGAAATCCGAGTCGACACATAGGCATGTTGGCCCCCGATGTGACCGGATCCCACGAATCGCTCTCCAAGGTTCCTGCTCGGAAAACCAAGCTCCGCGTAGCTAGGCATAATGTTACCAACTCGGAAAACCGAGTCTGACCTTGTCACGACTTGGCAGACCGAGCCCGACATTGTCTCTTCAACTTCCATAAACCACATTTTGCAGCACAACATCAAGGCATTGCAAATCGGCTAAGGCATTGCCTTAGCTTCATTGTGCACTTGCCAAACGGACTAGGATGATTTCACATTTGGACCAACATTCGGCCTAGACTCCAAAAATGGACACGAACTCGGATGAGACAGAGTGTCCACCTTGTTCTGTTCTAGAACAGGTACCGGCTTACTAGCTGACCCAGGCTTCAAGCTCAACACCCCCTTAGATCGTGGGGTGAAGCATGATATATAGTTGCAGGTGGTTGTTTCCAAAAGAAAAGATATTTGATCTGGAGATGATGATTCTATACGTAACATGCCAACTATCCCCCAACCACCCATCCAACTTTAATCTGGTAGGGAGGGAACTATAGGGTGCCCCCACCGCCCCCCTCCTTTTATATTGTTCATTGGGAGGGCGCCCCTCTTTTCTATTATTGCCAGGGTGGGTGCGGGGGCTTTATAGCTATAGTGCGAGGCCCTTCTCTCCCTATCGTGGGGTTGCTTCGATATAATACTCGGGTAAGGAGATAGGGATAGAGATAAGAAAGAACACATACAACCTATCACAGCAAATTTACATAACACTTAATAAAAATGTCAAGTCACAGAAGTGCCAATCTCCTCAATTTGAATGACTTGTGTTTCTTGGTAGGAAAATTCAATTCAAATGTTTCAAAATTACTCGTATTCTCAAGCTCATGCAGATAAATCATACAATTTTTTTGAAAAACTTGAATTGAATCATATTCAGATTCCATTGAGCTGTGTCAAAGAGGCATTCACCATAAATACTGCAGAACCTTGACATACATTATTTGCAGATACTTGTTAAATCTTCAGACATTTTACTCTCCTTAGCTACTTTGTAGGGCCTCTTTAATGACATGGAAGAATCTGCAGTGACCAAATGCAGCCATACCTGCCTTCTTTGCTCCCTTTGCAACTTTCTTAGATGCTTTATCTGTTGCCGAAGAATGTAATTGATTGCTTTCAAATAATTACCTGAATCGTGATCTCTAGATATTGATCCCTCAGAACCATAAGCACACCTATCACTAAGAATCTCAAGTGGGTGTGGAGTGTTCAAAAAGGCATTTTGAGCAGCCTGCACTTGAAGTGTGCCTGAAAGCTCATTCTCATGTTCATTACTACCCTGCTCCACATGACAGAGTATGTTAAAACCGCAACCAGAAGGAAGTAAGGGATGAGGAGGAGAGATTTTCTCATCTGGCTGCAAGATCAACAGCTGACCCATGGATCCATACAAAAATTTCTGCATTCAAAGATACAATTCATGCACAAATTAAACAACTAAATGAAACATGTGCCAGGACAATTTCACTAAACACAAAGTGTGAGATCAAATCCTAAGTGAACTTTCCAGCAGAAAAATACAAATTTACCTGGAAATTAAGACAAGGGTGATCTCGGAAACTAATATTTAACCTCCTCAAAACTTCTGTGACATGATCTGGATAATTGCATGCAAAGGAACGGGGCACAATATCTCTGTGCATCATAACGGCCTGTACATGGTTGTTGGGTAAACCTAATTTCTGGAGCAGGTAGTCTCCTCCACACATAATGCAAGGTGAACCAAATGTTATAACTGGTAGAAGTGATGTTTTCAAGGCCACCCCTCTTATGAGCAGCATCAAATTTAGAAGCAACGAAAGACTTCCTCCTAAGGAGTGACCTGTGAATCGAAATTGCGCTTCCTCTCCATGTCTTCTCAGATGAGAGAGAATCTTAGGCAAGAGTTGTTCATACATTCCCTTGGCAGCCTCATAAATTCCTCTGTGTACAAGAACTTCAAAGCCCTGTAAAAGAGTACATTCCAAGACTATGAGTTGCAAATCAGGTGATGCCATCGTTTAGAGCCATTCATGTAATTTTGTAATCAATAATAACACTTTGTAACTCAGGATGCTCATGCATAATCAGATTAAAAGAATCTCCACATTAAGCTTTCAGAATGCATGCCTTACCATCTGGATAGTCTTTCACGTACCTCAAATTGTGTGGGTTCAAAAAACAAATTTGCTTGCCATGAGGCTAATGAATCAGATCCCTGTAAATGCAAAGTACAATACAGCTAGTTAAGATACAGTCTTTTAGAATGTACAAACCTGAAAATACCATGTACTGCATACCACAATACTCAACAGATTACAAAAGTCATTCTTGGTAATGGAACTCTTAGATACACCTTGTTAGCGGGGAAAGCTAGGTTGACAACACAATCAGAATGGAAATCTTGTGTGCAAAGATCGCTATTGCATATGGAATTAAAGAGAGAAAATGTTCAAATTAGAAAGCAGCCATAACTATAAACTTCTACAAATTAGTATTAGAAGGCATTTTCATCTTGTACTTGCCTGAATAACAAAGTAGCGGGTATGGCTTCTGTCATCATCACATATAAACCACTCACAAGGAGGAGGAGAATGTAATGACTGCAAATCTTTCGCAGCTGCTTGTTTTGTGTCCTCTTCACCAGCTACCAGAGTGGTGACTGATGAGGTAGCTACAATTGCAGCCATCTCTGACTTGGACATGCTGGAGAGCTTACTGGGTTCAGCTTGTTGTGAATTGGTAAATGTCTGCTGAGCATCTCTATAAGGTGCTGTTTGTTCCACCACAGTATCTTCTGCATCCTTCTCAGTTTCGTTATTCATCTGATTATTATTCGTGTCTGCTGTTGCATCCTGTTTTGTTCCAGAGTTCAAATTTTCATCATTATCTCCTTGATTTCTTCTCTCAGACTTAAAGGGTAGGATGCATTTTGTTTGTGAATGTATGTAAGAGGTTGCAGATGCAGCTATTTCATAAGCCACACTAGGGCTTACAGAGAGCCTAGAGTTAGTTCCATCGTTGCCCCTAGAGTTGCCTTCTCCTCCCGTTTCAGAAGAGATTGACATTGATTGCAAGTCAGAGTTTCCAGTTGACACCGAGCTCACAACTTTAGCAGTAGTTTCAGCTGTCTTGTCCAAGGACGAAGTAACAAAACGGAGATGATATAACTTCCAGAGTTCTGATGGCTGTGTGGACACAAATGAAAATTTAGGTCTTATACTACAAACCTCCAGGGACATTAAGAAATAAAAACTATCCATGAACATGACAAGAAATAATGCTGCTGCAAATTTCTTGTTAACATATGCCATAATCACAGAGTCCTTAATACTAATAATAATAAACCGTCTGCAATTTCATTATTATAAACATTATGTATAATTATCAGTAAGGATCTATTCAAAGCATAAAAACTTGATAAGCATGGAGATAGACAATTTGAAGCATATGTACCTTAATCTGAGGAATTGAATACGCCCGGTCACAAAGAAATGACATTTGGGCATAAAACTTTGTCTCTGGCAAAGATACTGGATGCAGTAACTGTGAAAAATCTATTGCAGCTACTGATTATTAATTTCCTATCTTATAAGATTATTTGGCTGCCGAAAAATTAAATAATTTACAGCAAATATTAAATAATAACACAGCTGCAACTTCACGGAAAAATCACGGAGATAGAAAAATAAAATGAACACAATGTTTTGGACAAATTGTCCCTGGAAAAACCCCGAAGGGAAAACCAGTCAGCAGATATGAATTTTATTCAACTACAGGAAATCAAGAGATACAAAATTGCTTGCCTCTTACTGGCAGAGCTCTGAAAATTTCTTTCCTGTAAATTCCCTTCCCTCAATTGTTCCTGCTGAAATTGCTCCGGCAATATTTTCCTTATCCGGCAATTCCACTGCTCTCCAACGCTATCACTGCGCCCTTTGCTTTCACTGCAAATCAATTTGCTATCACCGCAAATTTATTTATTTGCTATCGCTGCAAATACTTCTCGGATCTGTGTTTTCCAAATGCCTATTGATCCTCTTTTATAATCCCCTCATTGGAAACCAATGGCCATGATTTAATTTTAATCAATGGCTAGGATTAATTAGACTCTAAACCCTAATATCTAGAAGTCTCTCGAGAAATCAATTATCTAGGTATGGAGATAATTATTCCAGCTGTGTTTCCAGCCTCGTAATCTCCACCCGAGACTAGAACACCTGTCCAAGCTACACAAAAATTAACACTCCCTCTTAGCGAGGAAGGTGTTCTGCATAACACCCAACTTACCTCTGAAGAAGATGAATTTTGCCTTCCCCAATGCCTTTGTCAAAATGTCTGCTACCTGCTGATCTGTAGGTATATACTGTAGCTGAACAACCCTCCACTGTACACAATCCCTGATGAAATGATATCTGATGTCTATATGTTTAGACCTATCATGAAACACTAGATTCTCAGATAATCTGATGCAACTCTGATTATCACAGTGTATCACTGTAGTCTCAACCCTCTGACCAAACAAGGCTACTAGCAACTTCCGAAGCCATATAGCCTCACACATTGCCATGCTAGCTGCTATGTATTCTGCTTCTGCAGAACTCAGAGCCACGGACTTTTGCTTCCTGCTGTACCAAGAGACAACTCCTGATCCCAAATTAAAGCAGCACCCTGAAGTGCTTTTCCTGTCCACCGCACTACCTGCCCAATCTGCATCAGTATAGCCTATCAACTTGATACCATCACCTCGAGCATATCTGATCCCATACTCGATTGTACCATGCAAATACCGCAACACATGCTTTGCTGCTATCCAATGCACTCTCTTCGGCTCAACCATGAACTGACTAAGAGAGTTTACTGCAAAGGATATATCTGGCCTAGTGTTGACCAAATACATGAGAGATCCAATCAACATCCTGTATAAGGTGGGGTCTACATCCTTTTCCTTGGATGTGTCTACCTTCTTCCAATTCGTGATCATAGGTGTAGACATGGCTCTGCAATCTTGCATCTCAAACCTCTTCAAGATTTCAATGCAGTATTTCCCTTGTCCAAGGAAAATCTCTCCATCTGTCTGCCACACTTCCATGCCTAGAAAGTAGTGCATAAGCCCCAAATCCTTCATCTCGAACTCTGCTGCAAGGTCCCTCTTGCACTCTTCTATAAGCCCCAGTGAACCTGTTAAAAACAAGTCGTCCACATATAGAACAAGAATGATAATTTCACCCCCAACCACCAAGTAGTAGAGGTTAGCATCCGCCTCACTCTTCACAAAGCCTATTCCCTGCAAGTATCTATCAATGCGCTCATACCACGCCCTGGGAGCCTGCTTGAGTCCATACAAAGCTTTCTTCAAACTGCACACGTGGGTTTCGCTGCTGTGTGCTACAAAGCCCTCTGGTTGTTCTATGTATACCTCTTCTAATAATTCACCATTAAGAAATGCCGTCTTGACATCCATTTGATGGATCTGCCATCCCATATGTGCTGCAAGTGAGATTACGGCTCGTATAGAAGTATACCTGGCCACTGGAGCGAATGTCTCCTCATAGTCTATTCCCTCCTTTTGAGAGAACCCCTTGGCCACGAACCTTGCCTTGTATTTTTCGATGCTACCATCTGCACTATGCTTAATCTTATAGATCCAACGTGATCCAACCACTGCCCTATCTGTCGGTCTAGGCACAACCTCCCACACATCATTCTGCATTATTGAGGTATATTCCTCAACCATCGCATCTTGCCACACCTGTTGCTGTGCAGCCTCTTGATAGCTAGAAGGCTCACTATCTACCAACTGACTAACCAATGCCACATAGTCATTATACCTAGCTGGTTGTTTCCACTGTCTATTACTCGTCCTAGGAGCTCCCACAAACTCCTGAGTATCTTTATGTGTCTGTTGAACCTCACGGTTCCTCCTGTCAACTATAGAGGATGAAATATCAAACTCCATATCTTCTTGATGCATCTCTTGGATTTGCTGTATCTGTTGCTCCATACTCTGCGAACTCTCAGCACCTGAGCCTGTGCTTGTACTAGTAACTGTACTCGTGCTTCGCTGCCCCTGTTCTGGTTGAACAATCCTTGGAGCTTCTATTGGCTGCTCATTCTGATCATCTACTGGCAAATCTCTGGACCTCCTATATGCCTTGTCCTCCATGAATTTGACATCACGCCTGACTATAATCCTCTTGGTCCCTGGAATAAATATCCGATATGCCTTTGAGGTCTCGCTGTACCCCACAAAGTACCCTCTCTCTGCAGTCTGATCTAACTTGGAACATGTAGCCCCTGGAATGTGACAAAATGCCAAACTCCCAAATATCCTGAAGTGACTAACATCTGGCTTCTTCCCTGAGAATGCCTCCTCTGGTGTCATCTTGCCCAATACCTTATGTGGAACCCTGTTCTGTATGTATACTGCTGTACTGCATGCCTCTGCCCATAAGTATCGTGGCATATCTTGGTCATACAACATAGCCCTTGCTGCCTCCGATATAGAACGATTCTTCCTCTCAGCAACCCCATTCTGCTGCGGGTTGTAAGGAACGGTCCACTCTCTCTTGATTCCTTCCCTGGTACAGAACTCCTGGAACTCTTTCCCTTTGTACTCGCCTCCATTGTCTGACCGAAGAACCTTTACCTTCCTGCCTGTCGAATTCTCCACAAGAGCTTTGAACTCTTGGAAGTGACTGAAGACCTCATCCTTGGTCTTCAAGAAGTATATCCAGGTCTTCCTGGAGAAATCATCAATAAAAGTAACAAAGTACTCATATCCTCTGAGAGACTTCGTTGACATTGGTCCACATATATCTGAATGTACTAGATCAAGAACCCCCTTAGATCTGGTGTCACTCCTTGGAAAAGCTGCTTTCACAAACTTCCCCAATACACATCCCTTACATACATCATCATGCTCTGTGCTCACGTCTGGAACATCTGTCACTGTCTCACGAATCAATTTAAGTGCTCCATGATGTATATGGCCCATCCTTCTATGCCATAGCTCTCCTTGATCTCTAGGATTACTGCTGCTCACTAGTGCCTTAGGAGTATCAAACTGCAACCTATAAAGTCGGCCGCTCCTAACTCCAATAGCTATGGGTGATTTCCAATCCTTATGCTTGATTAAAACATGCGCCCCTCTAAAGAGTACATTGTAGCCTTTATCCTGAAGGACAGATACGGAAATTAGATTCATGCCCAAGCCTGGCACATACAACACATCATGAATGGAAATAGGCTTGCCATTCTCCCTCTGAAATAGAACAGTCCCTCTCCCAACTGGATTGCACTTGGACTTGTTCCCCATCTGAATCTAGAATCTGATGTCCTCCTCCTTGTATCTGGAGAAGTACTCCCTAACTCCTGTCATATGAAATGACGCCCCACTGTCTATATACCAAACACCCTGTGAGGTTGAGCTAGTCAGGCAAGCTATGAGTGCAAACTCATCCTCCATTCTACTAGAAAGCTCATCTACACTTGCTGAAGCTGCCGTCTGCTTCTTGCCCTTCTTTTCATTTTTCTTCCTTTGTGGGCAATCGCTGACATAGTGGCCGAACTCGTGACAGCCATAGCATTTGATCTTAGATAAGTCCTTCTTCTTCTCACTTTTTGGATTTGATCCTTTGCCAGACCCCTTCTTCGCTTTCCCTTTTCCTGCTAGGGCAACGTTTTCCTGTTCCACCTCACTTTTCTGACTATTACTGCTGGTTCCATTGACAAGACTTAGTCTAAGCTCCTCCTGAGTGAAGTCACTCCATAGTCGATCCCAACTCGGTAAGGTGTCTCGTCCATTAATAACTTGAACAAAGACATCCCACTGCTTAGTAAACCCATTTAGGGCTATTCGTACTAGCTCATCATCCTTTGGTTTGTCTCCAACAGCTGCTAATTCATCCTTGACAAGTCTAAGTCTGGTGAGGTAACTTGTGACGTCTTCTCCCTTATTCATCCGGGTATTCCTTAACTTTTCTCTGAGAATCAGCTTTCGGTTAAGGGTAGCATTCTGGTACAGATTCATAATGGCATCCCACATCGTCTTTGCTGTATCTAACTCTGCAATATGCGGAACAATATGATCCTTAACGCCGTCAAGAATCAGCCTCCTTGCCTTGGCATCTTCCTTCTTATATGCTACGAGCTGTGTTGCGTCTGTAGGTACAGGTACAACAGTGGTCACATAATCCTTGATACCATTCTCTTCCAGCAATAAAGAAATTCTGGCTTTCCAGACACCAAAATTTGAGGCTCCATCCAATCTGTCCTGATCTCTTAAACCTGCTGAGGCCATCTCAAAAGAAAATAATAATTTGAAGAGGTCAAACTGGGTTTTATAAACCCTAGATTATTTTTCCTTTCTCCCTGTGCCTGTTCTGCACTCAGATCTGCTCTGATACCATGTGAAAAATCTATTGCAGCTATTGATTATTAATTTCCTATCTTATAAGATTATTTGGCTGCCGAAAAATTAAATAATTTACAGCAAATATTAAATAATAACACAGCTGCAACTTCACGGAAAAATCACGGAGATAGAAAAATAAAATGAACACAATGTTTTGGACAAATTGTCCCTGGAAAAACCCCGAAGGGAAAACCAGTCAGCAGATATGAATTTTATTCAACTACAGGAAATCAAGAGATACAAAATTGCTTGCCTCTTACTGGCAGAGCTCTGGAAATTTCTTTCCTGTAAATTCCCTTCCCTCAATTGTTCCTGCTGAAATTGCTCCGGCAATATTTTCCTTATCCGGCAATTCCACTGCTCTCCAACGCTATCACTGCGCCCTTTGCTTTCACTGCAAATCAATTTGCTATCACCGCAAATTTATTTATTTGCTATCGCTGCAAATACTTCTCGGATCTGTATTTTCCAAATGCCTATTGATCCTCTTTTATAATCCCCTCATTGGAAACCAATGGCCATGATTTAATTTTAATCAATGGCTAGGATTAATTAGACTCTAAACCCTAATATCTAGAAGTCTCTCGAGAAATCAATTATCTAGGTATGGAGATAATTATTCCAGCTGTGTTTCCAGCCTCGTAATCTCCACCCAAGACTAGAACACCTGTCCAAGCTACACAAAAATTAACAGTAACCTAGAGAAGGAATTCCTGTCGTGAGTTACTTCCTTGATAGATACTTGTTTCCTCAGGGAGCACAAAAAATCATCATCACCATTGCAACCGTCATGGGGATGATTGGGCTCATTGTTGCTCGCATGCACTTCGGAGGAGCGATCAGCCTGTTGGGATAAGCAGGGCTCTGTCCTTGAGGTCGAGGCTCCATTAGAAGAAGAATTTGGATCACATTTATTCTGTTCGTTCCAAAAAGCCCCAAATTCTATTATCCTCCCAACCCAATTGAAGTGACTTGCTTGATCATATTCATCAGGGTTTTCCAACTTGTTTTCGTTTAATGAGATACAGTTGCCTCGACTACCTAGGGCTTCCGGATTGTAATGGGCCGTATTTAGTTTTGTACTACTTTTCTCAGTGAGGTTCTTCTGTGAATTGTCAGAACTAAGAAGGCCATTGTCCCCTGCACTATCTTCCTCTTCCTCTGCATTGGATTTGTGAATTCGTTGGGAAGTTTTCACAGCTCCATATGCCGAGCAATTGAACCCATCACGACTTTCACCCGTATTTAACTCAGGTTTTGCCCTTCCTTCCACATTCCCCTCACTCGTTTTGTTAATCCAAAAATATTTCAGCGGAACAGGAAAAATTAACGGAGGCGAGAACAAAGGAGAAATGGGAGAACAGGATTTTTTGATTTTGCAAGACTTGAATTTAGCCTCATATTTTAATCCCAATTCAAAATGTACACTCTTTGCAGTAGAATAATCTCTTGATTTTGTGCCTCTACAAGCTTCTCTACCAATACCTGTCACGGTTTTCAAAGCCAGAGCATCCATTGAAGATGTTTTTTTTATGTTTCCGCTAACTAGTCAAGAGTTCATATCAAAATTCCAACCTTGCGAAGATTGAGAAACGATTAGTTAATCACAATTTTTTTTTTAATTTTAACTCAAAAATTCAATCCTGCGCATACCTTTTTCGTCCCAAAGAAATCTCTGCGGAGAGAGCAATTTGAAGTTCCCTGAATCCCTTGTTGAATCTCGTGGTATGTAAATATACTGTGTAATCGTAAAAAGCTGAAATATGTGCTGAGAATAAGATCAAAAGTGCCACTTCCAAGTTTGCATGGATTGATATTACAGTTGTCGTGTGTTAACATTGGATTGGAATAATGACATGGCAGTGGCCGTGAGGCAGTTGAATGAAAAAAGCACCACTTTCGCATCTTGTTTGTTGTGGAGATACGTACGACATCTTTTGGTTTTGGCTATAAATGTTCGAAGAATTGTCAACCCTACTTCTTTTTATAGATGTTTGATGATTTGGCACTTTAGTGTGTAAAATTGATACAGCTAAGTTTATCATAAAAGGGATGTGTGTTTGGTACAATTAAGATAACTAGTATATTTATATTTAAATATATATATATGTTTTTAATTAGTATATTCCACTTTTTTAATAGTTTTTGTTATTTTTTTCTTTCAACTTTTGATACAAGAGCATCCTTGGTTCTTTAGTTATTTGTATCACCCAACTAAATAAATAAATGTTAGAAAGGACTTGACTCTGCCTTCAATTCGTTCTCATGCAGTTATTTCTGACTTCCATGATTTCAAGGGTTTTTTAGGGATCTATTGAAGCACATTAATTTTTCTCATGCATGTGACCTACAAACCGAAAGATGTGAAAGACAATTTTTTGGGATAGATTAGGTGCTTGGTGGGCATTTTTGTTGGTAATTGGGATAATGCTCATTTACAACAGAGGCTTCTTTAGCAAATTAGGGTAGTATGAACTAGTTTTCTTGAAGATTCATCAAGCTTATCATGGTAGTTTGGTGGCATTCTCAAAAAAAGATTGCAAGTGGTCTAGTTGAGGATGTCTTCTACAAGGTGGTAACTTTTCCATTAAGGGCAAATAGTTTTGGTTGAGGCATTGTAAGATATCTTAAAGCAATTAGGTTAGAGAGAATGTAAGTGATATGTTTGACAAAATTCTCAAATGAGACATGGTTTTGACTGGGAGTCTAAGTGGTAGTAGCAAGACTAGCGGGATCATCTTTAGTTGGAAGAATCCTTTTATCATTGTAGTAGCATTGTTTTGTCTCAATTAGAGTAGCAGTATTTTGGGTGTTATGTTGAGGCATTCTTGACAACAATTGTGAGTGTATGTTGAGGTGATTTGTTTAAGTTGTTTTATATGTTAGAGATTGGTTTATGTGTGATAACCAATGGGTGTTATGATATTAAATAGAATATACAAACTTTCCTATTATCTTGGTAAGTGATAAGTTGATTTGTATTGAGAGAGGGTACTTAGGCTACAAGGTTAGGTAATCCTTAACTAGAACTCCTTCCTTTATTGCATCAACCTTGAAGAGTGGTAGAGACAAGTGTAATCCATCCATGCTTCAATCTAGTTTGAAACTCAAGCATAGCATAAGTAGGAGTTATGGTGCATATCCAAATTTAATTTCAAAAGGTTCTGGAAAATATAAAATACCAAAACATTAAAAAATCAACTACAATGAAGACCAAAGATGGTCGATAAACTATTGTCCCTATTTGACACAATTGTCTATAGTAGCTGATATGGACCCATATATTTTCAAATAAAAACTTGGAAGTGTCTTTTGTAAAGATCCCTTTTTAGCAAGGCATGAGATTTCTCATCTTTGAGAACCTATCAACTACATTATATGTAAAATCATGGCCATGCTTGGGCATGACCAAACTCAACATGAAATCCATGGAAATAGACTTCCACGGTTTGTTAAAAATTGATAGGGGTGTTTAGGCCCTATTTTGGATTGGTTGGCTTTGCAATGGTCTAAGCTATATAATATTTAATGTATACGTCAATATCATGACATACTTTTAATTTATAGAAGTAATTATGTAAATTTTCTATTGTCTTATCTACTCCAAAGTGACCTACCAACTGAACTTCACATATCATCTTCTAATGCTCCTTAGTAGGAATATGTGGGGTAGGAGATGATTCTTTAAGTTGTATTCAAGAACTTATCACCTAGCTATCAATCTCTAGTATGTGTTTGAGAAGTTAGGATCTCTGATGTATAACTAAGGCCACTTTGATATCTCACATTGACATAAATCTATGATTATCATTTGGGCTACAATTAGAGTCCATCACAAGCAATTAGAAAAATTGTTGGTATTTTTATTCTCAAGTTTATGTTGAGGTCAAACTATTGGAGGAATGTGAACAACCTTTGATGCATGTCATTCTACAACTTGCCTTGAGTTTGCATTGGTTGCTGAGGCTTGTGGTCTATGTGGATGATTACCTCTTTTCCCAAAATAGTGCTTCTATGACTTGTATTCTTGGGCATGAGTGGACCTATATGTATTCATTTTCACACCATGTTGTGACAAATCAACATTTTAGTCATGTGATGATGCAATGCTCCAAAAATGCCTTGCAGTGCACTTGGGAGATTGGTTGGTTGCCAATTTTCCCTTGCTTTTCAGACCCATAGGTCACCCTGATAGCCTTTGCTAACATGTCCCTAAACCCCTCATGTCGTATCTTGCCCCTTTGCAAGTTTTTATTGCCTTAAATTCTTTAGTTTTTCCAACTTTGGTGAAATCATGACTTATCATAGACTTGGTGGTTGTGAAACTATCATGGCAGTTGAGTTTAACTGTTGTGGCTACTTTCACCACTACCTTGATGGTCTTCATTTTGGGATGGTGGTTGCATGATCACTATGATAGTTTCAAGACCATCAATTTGTGGTAACTGACAATTTTGCTTAATATGAATGAAAAAAGAATTTAGATTGTTTTATCTTCCCCTTTCAAATTTTCTTGATTTCTAACACCTATTCCCACCTCACATGTCTTGCAATTGACCCTTCCTTGTTGAACACACTAGGATACTTTGCCGATTGCAATTCTACCTCTTCACACTTCCTTCTGATGATTAGATCAATTAGGCACACTCTACACTTGATCACTATCATAAATATGTCTTCAAGATGAATCAGGACAACATCTACAACTTCTGCTCTTTCTCCTTCAGTCACACATCATAATGCATTCATTTTGCTCCTTATCTTGCATGCGAGCCCTATCAATCACTTTGTAATCACACCTCGCTTAACTCAATTTGATTTACAATTTATACATGATATTACATTGATTACATAGCTTGTCGGTCATAGATAATATGAAAAATACATTTACAAGTCTGCTAGACAGTATACAACATGAAACGTGTAGAGGATAAGTCCTAAACAAAACCACACATTACACTAGCAGAAGTCCCATGCCTTGCAGACACTAACACTTGCTTAACCAGGTCCAAAACATCCTTCATAGCATCAAACACCAAGGAATTACATCCGCACACTCCGCTCATTTGAAAATAGGACAGCCTTAAGAAATAATATATGAAACTTGAAGCATAACAACCACAACAGCTTGAAAACCTTGTGCGGTACTAGAAACAAGAAATATCTTCATGAAACTCTTCCAGATGAGTCTACAAGACTAATACAACATCTCCAGACACTCCTTTACCTCCACACATCAAAGATTTTGTGTTGCACATCTTCAACCATGAACTCTGAGAACAACCAGTCATCTAGAACACACTGCAACATACTGTCATTGAGAAACTAAGTTGTGGACTACCAAGGAACTTGAAACTGCAAGGAAGCATGTGATGC
Source organism: Cunninghamia lanceolata (assembly GCA_027924645.1). Taxonomy (NCBI): domain Eukaryota; kingdom Viridiplantae; phylum Streptophyta; class Pinopsida; order Cupressales; family Cupressaceae; genus Cunninghamia; species Cunninghamia lanceolata. The sequence continues at coordinate 15,482,879 of BSBN01000508.1, read as the reverse complement.
ACATCCATAAACATATCTACAAAACCACAAAGGCAACCAATCACATCCGAAGGAATGTGGAGCATTTCAACAGGCCTTCAACGCCACCTCACTCTGTCAGAACACATGTTGGTACTCTATCATGCATAACTTTCACAGAGGAAGGACAAATGATCTAAAACTTTGGAATTATCACCTTCACTAAACCCTGAACATATTTCTAGAACTGCATAGCCATAACTACTAATGCGGAGGAATGTGGAGCAATCTCCCAGATAGACTTCAAAGGCAGTCATCCTATAGCAGAGAGTGTCACCAACTTCCAAAGGCCAAACCTTCTTTATATCAACACATGCATTCTAGGAACAGTAGGAGAGATCATACATTATGCTTCATGCCACCAGAACATCTTCTCAACATTAGCAACACATCTGATCATCTTAGTGCTTCTAATGTATCTTCTTACTCAACTCTACACTGATCAGGGCATGACATCCAACCATGAACTTTAGTAATCACATTATATTCAACATGACATCCAACCATTAACTATATCTTCTCTGTTGGATAGGACATGATATCCAACCATGAACACCATCACACATCCAAGATAGTGCTGACATCAATGACAACCTTGTGATAGTGTTGACATCAATGACAACCTTAGGAACCATATGTGTAACATTCCTTTCTGCTAAGCTCTTCTTAAACCATTTTTATTTTCATTTTGCTAGATCCTCACATCAAGTACATAAACTCTATCCAGATTTGTCCCCATTCCTTGTAAGTTCCAATAGACCCTTGGTCAACCTAGGTACACCTCTCTATAGGTTCTATCCGCACTTAGACTAGAATTAGTGACTAGTTGCAAGGGAATAATGATTGTTGGAGTGCTTTCCTAAGAACAAATTCATCAACTTTAGCTTTAAACTACTCTAATTTTGTACACATTCAGTCTATAGGTCAAATTTTCTTGTTGTTCATTATTTGTGTTTAGTTTGGCATATTAATTATGTTTGATTGTTAGTATTAATTATCAATTGTATTAGAATTAGATTAAATTAGTTTATGGTTAATTTTTGTCTTATTCTAGTTTAAATTTTGTCTTGTGTGTGTTTTGCTCTATTTTCTTGCTTTTCAATGTTCACAATCCATTTTGATAGCCTCTAGGATTCTCCATTCCACCTTAGACCCTTATAGGGGTTTGCATTTTAAACAAGGACTTTGTTCTTTCCTTATTTTATTTGAATTTATTAGTTTTCAATCTTCCTTTCATTAATTTCACCTTTTTCTTCTCCAAACAAACCTATTTTTCACACTTAGTAGTCATTGAAAGTATCAGGGAGTCTTTGATAGGGATTTTGAGTGTTTTTAAGCATTCTCAAGCTAAGCCTCTCTGCACAAAATTTCACCATTTCACATTAAATCTTCTAAGGTTTCTAAATGACTTGCTACTTGATGTTCCATCTTTGTGGTAGCCTTACATACACTTGTAAATCATTATTTGGCATCATATTAGTCTACAAAACTTATCCATATCATTTCCTACATTAACCCTATGAGAAGAGATGTCATAAGTTATTTGATCTATTTAAATTCTAACAACATTCTGACATAAACAATAAATAATAAGAATGAAATAAAGATTAATCAAACAAGAGAGAGAGAGAGAGACTGCTACACCTTGGTAAAACCTATCCTCCAAAGTACTGAAACCAATGTACTTGTAGTAACAAAACAATTACAATACAATATTAGTCTCTCAACCTTAACATGTAGATCAAAACTCTCAACCAAAGAAAAAACCATGCAAGACATCACCTTCTACAATAATGAGAAATTGTTGTTGCTATCCTCATGAGATTGATCCAAGAATAAATGAGATCCACACATCCCACTTCATTCTCTTCAAGATCACCTCAATAAACAACTCAAGCCTCCAAATGTTTACACCAAGTTTCACTCATAATGAGCATGTACAATAATAACCTCTATCCTAAGCTTCCTATTTATTGAACAAGAGAGCAACAAGAAAGCAAAAATTCCTAACCACCTTTTCCACTACTATTTAATGCACCTAAGAAAAATATAATCAATGCAAAAGAACCTCCAAGTCGGGCGCCCAAGTATGCCACTAAGACAAGTGACAACACATTCTCCAAGACACCAAAATTGCTCCCTTCAAGCCTAGCACCAAAGTTTAACTTTCAACATGTGACCTATGCATTAAATAATTTTTATAATACTAAATACATTTTATAATACCCTCTAAACATTCAATGCATTCCTCTAATGAGCCCAATAAGCCATGTGCTCAATAATCTATGAGCCCTCAAATGTTAAATGCATCCCCCCAGTGTGCCACTAACATTAAATCTATTTACAATGTTTTTGATTATATAGGGTAAAACTGGTTTTGAAGGGTCCCTGAAACCCTTTACAAGCATTTAAGCAACATAACGACAATGAGATAATAGTAAAATAGTAGCTAACCTACGAAGTAAACCATACAACAAACAAAAAACAGAACACCACCAGACCCTATAGCTTTTTCAAGTTTTTTGCCACTTCCAACTCTAGTTGATAAAAGATTTTGTGCAACTACACGAAGTCCTAAAATTATTTCTTCTCCTCATAGCTTTTCTTCCTGCTACTTCTAGTTCTAGCATAGGATCCATCTTTCACAACATTGCCTTCCACATTATGAGCTTCTGATCCTTCAACACTTTATTTGAGATTTTTAGTTAGGATTTCAATCCCCATGGTGCTATTCTATATAGTACATTTATAATGTTACATACAATAACCCCCTAGGAAGATATTGAGCTCCCTCAAAGTGCGGTGCCTCAAATAGAAATGAAACACAACTTTACAAAATATCTAATATTTATATGCAAGGTGTACATCTTGTTGGGAATTAAGGTGTCTCAACCTTGGTAATTCCTTGCATTTATTTATTGTAATATATTTATTTATTGCCTATTGTGTAATTAGGATGCAAATCCTATTTTGTTATCTTGTGGGAGTTGGCACGATGATGTGTCATCCTACGTGGAAGGTGACCACATGTAATTTTGTCCTCACATGAGGAGATAGGTGTCCCACTTAGTGGTAGAGGTATTTTGCCATGTGTCGGCACTTTGACTAGTGTGTAAGTGAATCTTGACTGAAATGGTTATGACAGATTCCTATGATAGAATCTATGACGTGTAAGAGTCAGAAATAGAAGATACTATGACAGGTGAAGACATATGTCACAAGGCATCTTGGAAGAAGGAATATTTGGGTGCCCCGAGGAGGGTTATGACATGTTGTAAGAGAATATGCTATTTTTAGTCAGTGTATGACAAATTCTCTTACAGCTGTAAGATATGATAGTTATGATGGATTCTATGACAATCGTAAGAGTCGTAAGAGCATCTGTCATTGCCCAACTTGGGAATAGGCAACCTTATTGGGATGGGATGATATGACAAGTGTTATGACCATGTTGCAGTGTTGGATAAGTGTCCTTAGGCATGGGTTTTGGGCCATGAGGCCAAGTTGGATGCCCATTCCAAGAAATGTTCATTTTTGCCTTGTAAACTTCTATTTAATCAAGTGCTTTGAGAGGAGATGTATTATGTGATTGACAGGTACTATTATGCTGCTGGATTGTCTCTAGATACAAGTGTCTAAGACTCCTGTAAAGACTTACATTGCAAGTGTGTTATAAACCTTGTTGTTTAGATAATACATTGTGCAAGTTTTGGAGTGTGGGTTTTTGCACCCGTAAGGGTTTTCCCCACGTTATATCTTGTCTCTCTCTTCTTTTGTCTTACATTCTTGTGTTGTGTATTTCTGCAATATCTCTATTATTGGGTTAATAACACTATAATTGTAAAGGTTAAAAAGAATTTGCATTCATCTCTCTTCATTAGATTAGTTTAGGAAGCAATTTCTGCACACCTAGCTTCCTTTCACATCTTATTCCAGCATTCTCCCACATGTTATATACATGGCATAAGGGAAAAGCCACCATAGACAAAACAAGATCGTTGCAAAGGGAAAACATCTCCATAACCATCCTACACCATATGTGTTTGTCTATGCTCATGGGCTTCATCAAAGCAACTCCAAAATTCAAAAATATACATCAATGTACCATATTCACACGTGAAAAGTAGGGCTGTCTATGACACTAGTGACACTCTAACCATCACATTGGATATTTCTTCTAACCTAATATTTGAGCATGCTTTTTAAAGAGAAATCTCCTCCTTACATTCCTAAGTAGCTACCATATACCCTACCTCTAAAAGTGTAGTTGAAAGAGCAACCATAGCCTATCTCTTTCTCGTCCAACCAATCACACCACAACTAGGGTAATCACATACCCATAGGTAGACATTCTTCTATCCACATGTCTCCTACCCATAAAATTCATAAATCCCTATATCCATTGTCCTATCCAAGGTCCTTCCTTCACGGTAGCAAGTTTGAAGATACTTGAAGAACCTCTATATTGAGTCCAATACTCCTTATCTAAAATAGACACATAAACTTGCTTAGGACTCCCATTACTTGGGGAATGTTTGGTTTGATGCAAACCATATAAGACTACCAACTACACTCACATGAAGGATGTGGCGCATATCCTCTATCTCACCTGGTATAAAAGAACATTGCAAACCATGCCCTTCTTACAACACCAACAATGTGCTCTAGCCATGTACCACATATTCTGGCATCCTCCAAATACCCATATAAAAAATCTCTCTCCACATCTAACCATTCAACCCCAAGGTCAAACACAAGAGAAAAATTAAAAAAACTAAAATATGTAAGATTCTCAACTAGAAAGAAGATCTCACCAACACCCATTCCCACATCTAGGGAATCATCCCTTCACTACTAACCATGCTTTGTACTTCTCAAACCTATCCTTAGAACTGACTCCACAATTCAAAACCCATAAAATGCAATAAATAATTATAATGCTTCTACAAATTAAGTAGGCTATACCTATCAAGTTACACTCTCTATCAAGTGGACCTTCTTGAGAGTGGGGTATAAGATTGTTCCTCTTCTCATTATTCTTTGAATTACTCTGACTCTCTATCTAAATAATCTCCTTGTTAGGTCCATGTTGAACTCACATCCAACCCTACATGTATGCTCCTTAAGAGTCTTCTTGTTGAAAATAGTTGAGTGGCTTATCCTATTCTCACACTTGATCTCCAACAACCAAGAGATCTCTAGCCTCACCTCAATCTATCTAGTAATAACAAGTACCCATCCAATCATCTCATGCCTACAAAACTCCAAACTATAGCACTACAATATTTAGAGTGTCACTCTCCAAGGAAAAATTATCACTATACTCAACACAAGAAGATTAACCTTAATTCATAGATAATGTTCCCACTACATGTCTAGTGCAGACTCTAGGAACTCCCTTATAACTCCATAATTTCCATCCTCATAATAGAATATAATATGTCACTAACTGAGAGATCTTTTTAAAGTAACTATATCATTCCAAAATTATTGCTTCAATCAAGTCCAACAAAGCATAATAATACAAGTCCTCAATGCCTGAAGACCATCTGTCAAACCACTAGATCCACATCACTACCAAAACTCCCTATGAGAGTGTTATAGATACCCATGGCACATGATAAATATCCCTATGGTAGATTCACAATCGTGTCATGCCAAATTCCCACTATGTAGAAAAAGTTTCCATGGCATCATGATCGTCATCTTCAAGATAGAAGATAATTTGCCACAACCATGTACTTGCATAAAATATCCCACTAAACCATGATTTGGAGCTTCTCCTAACAACATAGTCCATATGATCAAAAATTGAAGACATTCATTCCTTCTTCTTGTGAGGCCTTCAAAAGACCTTTTAAACCATCCATCTCCCTACTTCTCTATTACTCATCATGTCAATGCTCAATGATGACCAAGTCTAACAAAATATAAACAACTCCATGACACCAAAACAATATCCAACAAATAACCTAGATGCTAAAAAAAATCAACAAATCACCACCACTATCATGGTGGATCTCCCTAATGCACATAGATGAAACCATTAACATACCATAGATGTTCTTCTAAGTTCTCCATGCAACATGTAGGTACATGGCACTCACAACCTCATACTACACACATGTTATCTACAACAAATGCGATAGAAGAATGACTAGTGCTCCTATTGAAACCAAAGTAAATTGTAAAACTCACATATCTCAAAAAGTGTAACTTGGATCCACCAAAATGATCCAAATGTTGGGATTAGGTGTGTTATACACCTTGTGAGTCTTGATATTTGAATTATTTATTTATTTGTGTTTTTTAATTATTTTATCCTCATTAAGGAAATGGGGCATCCCACTTTGAGGCAAAACTTTTGGCCACATGTTAGCTATCTTGGAATGTGTGTAAGAAGTTGTAAGAGAAAATAATATCATTATGGTATTGTAAGATGTGGGGGTTACTTATGACAGATTCTATGATACATGTAAGAACATGATTATAGGGAGTTACAAAGTGACTAGGAATCTTGTAATGTACCTACAAGTCAAAATGCTTTTATTATATTTATAGTGCCACTTTAAGGGGGCAACCTCTAGATAGAGAAATAACTCCAATTACAAATAACCAAGATTCCTTCTATTTGAGAAGTCATTATAATATATAGATTTTTTCCAAGGGTAACTACTACCATCCCATTCATGTGGGATAATTACTTTATTATAACAACTAGTGGGATGAATTACAAAGCATATGCATCCACCTTTATTAATACTACCTAGGGGTGACTTAAAAAGCATATGCACCCAACTAATACTAGCTAACAAGTAGTAGGATGGGGTTCATAACATTACCTCCCCCTTTGAAAAGATGTATCCTTAAAGTGTGAGATGAGGAAACCTGGAGACAATGTTGACATGTTCCCATGTGGCATCTTTAGGTTGCAGATCCTTCCACTGAACTAAGAACTCCTCAATAGAATGATTGTAAAGTATTTTGGTGTATTTGTCCAGAATAACCTCAAGTTATAAGAATATGGATCCCTCCTCAATGGATGTAGGTAGTTGGAGTGTAAGCAATAGTGCCAATCACTTTCTCAAGACAAGATACATGAAAATATAGGTGGATTTGAGAAGAAGGTGGGAGTGCGAACTTTTATGCCACCTCACCAATGCATTGATCCTAATAGGGACCATAAAATTTGGGACCCAACTTATGCCCATGTATGTCTCATAATAAAATTTGTTTGTAGAGTTGAAGACATTAAAAAATACAATCACCAATATTAAAAGTATGCCCTGTCTAATGTTGATCCACTTGATGTTTCATGCAATTTTGGGCCAATTGTAGATTGGCCTTAAGTAGTCAAGAAATATCTTCACACTTGGATAGAGTGCTATCAACTAAAGCATAAGTACATAAGGAGGGTAGAGGAGTACCATAGAGGGCTTCATAAGTGGTCATTTCAAAAGTAGTATGATAAATGGTATTATACCACCACTCAACTAGAGGTAACCACCTATCCCACTGTCCTTGTTGCTTAAACCCAAAATAATGCAAGTAAGTCTCAAGGAACTTATTGACAAGCTCCATTTGACCATCAATTTAAGGATGATAAGATGAACTAATGTTCAATGTGGTGCCTCGTAACTTAAACAACTCTTGCCAGAATTTTTTGGTAAAAGATATATTAAAATCACTGACAATAGAGCGAGGCATCCCATGGAATTTAAATATTGTGTCCAATAAGTTTTGAGCAAGAACAACAACAATGTAACGGTGAGACAATGCATAGAAAAAGACATATTTGGTTAAGTGGCCCACCATGACCAAAATGATATTTTTCCCACTTGAGAGTAGAATCCCCATAATGAAATCATAGAGATATTAGGAAGTGGTTGCAAAAATCATAGGGCTTTAAGAGTTTTCTCTTTATTCCTTTGACACACATCACATTCAACCATAAATGCCTTAATATCCTACTCAAGGCCATCCTAAAAAAATTCTGCTTGACTCACTTATAGGTCTTCAAAAAAAAATTGAATGCCTTGTAGTAGGGGATGAGTGAAATTCCATTAATAACTGAGGCTTGAGCTACGAGTGGAGAAATAAATCAATTCAGTCCTGATGGACAAATAATTTCCTCTTCTCCTTGTGTTTTGACTATAATTTTTGTTTTGAGTAGTGTTGGATTCTCCTTCATTTATATGTTGTCCTCTACCACTGATAGATTGCCCTCTTCCTCTAGAATTATTTTTTTGTTTCCTTACCAATTTCCTTTCTACATTAAAAGAATACTGATAAGCCTCTTCTACTAACTTCACTCTGATCATGCTAATTTCATATTTGATACTTGTAGTCCATTTACATACTTCGAGATCTTTTCTTCATTATCCTCTACATGGATATATTGAATGTTGAGCTTGTAAAATTCCTCCGTATAGTCTTTAACATTCATCTCCTTTTGTTTTAAAATCTACAATTTTTTGAATAAACTCAACTGTTAATCCATCAATAGGAATTCGACCTTTAATTTTGCAACCATACAATCCTAGGTTTTGATCTTCTCTTTTCCTCTTCTTTTTCTCTCCATTTGTACATGATCCCACCACAAATATGCATGACCTTTTAACTTTGTGCAGGAAAACTTTACCTTCTTTGATTCTTCTATTGATTTGTAGTAAAAAAATTTATCCATTTTTAAGATCCAATCTATAAACTATTTTGAGCTTAAACTTACACTGTAGCAGGGAGTACTCAATCTCGATTTACTATTTATCTTTGACACAACCTTAAAAAATCTACCTTTCGGTTCATCTGTCACATCCTCTACTTCCAATTGTTGGTCTTTCACTTCTTCCTCATCTTCACTTACATCTTTCACATTAATTTATCTCTTTTGTGCTACCTCCATTGCATCTAATCTAATTGTAATTCCTCTTAACATCTTTGCTATATCTACAACCCTAGGTGATCTGGACAATACCTAGCATTGAGCCTATAGTATTGTAATGCAATAAAATAAACAAAGAAGAATTGAGTTTCTGCAAATAGGCAAACTCGCTGAGAGTTGTGAATTGCCTCTGAAAAATTGATTTTTATTTATTTCCATTTGAAATATATAGGCTTACATATCATATGAAGGGTCACATTACCCTTGGAATACAAAAAGAGCTTCTAGAAGGTGAAACTAATTAAAAAAATTTAAAAAAAAACTTAAACAATTAGGAAATTTTTTATCTTCCCCTTGGCAGGGTCATAACTCCTAGCTATTTTATCAGAATTTAAACTTCTTGGACTCATTGAAAAGACAAACTAATTATCTAGTTTGAACTACTCGGTTGCTTGGCGTTAGTCTTGAGCCCTAATTCCTCTCTGAAGGCCTCTGAAAATGCAATTTACTAAGATGTAGAAAATAACAAAAATTATATTTTCGATATTTTCCCAAAAATACCACTCAAATGACCTTGGACTGGATCACTAGGTTCTCTATGTCTTCCTCTTTATGTCGTGCATTTTTCTCAAACTCTACATAATTGTAGGAATTCACACACACAAACACCCACACACACCCACAACAAATTTTCTAGAGCATTTTCCCAACATAGCCCAAAAAAAAATAACTTGGATTTGATACCACTTAATGCAACCTAGATCAAGGGATTTAATTAAAAATAGCCTAATCTAGCAATCCAAACTCAAATTAATACAAACATTTGCAATATGGAAGCAACAAAATCTGAATGACAATCATTTCATTAAACTACATGTAGCTCATACAATTTGCCTAATAAATTACATAGTGCTTCAAGGTTGAAAGGAAGTTTCTGTAACCACCCTTTTTATACAATGGATATTTTTAAACATAACCTTGTTTACATATAATATTTTACCTATTTTTCTCCTCTCTACCCTTGTTCTCATACTCTGTTATGTTTTATCAATATTATTTGTTCATCAGGTACTACACACCTTGTTCTATAATTCTCCCTATTAATCATATTTTCCTTCTCCCAGTAATTGTCATAGCCAAATGAAACATCACATGAAACCCCAATAAAAGAGAATTCATGATGAGTTTGAATAGCCAAGAAAGGATGTTGAAATCCCATGTGGCCAAAGGAAAACACCAACAAAATGTGTAGCAAACATTATATGATCAAACACCACAAACCCTAAGAGAATGTGAAAGGTTGTGGCTGAGAAGTTGTAAGCTTGACAAAACAACATGACCTCAACTTTTCTACCAAAAGTAAAAGTCAATAAGAAGTCATGGGAATAAATCTTTGCATATCGACTACATTGTTGAAAGTAATAATAGTCACTCGTAACACTTGACCCAATGATGCCAAGTTGGAAAAAGACAAGAAAAACACCTTTTAATTAGAAATCTATAGCGAGTGGTTTGACAACTATCTTCAACATGGATTTGAATTTTCATAAACAATAACACACATTATCCACCTAGGGGTGATCCCACAATAGTGTTTCCCACTTGTGGGAGATCCTAATTTTTGGCTGAAATTGCATATTTTTTAGAAAAATTAATGATGTAAGCCTAGATTTGTTCCATCTGAGGGGGTTGATCAAGAAGGGGGTTAGATCAAACCCCCTTAGCTCAAATCCCCTTGGATAGAACCCCCTAGGATTAAATCAAACCCTCGATGGAGGCTTAAATTCAAGAATTAATAATAAATAACATATTTGATAAAAAAAATTACCAAAAAATATTTATGCACTAGATAGTGGAGTTAATGGTCTAATTCCAATAAATCATGAAAAAGTTTTATTTGTAGTGAAAGTTATGGATTATAGAATAATTCACTCAATAAAAACTAATAGAAAAAATAAAAATTGATTAAAAAATAAAAATAAAAAATGATATAAACAATTCTTTTAAAAATATAAAAAATTTATAGCTTGAATCTACATAGAAAGCTCCACAACTCATTAATTTACATCATCCTTAAATTATTGACCATTTGTTCCCTATAATTGACACAAATTAAAAAATGTTAAAAATGCTAATTCTCAGCATCCCACTTTGGCCAAAAAGTGGGACACATTATTGTGCTATCACCCCTAGATAATGTCTATCTTAGCATTAATATCGAAATAGTCCTTCATGCATCATATTTCCTATTATAGATATGATACACAAGAAGATAACATTAAGGCATAATGTTTTATAACATAGAGTTCATGTAGCATCATACATAACTCCTATCACATCTTCTATAATAGCCCATATACACAATAAATCATCTTGTAGTAGCTTGGTTTAGGACAAAGCAACTTAAAGAAGGTATATAGCAACTTGAAGAGAAGGTCTATCACATAGCTACATATGGTCTAAAACATATAAGAACCTAAATCCTTCATGTAGCACTCTCAAAGCAAGCAATTTGACATTAAAACCAAATAACAAATGTACAAAACTAAAATGAAAAACTAAACAACATAAACAAATACTATTTTTGGTGATACATGATTACTTGTGAACTTAGATGCTAAACAACATAAACAAATACTATTTTTGGTGACACAAGATTACTTGTGAACTTAGATGCTATTGTATCACTTAATGTTGAGCTTTTAATGTCACTAGAGAAGCTCCATCTTAGAGCCCTTCATGCATCATATTTCCTATTGTAGCTATGATACACAAGAAGATAACTCCAAAGCATAATGTTTTATAACACATAGTTCTTATAACATAGAGTTCTTGTAGCATCATACACAACTCCTGTCACATCTTCTATAATAGCCCATATACACAATAAACCATCTTGTAGCTTGGTTTAGGACTAAAACAACTTAAAGAAGGTCTATAGCAACATGAAGAAGGTTTGTAGCATAGCTACATATGGTCTAAAACATAGAATAACCTAAATCTTTCATGTAGCACTCTCAAAGAAAGCAAGTTGGCATTAAAACCAAATAACAAATGCACAAAACTAAAATGAAAAACTTAAAAACATAAATGACTAGTATTTTTGGTGGAACAAGATTGCTCGCGAACCTAGATGCTACTGCATCACTTAATGTGGAGCTTTTAATCTCACCAGAGAAGCTCCATCTTAGTGAGAGAATTAGAAGAGTCGGCTTGGTCTAGTAAGGATAGCGCCACTTGGGAAATTTGTGCATTTCTTTTGAAATGTTGGTTACCTTAGTTGTTTTATGATGAAAAGATGACCAAGCTCCAAAACATCAAACATAGAATTTGATTCTCACCCAATATTGGGAGAAATTAACATGACTCCTAAAATATGTATTTTTATTTTGCATCTTAACACCCAAATCTATGTAGAAGTTAACCTACATGGTCTTGAGCAAATGAATGAAGTGTTTGAGAAAGAACTTAAGGAGGAAAATAATGTGTGGTCTCTTAAACTATCTTAGAGATTATTTAAGGAAAAGAACAAGGGAAATCTATAGAAATAATCTTCATCACTTTTTGATGAGAAACTATTCATGATTTCAACGATAAAAATGTCGATGGTAATAGGAAGGATAGGAATGAGAGGACTCCTTGGAATTTTTAGAATTGAAATGGAGATGGGAACCCATCTAGGGGACCTAATTGTAATAACAAGAATTAGTTTAGGCCACTAAGGTTGAATGCTATATATGGTAATGCTCATTATGCCTACCAATGCTCGAGGAGGATTAATAATAACACTAACATAAGGAGAAACCAAAAATGCATGAAAATCTAACACATGCATAAGTTGAGAACTGCAAAGGAGGACCCCATGTATAAACTCACATACATGTGATAGTTGAGATTTTCCAAACAAAGCATCAAGCAACTCAAAGGGTAAGTGCAAGAAGATGGGGGGCCAAAAAGGGGTCTTAAGTGGCCACTTTTTTTTTAAATCAGGAAATACTGGCCTTTGATGAGAAATTGAGCATAGTTACACTCAAAGTTTGGAGATGCAACCAAAACAATGTTCGTAGTGCTCCGAGTCTACTTTCTAAACTACTATTTTTTTTTGAAAATGGCATAGATTAAGGGGTTCAAAAGAGGGAGCCACATAAATTGGTGTTGTTTCTGTCAAAAAAACATAACATAGCATGTTTTGTGGCTCCCTCAAAAGGTCAATTTTTTTTTGGTATTTTTAAAATTGCTTTAGTGAGAAATTAGCTAATAGCATGTAGTTTATGCCCAATTTTTCTAATAATTTTTTGATGAATATTTGATTTTTTACTAATTTTCAAAGTGGACACATCCTAAAAAATAGAATTTTGGCCGTGCTACCCCTATAAATTTTGAAAACTAATTGAAAATTATTTTTTTCTTTTTTTAATATTTGTAGAATGGAGTCTAGTTTCTAAATATATAATTTTTTTGAAATTTCAATGAATAGTTAATTTACAATGAAAAAAAGACCAAACAGTGGTTTTTGCCCAAAAACGGACACAAACAAAACAAATTAAAGATGAAAGTCTTAACATTGTTAAAATGTGAAAAAAATTACATCGTCAAATACCTAAGAGAAAGCCTAACATTACCCAGGTGTTTGATTTGTTCAACTTTGAAACACGTGCAAATCTGAGGGTTAGCACGAACGAAATTATGTGAAATCTTGAAGAATATGGAAAAACACGTTTGTGGCTGTTCAAAGGGCACTCCAAGCCTTTGGGTTGGAAATCCAAATCAAATCTCAAGCCTAAGGCTTGGGATTCCCAAAGCAAAACATAATGCGAGCACGTTATAACACGCTCGCGTTATGTTTTGCTTTGTATTTTTCTTTTTCTGCAAAGGTTTGTGTTGTTTGTCATGTTTGAAATAATAACGCGCTCGCGTTATGTTCCCCTTTAATTTTTTTATGTTCAAGGCTATTAATCATGTACGTATGTATGTATGTATGCCTATATGTATGTATGTATGTATGCCTATATGTATGTATGTATCTATGTATGCCTATATGTATGTATGTATGTATGCCTATATGTATGTATGTATAGTGTCGAGGGCAGAGGAGGGTAGAGATGGGAGTGAGCCAGATAGGGGAGGAGAGGGGTGGATAAGGATTGAGTGATTAAGGTTTAAGGTTGAGGGTTGAGCGTTTAGGGTTAGGATTTAGAGTTTAGGGATAAGGGATTAGAGTTTAGGACCTTGAGGGATTAGGGTTTAGGGTTGAGGCTTTAGGGATAGCGTTTAGGGTTAAGGGTCGAGAGATTAGGGTTAAGGTAGAGTGTTGAGGGTAGAGGGATTAGGGATAGGGTTTAGGGTTGAGGGATTAGGGTTTAAGGTATAGTTTAGTAGTTCTTGTGGATAGAGCCAGTAAACAATGGGAGATTATTTGCCCGTTTAATAACAATATACTTCCCCTAAGTGTAGGGTGGACAACAAGAAACATAGATGTACCCCAATGCAAATCTTTTCTCATAATGATCATCCTTCTGATTTCAACTATTAATTACTCATTGTGGATGTACCATACACAAAGCTTTTCTCATAGTGTGTACACCTATTGGCATAATGAACCCCAGATGGGCCAGAAAAACATGCCATATAACATTACTAACATTAAAAAAGTTCATAGCCATTTTTCTGACATATTCTTGCAACTCAAATATTTTTAAGAGAAGAGTGTCAAAAATGATGGGTTTAACAACCTAACATAAGGCAAAGCAGTTTTGTTGGGTTTAGGGATAGGGTTTAGGGTTTAGGGTTGAGGGATTAGGGTTTAGGGTTGAGGGATTATGGTTTAAGGTATAGTGTTGAGGGTTTAAGGTTTAGGGTTGACGGATTAGGGTTTAGGGTTGACGGATTAGGGTTTAATGTTGAGAGTTGAGGGTTGAGGGTTGAGGTTTTAGGGATAGGGTTGATGGTCAAGGGATTAGGGTTAAAGTAGAGTGTTGAGGGTAGAGGGATTAGGGATAGGGTTTAGGGTTGAAGGTTTAATGATTAAGGGTTTAGGGTTGAAGGTTTAACGATTGAGGGTTGAGGCTTTAGGGCTGAGGGTTAAGGGATTGGGGTTTAAAATATAGTGTTGAGCGTCGAGGGTTTATGGATAGGTTTTAGGGTTTAATTTTTAAGGGTTGAGGGATAGGGTTTAGGGTTTAAGGTATAGTGTCAAGGGTTGAGGGTTTAGGAATAGGGATAGCATTTAGGGTTTAGGGATGAGGGATTAGGGTTGAGGGTTGAGGGATTAGGGTTTAAGGTATAGTGTCAAGGGTTGAGGGTTTATTGATAGTGTTTAGGGTTGAGGGATTAGGTTTTAGGGTTGATGGATTAGGGTTTAAGGTATAGTGTTGAGGGTTGAGGGTTTAGGGATAGGGTTTAGGGTTGACGGATTAGCGTTTAATGTCGAGGTTAGGGTTAGAGTGTCAAGGGTAGAGGGATTAGGGATAGGGTTTAGGGTTGAAGGTTTAAGGATTGAGGGTTGAGGCTTTAGGGATGAGGGTTTAAGGCTTAAGATATAGTGTTAAGTGTTGAGGGTGTAGCGATAGGGTTTAAGTTTTAAGGGTTAAGGGTTGATGGATAGGGATTAGGGTTTAAGGTATAGTGTTGAGGGTTGATGGTTTAGGGATAGGGTTTAGGTTTGAGGGATTAGGGTTTAGGGTTGATGAATTAGGGTTTAATGTTGAGAGTTGAGGGTTGAGGTTGAGGGATAGGGTTAATGGTCAAGGGATTAGGGTTAAATAAGAGTGTCGAGGGTAGAGGGATTAGGGATAGGGTTTAGGGTTGAAGGTTTAAGGATTTAGGGTTGAGGCTTTAGGGATGAGGGTTCAAGGATTAGGGTTTAAGATATAGTGTCAAGTGTCGAGCGTGTAGGGATAGGTTTTAGGGATCAAGTTTTAAGGGTTAAGGGTCGAGGGATCAAAGTTAAGGGTTGAGGGATTAGGGTTTGACGTTGAGGGTTGAGTACATTGAGGTTCGAGGGTTAAGGGTTTCGGGATAGGGTTGAGGGTTTAGGGATTAGGGTTAAAGTAGAGTGTCGAGGGTATAAGGATTAGGGATAGGGTTGGAGGGTTTAGGGATAAGGGATTAGGGTTTAAGGTATAGTATCGAGCCCGTTGAGGGTCTAGGAATAGGGATAGCATTTAGGGTTTAGGGATGACAGATTAGGGTTGAGGGATGACGGATTAGGGTTGAGGGTTGAGGGATTAGGGTTTAAGGTATAGTGTTGAGGGTTCAGGGATAGGGTTTAGGGTTGAGGGATTAGAGTGAAGGGTTGAGGGATTAGGATTTGATGTTGAGGGTTGAGGCTTTAGGGTTTAGGGTTTACAGATAGGGTTGAGGGTCGAGGGATCAGAGTTAAGGGTTGAGGGATTAGGGTTTGACGTTGAGGGTTGAGGGTTGAGGTTCGAGGGTCAAGGGTTTAGGGATAGGGTTGAGGGTCGAGGGATTAGGGTTAAAGTAGAGTGTGGAGGGTATAAGGATTAGGGATGGGGTTGGAGGGTTTTGGGATAAGGGATTAGGGTTTAAGGTATAGTATCGAGTCTGTTGAGGGTTTAGGAATAGGGATAACATTTAGGGTTTAGGGATAAGGGATTAGAGTTGAGGGATGATGGATTAGGGTTGAGGGATTAGGGTTTAGGGATAAGGTTTAGGGTTGAGGGCTGAGGGATTAGGGTTTAAGTTATAGGGTTGAGGGTTTAGGGATAGGGTTTAGGGTTGATGGATTAGAGTGAAGGGTTGAGGGATTAGGATTTGACGTTGAGGGTTGAGGCTTTAGGCTTTAGGGTTTAGGGATAGGGTTGAGGGTCGAGGGATTAGAGTTAAGGGTTGAGGGATTAGGGTTTGACGTTGAGGGTTAAGGGTTGAGGTTTGAGGGTCAAGGGTTTAGGGATAGGGTTGAGGGTCAAGGGATTAGGGTTAAAGTAGAGTGTGGAGGGTATAAGGATTAGGGATAGGGTTGGAGGGTTTAGGGATAAGGGATTAGGGTTTAAAGTATAGTATCAAGTCTGTTGAGGGTTTAGGAATAGGGATAGCATTTAGGGTTTAGGGATGAGGGATTAGAGTTGAGGGATGACGGATTAGCGTTGAGGGTTGAGGGATTAGGGTTTAAGGTATAGTGTTGAGGGTTTAGGGATAGGGTTTAGGGTTGAGGAATTAGAGTGAAGGGTCGAGGGATTAGGATTTGACGTTGAGGGTTGAGGGTTGAGGCTTTAGGGTTTAGGGTTTAGGGATAGGGTTGAGGGTCGAGGGATCATAGTTAAGGGTTGAGGGATTAGGGTTTGACGTTGAGGGTTGAGGGTTGAGGTTCGAGGGTCAAGGGTTTAGGGATTAGGGTTAAAGTAGAGTGTGGAGGGTATAAGGATTAGGGATAGGGTTGGAGGGTTTAGGGATAAGGGATTAGGGTTTAATGTATAGTATCGAGTCTGTTGAGGGTTTAGGAATAGGGCTAGCATTTAGGGTTTAGGGATGAGGGATTAGAGTTGAGGGATGACGGATTAGGGTTGAGGGTTGAGGGATTAGGGTTTAGGGATAAGGTTTAGAGTTGAGGGTTGAGGGATAAGGGTTTAAGGTATAGTGTTGAGGGTTTAGGGATAGGGTTTAGGGTTGAGGGATTAGAGTGAAGGGTCGAGGGATTAGGATTTGACGTTGAGTGTTGAGGGTTGAGGCTTTAGGGTTTAGGGTTTAGGGATAGGGTTGAGGGTCGAGGGATCATAGTTAAGGGTTGAGGGATTAAGGTTTGACGTTGAGGGTTGAGGGTTGAGGTGCGAGGGTCAAGGGTTTAGTGATTAGGGTTAAAGTAGAGTGTGGAGGGTATAAGGATTAGGGATAGGGTTGGAGGGTTTAGGGATAAGGGATTAGGGTTTAAGTTATAGTATTGAGTCTGTTGAGGGTTTATGAATAGGGATAGAATTTAGGGTTTAGGGATGAGGGATTAGAGTTGAGGGATGATGGATTAGGGTTGAGGGTTGAGGAATTAGGGTTTAGGGATAAGGTTTAGGGTTGAGGGTTGAGGGATTAGGGTTTAAGGTATAGTTTTGAGGGTTTAGGGATAGGGTTTAGGGTTGAGGGATTAGAGTGAAGGGTTGAGGGATTAGGATTTGATGTCGAGGGTTTAGGCTTTAGGGTTTAGGGTTTAGGGATAGGGTTGAGGGTCAAGGGATTAGGGTTAAAGTAGAGTGTGGAGGGTATAAGGATTAGGGATAGGGTTGGAGGGTTTGGGGATAAGGGATTAGGGTTTAAGGTATAGTATCGAGTCTGTTGAGGAGCATTTAGGGTTTAGGGATGAGGGATTAGAGTTGAGGGATGACGGATTAGTGTTGAGGGTTGAGCTATTAGGGTTTAGGGATAAGGTTTAGGGTTGAGGGTTGAGGGATTAGGGTTTAAGGTATAGTGTTGAGGGTTTAGGGTTGAGGGATTAGGATTTGACGTCGAGGGTTGAGGCTTTAGGGTTTAGGGTTTAGGGATAGGGTTGAGGGTCAAGGGATCAGAGTTAAGGGTTGAGGTTCGAGGGTCAAGGGTTTAGGGATAGGGTTGAGGGTTGAGGGATTAGGGTTAAAGTAGAGTGTGGAGGGTATAAGGATTAGGGATAGGGTTGGAGGGTTTAGGGATAAGGGATTAGGGTTTAAGGTATAGTATCGAGTCTGTTGAGGGTTTAGGAATAGGGATAGCATTTAGGGTTTAGGGATGAGGGATTAGAGTTGAGGGATGACATATTAGGGTTGAGGGTTTAGGGATAAGGTTTAGGGTTGAGGGTTGAGGGATTAGGGTTTAAGGTATAGTGTTGAGGGTTTAGGGTTGAGGGATTAGAGTGAAGGGTTGAGGGATTAGGATTTGACGTTGAGGGTTGAGGCTTGGAAGTGTCAGTTGATGAAGCACAGGATGTGGTCATCCCTGCTTGTGTTAAGGAAGATAATGCATAGGATGTGATCAATCTATAGCAGGACAAAACATGAGCTGTCCTGCTATAGAAATGGTAAAAAAGTGTTGACCCCCGTGATCCAGGCCCACATGCATTGTTTTCATACTGATTCTGCACATGCTCCGACAAAAAAAAGTGCTTTCATGCTGTTGGGAAGTTCACATGCACATTTGACACATTCTACCACCTTTGCATGATCTTTCCACCACCTTTTTTGTTTTGCCAACTTGAGAAGGAGGAAATAACATAGTTTTCACACGAAGTTTGATATATATCTATTCAAGTTTCAATTTTTGTAGTGTTGCAATGTTAATTGTGATTCAATTTTAGGATTTAACATTATAGATTAGTTAATAGTATTGTTGTTAGTAATTATATTTGAGTGTTATTCAATTTAACATTGAAAAGGAAGCAAGTGGTGAAAAACTCAAATTGTTGAGGAGTTTGATGCAAGAAGAAAAAAACACTACATAATTGGGTACTCTCTCCATTCGAATCTTCATTTTTTAGGTATGTCAAGTCTTTACATGCATGTTCTTTACATTTTACTTAATTCTATTTGAATTACTTTATTATGCTTTATCATACATGTTTAGAATAGACACATTCCCAATCAAGAAAGCAGCCTACAATCTCACATGATGCCATGTATATTTTCTACACTTGGGCTCTTTAATAATTATGTATAATAAACAAACCTTAACATACCATGATGTCAAACTATACAAGAATAAATTCTTACAACATAATAAAAATACAATCCCACTATTATCTTGTATTCATTTCTTAGGAAGTAATATTGGTCTCTTTATCATGCTACAGACAAATTCTCCGTCATGCCGAGGAAATGATCAAGAGTTAAACCAACACAGGAAGAGATAGAAGCTAAGAATGCAAAGAAAGTAGTGGCTATGAGGAAACTTCGTGAGAATAGGAAATTGGACACGATAAATGAAGACATGCCAATTGAAGAGGAACCACAACCATCACAAAGAGATATAGTATTGGCGACACAAAGAGAACGAATCCAAAAACTTCGTGCTACGAGAGATTTGAATACCATAGTTGGAGACACGTCCTCTACCGCAAGTCAACATGTAGGGATACCATCTACCACATCTCAAGTTGAGAATACATCATCACTCACATGTGATGAAGGAGGTATGCCATTGTTCCCACCTCAACCTTAAGGTATGTCATCTATTCCATCTTCGATCGAAGGTATGCCATCTAGCCCATCTCATTTAAATATTGATGAAATTCCTAATGTTGAGATGAATTTACCTAACTTAACACCACCTAGAATTTTGCATAGAAAGCCAAAGTATTTGATTGATATTGATGAGAGTATTTTGCAGCCAATGGAAGGTAAGATTCCAAAACGCACTTGTAGAAGATATGCTCATAAGATTTAGAGATTGTTCTTTGAAAAATTAAATGAGACCGAAAGATGTCAACTATTCATTGAAATGATACGAAGTATAAAGTATAGGTCCATCATGAAGATTCTTGGGTTGAGAACATCAGAGGCTTCAAGTGAAAAATCTATTGTAAAGAATCTAATGAGTGCGTATGAGAGTGTGGGTAACACCTCACGCACAAAAGATAGTAATGCAACATGGCATGTGATTACATCGACTATAGTAAGTAGTCAAACGAGAAAAACTCATCTCATTAGAAAGACGAGTCAAGAATTGAGAATTAATAGGAAAACTTTATCAAGAGCCGTTGGAAGACGCCAAAGAATTGAGGACACTAACGCTAATGAATTATGGGCGTTCTTAGGGAGACTACCACGAAAAGATAAACCAATTGTTGAAGCATTGAGATCACTAATTGAAGACTTTTGGAAGAATTACACAAGGGTATCTCCGAATCAAAGGAATGTGGTAAGAAGGAGAATCGGTAGTCAGAATCGTGAGCCACATCCAAAGCATTTTTTGGATGAAACTCAAACACAGTTTTATGGTAAATTTCTAGAGAAGTATCCTCAAATTAAAATTTGTCAAAGATATTTTGAAATGCTAAAACCTTTCTATGTCAAAATAAATCACACACGCACTACTTGTTGTTGTAGATTACATATTGAATTTTCTAACCATTTTGATGCTTATAGGTCTATATGTTTAGATATGCATACTAACAATGATTTGTAGGGTTGTGCCATATGTGCCCCACCAAGAGACTTCATATCAAGAATTTTATGTGAAAGAGAGGAAGGTCAAATATTCTACAAAAAATTATGCTTGGATGGCACATGTCATCGTTGCGGTGGCTTGCAACATTTGCCAATATGTGAACATATGGAAAGAACACATGTGATTGGAAATGAACTAGTAGAGTTTTGCAAGTATAAAATAGTGGCATACAATACAAAAGATGGTAAAGAAGCAAAGAGGTGTGAATTGGTTATTGAAAAGATTCCAGTGTATTAGTTTATGCCTATATTTCGTGATAGCATAGTGTATGAGTATGCAAGACATGCCCATAGAGCTCGATGGTTGGACTTGCAATTCAAGTTATGCAAGGACACATTTCTGGTTGGTAGCATTGTTTCAGTCGTTGACTTTGTAGAGAACTACAGTCTATAGCCACAGCGTGAGGTGCAATCACAATATTACAACTCCACACAGGTTTCTATATTTGTGCACATCGCATTCATTCATGCGAATGATAGTACAGAGGATGACAGAAAGATCATAAGGGAGTATAATTTCTATATTAGTGATGATCGCACGCATTCTACGGAGTTCGTGCAAGGTTGCTTTCAGGTGTTCTATAATGATTTGGCTAGAAGGGGCATATTGTTCAGTCAGCATATCATATGGTCGAATAACTATGTGTCACAATTCAAGAACTCGCGGAATTTCTATTGGCTGAGTAGGAGGCATAATTTTACAGGTATTCAGCATATGTGGAACTTTTGTGAGGCCGGGCATGGAAATGGGGAGCATGATGGTGCAGGAGCATGTATCAAAAGAACCATAGCACGAGAAGAGTTAAAGTATAAAGACAATGCAAAGTTGACATATGCAAAATCGATTGTCGAGTGGTGTAATGTTTCCATGGGTCCAGGTAATGAAGGTAAGTCTTCAGTTCGTAGATTTTTTTGGTTGATAGATGATACTAACGTTGCACCATATGAGGACTGTTGTACACTGACAGGATCAAATGAGATGCACTCTTCAGAAGCTCAACTGCAGGTTCATGGAGTATCCATACGCGAAAGATGTCATGCTTTTGTTTTTCCTGTACAATTCAAGTCTGGGATGAGTGCGAGTCAAAGGAGTGGGTTGACGAATGGCAGTTATCTTAGCCCACTTGACACGTATCAACCCCCGATGGCACTGGAACTAACACAGATGGAATCATCAGTTGACTTTGACCACATATCAGATTTAGTTCAACCAGGTAATATAGGGCACGTATATGCATCTAATTTCATCTAGTTCAACCAGGTAATGTCATCTTACTTTGTAGTGTTTTTGTAATGTTGACTAATTTCATCTAATTTGCTACACATATCAATGTAGGGCACGTATATGCAGTTATTGCAGATGAAGATAATGAAGAGGGAACAGATTATTACTTATGTCATTGTGTTGAGGCCAAAAAGAAATTGGAGGCCCCTGTTACAGATGGAGAAAACATCGAATACCCTACAGGCTCAGTGGTTATTACTGGAACATGGCTTAGAAGGTACCCACATAAGAGTGTTAATATTTGGTTATTTTAGGACTTTGACACGCATCGGAAGATTCTTCATTACTCGAACCTTGTCGTGGCATCCAATGTTCATTTGATAAAGTATCGGGGTAGACCTTTGAACAAAATATTGTGGAAGGTGCGTGAGTCTGACCATGAAGCAATACTTGACACAATAAAGAGTAGAGCAGACCTGGATGGTTCATTGGATTAATTTGTAAGTATTCACATTGATTTTGTGAAGTCATGTTACATTAAGTTGTAGGTATGCACATTAATTTGTAAGGTTTGTCTTTTTTTTATTTCCTCTTGCATTTTTACACATATACACATTTTTACATCATCATGTTATGCATTTTTGGTGTCCTGCTCCTGATGCAATCAAACTCATAACTCACCCTACTTCCTCTAGACACCATTTGATGATCTCTCCAACACTCTGGATCCAGGGCACCCAATCATCATGATGACCTATATACCATTCTCCCAAGGCACTCATAATGAATGAAAAGAAGACCAAGGGCACCTAAGCTTAATAGACTTATTTCTTTCAATTTTGATGACCTAAACTCTTGCAAAACGACATCTAATTTCATGCCTTTAGATCTTCCTTCACATACAGGGAGCCAAATCAAGTTAAAAAATCTACATAAGGGTGCCAAAATGGATGAAAAGAGGCATGAAATGCGCCTTAGGACTCCATGCTAAGGTTTGAGCCATTAAAGTCTCTTGATATTAGGTGCTCATGATGATGAAACTTAGAGTTTTTTCCTTTCCTAGGCACTCATCTAAGATGTTTGAATGATAAGGAGCACCTAGACCTCTATAATGTACATTGGGCGCCAAAATCAAGGTGATTTTAAGTCACTTTGAGTCATTTGGGGTCAGTTTGAGTCTTTGAGTCATATTGCAAAAAAGTGTCAATGTTGTCAAGTTGCACAAAGCAACTTTTGCCTTTTTGGTGTCCTGCTCCTGATGCGACCAAACTGACAGTTCCAACGCATCCGAATGGGTACGTTTAGGCTAGGCATGGTTCTATTTTTCACCCAAACATGTCGAAACAGTCCGAGCTACATTGTGCTGACGATATCCCTTAAGAGTCCAAAGTGCAAAAAGGTAGCAATCTTTGACGAGATGTTACTCGAAAACTGTGTCACTTAGAAATATTCCGTCTGAGGCAACACGATCATGTAGAGTGCCTCTACAATAACCTCTCTCAATTTTTTATATCTCTGAGGCATTTGCCCATAGTGAAAGGTTTTTTGCTGCCCCAAAAATCGTCAGAAGAAGGCAGTGTAAAGTTGCAAAGGGGTGTAACTTTCATCCTGCTCCTGATGCGACCAAACTGACTATTCCAACGCATCCGGATGGGTACATTTACACTAGGCATGGTCCTATTTTTCACCCAAACATGTCGAAACAGTCCGAGCTACATTGTACCGAGGATATCCCTGAAGAGTCTAAAGTGCAAAAAGGCAGCAATCTTTGACAAGATGTTACTCGAAAACTGTGTCACTTAGAAATATTTCGTCTAAGGCAACAAGATCATGTAGAGTACCTCTACAATAACCTCTCTCAGTTTTTTATATCTCTGAGACATTTGCCCGTGGTCAAAGGTTTTCTGCTGCCCCAAAAATCGTCAGAAGGAGGCAGTGTAAAGTTGCAAAGGGGTGTAACTTTTGTCTTGCTTCTGATGCGACCAAATTGACTATTCCAACACATCCGGATGGGTACATTTACGCTAGGCATGGTCCTTTTTTTCACCCAAACATGTTGAAACAGTCCGAGCTACATTGTACCGACGATATCCCTGAAGAGTCCAAAGTGCAAAAAGGTAGCAATCTTTGATGAGATATTACTCAAAAAATGTGTCACTTAGAAACATTCCGTCTAAGGCAACACAATCATGTAGAGTGCCTCTACAATAACCTCTCTTGGTTTTTTATATCTCTAAGAGATTTGCCCGTGGTCAAAGGTTTTCTGCTGCCCCAAAAATCGTCAGAAGGAGGCAGTGTAAAGTTGCAAAGGGGTGTAACTTTCGTCTTGCTCCTGATGCGACCAAATTGACTATTCCAACACATCCGGATGGGTACATTTACGCTAGGCATGGTCCTTTTTTTACCCAAACATGTCGAAACAGTCCGAGCTACATTGTACCGACGATATCCCTGAAGAGTCCAAAGTGCAAAAAGATAGCAATCTTTGATGAGATATTACTCAAAAACTGTGTCACTTAGAACATTCTGTCTGAGGCAACGCAATCATGTAGAGTGCCTCTACAATAACCTCTCTTGGTTTTTTATATCTTTGAGAGATTTGCCTGTGGTCAAAGGTTTTTTGCTGCCCCAAAAATCGTCAAAAGGAGGCAGTGTAAAGTTGCAAAGGGGTGTAACTTTCATCTTGCTCCTGATGCCACCAAACTGACTGCACCAACGCGTCTGGATGGGTACATTTACGCTAGACATGGTCCTGTTTTTCACCCAAACATGTTGAAACAGTCTGAGCTACATTGTACCGACGATATCCCTGAAGAGTCCAAAGTGCAAAAAGGCAGCAATCTTTGACGAGATGTTACTCAAAAATTGTGTCACTTAAAAACATTCCATCTGAGGCAACATGATCATGTAGAGTGCCTCTACAATAACCTCTCTCAGTTTTTTATATCTCTGAGGTGTTTGCCCGTGGTGAAAGGTTTTCTGCTGCCCCAAAAATCATCAGAAGGAGGCAATGTAAAGTTGCAAAGCATTGCTAAGAAATCCTCAATACTCAAACACTCCAATGAACTGAAGCAACTTCTTCTTAGGCACAAATGTAAGGGTACACAAGGGGAAAACGACGCCTAGATGACTTAGTGCATTTCTATGACTTCATTCACATGTTTAAATGTTTGAGAAACTCTCCTTTATTAAGCGCTTGTCCTCATGTCAATGTTAAGCTTTATACCTCCTAGGCGCTCAATTAGGTGATGTCATTAGATACAACTTACCCTTAGGTGCCAATGTAGCTTCTTCAATCCATCACACTTCTAGGCACTCAAATTTGAGGTCTTGGACTTGTATCTTATTCCTATGCGCAATTGGATGATCTTCCTAGATCTAGGTGCTCATGATGGTGGGAAATTACATGAAGGGGTGCCTAAGTCCAATTTGACTTTGTATTTGATATTTTATGACTCCAATTGACTAGGAATGGCTCAATTTCTAAAGTGCCGACTCAATAATGTAAGTTTAAGGTCTTTTCCTCCTAGGCGCCAATTAATGAGTTCACTAGATGCAATTTCTATTGCACTTGAAGATTGTGAAAGAACTTGAAGCTTGGATGGATGTCTTCGAATGTTCGATGAAGAAGTGTTCCAACTTGAAAGGTCCTTTAAAGTGTAGATATTGATGATGACACTTTCCCTTATATGTGAAGTAGATGACTTCTCAAGGAGGCTTGAATATATCAAAGGGACTTGAAATTGAATGGATGTCTTTAAAATGCTTGATGATGATGAGAAGTTCCTTTGGAGCGGCTACATGCTGATCTTGAAGCGATGATTGATGAAGAATCTAGTTGATACTTGAAGATGAATGGAACTTGAAGTGATAGATGGAAGTCTTTGAACATGATGCAACTGGTGATGTCGTTGATGAAAAAGACTTGAAATATATCTTGTTGTGACCTCTTGGAGTAGCTACCTCTTGAAGTGGTGTTTCCTTGGCAATGATTACTTCCATCTTAACTCTCTGGCGTGAATGAATGTGAAAGGCTCCTTTGGAGCAACTACATGATGACTCTAGGTGACTCCAAGCTCTTGCTCCTACCTTTTCCTTCAATCTTCCTACAATACAAACCAAGAAACACATCAATCCTCATGATAAACATTTTATAACACAAAGGAATCCTCTTTAAACATGGAATAATCTTACTACAAATCTAGGCACATATATAGGTAAAAAGAAGAGCAAAGGGCGCCTAACACAAGTTGGTCCATATTTATCACTTTAAATGATTTCAAACAATTGTAATGGCTTAAAGAGGTCAATCTCCCTTAAGAGATTCATTCAAAAGGTGTCTTTCAATGCAATTTCTCCCTTAGGCACCAGAATGGGTTTGTACTGATGGAGAGTGCGCCTAGATTTAAATGTCTTTATACTTGTAGTTTTGCAATTCTAAATGATGAGACATGTCTTAGAATGAATTCTATCTTTCAAGCACTCACTCCAAAAGGTCATCTCATGCAATTTCACCCAAGGCACTCATTGAGGTGTCCTCAAAGGCTAAAGTGTGCCTAACTCAATTGCCTTTATCTTTATCATTTTTGTGCTTTCAACAATTGAAAATGACTTAGAGTGATCCTTTCTCTCAAGGCACTCACCTATTGATATGAAATCAAGTTATTTCCCTTAGGCGCAATTTTAGGCTTGTATGGGTGAAAAGTGCGCCTTACATCCTTAGGTGGTTCTTCTAATTCTCAATGATTTCAATCAAATGCCAAGTGTCTAAGGAAGCTTTTGTCTTGAGATGATTAAATTTTGAGGTTCAAATCCCTTCCTCAATCAAGGCACAATCTGAGGGTTGTATAGATGAAAGTTGACTTCAACTTGGGTGCTCATTTGAGTTGGGAGGAGCTAGAATTTGCGCCTAGATTAGAGATAGATATTTTGGCTTATTTGATGATGGTCTCAAGTCTCTCTACCAAGGCGCATTTTGATGATGTTCTTATTTAAACTCTTATGAAGACTATCTCATCCCTAAGCGCTCATCCTCATGATTTTCATGCACTTAGACTTCAAGGCGCCAAAACTAGTAGGAAAATTCACAATGAGCGCCTTTGCTTTGGAATAATTTCTTATTGATCATTAGGCACACTTTGGAGTTGATATGTACTTCCTTTACTTCCATGTACTCAATTCATCATAATTATTGTCAAAGACTTCTCCAAGTTGATTGATAACATGCTTCTTGATGTTAAGATCCTTCATTCACTCCTTCTTAGATCTAGGCACTCATGATGGTGGGAAATTACATGAAGGGTGCCTAAGGTTCAAGATAGGTTCTTTCCACTCATCTTAACTTTCAATCATTGTAGTTAATCTCAAAAGACATCATCCAAAATGAGAAACCTCCAAGACTTGTAATTGTAAGTTGATTTCCTCCAAGGTGCCAATACAAGGTTCTTTTGAAGGCAAAGGGCACCTAGGCTTATGGGGCTCAATTTGATGTATTTATTGAAAGCTCAAGGTGAGTTGATGCTTATTGAAAATGCCACTTAGTCCTTCATTTGCATTCTAGGCACATTTCCTATTGACTTATATACTCCTCATGCTAGGGCGCCTAATGAAGTGGTTTAGACAATAGGTGCGCTTCACTTACTATAGGCTTGTTCTCCTTCCACCTTAGGTGCACTTTTATGGTGGAACAGGTGTCAATGGGCGCCTTGTCTTAAATGAACACTCTCTCCAAGTTGGGCACCCTTTTGAGGCTTTATGAGTTGCAAATTGCGCCTTAACCCTTCATGCTTGTTGCTCAATGTTTGAATGTTTAAGAAAGTCTCCTTTAGGTGCTTATCTTAATGATTTTTTCTCAAGGCGCAATCATCCTAATGACTTGGATATTCATCCTAGTGTTTCAAGATATCAGGCTACCAGACTTAGTCATTTTCAGGATCTCAAACATAAAGAATAACATAATGATTCATTTTTTTTTAAATACAACTTTTATCTTTTAGTTCCAAAATGAGGTTTAAGTGATACTTGAATAACAATAGCTAGCTTATTGGATCAACAAACATCCTATGTAATACAATTGGACTTTAAATATTTGAAGTAGCCATCTACAAATATCTATTCAAACGTGGATTTATAATGCAAGTATGGACGCCATCAATAAAAAAGATTTGTATTAACCAAATATCCATATAGGCATACATCAATATATGTCGATATAAGTATAACATATATACAAAATAGCCATATAGGCTTACAAGAATGCTATATAGGCATACAATGTCAACTATATACAATACAAAATATATGTCCACAAATGCCATATAGGCATACAACAAAGGAACACAATAAAAAGTCATTCCCCTCTGGCTGGTGAAGAGAATAGATCACGGGCAGCCTTTGATCTTCTAGGGGATGGAGACGCGCATGTGGGTGGTCTACTACGAACCCGAGGGCTGCTCCTCCTATTTAGTTCTTCTTGCATCTTTAGTTGTTACAATAAAAAATATAGACATTAATATATAGAAATTACATGTTATAAAAAATGAAACATTTAACAAAATAATCACTTACCGCTACCATATAATTTGTCTCCTCACTTGCCTCAGTAGCAGGAATAGGCCGTGGTGATGTCATGTCCTATAGAAAGCATCCAGATAGAAATTAAACTTCAAATCAATAATCTTTTGATTTTTCAAAAATAGACAACTATAACAATGAATGTAAATTGAAATTTACTAATCTGCCTCATACCCCTGTCAATGCTATGGAGCTATGAATCGCAGAGGTCACACCGTGCTCCATTGCCCTCTGAACATCAGGAGGTGTCTCTGCAGCCTGCATCATCTGAAAATAAAACAACAGTATTCAATTACAAAAACTATAATAGTGATGCAAATCATGGCTCCTAACATACACATACGTTCATCTAAACATGGAAGTACACATAATAAAGCACACAAGTCACATACAAAAATCTAGTAAGTACAATTCATTCATTAAACTATTTATTTTATTACATCCGTGAAGCTTTGAAGTCCACCACCGCTGGCAGGTGTTGCCATGAAATCTCCAATATTAACCTATTCAACATCTAAAATCAGATATTAGAATACCATTCATATAACGATGCTATTCACATGTAATATTTATAATTGTTTACTAGTTACACACCCTGACAGTAGATGATCTAGTGTAATATGCAGGTGGAGAACCATTGAAAACTGCATCAACGCTATGACCCTGAAATTTCATTAAAATCATCAAATTAAATTAGTTAATCTTGCATTTCAAAAATAAAATTTAATAAATTAAATTCAATAAACTTGCTAATATTTACCTGAGTATCAAGGCCGAAAGTCTCACTCATGAGGGTATCTGTCATCACCATCTGCTCAGCTGCAAATGTAGCCTATGCACCTGCGTCCTGACTATCCATGGGGTCATAACCACAAGCTGAGCCACAAGCCTGACAAGCATGGGGTGGGACCCTACTCGCACTATCTCCCAACCCACTCTGTGCTGCAGGACTGGCATGCTCTATGATGCTCTGGGTCAAGGCACTAATGGACTGAAGTGTATCAATCTCAACACTCTCCTTCATAATGGAAGGGATAGAAACATGCTCATGGGCTGGTCTACTGATTACTCGTCTCACTGCCCGCTGTGGGTCAACACGTGCCCCTGGTCTATCTTGTGCTGACCCCCCACCTCTACCTTGGAAGTCTCGCATATCAAAATAGTTTGGCACTTTATTGAGGACAAACTCGCAGTAGAGTTTCCTCAAAAAGTATTGCGGGACCTCATTATTATTGCATGGAGGATGGTCAAAAACCATCCACCACCTCTGCCCAAAATTGTCCCTTATCGCTTGGTTGTTGCACCAATGGATAGGGAACCTCTTGCATGCAATGGGTGGAGGTTGATTTGTTTGTGGGTTTGTGAAAATCGAACACAAGTCTAATTTTATAATTTGTAATTTTTTCACATCTTGGTATAACAGTTTGTCTGCATAATAATCTCTAAACTCTCTCCTCTTATCCGTCCAACTAGTTATTTGCTTGCTAATTGAATCTACATTTGATAACATAGATTCAAGAGATTCAGCAAGCGTGGACCTATGCAAGGTTGAAGTGGAAGGATCTTTCAACTTTGCAATTATATCTTCAATTTCTTTTTTGTTGTTTTCAATTTGCCCCATTATATTTTCTTGTGTTCCTGGGGCATGTTGAGGAATGGATGGAGGAGGTTGTTGTTCCGCAGGATTTTGTGGATTTTGAGGAGGAGGTGCATTAACATTTCCTGACAATTAACGAAATATACATCAAAAAACAACTCAAACCTACCTATGTAGAAGCAAATTCAAACAAAAAGACAAATAAACTTACTCCTTTGGCGTGCTTGACGTCGTGGTAGCATTTTGGCGACGAATCGATAAGATTTTTGTGTTGAATTGAGGAATCCAAAACGCGAGCGCGCTTCCTAAGGTTTGCAGACCACGGGAATTGTGGAGAAAAAAGAAATAAAATGAGATGACAACTTTTTTATTTATTTATAGTAGTTCATAATGCGCTCGCATTATGTATTATTTTTTTAAAAAACCATTTGGCCACTTTTTGGCCCCCCCATCTTTTTGCACTTACCCCAAATTGAGATACCAAATTTGTTATACGAATGCCCAATTTCCATTTTCATAGATATATGTTAAATTGAGTGTTTTATATCTCTTAAAATTCTTAGTAAAATTCCTTACACTAATTATTTTATGGAGGATACATTGATTGTGCAATATGGTAATTGAGCATTCAAGTTGGTAGAAAGGTTCTTGTTTAAGGAAAAATTAAAACTGTAGAGATTTTTTACTAGAGTAAACTTGTATGTAGCTCCATTGGGATTATACAACATGATCCTCAATACTAACTAACTTAGTTACCATAGGGCTCAAGCTAATTATTACATGAAAACCATGGAATTTTTAAATGATCAAGGTAGACTAGTATCAATACAAGGAATTCAATGACTAATAAGGTTAAGATAAAATTTCATCTATGCAGTTAAGAAAGGCCAAAGAACAGGGTTCCATGTGTTTGTGGTACACAATTAAGAGGAAGAAGATGAAATAGTTTCCATTTATTAAAACTACTCATTTTTTGGAGAGTTTAGAAATGTCTTTTTGAATGAATTAGCAAGACTTCCTCCAAAAAGGATGTTTGGAATCCCTATAGATGTTTCGTCAAGGACAAAACCTTTATCTAGAAGGCATCTTACAAAGTGATGAAAACAAAATTATTTAAATTGAAGGTGCAATTACAAGAACTTTTAGATAAGGGGTGAATAAGATCTATTGTTTCACAAGAGGGTGCAATGGTCATATTTCTCAAGAAAAAAGATGGTACCTTGTGCTTGTGCATTGATTATAGGATGCTAAACAATGTCCAGATAAAAAATCATTATGCACTATCTAGGATAAATGATCTTTTTTATTAGATCAATGGGGTTATAGTGTTCTAAGTGTTGGCACAAAACCATGCTAAGGTATAGTCATTGCCAATTTTCAAGAAGAAGAGTTGATCAAGAAACTATGATACACCTAGTAGTGATCACCCAAAGAACAATAAAAGGGACAAAGTGTTGGACATTGAAAATAGGAATGAGAAAGTGGAAAACAATTGGATGCCACTTAGGACCCACTGTGTTGAAGATTGTGAGACTACTACCACATAGCTAATTATTGAGGACACATGTCATTTAGGGGATGACCCTCATATATTGTTGTAGAAACCCTAGCCACCTAAGGTACCTATAAATATCCTTGGACCTACCATTTGTCAGGAGTAACAAATCACAAGCCTAAAAAACTCATGCAAACTCAACGCAAACTATAGAATGACGAGCATCAAAGTTGGTTCACACTCCTCCAATAGCTTCACCTCAACATCTAGCACAAGAAAAGGTGTACCAACAAGTTTGCTAATTGCTTGAGATGGTATACAATTGTGTCAAATAGCGACAATAGTTTATCAATTGTTTTTTGTCTTTGTTATAGTTTATGATGGACACAAAACTAGCAAAGGCCATAGTATTCCATCCATAGAGAGATGAGTAGATAGAGGTTGTCAACCAAATGATTGTGCACATTTGTCAAATATATCACTTGAAGCATTCCCACTCATGGGATGATAATTTCCGTATCTCCAAGATAGTTACAAGTGTTCTCTTCATGACTCCATGGGGCATAACCTATTCCAAGTCTACCTCTATCCATTGGAAACTATTGAAGTAGCACTACTTGTCATATTGGATAAGGCATCACCCCATGCATAAAAGGACTTGAATAAGGATATCAAATTTGTCAAGAGGATATGGTATATTCAATAATAAGCTCATGAGATCTTGCATTGAACTAGTGAAAGTTATAATCAACATTATGATCAACACCATGTCTTCCTCAATTTTTGGTGGAAGTAAATATACAATTAGAACTTAAAAATGAGAGATTTCAAGACCCAAATAGTAAACTCAAACCTTTATAGTACAACCATATGCCATACCAATAAAAAGGTGATAATACATTTGAAATCAACTTACCACTTTATTTTAAATGACATCTAATATTTAATATTTAATACAAAATTACTAACATGAGATGTTTTTTTTACATGGGAGAATCAACAGCCATAGGACTGATCCTATAACTCCTGTGGATGCCTCGACTACCCCCTCAGCCGAGCACGTCATTTAAATCGGGGCTAAAAGTTACGACCACACCATGTCTTCCTTAATTTTTGGTGGAAGTAAATATACAATTAGAACTTAAAAATGAGAGATTTCAAGACCCAAATAGTAAACTCAAACCTTAATAGTATAGACCATATGCCATACCAATAAAAAGGTGATAATACATTTGAAATCAACTTACCACTTTATTTTAAATGGTATCTAATATTTAATATTTAATTGAAAATTACTAACATGAGGTGTTTTTTTCCCTAATTGGCCCCTCAGCGGGGCACATCATTTAAATCAAGGCTCGAAGCTACCACCACTGTTCATATTTTCCAACGGCTCAATTGACTAGTCTAACCCAGGGAGTCTACTAACATGAGATGTTGCTCTTCAACTTTCCAACACTCTTAGACACATGAGATGTTAGAATTGTAGTGCTTTTGGAAAAACTGTGTGTTGCTTTTTTGCCTCAACGTTTCGGATCACACTCCATGATCCATCATCAGGTAGAAAAGAAGAGTAATCGGAAACATTGAGCCAAAAAAGCAACACACAGTTTTCCCAGAAGCACTACAATTCTATCAACATGGACTGTGGAAATATCATGACTACAACATAAGATGTTGCAGAGCAGTTGCATAGCATAGAATTGAACCCCAATAACACCACTTGAGTTCCTACAAAATAAAATCATCAAGATATTAATTAAAGAAAATCAAGATAGTTAACAGATTCCGTTCTCTCGAGTGGGGAAGGAAAATCAATTTCTGTGTGAGGGAGTGAGTGTGACAGACGTTTGATATGATAATCTTGGCGGTGGGAGTGCCACATCATGGAAGATCCGGACGAAGTGGGTTGACGACGCGTGTATGATCCTCCATGGATTGCCATTGCCTTGGAGTTTGAGAGAGGAATATGCATATTTGTTGCAGAGATAAATATCTCCACAAAAATCAAAAATCAAAAAGCAAAGGTGTTTTTTTAACAGGAAGGAACTTCAAAGTTCAAATTACTCCTTCCATAGAGATTTCTTTGTCCTTAAAAAAAGGATGTGCAAGAATGAATATTTGAGTTAAATTGAAGAAACTTTGTGATTAAGTTATCGTTTCTCCATCTTCGTAAGGTTAGAATTTTGATATAAACTATTGACTGGTTAGGGGAAACATAAAAAAACATTTTCCATGGATGCTCTGGCTTGGAAAACTGTGACAGGTGCTGGTATAGAAGCTGGCACAGGCACAAAATCAAGAGATTATTCCACTGCTAAGAGTGTACCTTTTCTATTGGGATCAAAATGTGAAGCTAAATTCAAGTCTTGCAAAAATCCCAAGTCCTGTCCTCCTATTTCTCCTTTCTTCTCACCTCTGTCACATTTTCCCGTTCCGCTGAAATTTATTTGGATTAACAAGACGATTGAGGAGGCAGTGGAAGGAGGCGCTAAACCTGAGCTAAGTAGGGGTGAAAGTCGCGATGGATTCAATTGCTCAGCATGCGAGGCTGTGAAAACTCCCCAACAAATTGAGAAATCCAATGCAGAGGAAGAGGAAGAAAACTTGGGGAAAAATGGCCTTTTTAGCCCTGGCGATTCACTGAAGAAGCTTTCTGAGAAAAGTCCTACAAAATTAAATGCACCCCATGACAATTTGGGGGGCCAAGACAGCCAGGGCAACTCTATCTCACCAAACGATGGAAACAAGCCAGAAAACCTTGATGATTCTGATCGAGCAAGGCATGCCAATTGGGTTGGGAGGATACTAGAGTTTGGGACTTATTGGAAAGAAGAGAAGAAATGTGATCCAAATTCTTCTTCAAATGGAGTCTCCAGCTCAAAGACAGAGCCTTGCTTGTCCCAACAGGTTGATTGCTCCTCCGAAAGTAACAGTGACTCCAATCATCCTGACCCCGGTTGCAAAGGTCAAGATGATTTTTTGTGCTATCTGAGGAAACAAGTATCTATCAATGAAGTCACTCATGATAGGGATTCCTTCTCTAGGTTACTGCATCCAGTATCTTTGCCAGAGACTAGGGTTTACGCCCAGATGTCATATCTCTGTGACCGGGCATATGCAATTTCTCAGATTAAGGTACAGATGCTTCAAATTGTCTATCTCCATGCTTATCAAGTTTTTATTCCTTAAATAGATCCTTACTGGTAATTATGGATATTGTTTATGATAATCAAATTGCAGAGGATTTATTAGTATTGAATCTGTGATTATGGTATATGTTAACAAGAAATTTGCAGTAGCATTCTTTCTTGTCATGTCATGGATAGTTTTTATTCCTTAATGTCCATGGTAGTTACTAGTTAAGACCTAAACTTTCATTTGTGTCCACACAGCCGGCAGAACTCTGGAAGTTGTATCGATTCCGTTTTGTTACTTCATCCTTGGACAAGACAACTGAAACAATTGCTAAAGTTGTGAGCTCGAAGCCGACTGCAAATGCTGAATTGCAATCAACGTTAATCTCTTCTGAGACAGAAGGAGAAGGCAACTCTAGGGGCAATGATGGAACTAACTTTAGGCTCTCTGTAAGCCCTAGTGTGGCTTATGAAATAGCTGCATCTGCAGTTTCTTATATACATTCACAAACAAAATACATCCTACCCTTTAAATCCGAGAGAAGAAATCAAGCAGGCAATGATGAAAATTTGAATACTGGGACAAAACAGGATGCAATAGCAGACACAGATAGTAATCAGATGAATAACGAAACTGAGAAGGATGCAGAAGATACTGCGCTGGAACAAAGAGCACCTTATATAAATATTACTCAGCAGACATTTATAGACTCGCAACAAGCTGGGCCTAGTAAGCTCTCTGGCATGCCCAAGTCAGAGATGGCTGCAATTGTAGCTACCTCGTCAGTCACTGCTCTAGTAGCTGCTGAAGATGATGCAAAACAAGCAGCTGCAAGAGATTTGCAGTCATTGCATTCTCCTCCTCCTTGTGAGTGGTTTATATGTGATGATGATAGCAGCTATACCCGCTACTTTGTCATTAAGGCAAGTACAAGCTGAAAATGCCTTCTAATACTAATTTGCAGTTCTTCATAGTCATGGATATGGTTGCTTTCCAATTTGAACAATTCCTCTCTTTAATTCCATATGCAATAATGATCTTTGCACACAAGATTTCCATTCTGATTATGCTGTCATCCTCGCTTTCCCTGTTTACAGGGAGTTCCTAAAAGTTTCATTATCAAGACTGGCTTGTAATCTGTTGAGCTTTGTGGTGTGCAGTACATGGTATTTTCAGGGTTTGTACATTTTAGAAGACTGTATCTTAACTATCTGTATTGTACTCTGCATTTACAGGGATCGGATTCATTAGCCTCATGGCAAACAAATTTGTTTTTTGAACCCATACAATTTGAGGTACGTGGAAGAGTATCTAGATGGTAAGGCATGCATTCTGAAAGCCTAATGTGGAGATTTTTTGATCTGGTTATGCATGAGTATTCTGTGTTACAAAGTATCATTATTGATTTAAAAACTATATGAATGGCTCCAAGCAATGGCATTGCCTGATTTGCAACTCATACAATCTCGGAATGTACTATTTTACAGGGCTTTGAAGTTCTTGTACACAGAGGAATTTATGAGGCTGCGAAGGGAATGTATGAACAACTCTTGCCCGAGATTCACTCTCATTTGAGAAGACATGGAGAGAATGCACAATTTCGATTCACAGGTCATTCCTTGGGAGGAAGTCTTTCGTTGCTTCTAAATTTGATGCTGCTGATAAGAGAGGTGGCCTTGAAAACATCACTTCTACCAGTTATAACATTTGGTTCACCTTGCGTTATGTGTGGAGGAGACTACCTGCTCCAGAAATTAGGTTTGCCCAACAACCATGTACAGGCTGTTATGATGCACAGAGATATTGTGCCCCGTTCCTTTGCATGTAATTATCCAAGTCATGTTGCTGAAGTTTTGAAGAGGTTAAATATTAGTTTCCGAGATCACCCTTGTCTTAGTTTCCAGCCCCAGGTAAATTTGTAGATGGAAAGTTCTTTTAGTATTTGATCTCACAATTTGTGTATAGCGAAACTGCTCTGGCATGTGTTTCATTGGGTTGTTTAACTTTGTGAATGAATTGTATCTTTGAATGCAGAAATTTTTGTATGGATCCATGGGTCAGCTGTTGATCTTGCAGCCAGATGAGCAAATCTCTCCTCCTCATCCATTGCTTCCTTCTGGCTGTGGTTTTTACATCCTCCATCACGTGAAGCAGGATGGTAATGATCATGAGAATGAGCTTTCAGGCACACTTCAAGTTCAGACTGCTCAAATTGCCTTTTTGAACACTCCACACCCACTCGAAATTCTTAGCGATAGGTGTGCTTATGGTTCTGAGGGATCCATATCTAGAGATCACAATTCAATTTATTATTTCAAAGTGATCAATTACATTCATCGGCAACAGATAAAGCATCTAAGAAAGTTGCAAAGCGAGCAAAGGAGGCAGGCATGGTGGTCTTTGGTCACTGCAGATTCTTCCATGTCTTAACAGAGACCCTTCAAAGTAGCTAAGGAGAATCAAATGTCTGAAGATTTAACAAGTACTTGCAAATAACATGTGTCAAGGTTCTGTAGTCTTCATGGTAAATGCCTCATTGATGTAGTTCACTGGAATCTGGATATGATTCAATTCAAATGTTCCAAAAAATTTGAATGATTTATCTGCAGTAGCTTAAGAATTTTGATAATTTAAATCATTAGGTTGCTTATGAGAGATCCAAGAAGGATTGTGGAGCACATTATTGCCTGTATAAAAACGTCATATCATGTGCAAGATGGGTTTCTTTGTCATGGCGCAGCGATGTCGTGATGCCATAACAGTTTTTTATACTTGTAAATAACAGGGATAAATTCTTTGTATGTGTAAATAATGCACATAGATATTCTTTGCAACAAGCACGAAAGAAAGAGCACTCACAAAATTTGGTCTCAATGAAAATGGGTGACAAACATTGACATGTTCTTTTGAATTTGGTTTTCCCATCAAGAAACATTTGAATTGAATTTTCCTACCCAGAGCTGCGAATAATTCAAATATATGAGATTTGCAGTTGTGTTGCTTACATTTTTATAAGTGTTAATGTACATTTGTTTGTGATATTATGATGTGTATTGGGGATATCAAGTATTCAGTTGTAGTATGTTCAACCTTGAGTTAATTATATTGGTTCAAACGGGTAACTTTTGGGTTAAGGGTTCATGATTTTACCCTATCCTAATGTGATAGAGAGGAGGAGAGAGAGACTGGAGAATGAGTTTGTGCTTAAGTCACTTAGAGTTTCATGAAGAAGAAGCACTACTCCTCAATCAAGAGAAACCTCAAAGAGGCGCAAGTGTCTTGTTCTCAACTAAATAAGTTCCAATATTGCATGAAATGAATAATTCAAAAAGAGAAAATTTTCATTTTCTAGTTTCTAGCAGTAGGTATAGATTCTTTAATATTGACGAGGCCAAGCGGTTGCATATTGAACTAAAAAATATCAAGGAAACTCAGGTAGATGGTGAGAAAGTTCTATGTACAGATTTGAAATTCTCTATCGCCACATGTCTGCATTCTGATTTTCCATATTAATCCTTTGGATGGTTAAGATATTGTTCTTGTATTCTCTTGGCTAGAAACTTCAAGAATTGCGAATCTTAATATACAAAGGAAATCCAAGAAACCTTGGTTTACAAAGCGTGTGAAACCAATCAACCTTAAAAAATGCAGTGTGTATGAACTAGGACAAAATCCCCTACAATATAAACAAATTGTAGAGCACAAGGAAGAATATGAAGAAGAGCATGAGGAGGACTTGCTTGATTGTTAAGGAAGCTCAAACCCTTCGCCTACTCAAGTATCAAAGCAACATGTCCAAGAAAAGTCAGAAGGAATGAAATAGAAGGTAGTGTTCACAAAGGTTTTTTTTTTCACATCATCCACTTGACCATTAGAAGCAATGACCATGGAAGCATCCCATGGAATATCAAAAGGGGCATTAGATAGGGATATGATAGGAATTAAAGGAAGAACATAAACAGTTTTAAAAGATCAACAACTATGGGCCTACATGATCGAAAAGGAACAACTCTTGAGAGCATGTTTTCACCAAAGACCACCATCTAAGATATCATATATGGATGGATGAATGGTATGAAGCATGGAAGCAGTTGATTACAATTTTCAGAAACTCATATTGTTTGGTTTCTTCACACCATTTGAGGGCAAAACATGCTGAGGGATGGTATGTTATGTGCCCAACATCGGAGCTATTTAGTAGCTGAGACGTGACATTTATAATCCTGGTTAGTATATTGGATCAAATGGTTAACTTGTGGGTAAAATTATGTCGATTCAAATAGGTTACTTGGGTGTTAAGGGTTTACCCTAGCCTGCATCCTTATCCTTGGGCGAGATATTGGTTTGAATCAGCTTTCAGACTAGAAAATCTTTTGATATGTATTGTTTTTTATGAATTTTTGTCGGTATATATTGAATATTTTGTTACATCAGTACCCTCCATATGTCTTTCATGTGTGTATTTTTTAGTTCTCAGCATATATATTATTTGGTTATTTTATTTTATTACATTAAATCATGAATCATACACCCTTTTATGATTTTTTTGCAGTCTTTAAATAAGAGTAACATCTGAAATTAATAGTATTTGCAGCTATAACTACCCTAGTTTTGAGTTAGTAATGTTGAACCTTGTGAGATTCTAAAGCTTGTAACATAGCGTAATGCATGTTGTTGAGAGACGTGGGTGTGTGCACTTCCCACATCAGCCACGAGAGTGAGGATAGATTAGAAACTAATAATGTACCAAATGTCTAGATGCAAGCAAACTTTAAGGGCTACTTTCAGTGAAGAGATATTGACTAAATCCAATAGAGGTGGCAGTACTGTGTTCATTTCATGAGTTTTTTTTGTTTTTTGAACCATCGAAAAGGATGTATTCCAGCATCATCTACTGAAGATGAAGAAAGTATGAACAATAAACAATCTTCCGAGTCCGATAAGTTTCCTTTCAAAGAGTGTCCTTATAAATTTGTGTTTAAAGCTGTATCCATCTACATCGATTGGAAAATTTAATGGGTTACTCCTCCCTCTACATTCCTTGAAAAAAGGGCTGAAATCACACAGGTGTAGTTTGCATCAATAAGGTTTTAACCTAAGAAAGATGAATTTTTAGTATTGATTTTGAAGACAAAATTGGTCTTGAAAATGTCTTATTTCATGGGGCATTGGATTAATATTAAAGAAGCACCATCACCAAAAAGCAGCTAAAGGGAAGTTGTTACAGCCACACGAATCCCACAATAAAAAACCAAAGACCCAGTATTAACACAGTACCATTGACCAAACATAAAACAGGTTAAACCTTAGGCTGCCCCCCAACGTGCAACAGTCAAAGCATGATCTGTATCTACCACCTCTTCCACCTAGGGCTTCACATCATTGCAGACCCACCTTCAGTTTGCAATGACCCACCAGAGAAGCAAACCCTCCTTCAATAGTATCGATGCATAGAGGGGTTGTAGAAAACTGGAATAGTAAAATTCTGCCTGGCATCACCTGTACGCTATCATGAACCTCCTGCGACTAGTCCTTAATGACTTGTAAGAAACCAGAGACAGACCCTGAAAGACAGACAACCAAATGAAAGCGCTCGCTTCACCTTACCATGGCAAAGAATGAATTGCCTAAGGAAGGGGTCCCATGGAGTTGCTAGAGGATCTATTTTTGTGGAGCAAGGGGTCCCATAAAACCTAAAAAAATTGTTTATTAGAATTTTTTCCTTCGAAATAAGAGGATCTATTTTGTGGAGCAAGGGGTCCCATAAAACCTAAAAAAATTGTTTATTAGAATTTTTTCCTTCGAAATAAGAGCAGCTATTTTTTAGGTGGTTGATTTGGAGGGGTGCATTTGAAGTGGGGCTGAAAATAGTTTAGGGATTTTTCTACCAGTTTTTAGATTCCATTTTGGAAAAAAATTTATTTGATGATTTTTAATTTTTTTATTTGTAGGTCCTAATAAATCTCTACCAAATCAATTAGCATTAAACTAAAAACCTCATGAGACCACAACTTCCATAAATTTCCGAGTTAAAGTTTTAAGCCTACCTGCAACTACAAAGGACCCCTTGTTTTAAAAATGCTCGTAAAAAATTTCAGCAACACCACTGAGATAATTTAAGAAGCCCCCTCCATAAGACCGCTTCCTAAACCATCCTTAAAAAGAACTCTACGCCTCGCCAAAACCACACTATGCACTGTATCACACCTAATCAACAAGCCACCTCATAACTATTTGATCACCGCCGTTCTTCCATTAACAATGCCAAAAGGCCTTCCAATAAGCCATGCTATTGATGCCTATGGGGAAGACATAAAAACATGATTCACAGTTACTTTTCTTAGCTTTGAATCAAAATTTAAGGGGCTTAACGGCAAGCAAACTTTCCAAGAGCTTGCTCTATGGCTATATATGGCCATAATCGGTTATTGGTTTATGCCTTCATTGGCCAAACGGTTCCCTACTATATTCAAATGCCTTTTACAATGAGCGAACCTGATCAATTAAAAAAAAATAGAACTTAAACCTCTTCTACACAACACTTCAGTTTTTGGCTTGGGCTTCGTCCTTGTTAATAGCATTGATCACAATCATAGTCAACTTCACTAACATCTTGGTTTGATTTTGTGAAGCCGCAGTTCCTAATCTGGCTATTAAAACTTCCCATTCTGCTTCATTGTTAGTGCAAATATTGAGAGACAGAGCATTCATAAATCAAGTTCCTTCAGTCCTTGATAGTAAAGCCTCCTACTATATCAGGGTTGCCCCTCACAGCTTTATCAAAATTTAATTTGGAGAAACCTTTTTGGGGGAGGAGACCAATTTCAATTTCTGTTACCAGCAAACTTCAAATCAACATGACCACTACTGTAATTGTTGCCACGTAACCCTTGAATGGGATATATATACTTCGAGTAGTAGTAAGATTTTTATACTTTGCAATGTCTACCTCTCTCTCTTGCAGTTCTGCTAGGGTTTCTACAGTATCATGCTTTGATTTTTCTTTGAATAGAGGCTCTTCAGCAGTGACGGATCACAGTGGAATCAAACTGCGTCTGGAAATCATTACACGCCCTAACACCCATGGGTTGCGTGAGTCTAGCAATATCA
Source organism: Cunninghamia lanceolata (assembly GCA_027924645.1). Lineage (NCBI taxonomy): Eukaryota > Viridiplantae > Streptophyta > Pinopsida > Cupressales > Cupressaceae > Cunninghamia > Cunninghamia lanceolata. The sequence continues at coordinate 15,440,705 of BSBN01000508.1, read as the reverse complement.
ACCACACGAGATCCATGCAAGAATCACCTCTTGCTATGGCCCGAAATGGTTGTGGCTACGTTTTTGCTCACCTTGGCTTTGATCTTGGAAGATCTAACTCGCACCCAAATGGTAGGCATTCCAGGACTCTCTCCAACTTGAATGTCTCATGAATGACTAGCTCTATTGCTACGGATTCTTTTCTTCCTCCCCCCAAATTGTTTCATGATGCTCTAGGGGAGAGGGCCCCATAGTGGGTCACCCTAACTTTCGGGGTCCCTGGACGTCACTCAAATGTAAAAAAAATTGCATCCACCAAGTCAGAGATTCTGTGGAGAGGTTAGATATCTCATTTGGAGGGGTTCTTTTTTTTTTTGGCCACGTGGACGATCGATATCTTTGGCGGTCCCAATTTTCCGAGCCTTTTTTAAGGCGGTGGTTCATGACGACCGGGCCAGTAATTATCCAATTACTATTGCTACGTGGTCGGCATGCCACGTGGCATTAAAACGCTTCGCCACCTTTTTCTCCAACACTCTTAACACTTCAAACCCAACACCGCCTGTTTCTATTCTCACCTGCAGCGTTTACTTCTCCCACGTCCGCATTAATCTGTTCAGCATGCTGCATGAATTCCGAGCAATGGAGTGTTCAATGCTGCAGTTAGATCATTTACCTATCGCCGACAACCCATTATCGAGGCTTGTCTTCGCAAATGCTCGTTGTTGTATGAACCAGAAGGTGTTCACTTCGGCTCTCACCTTCCTACGGCTACCACGAACCATGGAAGGTGGAAACGTAGGCTCCTTGTTGGTTTTGCACACCTTCATCTACGACTACTTGACCTAGGCGAGGATTTCGAACCCTCATAAGGCTATGAACCACCACTGTGCAGAACTATGAGGTTTTTGTTTATCGATGTGTTTTATAAACTAGGTTATTGTTTATCCATGTGTTTTAACATTCTTTACTATTTGAGATGGGATTTCTTCCTTGTATTGCTATCTATGGTCCTAAATGGAAGGTTCTTTGGGTCTTTTTGGTGGTTGTATGACTTCTGAAGTGACCAAACGACTTCTATAATCACAAGGATTCTGTATTTATATGGGGTTCTTGTTTGTCCATGTGTTTTAAGTTTCATTACTGTTTCAGATGGGATTTCTTACTTACATTGTTCCCTGTGGTCATAAAAGGAGGTTTTTTTGGTTTTTTTTTTGTGGTTCTATCACTACTAAAGTGACCTGAAGGCTTGTGTAATCATGATGGTTGTGTATTTAAATGGGGTTCTTCTTTTTCCAAGTGTTTTAACATTCTTCACTATTTGAGATGAGATTTCTTCATAACATTGGTGTATGTGGTCATAAATATGAGGTTGTTTTGTTTTTTTGTGTGGTTGTATCACTACTGAAGTGACCCGATAGAGTCTGTAATCATGAGGGTTTTGTATTTAAATGGGGTTCTTGTTTTTCATGTGTTTTAACATTCTTTACTATTTGAGTTTGGATTTCTTCATTATATTGCTGCCTATAGTTGTAAATGGAAGGTTCTTCTGGCTTTTTGTGTGGTTGTCTCACTACTGAAGTGACGCTCTTGGTTGTGTAATCATGATGGTTCTGTATTTAAATGGGGTTATTATTTTCTCATTTGTTTTAACATTCTTTACTATTCAAGATAGGATTTCTTCCTTGCATTATGGTCTGTGGTCTTAAATGGAAGGTTGTTTTCAATTTTTGTGTGGTTCTATCATTAGCGAAGTGACCCGACTGCTTGTGTTACCATGAGAGTTTTGTATGTAAATGGGGTTGTTGTGTTTCCGTGTGTGTTAACATTCTTTACTCTTTGAGATGGGATCTCTTCCTTGCATTGTTGTTTGTGGTCCTAAATGGAAGGTTGTTTTCAAATTTTGTGTGGTTCTATCCTTACTGAAGTGACTCTATTGCTTGTGTTACCATGAGGGTTTTGTATGTAAATGGGGTTCTTGTTTTTCCATGTGTTTTAACATTCTTTACTCTTTGAGATGAGATTTATTCCTTGCATTGTTGTCTGTGGTCTTAAATGGAAGGTTGTTTTCAATTTTTTTGTGGTTCTATCCTTATTGAAGTGACCCAACTGCTTGTGTTACCATGAGGTTTCTATATGTAAATGTGGTTCTTGTTTTTCCATGTGTTTTAAAATTCTTTACTCTTTGAGATGGGATTTCTTCCTTGCATTGTTGTCAGTGGTCTTAAATGGAAGGTTGTTTTTATTTTTAGTTACATTGTATCACTAATGAAGTGACCCGACTGGTTTTTCTGGTTTTCTTTTGCGGTTGTATCACTAATGATCTGGCCCTATTGGCTTTTTTTTTTTTGGTGATTCTTAATTTCAACAAAGTCACAATAATGGTGAAATGTCTAGTTGAATGCTTAAGGCTTTTTGTTTCTTTAACTTTGTACTGCAAAGATTCAAAAGATCCCAAATTTCAAAACTAGTGTTCAAGGGTGTTTCTTGGAACACTTTTATCTTTTTTTTAGTGTTTATCAACACAACTAATGGCCGTCTGTTGTGTTTTATTATTGGTTGTGGAAATTCAACTCTTATGTTCGAGCATCACTATGACCTCTCCAATTTAGGTTACAAATTTAATTTTATAGTTTTCAATTGGTGAATTAGGACTAAGACAAATTGTGTAAATGGGTTGACAAAAGTTTTATTGGTTGCAAAAAATATTGTAAAGTTTTTCAAAAATGTTGTATAGAACATCTGTGAGACATGTTATTCTTTTACATATTTACAGAATTAGGTGTAGAACCCTATTTCTAATGTTAATATTCATCTACAAATTCAAAGCTTTATTGCATTGTGTTTTTTTCAAATTGAAAAATAACAAAGAAATTACATCTCAGATTACTTATAATAAAATATTTGGTAAGCAATTTATTAAATTTATATAAATTTAACAAGGTTACTTACACTATATTACTTATAGGATAATATGGTAAGCAATTTATTAATTTTATATGAATAAATGTATGATTTATAAGTAAATTTATAAAATTTATATAAACAAAAAATAACCATACTTATTACACACTCCGATATAAAAATTTACTATCGGATGAGACAAAACTCATATATCTATACACACAAATAGATATATACATGTGTGTGAGAGAGAGTGTAAACATCATATATATTGATGAAGGGGGTAAATCATAAAACACACAACAACAAAAATAACACCCAGAAAATAGAATATTTCTTTATTGATTTGGACAACTTATTACATTACAGAAGCTCAATTACAATCAGAGGAATCAATCCTCCACAGGCTGCAACACACTACAGCTACACCTCACCAAGCTCTAGAATCTTCTACCTTCTGTAACCCCAAATCAGCTAGGGTTTCTGTTTTCCCACCTATTCTTGACTCTACACTTTTCCCCTTAACTCTACTACTGCCCAGGGTTCCCAAAATAGTCATAAATAGCACTTTTTGACGGCCTCTAGCTAAATTTTGAAATTTGCAACTCTCTCCAAAAGTAGATCAACTTCTGGGAAGCATAACTTTTGATCCGGGTGTCTGATTGACGAACCTTTTTAAGCGCCGGAAAGCTCGCGATGTGACCTATCACGCTGAAAATCCATAAATGGATTTCTGTCAACTTTTTGGGATGTTATGGGATGTTTTAGTGCCACATATCTCGTTTCAGAAATTTTCAGGGGTTTTTTAGAAAATAAAAACTTTAATATCTTTCAACTCACAAATGATCTTTGCCTGATTCCTTTGCCAAAGGTCTTATATTTTAGTTATGAATCTTTCTGTAACTTTTCACTTCAATCTGTGCCCAAATGCAAACTTTCCTAAAATGGCAATTAAACTTTCCAAAACTGATAGTTTGCTATTTTTAGCAATTTGGAAAACTGAAAATCCTACATCATTATTCAGGAGATTATGGAACTAAAAACACTAATTATGGAAAGAAATGAAAACAACTGCAATGATTTTGAATTAACTTCTTTTTGGGTGATGCAAGATTGCCCTTACACCATTAGATGCTCCTGCATCATATATGCATGTATATATGTATATACACATGTATATGTATATGTATGTAAGGAAGAAATCCCATCTCAAACAATAAAGAATGTTAAAACACATGGAAAAACAAGAACCCCATTTTAATACAAAACCCTCATGATTACACAAGCAGTCAGGTCACTTCAATAGTGATACCATGAACACCGATTTCATGCATATATATATAACCCACAATGATGACATTACATACTTATTTGAAGAGCTTGACATATGAAGCAACCATACTCGAAGGTGTAAGGCTCACCAAATAAGCAGTCAAGACAATAGAATATAAATCAATCAACTATCAAACTTATTACCAAATTCTAATTTTTTAACATCTATCAATTCAATTTCAATTTCAGACCCAAAAAGAGGACAAAAATTGAAGACTTCAGACCACAAAAGCATTCAACCAAGTCAATGAACCTCTCAGGGGAGAGGCCTCATAGTGTGTCACCCTAACTTTTGGGGTCCATTTGGAGTGCCACATCACTCAAACATTTTAAAAAAAGAATATGCCACTTCCGCAGTGGGTATTAGTGACTATAATTATTCATATATCTTTTTATTGCATTTATCTGCAACCACATTCTACTAGAGAACATGACTACATGAATAAACCATTCAAATACCTAAAGTTAAACATGAAAAAACCTAAGCTAGTGTGAGGTGGTAACTTTGGGGAGACTTGGTTTCCCAATGGTATTTTGGGTTGAGCTATGTTGAAGTCGACATTTCAAACTGAATTATGGATATGTGCAACATAGCTCAATACAAAAAATGCTTTAGCATTATCAAGTCACCCTAATGCGAACGCTTCGTACTAGTTTGAATTAGTGAGTATTATTATTGCGTAGACTTTCATATATCATTTTCTTGCATTAATCTTGAATTTAGGTATGAAATTAGTGAGTATATCTTCTATTAATCTTGATTTCAGATATGAAAATAGTGAGTTATATATTCTATGAATGAGATGTAATTAGGTAATGTAATTGTTATCTTATACATTTCCTATCTCATATACATTGTTTGAGTTGTTTTAAACAAACTTAATAAGTTGTCAAATAGATGGCTTCAAATACCTAGTTTATTGAACATGAAGGAAACTATCAGTTACAACAAGAAATAGGGCCAAAGAAAACTATAGTATAAGCTTAATAAGTTGTTTCATAGATGGCTTCAAATACCTTTTATTAAACTATAATATAGGTTGAACAAGTTGTTTATTTGTGGAATCTTTAATTTCTCTCCTCTTGTTTTCATGGCTTGTTTGGTGAGCCTTACACCTTGAGTGTGCTGTTGAATGCAGGTGGAAATGGAGAAGTGACCAATAGTTGGTCGAATATCACTTCAAAGTGTACACTTAATGTGGTGATATGGGATAGCCAACCTTGACTTTTGTTCACTTAGGACTCTAAATTTGGAAAATAGTCTTGGATTGTGGGATGCATTATTTACTATGATGGGACACTTTTAGTTGAATTTTGTTTACAAGGGATTTTGTTGAACCAAAACAATACTTTGAAATGGGTGGTCATTGCATTTGTACCTATTTATCAAGTACTCTTTAACTTTTTAATATATAGACAATATATGATATTAAAGTATCGTGATCTTCTTAACAGTGTTTATGTACAAGCCATGTCAATTGCTTTTATGTTTCAATATCATTGCAATATTTATATCTATGCCACCTAATATGAATAAAAAAATACTAATGACTAAAAAAATATAATGTGAACATTGATTGGTGCATATTTGTACATATTTTAGACATATTTTAAATATTATTTCATTACATTACACTTTACAGTTGGTCCCACTATGGTCAATTCCTATACCATGTATAGGAGCCCGCTCCACTATGGGGCCCTCTCCCCTATGTGAAGAAGTGCAAATTTCTTCGAAGAATGATGATTATAGTAGTAAGGCTCTTAAAGAGATCTAGATAACTTGTGTACTATCCCTTCGGCTTTGGATTCACAATGAAAAGGATGCAAATCTCAAATCTTGAAGGGATGTATGGTTGTAAAAAAAGTAGATCAGATTCTAGAATTAGTTTCAAACTATGATAAAATAAAAAGAAAAAATGATTTCTTGGAAAAACATTATAGAAGAATACTTTAATAGGAAGATTTAATGGTTTCTGGCCACATCTTAGTAGCTTATGTGATTGGATCACAAAATTTTGTAAACATCTAGTGAAGGAAAAAATTGACATCTTTCAGTGTCCTCAAGGATTCTTCATTATGGAGTTTATGTCCTCAAATGATAGGAATGTTATTCTCAATCTTGGGGTTGTGGTTTGGGAGGATTATGTCTAAGCCTCAAACCTTGGTACCCATTGATGGATGTTTTGACACACGCAAAACTCAGGTGAAACACAAGGTGCACCTCACCTCTCCTAAAATGTTGTTAATCTCCTTTAGATATCAACAACTTGAAGGTCTTTATAACCAAGTCTTGGCTATGCAGGATAACTTAGTGACCTATTGTTTTGTTGTTTCCAAATCAAGGAGCCCAATGAGAATTTGCCTCAAAGTCCAGGAAGGGTCAAGTCAAAGCTCAATTTGATGAGAAATTGCTTGGATTGTTGCAGGAAGAAGAGGGAAGAAACGTGGATTTAAATGCAACATACTAATCTAAGTTCTACTCTAGTTAATTGATAAAACAAAGGGCAAAAGAGTAAGGGATTAGAGAGAAAGTCTAAGTGGTCCCAAGAATGAATAGTGTGATGTAAGATGAACAAACCATAGGTTAACCAATCTCCTTCCTCAATCTACTATTGCACAATTGAAACAAGAAGTGGTGCTATCTTCAAAGGAAACTTCAATTACAGGAATTCAAGACCATCAAACACTATATGTCCATGCATAGTAAGAGGGTTAGAACCCTAGAAATTAATAAGAGTTCAAAAGATTTTTCTTTGTATTCATGTAAAATTTTGATTTAGTTCATCAGAAGCATAGGAAAACCTTTGAGACAACAAGATTCCACTAAAATGCTAGCCTAAGATACAAAAGAAAATTTGCAAAACTCTTAAACTACTTCTTTATCTCCTCCCTAATGAGAATGTCTTCTTAGTTGTTTTTCCTAGTAATTACATTACATTTTTCAAGGGAGCAAGAAAAATCATTTTTAAAACTATGGCCCACTTTAAGTTTTACATGCATGAACTAGGTCCATGTGCATATATCTTAATCTATACTTTAACCTAGTGAGAATGAGCATGGAGAATACATATTTTCCTTTGAGGAGTACTAATTCGTCAGTTAGTTGTTGGTTCAAACCAATAAAGAAATTGATGACATTCCCCTTTTATTGCATTTGAGATCATCATGGTACCATGAACCATTCTTTCATCTATTTCTCCATCTATGTGGTCATCCATCTGTTGGATTAAGGGAAACACGCCACTAGACCCTACACAAATGGAAAAGAAATAGTCAAACCCACAAAAATATCAATCAAAGTAGTGTTTAAATGCATTTGAAAGCATAATAAATCCTTTAAAATTCATGATTTAAATTGCTATAGGGTTTGCACATGCAAAAAGTCGAAGGTTGTATGTAGGAGTAGGTCAAACAAGAACTTAGATGGGTGAAATTGCCACTGGTAATGCCCTATATATGCAGGGGAGTGTTATTGCTTCATTGGGTAAGCTGTCGAATTTATTCATGTGAAAACATGTCTTCCCTCCTACCCTAAGTGGTTGAGAGTATGCGGGGACATGTAGAAATTTGGGATTAGTTGAGGAAGTGTTTCTAGAAAAGGGTAGAAGTGCAAAGATATTAATGCCAGAAGGCTATGGGGATTCAAGGATTGGGATATTGAGCTACTAGGTAGAGGAAGATAAAGGTTTGCGAGGGATCAGGGTTTTGGATACCTCGATGCCAGGAAGATAAAACTTTGTAGTGAATTGGGATTTAGGATCACCTCACAAATAGCTCTAGAAGAGGAAGAAAGGTAGAAGAAAGTATGAAGGTCCAACAAAGACAAAGGAGCAGGAAGTGGGAAAGTGAAGGTCAAGTTGTAGGGATACCAAGAGGATAGGTAGATGAAGGTCTGTAGGCCCAAGGAAAGAGGAGGTTAGGTTGTAGGGATACCAAAAAGGTAGGTAGACAAAGGTTCACAAGCCCAAGGAAAGAGGAGAACATTGGAATAGTGGGGATCTAAGATTAAGATCTTGAGATGCTATTGGATAGGTAGCGAAAATCTTGGAAGTTCGAGGAAGGTAAACAAGTGAAAGTGCAGAGGTGCAAGGAATCACAAATCAAGATATGAAGATACTAACGGAATAGACTTAGTAGAAAGGCAACTCGACATGAGGAAACCTGAAAGTTTAGAATTGGGACTCAAGGATCAAGGATTTGGAATACCTTATGTAAGGTAAACATGAAGCCAGGAGTCCACAGGCCCAAGGAAAGAGGATTAGTGGGATGGTGGGGATCAAAATTTTGAAATAACTGATGTAGTAAGGAGTGTGGGACAAAAAGGTCTAAGAGTTTGACAAAGGCTTTGAAGGGAAAACAGGATTTAGGGAATTTGAAATACTCAATGCTAGTGCTAAGGGAAGGAATAGGGAAAAATCCATTGGGGTTTGGAGATCAAGAAACTAAAGTATTGGATACCTTGGGTAAGACAACAAGGAAAAGTCTACGAACCCATTGTATAATGGAGATTGGGACTTCGAGGTTGGGAATACCAAGTACTCCAACACTGAAGAGCAAAGTGATAAGGGGAACATTGAAAGTCTACAAGCAAGAATGAAGTAGAGACATGGAAGCATGGGAAACAAAGGAAAAGTGCACTAGTAGAAGAAATGATAAAAGTCTGAAGGAGACAGAAGTGGAACTGTAGGGGTCAAAAGAAAGGGATGTGAGCAAACATAATCCTAAAGGCTTAGAATCAAAGATTCAAGAGTCCAAGGAAATAGAAGAAAAGGGATAACGGAAAGGAAAATCTAAAAAGTTTGGGATGCAAAGAAATAGAGGAATTCAGGGGTGAAGGAAAAGCATAATGACATGAAAAAACTCGAAATCCTACCTAAGCCAAGAAATTGACCCAAATGTCCTCATACTTAGAATTTTTTGGAAATTTTAGAAACCTAGGCATATAGCTAAGACATGAGGGGAAGCAAAGCACAACATCAAGCAAAATTTAACTGAAGGGGGCCATTGAAGAAAATCTCTAATCAAATATCAATGATGGGCAACGCATAACAAGGGTAACCACATCCTTTAAGGATCCATGTTACCATCTCCCTTAAGGTAAGTTGTTAGTGAAAAGCTTGGGAGCCCACCAAATAGTGAAGGTTGGGACTTAGGAGGATTAAGTACTCCAATACAGAGTTCAAGGGATTCCCAGAGACCTAAACTTGAAAAGTTGTAAAGCTAGTGAGGGTCAGAGGGTCACAATACTTTGTACTTTTGAAAATTAGGTAGAGGAAAGCCCGCACCTTCAAGAACAAAGGTGGGATCCATGGTTCAAGAGTGTAAAAGATTTCATGATTTGCAAATAAGTAGAATAAATCATAGAACTCTGTGATAGAGACACAAGCAGGAAAGTGGGGAAAAAATGTGCATCAACTTGCTTAACATGAGGAGGAGAAAATGTTCAAAGTTGTGAACAAAAGGCAAAGGCCCAAAACTTCAAGGATTGAAGGACTTACTAACCAAGTACCCAAGAAAAGATAAGTCCAAAACTCTAAAATGTTGTGGGAGTCAAGATTTCAAGATATAGCATGACTAGGTACCTAGGTAGAGTGATGTAGATTGGAATCAAGAGCCCAATGAAGGGTTGTTGATTTAGGAAGATCACCAAAAGAAAATGAGGGATTTCAAGTATAAAAGAACAAGGATTGTTGGAAGATAGTATTGAGCTTGTAAAAGACTAATCGTTATCTATTACAATACTAATGTATATAGCTGAACAACTATTGACTTCCAAAATATGTAAACTAATCTAGAATATGTATACTAACTACTCATGCCTCTCCTAATAATATGACTCACTCAATGGACTGAATCTAACAAAAATACATAGAAATGGATGTCAAACACACACACACATACACACTTCTCTACTAAGCTCAAACTTCCTTACAAAACAAATAATACTAACATGCTTTGATCATTTAATTTTTTGTATTCCATAACTCAACCAAGTGTTCTCAACACTAATGATTCACCTCCAGCTACAACTTAGGTATCAACTTCAACATCCTACAAAACTAGACCTCACAACTCCTAATGGATGATTCCCACCAACTGTAGGTACTACTATCAAACAATTTCAAACATTGACAAAATTTAGAAATTTGCCATCTCTCTATAGACTCAAAATTATTATATTTTTCTAGTTGCTAGCCCTCTAAGACCTCCACACCTTTCTACCTTTTCCATTACTGAGACAAGCCTCAAATAGATAGAAATTTCTATTTTTGACTCCTAAAAGGTGGCTATGAAGGACAAGTCCATAAAGTCTTTTGTAACTATCGATCCAAGAATAGCACTTTGCCAAATCTTAATTTAGAGGTTAATAGACCATTAGCCACTAGTCAATAGATTTACATGCCAGAACCAAAATAGGAATATTGTCAGTTGCCCATTATCCAAAAGGATTGCTAATATTATGTGAAAATTAATTGCCTAGTTTATATTGTGGGTCCTAACTAGGAAGGGTGCATGATGCTCCTACATCATATAGGAAATCTTGGACCCTCAAAAAGTGACAAAACACTCAAATTTAAACTTAAAGACGAGATTTTTCTCAAATGGTTCTTTTCATATCATTTAAGGATGGAAACTTCCCCCCTTCTGACCAAATAACAACAAACTAGTAGATAATTTCACCCTCAAATGATTAGGGGTCTATTAGAATACATGCATATTTAAGTAGACATAATTATTGACCACCCGGACATTGCCTTTATACCATCCAAGCATCTATAGTTCTAATGGAGATATCTCTAATAGCACTCTAAGAAGAGATCTACTACTAGCCTAGCATCCATGGCCCCAGTAGAGATTACTTGAATTACCCAACTATTTAAGTTCTTCTAATTTTTAGTTTCTTTTATCTTGATTTATCTTTTTTATTTTCACTTCTTTTTGTTTCTTTCTCTTTTGATATTTTTTTAAAACATTGTTGTGAAGCTATCTAAACTTATAGGAAATGAAGCTCATTCATGGGTTGGGGATTATGGTGGCAATCAAAAAGGTGAAATATTATGATTTTCACTCAATACTCAACGACAACAACTAATTCCAACACCCAGGAAATGTAAGTACATGTATAAGTGTAGTAAGATTCTGTTGGTAAACATATTTGCACTATATAAATAAACTTTGTTTTTCCCACGATAGTGTCATAAACTGCACCAACATTTGGTAAGGTTGGAGTAACCTACCTCTGCAATTTAGAGGGGCAGTTCCCTCATAAAATAAAACTTTGATTTTTGGGTGGTATTTTTAACCCTAAAACACCAAAAGGAAAACAAAAAAAATAATAATAGTGAAGTTCAAAAGAAACCCTCGAGATAAACTTAAGAGTATATGTTCAAGGTTTCCACATGCAAGATAAAATGAATAATTTCTCTATCACAAAAGAGATCACTTCTCAGATAATCATAGAGGGTTTTATAAAGATTGACATGCAATGGCAAAGAATGAATTTTACTAATCTTTCATACACATCAAAGACTAGTAATGGAGACTGATAACAACTCGAAATCTTTTCACATTACACATCATACTAAGAGTTTGACTAAATGATCTTCACAGGTAGATTTAAAAATTATGCAAAGAGAATAACTATTCAACATAAGAAGAACAAATATAATAGAAGATACTGAAACTGCATTGTTTAAGTATTTCTATTTCTCTGCATATGAGCTATATTACTCATTGTCTTTTACAATATAAAAATTTGTGAAAGGCTAAAAAGTTCCTTTTGCCACAACAAGACCACATATATATAGGCTTTTTGTGATAACTAACTTGTAACTAATTTATAACTTACAAGGAAATATTAAAGAGCAATAAAGTTCATTATAAAGTTATAAATTAAAAGGTTCCACTTTAAGTCGTATGCAAATGATTTAATTCATAAAATGAGAAATAAACAATAAAGTAACTTGAAATATTAAGATTCATTGATAGGTATGTCTTCTCCAACTATCTCTGACTTGTCAGAAGAGGGAGAATTGCCTTTGTAAATTCTATATTGTTTTACCACAGGGGTCATAGTTTTGGTTTCTAGGACTAGAGTATTAGTCAAATGTTGTTTCCATATCAACACAGAATCTTCAATTTCTTTCATCTTCTTATCCATTGTTGACAGCTACCTACAGAAAGTAGTTGTAGTGTTTGACAATATTGACAACTTCATCATTGTACTAGCACAGACATTCTCCTTGTTAAACAATTCCTTGAAAACCCTGTTTGATTGCTTGAATATCTTCTAGGTCTGAACCATCTTCTTTGACCAAATTAACCTCAAGAGCTATGCTTCCCACCACTATTTCTGATTTAATGAGCTCCATCTCCTTTATAAGCCTTTTCAACTCATTAATGACCTGCCTAACAGCAGTGAGTTTCCATTCAATACTTCTAATCCAATTGGTAGCATTGTATTTTTCTACCCTAAACAAAATCTTTTTAAAAAGCAAAGTATTGATATCCATTTTGGCCATTTCATGTATATCTCTTATTGCTAAATGCCAAAAGTTTCCTCCTTCCTGACTATTTGATATTCATTTTTGAGCTCTGTCATTTTCTATTCATTATGTTTATATAATCTTATTGACTCCTCTATGCACATCATTCCATCCAGAATCAATTGTTCAACCCAAGCTTTAGAAGTCTCTCCTAGTGCTTTGCATTTGTCTAATTTTTCAATTGCTTCTTTGTCTACACCTGGTGTATTCAAATCTCCAGAAACTGCAAGCCCTTCTAAAGATTGTGTAGAGATATTTAGAATATTTTTGATGTATGATGTCAACATGAGCACTTTCTCCTCAAGTTGTTCCTTGGTGGCTTTCTCCTTCTTCGTCCTACGTACCAACTTAGCAGCATAAAGTTGAAAGTTGTGATGTCTCCCTCATGAGTAGATGGTCCCAAATCAACCTTAGACACTTGTTAATCATCTTTTGTGACCTCCTCTTTACTTTTATCCCCAATAGGCTGTTAGATTCAGGATAGACAACTAAGAGGGGGGTGAATCAGTTGTCAAAAACTTTCTTCCCAATTACACACTTGAATTCACTTGTGATTTAGCATCATATTAATAAATCAATAATGGAAACATAATGCATTAAATCAAGAGTAGAAACACATCAACACACAAGACACCAAGATTTTTGAGGTGGAAAACTCGGTTAAGGGAAAAACCACAGGGTGATTAACCCAAGATTGTACTCTGTTAGAAGAATAGAAAGAACAAAATGGCACATGCCAGTTAGGGCTCACTACCCGAGCACACTGCTCACAAGAGGCTCACTGCCTATAAGAGACACACTGTCTACAAAATAATAAGTATCACATACTTGAACTGGAGAATAGCATCTTCACCATGCTTGAATTAGTTCCATTTAAGCCCAAAACTTTTGCTCTACCTTTCGCTTTCTTCCTCGCTACCACACTCACATCTTCAAAAGACACACTTTGAAATGACTTTACAACTCCTTATTTATACAAGGCATCAACTTAGAAATAATCATCTAAGTCAGCAAACATCTACAAGAACATCTGCAAGATGTGTAATATATCTGGTCGGCCAGTCTTCAGGAAGAACACCATCATGCGGAAGTTATTCTTCAATTGTGAGCTCCAGCTCCAATGCAGACCACCAACACGAATTGGACACGATCCAAAAACCTTCACAAGAATGCTTGAATCACCAAGAACATCCACACTTCATCTGCTTACTAAAATCCTTCTCTTCTTCATCCGGAACCTCAAGAACATAGTCTGTCATCACTGTCACAAAGGAATAGATACTTGTGGACCTTTAAACCATGAACCAATCGAGTTGACACTTCACAAAGACTTCCTCAATACTCCCTCAAATCTGTAGAATAGGATAATGCATTTCTGGATCTCACCGGACCTATCTGTGTCACTCTGTCACCTCTGAACACCTGTCAGAACCGATTTTACTTGGGCGGCCACAACTCCTTCAGATCTTCATGCGGACCTCTGAAATCTTTACTAGATTATCTTAAGACTCATATCTACAAACCCTTTGAACCGCATCCTCTGATAGTCATCTTATCTTGGATCTTTACCTTACTGTCTTCATTGTTCTTCTCTGTTCCTGATTAGGACTAATTTTCTTAATATCCTCAACACTCAGCTCCTCCAATCCTTTTCATCAATGCAATAGGAGTATGTTGACATCAATGACAACACCGGTTAGGCCCATACATGCAACAATCTCCCCCTTTGTCTTTGATGGCAACATATGATATGAAAAACTGTTTTGACCATCAAGACAAGAACTTTTCTTTACTGACACAACTCCCCCTATCACCAAAAACCATTCACTTGTCTTCTCTTTCTTTACTACCCCCCCTTTGATCAGCCACCACTTATTTTTCACATGTCTTCTCTCCCCCTTTGACATCAATGGAAAAGGGCACATACTTGCAATTCCACCATTTCAGAATCATACTAGCTGCTCCCCCTGAGTAGCAGCTCCCCATCATCAATCCGGATCACAAGATATGACTGTGATATCCACCAGACTGATGCACATCAGTGCACCTTAGTTCATCACCGGAGGGGCAATAACCCCTAACTTCTCCCTGAGATACTAAAAAGAGTCCTTAGGTAGAGGTTTAGTAAAGATGTCTGCAATATGATCCTTGGAAGGCACAAACTCCAATCTGACTTCATTCCTGTTCACTTGTTCTCTCAAAAAGTGAAACTTGATGGATATATGTTTAATCTTTGAAAGCAACACCGAATTCTTAGATATATTTATTGCACTTGAATTATCACAGAAGATTGGATAGGCTCCTCATACTCCACTCTTATGTCTCTTAGCATTTGCTTCATCCACAAAATTTGAGTGCAACTACCTGCTGCTGCAATATATTCTACTTCTATAGTGGACAGAGATATTACCTCTTGTTTCTTGCTCAACCAAGAAACCAATCTCTTCCCCAAAAAGAATGCTCCACCACTAGTACTCTTCCGGTCATCCACATCTCCTACCCAATCCGCATCTATATATGCATGAAGAGAGAAATCATGATCTCTGGGATACCACAATCCATACTCAACTGTTCCTTTTAGATATCTAAAAATCCTCTTGATTGCCATGACATGAGATTCTCTAGGATCAGCTTGAAATCTAGCAACAAGACCCACAACATTCATAATGTTAGGTCTAGTTTGAGTGAGATACAACAATCCTCCAATCATTGACCTGTACTTTTTCTGATCAACCTTAGGAGAGTCATCATCTTTGCCCAATTTACATCCGGTTGCCATGGGAGTATTCATTGGTTTTGAGTCTTCCATCCCAAATTTCTTTAACAATTCTTTCACATATTTAATCTGAGAAATGAAGATTCCTTTCTTTGTTTGAGTGATTTGTAGATCTAAGAAGAAATTCATTTCCCCAAGCATGGACATCTCAAATTCACTTTTCATTTGATTTGCAAAAGTTTTACACATACTATCTCTTCCTCCAAAAATGATATCATCAACAAACACTTCAACAATCAAGATATTTTCATGATCAATTTTGAAATACAAATTACTGTCAGTAGTACCTTTGTTGAAACCAATCTTCAAAAGATGCTTATCTAATCTTTCATACCAGGCTCTTGGGGCTTGCTTTAGTCCATACATAGCTTTTTTTAATTTGTAGACCATATCACTATGATCAGACAATTGAAATCCATCCGGTTGCTCAATGTATACTTCTTCTTCCAAATCACCATTCTGGAAGGCAGACTTGACATCCATCTAATATACTTTGAAGTCCTTGAAGGTAGCAAAAGCAAGAAATAATCTGACTGCTTCAATTCTTGCCACCGGAGCAAAATTTTTTTCAAAATCAACTCCTATTTGAGAGTAACCCTTATAGACCAATCTAGCTTTATTTCTGATTACTTCGCCAACTTCATTCAGTTTGTTCCAGAAGACCCATTTGGTTCTAATCACATTCTTGTTTCTAGGTCTGGGAACAAGATCCCAAGTGTGATTTTTCTCAATTTGCATCAGCTCTTCCTCCATTGTTTTAGTCCAGTTTTCATCATTGCAAGCTTCATTCACTGTCTTAGGTTTAATCTTTGAAATTAGACAATATTCATCTGAATCTTGAGCAATCCTCCTTCTGGTTTGTACACCTTTGCTTTTATCACCTATGATCTGATCTTCAGAGTGGTTCAGTCTTACATACCTGGGAACTTTGGGAGTTTCTTTTACTTCTAATTCTTAATCAGGCTCATTATAACTTGTCTCTTCTTCCTGATTTATCAGATCAGTTTGAATCTGAATTTCAGAAGGGGCTTGGGCTCATTGAGTTAGAACACCATTCTAATCATCTTCATCATATTCATAAAACCTTGAAGGTTTTTCAATTCCTTCATCAACCTTCACATTTGTACTCTCTATAATCTTTCTTAGTCTCTTGTTATAACACCAATATGCTTTGCTTTGAGTAGAGTAACCCAAGAATATTCCTTCATCACTTCTAGCATCAAAGTTGCCTAGATCTTCATCTTTTTTGATGTAACATTTGCTACTAAGGACTCTAAAATACCTCACAGTAGGAGTGATGCCAAACCAAAGTTCATAAGGAGTCTTACCGGTATTATGTCTGATTTGAACTCGATTGAGAGTGTAGACTGCAGTGCTGACAGCTTCTCTCCAATAGATCTAAGGAACATTTGCTTCCATCATCATTGTCCTAGATGCTTCCTGGATGGTCTGGTCTTTTCTCTCCACTACTCCATTTTGCTGTGGAGTCCTAGGAGCAGACAACTGTCTCTTTATTCCATGTTTCTCACAAAATTCTATGAACTCACCGGATGTGAATTCTCCACCTCTATCAGACCTCAGACACTTTAATTTTAATCCAGTTTCATTCTCTACCATAGCCTTGAATATTTTGAATTTCTCAAGAGCTTCTGATTTCTCTTTCAAAAAAGTTACCCACATCATCCAGGAGTAGTCATCAATTAATAGCATGAAGTATCTATCGCCTTGCACACTTCTGATTCTTGCTGGACCACATAAATCAGTATGAACTAAGTCTAATAATTCGGTAGAAGATTGTTCCTTGCTTTTGAATGAGACTCTGCTTTGTTTCCCTAACTGACATTCTTTACACAAACTATTTGTAGGTTTCACCAATTTTGGAAGATCTCTTACAGCCCGAGTGTTGCTTATCTTGATGATATTACCAAAATTCACATGACACATCCTCCTATGCCATAGCCAACTCTGATCAATTTGCACAAATAGACAACTTTTACCAGTACCAACTAGATGGAAGATATTACCTTTTGTCTGAGTACCCGATGGAATCTCTGTTCCAGAACTTTCAAAGATCTGGCATTTTCCATTCTTGAATTGGAGATCATAGCCTTTGTCCACCACATGTCCAACACTGAGAAGATTGTGCGTCAATCCTTCAACATACAGTACATTACCGGTTTTGTTCTTTCCATCAAAAGAAATAGTTCCCCTACCTCTGATTCTACCAGCAGAATTATCACCAAATTTTACCACTCCTCCTTCATACCTTTCCAAATCTAAGAACTTATTTTTGTCACCTGTCATATGGTGAGAGCATCCACTGTCAATGACCCAAT
Organism: Cunninghamia lanceolata; assembly: GCA_027924645.1. NCBI lineage: Eukaryota > Viridiplantae > Streptophyta > Pinopsida > Cupressales > Cupressaceae > Cunninghamia > Cunninghamia lanceolata. Next base: position 15,422,829 of record BSBN01000508.1, on the reverse strand, counting down.
CATCCTTTTCTTCAACTTGGGCAGCCAGAGCTCTTTCTACAACTTTATGATTGACAGATTCAGAGGGCATTCGATCTTCTTCCTTAATGGCAATAAACACCCAATCACTTCCAGATTTGTTTCCTGTCTCTGATTCATCATCTGTTACTCCTTCATTATCATCTTCTTCATGAACATAGTAACAATTCTTTTGGAACCTTGATATGTTAGGATTTGGCCTTGAAAATCTTTCTAGACATCTTGAGGCAAAATGACCAATCTTATTGCAGTTAAAATAGTTAAAAGGCAATTTTCCTTCATACTTACTGGATCCTCTTGACAGTCTTTTTGCAATAAGGGCTTCGAGTTGAGCAGTTTTTGCTTCTTCTTCTTCCAAGTCTTTTCTTGCTTTTTCATACCATGATATTTTCCTTGAAGAGTTCTCTCTCGGATCAAACCTTTGTTTTGTTACAAGTATGGGCCTAACCGATGTTGTCATTGATGTCAACATACTTCTGTTGCATTAATAATAAGGATTGGATGAATTGTGTGCTGAGGATATTGAAAAAATTAGTCTCAATCTGGAACAGTGAAGAACAGTGATGACAGTAAGGTAAAAGTTCAAGACAGGATGAGGATCAGAGAATACAGATTAAAGGGTTTGTAGATATGTGTCTTAAGGAGGTCTAGTAGAGATTTCAGAGGTTCGCATGAAGATCTGTAGAAGTTATGGTTGTTCAAGTTAAACCGATTTTGGCAGGTGTTCAGTGGTGACAGAATGATACAGATAGGTCCAGTGTGATCTGGAATAGCATTATCCTATTTTGCAGATTTGAGGGAGTGTTGAGGAAGTCCTTGTGAAGTGTTAACTAGTTTGGTTCATGGGTTGAAGGTCCGGAAGCATCCATTCCTTTGTGACAGTGGTGACAGACTGTGTTCTTGAGGTTCTGGATGAAGGAGAGAAGGATTTTAGTATGCAGATGAAGTGCGGATGTTCTTGGTGATTCAACCAATCTTGTGAAGGTCCTTGGAACTTGTCCAGTTCATGTTGGTGGTCCGCATTAGAGTTGGAGCCCACAATTGAAGAATAAACTTTTAGATGATGGTATTCTTCCTGAGACTGGCCGACCGGATGAGTTACACGTCTTGTGGATGTTCTTGTAGATGTTTGCCGACTTAGATGATTATTCCTAAGTTGATATCTTGTATAAATAAGGGGTTGTGAAGTCATTTCAAAGGTGTCCTTGTAGAGATGAGTGTGTGGTAGCAAGGAGGAGAGCGAAAGGCAAGGCAAAAGCATTGGGATTAAATGAAACTGACTCAAGCATGGTGAAGATGCTATTTTCTAGTTCAAGTATGTGATACTTATACTTTTGTAGACAGTGTGTCTCTTGTAGGCAGTGAGCCTCTTATGAGCAATGTGCTCAGGCAGTGAGCCCTAATTGGCATGTGCCATTTTGTTCTTTCTATTCTTCTAACAGAGAATACAATCTTGGGTTAATCACCCCATGGTTTTTCCCTCAACTAGGTTTTCCATGTCAAAATCTTGGTGTCTTATGTGTTGATGTGTTTATAGTTTTGATTTAAATGCATTATGTTTCATGATTGATATACTGCTAATCACTAAGAAGATTTAAGTGTGTAATTGGGAGAAAGTTCTGGACAACTGATTCACCCCCCCCTCATTTGTCTATCCTAAGACTAACATGTTTACCTTTTACAGAGGCACTGGCTTTGAATGCAGATTCGGTCATGGGAGGGGCATCTCCAAACTTAGTCATTTCAAATGTAGCCAATTTTCCAGCCAATTGATCTCTTGTGACAGCTATATGGGCTCTGAATTCTTTAATGGCAGTAACCTTGATTTTATAAGAAGCAGGAAGGGATCTGAGAATTTTGCCAACAATTTCATCTTCATCCAAGACTCCACCAGCACATCTAATTCCACAAACAAGCTCATTTACTCTTGGCATAAATGTAGTGATATTTTCATCTTCTCTCATCTTCAGAGTTTCAAATTTTCCTTTCAGACCCTGTAGCCTTGCACATTTAACATACTTGTCTCCTTCATGTAGAAGTTCCAGTTTTTCCCAGATCTCAAAAGTAGTTGGTAGGTCAACAACATTTAAAATCTCTGAATCAGATAATGCACTTAGAAGAGCTTCTATAGTCTGCAGATTGTTTTCAACATCTGTGATTTCATTTGGGGCTTTCGGGCCACCCTATGGAGGAGTATACTTTGTTGAAGCCATGGTCTGGTATTGCATTCCCATACATTGCAAGAGACATTTCATGTGACTTTTCCAAAGATTAAAATTGGTTCCATCAAACTTCAGACTATCCTTCTTGTAGGATGACATCCTGAATCTCCTCAAGCAATTAAGCTCTTTTAGAGGAACTTAGCTTTGATACCAATTGTTAGATTCAGGATAGACAACTGAGAGGGGGGGTGAATTAGTTGTCAAAAACTTTCTTCCCAATTACACACTTGAATTCACTTGTGATTTAGCAGCATATTAATAAATCAATCATGGAAACATAATGCATTAAATCAAGAGCAAAAACACATCAACACACAAGACACCAAGATTTTTGACGTGGAAAACCTAGTTAAGGGAAAAACCACGGGGTGATTAACCTAAGATTGTATTCTCTGTTAGAAGAATAGACAGAACAAAATGGCACATGCCAGTTAGGGTTCACTGCCTAAGCACACTGCTAACAAGAGGCTCACTACCTATAAGAGACACACTGTCTACAAAATAATAAGTATCACATACTTGAACTGGAGAATAGCATCTTCACCATGCTTGAATCAGTTCCATTTAAGCCCAAAACTTTTGCTCTGCCTTTCACTCTCTTCCTTGCTACCACACTCACATATCCACAAGACACACTTTGAAATGACTTTACAACTCCTTATTTATACAAGGCATCGACTTAGGAATAATCATCTAAGTCGGCAAACATCAACAAGAACATCTGCAAGATGTGTAATACATCTAGTCAGCCAGTCTTCAAGAAGAACACCATCATCCAAAAGTTATTCTTCAATTGTGAGCTCCAGCTCCAATGCGAACCACCAACATGAACTAGACATGATCCAAAGACCTTCACAAGATTGTCTGAATCACCAAGAACATCCACACTTTATCTGCTTAAAGAAATCCTTCTCTCCTTCATCTGAAACCTCAAGAACATTGTCTGTCATCACTGTCACAAAGGAATAGATGCTTGCGGACCTTCAAACCATGAACCAATCAAGTTGACACTTCACAAAGACTTCCTCAATACTCCCTCAAATCCGCAGAATAGGATAATGCATTTCTGGATCTCACTAGACCTATCTGTGTCACTCTGTCACCTCTGAACACCTACCGGAACTAGTTTTACTTGGGCGGCCACAACTCCTTCAGATCTTCATGCGGACCTCTGAAATCTTTACTAGATTATCTTAAGACTCATATCTACAAACCCTTTGAACCGTATCCTTTGATAGTCATCTTATCTTGGATCTTTACCTTACTGTCTTCATTGTTCTTCTTTGTTCCTGATTAGGACTAATTTTCTCAATATCCTCAGCACTCAGCTCATCCAATCCTTTTCATCAATGCAACAGGAGTATGTTGAGATCATGACAACACCTGTTAGGTCCATACTTGCAACAATCTCCTACCTTTGTCATTGATGGCAACATATGATGTGAAAAACTATTTTGACCATCAAGACAAGAACTTTTCTATATTGACACAACTCCCCCTATCACCAAAAACCATTCACTTGTCTTCTCTTTCTTTACTGCTCCCCCTTTGATCAGCCACCACTTGTTTTTCACACGTCTTCTCTCCCCCTTTGACATCAATGGAAAAGGGCACATACTTGCAATTCCACCATTTCAGAATCATACCAGTTGCTCCCCCTGAGTAGCGGCTCCCCATCATCAATCCGGATCACAAGATATGACTGTGATATCCACCGGACTGATGCACATCAGTGCACCTTAGTTCATCACCGGAGGGCCAATAACCCTAAACTTCTCCCTGAGATAATCAAAAGAGTCCTTAGGTAGAGGTTTAGTAAAGATGTCTGTAATCTGATGCTTGGAAGGCACAAACTCCAATCTGACTTCATTTTTGTTCACTTGTTCTCTCAAAAAGTGAAACTTGATGGATATATGTTTAGTCTTTGAATGCAACACCAGATTCTTAGATATATTTATTACACTTGAATTATCACAAAAGATTGTGATAGGCTCCTCATACTCCACTCTTATGTCTCTTAGCATTTGCTTCATCCACAAAATTTGAGTGCAACTACTTACTGCTGCAATATATTCTACTTCTGCAGTGGACATAGATATTACCTCTTATTTCTTGCTCAGCCAAGAAACCAATCTCTTCCCTGAAAAGAATGCTCCACCACTGGTACTCTTCCGGTCATCCACATCTCCTACCCAATCCGCATCTGTATATGCATGAAGAGAGAAATCATGATCTCTGGGATACCACAATCCATACTCAACTATTCCTTTTAGATATCTAAAAATCCTCTTGATTGCCATGACATGAAATTCTCTAGGATCAGCTTGAAATCTAGCAACAAGACCCACAACATTCATAATGTTAGGTCTAGTTTGAGTGAGATACAACAATCCTCCAATCATTGACCTGTACTTTTTCTGATCAACCTTAGGAGAATCATCATCTTTGCCCAATTTACATCCGGTTGCCATGGGAGTATTCATTGGTTTTAAGTCTTCCATCCAAAATTTCTTCAACAATTCTTTCACATATTTGGTCTGAGAAATGAAGATTCCTTTCTTGTTTGAGTGATTTGTAGATCCAAGAAGAAATTCATTTCCCCAAGCATGGACATCTCAAATTCACTTTTCATTTGATTTGCAAAAGTTTTACACATACTAGCTCTTCCTCCAAAAATGATATCATCAACAAACACTTCAACAATCAAGATATTTTCATGATCAATTTTGAAATACAAATTACTATCAGTAGTACCTTTGTTAAAACCAATCTTCAAAAGATGCTTATCCAATCTTTCATACCAGGCTCTTGGAGCTTGCTTTAGTCCATACAGAGCTTTTTTTAATTTGTAGACCATATCACCATGATCAGACAATTGAAATCCATTCGGTTGCTCAATGTATACTTCTTCTTCCAAATCACCATTTAGGAAGGCAGACTTGACATCCATCTGATATACTTTGAAGTCCTTGAAGGCAACAAAAGCAAGAAATAATCTGACTGCTTCAATTCTCGCCACCGGAGTAAAAGTTTCTTCAAAATCAACTCCTTCTAATTGAGAGTAAACCTTGTAGACCACTCTGGCTTTATTTCTAATTACTTCACCAACTTCATTCAGTTTGTTCTAGAAGACCCATTTGGTTCCAATCACATTCTTGTTTCTAGGTCTGGGAACAAGATCCCAAGTGTGATTTTTCTCAATTTGCATCAGCTCTTCCTCCATTGCTTTAGTCCAGTTTTCATCATTGCAAGCTTCATTCACTGTCTTAGGTTCAATCTTTGAAATCAGACAATATTCATCTAAATCTTGAGAAATCCTCCTTCTGGTTTGTACACCTTTGCTTTTATCACCTATGATCTGATCTTCAGAGTGGTTCAGTCTTACATACCTAGGAACTTTGGGAGTTTCTTGTACTTCTAATTCTTGATCAGGCTCATTATAACTCATCTCTTCTTCCTGATTTACTGGATCAGTTTGAATCTAAATTTCAGAAGGGGCTTGGGCTCCTTGAGTTAGAACACCATTCTAATCATCTTCATCATATTCATAAAACCTTGAAGGTTTTTCAATTCCTTCATACACCTTCACATTTGTACTCTCTATAATCTTTCTTAGTCTCTTGTTATAACACTGGTATGCTTTGCTTTGAGTAGAGTAACCCAGGAATATTCCTTCATCACTTCTAGCATCAAACTTGCCTAGATCTTCATCTCTTTTGATGTAATATTTGCTACCAAAGACTCTAAAATACCTCACAGTAGGAGTGATGCCAAACCAAAGTTCATAAGGAGTCTTACCAGTATTGTTTCTGATTTGAACTCGATTGAGAGTGTAGACTGTAGTGCTGACAGCTTCTCTCCAATAGATCTGAGGAACATTTTCTTCCATCATCATTGTCCTAGATGTTTCCTGGATGGTCTGGTTCTTTCTCTCCACTACTCCATTTTGTTGTGGTGTCCTAGGAGCAGACAACTGTCTCTTTATTCCATGTTTCTCACAAAATTCCATGAACTCACCAGATGTGAATTCTCCACCTCTATCAGACCTCAGACACTTTAATTTTAATTTGGTTTCATTCTCTACCATAGCCTTGAATATTTTGAATTTCTCAAGAGTTTCTGATTTCTCTTTCAGAAAAGTTACCCACATCATCCGAGAGTAGTCATTAATTAATAGCATGAAGTATCTATCACCTTGCACACTTTTGATTCTTGCCGGACCACATAAATCAGTATGAACTAAGTCTAATAATCTGGTAGAATACTGTTCCTTGCTTTTGAATGAGACTCTACTTTGTTTCCCTAACTGACATTCTTTACACAAACTATTTGTAGGTTTCACCAATTTTGGAAGATCTCTTATAGCCTGAGTGTTGCTTATCTTGATGATATTATCAAAATTCACATGAAACATCCTCCTATGCCATAGCCAACTCTGATCAATTTGCACAAATAGACAACTTTTACCAGTACCAACTACATGGAAGATATTACCTTTTGTGTGAGTACCGAATGCAATCTCTATTCTAGAATTTTCAAAGATCTTGAATTTTCCATTCTTGAATTGGAAATCATAGCCTTTGTCCACCAACTGTCCAACACTAAGAAGATTATGCTTCTATCCTTCAACATACAGTACATTACCAGTTTTGTTCTTTCCATCAAAAGAAATAGTTCCCCTACCTCTGATTCTACCAACAGAATTATCACCAAATTTTACCACTCCTCCTTCATACCTTGCCAAATCTAAGAACTTATTTTTGTCACCTGTCATATGGTGAGAGCATCCACTGTCAATGACCCAATCATCCTTTTCTTTAACTTGGGCAGCCAGAGCTCTTTCTACAACTTTATGATTGACAGATTCAGGGGGCATTGGATCTTTTTCCTTGATGGCAATAAACACCCAATCACTTCCAAAATTGTTTCCTGTCTCTGATTCATCATCTGTTACTCCTTCATTATCATCTTCTTCATGAACATAGTAACAATTCTTTTGGAACCTTGATCTGTTAGGATTTGGCCTTGAAAATCTTTCCAAACATCTTGAGGTAAAATGACCAATCTTATTGTAGTTAAAACACTTAAAAGGCAATTTTCCTTCATACTTACTGGATCCTCTTGGCAGTCTTTTTGCAATAAGGGCTTCAAGTTGTGCAGTTTCTGCTTCTTCTTCCAAGTCTTTTCTTGCTTTTTCATAGAATGATAGTTTCCTTGAAGAGTTCTCTCCTGGATCTAACTTTTGCTTACCTTTTATAGAGGCACTGGCTTTGAATGTAGATTTGGTCATGGGAGGGGCATCTCCAAACTTGGTCATTTCAAATGCAACCAATTTGCAAGGCAATTGATCTCTTGTGACAGTTGTATGTGCTCTGAATTCTTCAATGGCAGCAACCTTAATTTTATAAGAAGTAGGAAGGGAGCTGAGAATTTTTCCAACAATTTCATCTTCATCCAAGACTCCACCAGCACATCTAATTCCACAAACAAGTTCATTTACTATTGGCATAAAAGTAGTGATATTTTCATCTTCTCTCATCTTCAGAGTTTCAAAATTTCCTTTCAGACTCTGTAGCCTTGCACATTTAACATACTTGTCTCCTTCATGCAAAAGTTCCAATTTTTCCTAGATCTCAAAAGTAGTTGGTAGGTCAACAACATTTGAAAGATCTGAATCAGATAATGCACTTAGAAGAGATTCTATAGTTCGTAGATTATTTTCAGCATCTGTGATTTCATTTGGGGCTTTCAGGCCACCCTGTGGAGGAGTATACTTTGTTGAAGCCATGGTCCAGTACTGCATTCCCATACATTGCAAGTGACATTTCATGTGACTTTTCCAAAGATTAAAATTGGTTCCATCAAACATCAGACTATCCTTCTTGTAGGGTGACATCCTGGATCTCCTCAAGCGGTTAAGCTATTTTAGAGGAACTTAGCTCTGATACCAATTGTTAGATTCATGATAGACAACTGAGAGGGGGGTGAATCAGTTATCAAAAACTTTCTTCCCAATTGCACACTTGAATTCACTTGTGATTTAGTAGCATATTAATAAATCAATCATGGAAACATAATGCATTAAATCAAGAGCAGAAACACATCAACACACAAGACACCAAGATTTTTGACGTGGAAAACCCAGTTAAGGGAAAAACCACGCGGTGATTAACCCAAGATTATATTCCCTGTTAGAAGAATAGAAAGAACAAAATGGCACATGCCAGTCAGGGCTCACTACCTGAGCACACTGCTCACAAAAGGCTCACTGTCTACAAGAGACACACTGTCTACAAAATAATAAGTATCTTTGAAATCAGACGATATTCATCTGAATCTTGAGCAATCCTCCTAGTTTGTACACCTTTGCTTTTATCACCTATGATCTAATCTTCAGAGTGGTTCAGTCTTACATACTTGAAAACTTTGGGAGTTTCTTGTACTTCTAATTCTTGATCAGGCTCATTATAACTCGTCTCTTCTTCCTGATTTATCGGATCAGTTTGAATCTAAATTTCAGAAGGGGCTTGGGCTCCTTGATTTAGAACACCATTCTGATCATCTTCATCATATTCATAAAACCTTGAAGGTTTTTCAATTCCTTTATACACCTTCACATTTGTACTCTCTATAATCTTTCTTAGTCTCTTGTTATAACACCGGTATGCTTTGCTTTGAGTAGAGTAACCCAAGAATATTCCTTCATCACTTCTAGCATCAAACTTGCCTAGATCTTCATCTCTTTTGATGTAACATTTGCTACCAAAGACTCTAGAAGACCTCACAGTAGGAGTGATGCCAAACGAAAGTTCATAAGGAGTCTTACCAGTATTGTTTCTGATTTGAACGCGATTGAGAGTGTAGACTGCAGTGCTAACAACTTCTCTCCAATAGATTTGAGGAATATTTGCTTCCATCATCATTGTCCTAGATGCTTCCTGGATGGTCTGGTTCTTTCTCTCCACCACTCCATTTTGCTATGGAGTCCTAGGAGCAGACAACTGTCTCTTTATTCCATGTTTCTCACAAAATTCTATGAACTCACCGGATGTGAATTCTTCACCTCTATCAGACCTCAAACACTTTAATTTTAATCTGGTTTCATTCTCTACCATAGCCTTGAATATTTTGAATTTCTCAAGAGCTTTTGATTTCTCTTTCAGAGAAGTTACCCACATCATCCGAGAGTAGTCATCAATTAATAGCATGAAGTATCTATCACCTTGCACACTTCTAATTCTTGCCGGACCACATAAATCAGTATGAACTAAGTCTAATAATCCGGTAGAAGACTGTTCCTTGCTTTTGAATGAGACTCTACTTTGTTTCCCTAACTGACATTCTTTACACAAACTATTTGTAGGTTTCACCAATTTTAGAAGATCTCTTATAGCCCGAGTGTTGCTTATCTTGATGATATTATCAAAATTCACATGATACATCCTCCTATGCCATAGCCAACTCTGATCAATTTGCACAAATAGACAACTTTTACTAGTACCAACTAGATGGAAGATATTACCTTTTGTGTGAGTACCAGATGCAATCTCTGTTCTAGAACTTTCAAAGATCTTGCATTTTCTATTCTTGAATTGGAGATCATAGCCTTTGTCCACCAACTGTCCAACACTGAGAAGATTGTGCTTCAATCCTTCAACATACAGTACATTACCGGTTTTGTTCTTTCCATCAAAAGAAATAGTTCCCCTACCTCTAATTCTACCAATAGAATTATCACCAAATTTTACCACTCCTCCTTCATACCTTTCCAAATCTAAGAACTTATTTTTGTCACCTGTCATATGGTGAGAGCATCCACTATCAATGACCCAATCATCCTTTTCTTCAACTTGGGTAGCCAAAGCTCTTTCTACAACTTTACGATTGACAGATTCAGAGGGCATTCGATCTTCTTCCTTGATGGCAATAAACACCTAATCACTTCTGGATTTGTTTCCTGTCTCTGATTCATCATCTGTTACTCCTTCATTATCATCTTCTTCATGAACATAGTAACAATTCTTTTGGAACCTTGATCTGTTAGGATTTGGCCTTGAAAATCTTTCCAGACATCTTGAGGTAAAATGACCAATCTTATTGTAGTTAAAACACTTAAAAGGCAATTTTGCCTCATACTTACCGGATCCTCTTGGTAGTCTTTTTGCAATAAGGGCTTCAAGTTGTGCAATTTCTACTTCTTCTTCTTCCAAGTCTTTTCTTGCTTTTTCATATCATGATAGTTTCCTTGAAGCGTTCTCTCCCAGATCAAACCTTTGTTTACCTTTTATAGAGGCACTGGCTTTGAATGCAGATTCAGTCATGGGAGGGGCATCTCCAAACTCGGTCATTTCAAATGTAGCTAATTTGCCAGGGAATTGATCTCTTGTGACAGTTGTATGGGCTCTAAATTCTTCAATGGCAGCAACCTTGATTTTATAAGAAGCAGGAAGGGATATGAGAATTTTGCCAACAATTTCATCTTCATCCAAGACTCCACCAGCACATCTAATTCCAAAAACAAGCTCATTTACTCTTGGCATAAAAGTAGTGATATTTTCATCTTCTCTCATCTTCGGATTTTCAAATTTTCCTTTCAGACTCTGTCGCCTTGCACATTTAACATACTTGTCTCCTTCATGCAAAAGTTCCAGTTTTTCCCAGATCTCAAAAGCAATTGGTAGGTCAACAACATTTGAAATCTCTGAATTAGATAACACGCTTAGAAGAGGTTCTATAGTCCGCAGATTATTTTCAGCATCTGTGATTTCATTTGGGGCTTTCGGGCCACCCTGTGGAGGAGTATACTTTGTTGAAGCCATGGTCTAGTACTGCATTCCCATACATTACAAGTGACATTTCATGTAATTTTTCCAAAGATTAAAATTGGTTCTATCAAACTTCAGACTATCCTTCTTGTAGGATGACATCTTGGATCTCCTCAAGTGGTTAAGCTCTTTTAGAGGAACTTAGCTCTGATACCAATTGTTAGATTTAAGATAGACAACTGAGGGGGGGATGAATTAGTTGTCAAAAACTTTCTTCCCAATTACACACTTGAATTCACTTGTGATTTAGCAGCATATTAATAAATCAATCATGGAAACATAATGCATTAAATCAAGAGTAGAAACACATCAACACACAAGACACCAAGATTTTTGACGTGGAAAACCTGGTTAAGGGAAAAACCACACGGTGATTAACCCAAGATTGTATTCTCTGTTAGAAGAATAGAAAGAATAAAATGGCACATGCCAGTTAGGGCTCACTGCCCGAGCACACTGCTCACAAGAGGCTCACTACCTACAAGAGACACATTGTCTACAAAATAATAAGTATCACATACTTGAACTGGAGAATAGCATCTTCACCATGCTTGAATCAGTTCCATTTAAGCCCAAAACTTCTGCTCTGCCTTTCACTCTCTTCCTCGCTACCACACTCACATCTCCACAAGACACACTTTGAAATGACTTTACAACTCCTTATTTATACAAGGCATCGACTTAGGAATAATCATCTAAGTCGGTAAACATCTACAAGAACATCCGCAAGATGTGTAATACATCCGGTCGGCCAGTCTTCAGGAAGAACACCATCATCTTGAAGTTATTCTTCAATTGCGAGCTCTAGCTCCAATGTGGACCACCAACATGCGTTCGACACAATCCAAAGACCTTCACAAGATTTCCTGAATCACCAAGAACATCCACACTTCATCTGCTTACTGAAATCCTTCTCTCCTTCATCCAGAACCTCAAGAACACTGTTTGTCATCACTGTCACAAAGGAATAGATGCTTACGGACCTTCAGACCATGAACCAATCGAGTTGACACTTCACAAAGACTTCCTCAACACTCCCTCAAATCTACAAAATAGGATAATGCATTTCTGGATCTCACTGGACCTATCTGTGTCACTCTGTCACCTCTAACCACCTGCCAGAACCAGTTTTACTTGGACGGCCACAACTCCTTCAGATGTTCATGCGGACCTCTGAAATCTTTACTAGATTATCTTAAGACTCATATCTACAAACCCTTTGAACTGCATCCTCTGATAGTCATCTTATCTTGGATCTTTACCTTACTGTCTTCACTGTTCTTCTCTATTCCTGATTAGGACTAATTTTCTCAATATCCTCAACACTAGCTCATCCAATATTTTTCATCAATGCAACAGGAGTATGTTGACATTAATGACAACACCGGTTAGGCCCATAGTTGCAACATAGGCTTGGCTATTTCAACATATTGATTGCCAAAAGGGTCAATCATTAGCCTAGATGTAATAGATGCCTTTTTAGATTTAGGTACAGTACCATGTAGTAACTTTGGTAGCTACATCATAGTCTAGCTCAATGATTTCATTGTATTTTATTTTTCAACAAACGACATACTTTAGCCATTGAGAGAAGGGTGGTATTTTGGATAGACTGAAAGAGGAAGAAGAAGAAATTGGGAGAAAGGTGGTTTTTGGTGAAGAGGATATTGTAGCATCCTCTTGAGTAGGTGATGGAGGGGGTGGAATATGTACTAAACTATCCACATTTAAAGGAGGTGAACTAGATGACAATGGTGGCAACTCAGATGTAGAGGGGTTCTCTGTCTATATATTTTCCCTTAGTACCTCTTCTTGAGTATTTTATTTTGACTAAGATTTTTTCACTTGCAGTTTAGCCCTCCTTGAATCATCTTGAGCACATGAACTTTTCAAGTTCCCTCTTTTATCTAGCTCTTCACCATCCCCTCCACTAGATCCAACTGGATTATTTTGTGACAAAAGAATATTGATAGTGGTTGTAACAATAGGGTTTATAGTTGTTGCATCTTTTTTCTTTGTACCTTTTGGTAAAGCCCTTGAAGGATTGGAAGTTGTACATTCAACCTTTTTGGTTATCACTTTTGAGATTTCTTCAAAACAAAAAGGGATCATTCTCTCACATCTTTCATTTCATTATCATTCTAATTGATGGGTGAAATGGGTTGAAATTGAAGAGTGCTTGTTTAAATTGGATCAATGATATCAAAACCATATTCTTCAATACCTTCACGATCCCAACCCAACTCATATTCTTTCATTTGCTGTACTATCTTTCTCAACCAATCTATTTTCCTTACTTCAAATTCATTCTCATAGTCTTCCCAGTAATCTTCCAGGTGGGGATGATGAAGACTTTTAGAACCCAAGTATAAATTATCTCTAGCATAATTTTTACTATCAAAAGGATACCTCAAGTTGTGATAATGCATTGTGATCTTAACCAAGGACCTTTCAATGCTATGGGCTTCAATGGAGGCTGGGCAAGTATAATAAGTTAGACCCAAAGGGAATGAATAACCTACTTTCTTCATATCCCTGCACTTTTTGTTCACCGATTCCATTTGTCTATAGAGCTCAATGAGGACTAGGTGATCAGAGGGATGCCTAGGTAACTTGTATTGATAGTCATCAAAGCCACCAATCCTTATGTATGAGAACCTAGGAAACTATATGAAGTAACTTCCAAATTGTTTGATCAGCATTGCTGCCTTTCAAGAAAATCTCTTTCCCACATTGGCATCTAATTCCCTTACAGTCAACATGGTAAATGCATAATTTACCCTTCTATAGTTTTTATTTCTTTTATCCAATTGGAGTTGAGGATAGAAATCATAAATTGCACAACCTTTATCATACACCCCCACTGTATGTAGTCTATGCCATGGGTGCATACTAGTAATATAATAGAAAAGATAAGACGTCCTGTAGAATTCTTTCTTTTTGGGAAACTTTGTCAACTATTTATATAAACTATCACTTATTAATTGCCCCCAGTCAATGAATAGGGAGTTCCATCCAATTACAGTAATAAACTAGCACATCCAATATTCAAAAGAATTGGTTTCTCTATCTCCATTAACCCTATGTAGTAGGATTATGATATCAAAAACATCTTCATTGAAATGTGTCCTGAAGAGTCTTTTGGGCAGTTGTGACTTTCCCTTCCTAGGTTTCTTGAACCAGTTTTTAGCAATATTTTTTTCACACGATGCTCTCCTGTCAATGTAATAGTTTGTTGCCTTTTCTAAATCTATTTTGAAAATTCTTCTCTCTGGCAATCTCAACATCTGACTGATTGATGGACCATCCAATTTAATTGTAACTCTATCATCTGCACTTTTCACTTCCCTACTTTCTGGTTTATAGTATTTGACACATGCCAAAACTAGGTCAACACACTAGACAAAAGTCAGGATACCACTTGCATGAGCTAAACCACTTTGAAAATTTGCTTCAGCCATATTTGACCTAGGAGTTTTTCCCATACAAATCCAAAATTCCTCCAAATCTATGAGTGCTAGTTGGCTATCACCCACATTTGATAATGAATTTTCCAAAACAAATTCCCTTTCATAACCTTGATAAGTGAACTTCATTGGAGGCATTTGAAATTTTCTCCAACTAGTGGAAGGGAATATAAAGTAGTTTGGTGGCTAAATTTTTGGTAGGGAAATGTAGTCTTGCAAGAAACTAGGGTACAATTATAACCTTTCAAGTGATAGAAGCACAAATTTAGGAATAACTTTATAAAATGAGTGAATAGTTGACTTACTTGGAAACAACCATTGGAGGAGTTGATAACCATACAAATATTTTTAGTTGAAGTTAAGGTTTCATTGGACACAAGAATGGGATCCACCTCCTATTTGAAAAGTTCACATTTGATTCGAATGACCAAGAATAACCTTTATATACATGTATTTTCCTCTTTCTTTTCTTTACTGGAGGTTTATTGGTCATTGAAAACAAATAATTTATTTAATTCTTCATTAATTTCACAAAGTTCTCTTAAGTGTCGGGGGTTAAGGGAGTACTCGAAACCTTGTCGGAGGTTTGCTTGGTTTTCAAAACTTATAAAACCTCCAACAACTTTTTCACTTCACTTTTATTTCTTATCTTTTCTTTGAATTCTCCATCTTCTTATCTATTTGTCAAATATTTTTTTGGTTGTCACAACCAACGAACTCCCTAACATTTAAATTTTCTTACTTTAAAATGTCCTCTTGTCAAGGGTTTATTGATGATCAAGAACTAAATGAAGTTTCTTTTAACCTTTTTCAGGACTTTGTTCCTTCCCGAGGACCAAACTCTTTTCTGAAACTTGTCAGAGAAATTTGTAAGTGATAAAGTACAAGACTATATTGTTTGGTGGCTAGTTTCGATGTATGTTGGCTTGCGCCAACTTGTTGCTGTATGAAGTGGTGAATTGGCTAATGGAGAATGATCCTTAGGATCTTGTGATGTTCCCTGTTGCTCCACAAGGTGTTTTCTAGTTTCTCTAAAATAGGCTATGGTTCAGAATGAAGGTGTTGTTGGGGTTTGCTTCTGCTTGGCCAATTGAGGTATGTTGATGGTATGTGCCACAAAGTCTTTGTTGTGCAAAGTTCAAGAAGTGTTTGGAGATGTTGTATGGGTCATGCTGACTCATCTGGGATAAGTGCAAGTAATGTTTAATCTTCCATGAGTACCGTCAAGTTGTAATGGCCGACATCTACAAGCTTCATATTTTCTTGCTTAAGCCTGACCTATTTCAAATGTGTGAAGTGTGCGGATGTTATTCTTTGAAGGTTGATGTTGTGAAGTGTGTTTAGGACCAGGTTAAGCATGTGTTGGAATTTGCAGGCGTGTTCCTCTTCTTAGTGTTGTGTGTAGTTCTTTTTAGGGCTTGCCCTTTACACGTTTCATGTTGTTTGATCTTTGGCCAACTTGTAATTGTAATATTCTTGTTGTCTTTGGTTGACATGTAAAGTAATCAATGTAATATCATGTATATATTGTAAACCTAGTTGATCTAGGTGAGGTGTGATTGCGAGTGTGAGTGTGAGAAGTAGAATGTGGATGTGTAATACATTATAATGTGTGACTGAAAGAGAAAGAGCAGAAGTGATAGATCCTGTCCAGATTCATTTTGAAGATATTTTTGAGATAGAAGGGAAGTGAAGAGTGTGCCTAACTGATTGTTGGAGGCATTAAGCCAAAGGCAAAACTTCTTGAAGACTGAAAGCAGTGAGTTAGTAAGCTGCAGAGAAGACATTTAAAGAAGTTGCAAAAGTTGTCAAAATAGAATTGCAATCATCAAAATGATTGAGCTTCATTGTCAATTTCAAACAGTAGAAGGACTGGCATGCTATAATCTCTTTTGAGTTTGTTCTCAATTTAGGGAATATTTGCTTCCTCGGGTTGAATCCCTAAAACAAAGTCTACAAGGAGTTGTAGCTTCCTTGGGAGTGACCCTAAAACCTTTCTTCAGGGAGTAGTAGCTTCCTTGGGTTTTAGCTCTAAAACAAAGTTGTAACTGTGATTCTTTTGTGAGGCTAGATTAGGAATATAGTAGCTCCTAGCAACTTTTCTCATTGTGGTTTTTCCCCTTTGGGGTTTTCCATGTATATCTGGTGTTATGTGGTGTTGTGCATTGTGTTAATATTTTATGTTTTTGTTAATGTTGTAATGATTAAGTTTTAGTTTGCTCTAGAGGGTTTGAGATTTGTTTGAATACTGATTCACCCCCCTCTCAGTATTCTGAGTGTGTTCAACAAGCCATTCCTCAAAATCTTAAATGTAGTGATAGAAGAAGAGAAATACCCACCCCAAGCTTCATTATGGAAGATTTGAAGAAGTCCTTTCTATTGTTCTCTATCCACACATTTTAGAAAAGTTCCATCTATTCCCTTTTTATATAGTGAATATCCCCAAATGATGTATTTAGATGCCTTCAATTTCATGGCTCTCTTTTCTTTAGGAGATAGATGTCTAGGGCATTAACCATAAGTCAGGAAGAAGGTGATGTTAGAGAACCATTCATCTATTAACCCAATGAATAGGGTAAGAGGTAATTCTGTATTTGAACTAGGTACACCACTTTTTGCCATTAATTTTCACAATCATTTTCCTCTTACCAATTTAGAAGGCTTGATATCAATATCATATTCTTGTAATTTCATGATCCAAGAAGCCCTTTTATTCATAACAATCTCTTGTTGAGTGAAAATCATTTTAACAGCAGCATCAGGTACATAAACCTTTGAGTGGAAGTTCAAGATGTAAAACCTAAACTACTTTACTACTCTCACCACTGCATAAGCGTGTTTCTGAATATGTAAAAGTCGTAAAAGCCACAAAACCATTGCAAAAGTAAAATGAAGTAAATAATCCACTTAAATACAACATCACAATGTCCCAAGTAAAAAAGATGTAAATAATCCACTTAATTACAATATCACAAGTAAAAGATAAGTCTCATAAATATGAATCAAAATGTCATTAAATCTTACAAAGTCACATGCTCAATCCAGGTGAAAGCACTATAAATAATGTAAAAAATCCATGGGCATTCATGCCATAATACATCCAATTTCAAGTTACAATAATCATGTACAACAAGAGTAAATAAATCAATACGTTCATCAGTCGCCACGAACCAAGTGGTCCTCTTGCGAGCTGAGAGATGGGAACATGGCCCAAGTGCTTTTCCACCCAACCATGAAGTAATTACACTTCCCTAGATCCCTTCATGAAACAAAGGAAAATCTATCCCTACACGAAATGTCTAATTACTTGGAAAAACTGGCAAGTGGGAACACCTGATGCAACCCTGATGTCTAAATGTGCAATTCTAAATAATGAAAAGCAGATTGTCTCACAATAGGATGTGGCAGAGATATATATAAATAAGTTTGCTAGACAAAATAATCATCTTTTTCAATGCAACTCGATTAGATCTAATCCTTTAAAACATAGTAACCTAGTTCAATTCCTAAAAAGAGGAAAAGTCATCTCTGATAATCCAAATTCAGCGTCATAGCCCAGAAAGTAACCCAATAACATTCCTAGATAAAATCTACTTCTTTCGCCAAGAACAAGTAAATAAATAATAAGATAAAAGAATCAAAGTTCACCAATATATCATTAAAAATCCCTTTCCCAAAACACCAATCAAAGAAACACACTTTCCAAGCAATAATCCATCATTTGTTACATACAATTGCATCCATAAGGCTATCAAATTGATATAATCACCAAGTCCATATTTCAATCATATTTTCCCAATATTATAAGCAATCTAAGTTACTTAATATTCTTACTATCAAATCTATGACGGGAACTCCAGAAAACATATAAACAATCTCCCTATCGCAACTGTGACAATAACTGCAGAAACATATAAACAATCTTCCTGTTGCAACTGCAAGAGGAATTGCAGCAGAAATAAATAATAAAAAAGACAGTGTATAATCTTTTACTGTCCTTCACTGATAATGTTTTAAAAATAAAGTTTTTAACAGCAAACAAGACTACGACAGTTTATAAGATTTCATTATTTGCCAAGGAGTAACACTACAACAAATCCCTGTGATTAGCTCCCTTTTTTACTCCGTTTTTTGCTTCCACCCACAGTTTTAATGTATTTTCTCCATTTTTTTGAAAAAGTTGGTGCTATTTATCGGGATGGGACTATTTTTAGCATTTTTTGCGCCGATCAGAACAAGTCGATGCTAAATTAGGTGCAAATTAGCACCTAATTTAGCTCCTACTTTAACGCCTAATTTAGTGCCTGATTTAGTGCTTGATTTAGCACCTGATTTAGCGCCTAATTTAGCGCCTGATGTAGCGCCTAATTTAGCGTCTGATGTGGCACCTGATTTAGCGCCTGATTTAGTGCATGTTTTAGCACCTAATTTATGATTACTTGGGTTTAGGAGTATTATTTAGGGTTTAGGGTTGATGGTTTTGGGGTTAGGGGTTAAGGTTTAGAGGTTTAGGGTTTAGGGTTTAGAGAGAGATAGAGGACCAATAGGGAGATATAGAGGAGACCGAGGGGAGAGATAGGTAGATAGAGAGTGAGGGACATGGCCAAAGACAGGGAGAGAGATTGAGAGGTAGAGGGACAAAGGCGATAGGGAGAGAGGGGAGAGATAGGGAGATAGAGGTTTAGGGTTTAGGGGTTTAGGTTTTCTTAGGTTTAGGGGTTAGGGTTTAAGGGCATTATTTAGGGTTTATTGTTTAGGGGTTAGGGGTTCAGGTCTAAAGGTTTAGGGTTTAGGGTTTATAGAGAGAGAGGAATGATAGGGAGATATAGAGGAGACTGTGGAGAGAGATAGGGAGATAGAGAGTGAGGCACATGGCCAGGGATATAGGGAGAGAGATTGAGAGGTAGATGGATGATAGAGATAGGGAGATAGGGAAAAGATAGGGAGATAGAGGTTTAGAGTTGCTTGGATTTTGGATTTAGGGGTTTGGGGTTTAGGGTTGCTCAGGTTTGGAGATAGCTAGATAGAGAGAGAGAAGAGATAGATAGGGAGAGATATAGGAGAGAGAGGGGAGAGATAGGGAGATAGAGAGTGAGTGAGATATCTAGAGAGATAGGGAGAAGGATTGAGAGGTAGAGGGACAATAGAGATAGGGAGATAGGGGTTTAGGGTTTCTCAGGTTTAGGGGTTAGGGGTTAAGGTTTAGGAGCATTCTTTAGGGTTTATGATTTAGGGTTTAGAGGTTTAGGGTTTAGTTTTTAGAGAGAGGAGCAATAGGGAGATATAGAGAGGTACATGGCTAGAGACATAGCCAGAAGAGATAGGGATATGGAGAGTGAGGGACATGGCCAAAGACATAAAGAGAGAGATTGAGAGGTAGAGGAACAATAGAGATAGGGAGATAGGGAGAGAGGTTTAGGGTTGCTTGGGTTTGGGGTTTCTCAGGTTTAGGGTTTATAGGTTAGGTGTTAGGTCTTAGGGGCATTATTTAGGGTTTATATATGTTTTAGGGGTTAGGGTTTAGGGTTTAGGGACATTATTCAGGGTTTACAATTGCATGTCAAAAGAAGTCTCTCTCTCTAAATCCCTCAACCCTAAATAATGCCCCTAATCCCTAACCCCTAACCCATAACCCCTAAACCCTAAACCTAAGCAACCCTAAACCTCTATCTCCCTATCTCTCCCTTATCTCCCTCTCTCTATCATCCCTCTACCTCTCAATCTCTCTCCCTTATATCTCTCTAGACATCTCACTCACTCTCTATCTCTCTATCTCTCGCTTTGTCTCCTCTATCTCCTCTCTATCTCTCTCTACCTATCTATCTCTCCCTATCTCTTACCTTTCTCTCCCCTATCATTCCTCTATCTCCCTATCTCTCTAGACATCTCTCTAGTCACTCTCTATCTCCCCATCTCTCCCCTCTGTCTCCTCTATCTCTCCTCTATCTGTCTTCTCTCTATCTCTCTCTACCTAGCTATCTCTCCCTATCTCTCTATCTCTTGCCTCTCTCCCCCTATCATTCCTATATCTTCCTATCTCTCGCTTCTATTAATTCTCCCTCTCCTTTATCGATGAAGGAAATGAACGAGAAAACTACTCTCTCTCTCTCTCTCTTATCAACAAAGTAAATGGAAACAAGAAAACTAGGACATGAAAAGAGGGATGAGGATATAAATTGGTAGGATGAAATGGAAACAAGATAAAAATAAAGTTCATTGGATGGGAAGAATGATGAGAGGAGAGGTGGAAAATAGTAAAATAGGGAAAAATTGGTGGGATCTAAAGGGAAATTAGAAAGGAAAAGGAAAACTAGGAAAGCTAGGAAAAGGATTTAACTAGGAGCTAGTAGATAATATTTAGGTTAGAGAGAGAGAGACAGAGACAGAGAGTTGCTTGGGGTTAGCGATCAAGGTTTAGGGGCATTATTTAGCATTTATGAGTTTAGCATTACTCAAGTTTAGGGTTTAGAGTTTACTAGGGTGTAGCACATGGCTAGGGATATAGGGAGAGAGATTGAGAGGTAGCTAGGGATGATAGAGATAGGGAGATAGGGGAGAGATATGGAGATAGAGGTTTAGAGTTGATTGGATTTAGAGTTTAAGGGTTTGGGGTTTAGGGTTGCTTAGGTTCAAAGATAGCTAGATAGAGAGAGAGGAGACAGATTAGGAGAGATAGAGGAGATAGAGGGGAGATATAGGGAGATAGAGAGTGAGTGAGATGTCCAAAGAAATAGGGAGAAGGATTGAGAGGTAGAGGGACGATAGAGATAGGGAGATAGGGGAGAGATATGGAGATAGAGGTTTAAAGTTGATTGGATTTAGAGTTTAGGGGTTTAGGGTTGCTTAGGTTCAGGCCAGAGATAGCTAGATAGAGAGAGAGAAAGAGAGGAGACAGATTAGGAGAGATAGAGGAGACAGATCAGGGGAGAGATAGGGAGATAGAGTGTGAGCGAGATGTCTAGAGAAATAGGGAGAAGGATTGAGAGGTAGAGGGATGATAGAGATAGGGAGATAAGGGAGAGATAGGGAGATAGGGGTTTAGGGTTGCTCAGGTTTAGGGTTTAGGGATTAAGGTTTAGGGGCATTATTTAGGGTTTAGGGTTTATGGTTTAGGGGTTAAGGTTTAGAGGTTTTGGGTTTAGTGTTTAGAGAGAGAGGACCAATAGGGAGATATAGAGAGTGAGGGACATGGCTAGAGATATAGGGAGAGATATTGAGAGGTAGAGGAATGATAGAGATAGGGAGATAGGGAGATAGAGGTTTAGGGTTGCTTGGGTTTAGTGTTTAGGGTTTAGGGGTTTGTGGTTTACGATTTAGGGGTTTAGGGTAGGTCAGGGCTTAGGGCTTAGGGGCATTATTTAGGGTTTATGGTTTTGAGGTTAGGGGTTAGGGTTTAAGATTATTAGGGGCATTATTCAGGGTTTACAGATCTTCAAGGATCTAGATAGTGTGGCTATACACAATGCTACACATGTTGGTGGCTAGCTAGACACATGGAACATCAACAACCGCATGTTATGCTTCCATATACGTGTGCCACCTAATGACATTTGTACTGCAAAACATGATCATATAATTGGCATTGTATGCATTTGACACATGGTGATGTCCACATACACCACATGCCACAATGATCTACTAGTTAGCACCATACAAGTTTGAGTACATTTGTTCTCATCCCATCCATATAAGAAATGCATCATATAATATGTTGGATACTTGTCAACATCTACATGAAGCATAACTGATGGTATTCTTGAACAAATGCCTACTTTGTACATTTTGTAGAGTAAAAGGGGGGTATAACAAATTTTTATCTTACCTCTCTATATATTTCCTTTGTTCATTTTGAATAGAAGTGACATATATGTTAGAACCCTTCTATATTTGAATGTGTTTTGGTTTACATATCTATTTTCCTTTATGTACTCTATGATCTTATTACATTAATAGATAATACAAGATTGCCCCTCAGTTCACCTTGGGAATTAAATTAAATAACATCTGAAGTTGATTGTAAATTAACATGGTGAGCATTTTGTTGATTTTCTTGCTTATTTTCACCCTTTTGAAAACTAAATTTTCTTATTGAAATTTTGAAGGATGAGATCCATATTTAAGTGCATTAGACTTAAGAATTTGATAGTGTATCAAATTCATCATTAGGAATTTGATTGTATCTTTGTTGACAAAGTTTGAAATCCAATAACATAATCATGATTGCACTCATTAATTTGATCCTTGTTTGATGCTCTCCTATTCCTAATTCAATCTATCTTAATAGTGAAGGAAAATAAATACATGGGCAACCCATAGAGAAATTTGTCATCAATTTTGTTCCTCAAAATTGTTTCATGATATGGTGAAGGAAAAATTTACCAAAGATAAATTGTGATCATTATTCATCGACCCAAAAACTAATGCACCGTTAGAAATGTAGACACCTAAATCTTACCATGGCCTAACATCACACCAGATCTATCCCACATGTCCTCTTACAATGTTAATTAAATAAATAATATTTATTTAATTAACCACTTTGGTCATTCCTCCTAATATCAGTTTAATAAGTCACACTATTTAATTAATAAATCTAACTATTCTTCTGACATTAATTAAATATTAACCCTTCCTCTAAAGTCTCATCCTTAATTAAATAAATCCAATTAAATCAATCACCCCCAACATTCCCCCACAATTAAATAAATACATATATATCATGGCCATTGTGAAACAATCTTGACTATTTTTGACTATATGAGTGTTTTTGTTTATTACCGTTGTCCCGCAGGTTAACTGATTATCTTTTGCAGTTATGCGGGAACAAGAGGAATGAAATATGGCACATACCACATTCCCGTAGAGCATAAAAGAATAGGTTGCGGCTTGAAGATAGGAAGCGGTTGATATGAAGAAGCTACTGGTACCCCATGGACAATTCATCTCATGCTTACAGCTTGGCAGTGTTTGGGTGCAGATAGTCTCTTCTCGTGGTCCCGTGGAGGTTTGAAAAGTAACTGGCGGCATTGCGGAAATAACATCATGAGTTATCACTTACCACATCCCCACAAGGGTTTCAACTGAGGCCTGCGGTAGAGCGGCAAGAGGAGAATGTAATGGGTTTTCACCCTGCCGTCCTGCGACGGTCATTCATAACATTTGCGAGCATTTGCGGTTTGGTGGTAAAGGATGAAATAGAAGTGTAGTGGTGGTAAGCATTTGCCCCCATTGTCCCGCAACCGGTCTAGGTGAGCTTTGCGGCGACGTGGTAAAAGAAATAAATGGCAAGCACATTCAATGCAAGGTCACGGTTATCGAGAATTGCTGTCAAATCTTGAGAAAGGAATTGAATGCTGAGATATCATGATCTCGTGGCACAAACCAAAGTAATGGTGATATGATGAACTCCTTGGCTGAATAAGATTTGAAGATTTCTTGGCATTTTCTCATTTCAGAGAATTCAGACGTAACTTGGAGAAGGCGCAACTTAGTTTAGTGTGTTTCCTGCAAACTGCAATTGACCAGGTAAGTTCATTCCTGCACTCTTTGATTAGAAGTTGGCATATATTTCACTCTATTTTTTAGTTGCTGGTACTAGGGGTTCTTGTAATTACATCTTTTGTTAATATAAAATTTCTCTTTTAAAAAAAGGTTGGGGCTAAGATTTTGTGTTATATAGTAGGGGGGCTGTAGTCTGTTCTATCTCTGCTACTTGCAAAGTTCTCCAATTTGACTGTGATGCTGACCTAAGATGCAAATCCTATTCTTATACATTCTTGAATGGGTTTATTTTTAATTTTAAATACTATTCTTTTATTCCTATGTCTACCTACATTAATTGGCCATGTCAAGTTCATTTGCTCTTTCACTCTATTTTTCAATTGCTAGTACGGTAAGTTGAATTTTGAAAGACCCTAGCCTATTCAAGTCATTAAACATAGTACCCAAGAGGTCTGAGTCTGCTAGTAAAGGTAATGAGCCTATAGTTCCCAAAAAAAGACCACTTCAACAATCTTTGCTAGAAGTATTGCCTCAGTCCATAGACAAGGGTCCAAAAAAGATGTTCAGAGATGCAACAGAAGGGTGTCGGGATGCTACAATCCCTATCTCTGGGTAGGATTTGTTTTGGTATTTTTATGCAAAAAGGGATGGCAAGGGACCAGTGGGAAATCCATGGAAATTGGATTTGGCAAAGTTGGTGGTGCCCGCTGTATTTGTGAATGTGGAATTGATTAGGGCACTAGCACAATTTTACCATCCTGCCACTAAAATAGTTAGAATGCCAAATGGATTACCATTGGTGACAGTAGATAGGAATGCAATTGTTGATTGTTTTATGTTGAACAAGCAAGCTCTCACTCAAGTGGATTTGCAGAGATTTGAACGAGATTACACAAGCCTGCAAAAAACACTTAGGACAGATGAATTGCTAATATATATGAGAAGGGGGGCCAACAACAGAAAAATTAAGATTCCATCAAATTCTATTGAGCCTTTCCCTGTGGAAGAATTTGTTGTATATTTCAAGAGAACCTATTTTTCACTGTGCTAGGTCTTGGGAATTGATGCACAAGGAAGAATGTCAACTAGCTTAATGATGATGGCTATGAAAATACAACATCCAGAGGTGAACAGTGAATATGACTTTGCATCTCATATTGAGAAAAACTTGCATGAAGGATTCTTGTGTGTGAAGGAGAACAAGCAACCCTTAGATTTCAAATTCTATTCTTTATTGTGTCACTTTATTCTATATTAGAATAGAGGGAGATGGTCAAGAAAAATGGATCTGAGTATGGTTGATGAGAAAGGACAAAGATTGTTGACTCAATTTTTTTGTTATAAGTGGGATTCCTGTTGCCAGAATAGTGACTACATTGTATTTCATGATTTTTTTGTTGTCAATATATTGAATTCTCTTGGTATCTAGTTTCCTAGGTTGATTAAGGAAGTCAAGGTAATGTTGAGGCTGCTTGCACACAAACCAAAGGAGGGCCACAACTGTAATTTTGTTGATTGGTTTTTTATGTTAGATCATACTATAATTAGAGTGTATGGTTGCCCACAACCACCTCATATATTGCCAAAATTTGTATCAGACAGAATTGTATTCATGGAGTTTATGTGGCAAATGATGTGGATGGAAAAGGAGGTAATGAAAAGATAAAAGAAAGGTACATTTCTACCTAATGCTACAATTTTTGGTGATTGGTCAATTGGCTCTGACACTCTTGAAAATTTGCAAGCCTTCTTAAAGGTGAAATATTCTTTGAAATTGGGTATCAAGAGGAATTGTGACCCTGAGGATCATATGAATCTTGTGAGACAATTAATTCTAACTAAAATGGCTGTATCCCATCAGGTCCTATTTGATGAGGATGTGATAAGAAATTTTGTCACTTTTGATGAGGTATACAATCGGACGAGAAAATGGGATATCTTGAAAAATATTGAAGATGAAAAGAAAAAGTAGAATCCCCTACTTCTTGGATTCTTTGTTGAAGAAAAAGTCCCCCTGAAGAGAATTGATGCAATCATTGATAATTTTGAAAGTATTTATGGTAAATCTAAGAAGCAGCCTCCTAAGGCTACTAAACTTCCAATGAAAAGGTCTGTAGGGATTGAGATTCATGAGTCTACTCTTGATGTTATGTCAGTGCAAGATCCACAGGTCCCAGAATCACCACCAGCAAAGAAACAGAGGATAGAAGAGGTATCTCCACTTGTCCCCTATGAAATGACTGAAGAGGTGGGGGATACTGATGAGGTGGCTAACATCTTGAGGTACATGGGAGATGAGCAAGAGGTTGATCAGCCATTGGTTGGTCAACCCACTGATGCACATAAGCCTAAGGCTAGGAAGGGTGAGTAAACCCAAGTTGAACCAGAGTTGGAGGAGGATGAAAGGATTATAGCATCCATGAGGTTCATAGAAGATGACGAATTCATCAAAACTCCAGAGTTTAAGGATTTTTGGCTAAAAATGAAAATGAAAGAATATAATGAAAAAGTGGCAATAAATAAAATGGGTGCTGATGAAGCACAACACGATCAAATCATTACACAAAGTTTCAAAGAATTCAAAGTAGATGAAATTGATGTGAGTCTAGAGGAGGCAAGACAAATGGTGTTGAAAAGTAATATGCTCAGCATCCCTGGCCTTGAATTGAAAAAGGTATTTTTGCTTGACCAAGTTAGAAGTCATGATGATCAACAACTTGTTTCAGAATTTGATTATGAAGATGGCATAAGTGGATGTGGTTTTAATCCAAAGACATAGACCCTTGCAATCTAGACTACTCAGAAGAATACAAGCAAACCAAGATTGCTTGATATTGTTCAAGAAATGAGGGGTACAACTGTGGTATAAACTTTACAAGATACATCAACAACAGAAGCAACTGCTCTCAATGTTCATACTACTATGTTTACTCATGTTGTTGTGAAGAGGTTAGAACAAAGGCTAACAGATTATGAGCAAACTCAAAAAGTAATGAGTGATGAAGTAAACAAATTATACTTTTAAAATGTGAAATTAAAGAAACAATTGCAAGCTATGAATTCTTCTCAAGGTCAAGCCATTGTACCCTATCAGCCCCCTGTGCCACAAACAGCCAGTGATGTCACAATGTCTACTGAAGAATTTAATGCAACAAGATTGAAATTTGAAAAGGAAATTGAAAGTTTGAATAAACAAAATGAAATGACAAAGAATGAGGCAAAGATGAAAGTTTTTGAGAAAATTTTGGAGCATAGAGTAAAATTGGTTGTGGATAAGCTTGGGAGTGTGCATGATTGCTACTCTTCTTTATCTCAGGCCATTGAGCAATTGAAGATAAACTTTTCTATTTTGGATTTATTGTTTAAAAAATGGCAACCCTATCATCACAATTTGGTTACGATGTGCTTAGTAGTGCAAATGAATCTTGATGCCTCTACAGCTTTGAAGCCCATTGAGAAAATGATCAAAATGATCATTGATGAATAGTAGTATGTGAATGGGAAAAGCCAGAAGATGCAAGCAAAGGTTGAATCTTTTACTACGTTCAAGCATAAATTTATTCCTTTCATACTAACAGAAGAAGAGAAAATCAAAAGTCTTGACACATGGAAGATGGAATTCGGCCAAATAGTATTCCAAGTTACGAATTTTTTGAAGAAGGATGGAGATGTCAACATCCTCAGTTTCAACATGATATTGTATCGATTAATTGCCTTGGATGTTGGGTATGCAAAATTTGTGATGGATGTCAGAGCTTTGCTTGATAAAAGATGGAAAGATCACCAGGAGAACTTGTTTTAGATTCAGGCTTACCAATGGCTTGGTGATTTTACAATATATAAATGGGAGGAGAAATATCTTAGAGATGAATCATCAGTAGCACAAGTTTAGGTGCAGAGGAGCAATGAGCCATATGCTGGCGTTAAATAGCACCCCCACATCTTGAACGCTCTCCTTTTGTCTCTTTATGTTTTCTTCATGTTTTCAAAATGTTTTCAAATATATTTGAAAATCTAAATTGGACTTATAAAAGACAAATATTGTAATATCAAGGGTTAGGAATACAAAGAGCCATTTTGAATGTGAAAGGTCCGAAGCTTGTTTCTTCCTTTATAAAAGGAAACCAAGACCTTATGGCTTGGAATCTATCTGGGATTTTGAATTTTTGAAAGAGACATTGCACTGCCTGTACTTTGAAGCAAATTAATATAAAAGTTGCTATTCTCTAGTGGTCAACTTTTGGTTCTCATTTGTTTGTTGAATTGGATTGCTAATAATTTATCTGGTTATCTCCAATTTACTTTTTCTTTGTTATTCAAATCAAAAGAGACCCCTACATTCATATTACAAAAGAGGATAGGTGATATTTATCAAACTAAAATTATAAAGTAATAAGTTATATCTCAAAAGATGTTTATATTATTTAGAAATGAAGGAAGGATATTCTATTGTAGAACATTTTGACACCTTTAATATGATTTTGAGTCAAATAGGTTCAATAAATGTTAAAATTGATGAGGAAGACAAATGTATCTTCTCACTTTTTTCTTTACCCAAAAATTAGGAGAACATAATGCTTGTTATAAATGGTAGTGTTGCAAAGGTGACTATGGAATCCTTTATTGTTACAATGCTCAATGGAGATATGAGGAGAAAGTTTAATGATGAAGGTTCTAAGGATGCCTTGCATGTTCCACAAAGGCCCAAGGACAAAAGTGGATCTAAAGGGGAATGTTATAAATATCAATCCAAGTCAAGAGAAAAATCTAGAATCCCTAGGAAGATAAGAGTAAAGTTTTGGAAATATGGAAAAAGAGGACAAGTGAAGAAGGAATGCAAAAAACCAGTTAATCACTGCCACAATCTCATGATCGTTATTCTAGTAGAAAATCCTAGTTTTCATTCTTTTTTCATAATGCATTAGTTAATAACACACTTCACATTTGACATCATGCTAAAAAGATCAAATAAGTTTTGTATTTCTTCTCAACTATTTCATTTCTCTATCTTAATTACTTAATATCTCAATATTTTATTCTACTCTCAACTCCTTGTACTTTAAAGTTTAATTAAATCTAGGATTGGACTTAAATCTTCTATTATAGGGTATGATTTATTTCCCTACATTTTTTTGAATTCACAATTTCCATGCCTATGTTTAGGATAAAAAAAGATTGATTTTTTATTTTGAGATTTTTGTGGTTTGCATTTGTTGGAAACAACCCAATGCCTTTAATTTTGCATTCCTAAGAAACATCTAGGATCCTTATGTTCCCCTTCAACAAAGACTAGGTCAAATGCTCACCTTGCAAACATGACTACCTCTTTCTCCTACTTCCTATGATGATCACATGTTGCATTCTAATGATGAAGAAGAATATTATGATCATGATGTCTTTATTAAAAGTGTTGAAAATGAATAGAAACATGAGATCATTGATAAATTGCAATATTTGTGCAATCAATTAGCTAATATAGATGATAATATGTCCACTTCATTTTTCATTGATGGTCTTACTCAAGTACTTATCACAAGATAACATGGCATAGATACAATTAAGGATATATATGAAAAATAATTAAAGATAAACAAACTCCTCATGTGGCAGGCACTGGTCATTCTCTTTTGAAAATCATTCCCTTGTATATATTTTCAAAATCCAAATTTGTTTTTCTATTTTAGGAGCAGGGTTTAAAGATTTTTAGAAAATATTAATCCAAATCATATGCCAGATTGGGTTAAGTGAAGTGGATGATTTAATTGACAAAATTACATAAGCTCCTTAATCTATTCTGAAGTCACCAGCAAACTTGAAAGTAAATTGTCATTGGTGAAACAAGGTAACACCCACTATTTAAGGAACTTGATGAGCTTATCATTTGACCTATATCACTTAATACTTCCATCACATAAGGATTATCCATTACCAAGTTATGAAGACATCAATCAATCCATTGATGAGCTTATCCTTTGACCTATATCACTTAATACTTCCATCACATAAGGATTATCCATTAACAAGTTATGAAGAACATCAATCAATCCATTTAATTAACATTATTGCCAACAATTCATACCAAAGATTGAACAATTTAAGGATATTGCAATAGGTAATTTGTATTGACACAAATAATATTACTGAAGAATTTTTAAGTTTAGGCCATAAGAATCATCCTTTTTTAAACATGGATTGCAAATAATTCTAAAAATTTAGAAGTCTTGGTCATTAACATTATTGTCTACTACAATGTCATCCAGTGTATCATTGTCAATGTTCATATGTTCTTTCAAGTATTTAATATTATCATCATCCTCATCTTGACCTGCATCATCTTCATCATCATTGAAATCTAACTGTAGACCATCTATATTGTTACCAGATGTATTTGGATCATCATTTTGTATACCATCCATATTGTTGTCTTCCATAACATCATCCAACTCTGGATTGTTGTCTTCTTGTGCTTGAACATAACCATCTTCAACATCATCATGGATGTCAATTTCTTCGATGTTCTCTAATCCCTCTCTCTCATTTTGTTGGCCATCATTGTTTTGCTCAATATCCACTAATGCATCATCAAATACATGCCTTAATCTTGGATCATAATGTATGACAAACTTCCATTTTGGGTCCAAAATATCTTCATAGAAAAATACCTGCACATGAACGACATACATATATTAGATGTATGGTATAACAATTTTATTGATTAATAAACACATGTATATATTCTCAATAAACTATGAATTAATAGATTAATGATCACTACTGCTTCTTGTTTGAGTTAAATAAATTCCTGCTCACAATGAATTGGTAAAACATAAGGCTCCTTATCCTCCTATAGGAAACATGAGGAATCTATAGAAAATAATCCACTATGGGTATCATGTCTTCATGTCCTCTCAAATGCTTCATACCATCTACACTTAAAAATATAACATTTAAAAGAGCGGTAATCCAACTCAATAATTTCTTGTATTTTACCAACATATTGTAGATTCCCTTCAATTATATTCTTATCTTTTGTCGAATGGATTGCTTGAAGTCAACCATGATGCCACAATCGAAGGATTGTCTCTTTACATCTACACTTTCTACACGATAATGTTGACCATATGCCCACATTGCTGGATATTTCCTCGCTTGTGAAAGACCATTTATTTTAGTGAAAACAAATATAATGACGAATATTAAAATAGTTAATAGTGTCAAAATTGTAAGGAAACAACATTTTGTAAAATTTCAACTGTATCTTTCTTTCACATCCTCTAGACATGTTGATTTCATCTTTTGTTATGTTTGAATCTATACCGGCATCTTCTATTTGATTTTGAATTTATTCAATAACCCATTCTACTGTGCAATCTTTGCCCCATTCCCCAATAAGATCAGTGGAAAGTGGAGTATTCCTTGGGTCCGATCTCTTAAACTGTCTCCTGGCTTCTAACACTTCTCTCTTTTTTATCATACAGATCAATCCATTTGATCATAAAGTCCATGTGGTATAGAATGAACTTGTTGAGTATAGAACTTTCGTCTACACCTATTACATGTCAACATGTATATTTCAAACTCCAAATGTCATGCTATTAATTTGACAAATAAATTACAGAGTAAATTAATGATTGCAAGAAAAACAACCACACTAATCATGAATTTACTTACTAATTTCTACTTGACCACCATTAGATTGTGGTTTTTCTCCATAAATAATATTTGATGCTCGTTCTTCATCCCAGAAGCATGGCCCATCTTCAAAATCCTTACCAAGGAATTCACATAAGAAGAAAAATGCTTCATTCAATGCATACCCTTCAGCCATGCAACCCTCTGGATGTGCCTTTTGTCGGACATATCTTTTTAGAGTTTTCATATACCTCTCAAAGAAAAACATCCACCTCGTTGATATGACACCCGCCAATTTAATGTCATCAACTAGGTGTATAAGTAAATGGACTTATACGTCCATGAAACTTGTAGCAAGCTCCTTCTCAAATACACATACAATTTTTGCAATTTCCTTCTTCCATTTTGGCACTTCATATTCGTGGAACGCCTTGGAGGTCACCCATCTAATATAAGAATAGTAAATTAGTATGAACCTTTAGTCAAAAATTAAAATGCAATATAATATCTCTATGTCTCTCACACATGAACATTTCATATAACCACATACCTTGTAAATGCTGACAATTGACTTATGGCATTCCTTACATCAACTGTAAGATAGGAATCCCCCCTAATTGCCAATGACATGATATGCTATCAAACACATTTATGAAAAGGTCATTAGTAATTTTTTCTCACACAACAAAATATCAAAATATATTTAGTACTTAATCAATGTTACCAGTAAATGTTAAATGATGATATATAATACCTTCATAAAATTATGAAAATCATGTGTTTTAAATCCTGTGATATGTCGATCAACTATAAAAGCTTTAGCCATTGATAACCCATAGCCAGTAGGTGTCCTTATTGAACGGATACCATTTTTTAGTTGGTCTAGCTCTTTTTTTTTCAAAATCCATGGAGCTTCTGCATATGTTTCATTTTCCCTGTTTGGCCACAAATGTTTTCTATCAATTTTGGTACGCGAAAGAGCAATATCTCTCCTTGAAGACAAGGTGTCCTTCTCTTTGCCTAATATATGTTGAAATATAGAATTTGGGACATTTTTGAAGATGTGCATAGGATCTAATAGGTGAGATATTAATAGATCCTTCCAGTAAGGGAGCTCATAAATATGGATTTTATTTTCATTCCTTCTGGCATATTAACTACAACTTGTTCTGGTTCTTCAATTGAATCACCTCAATCAAAAAAATCCTCCCAACCTTTCAATTTAGCATCTTCATACTTCTTAAGCCAATCACTTGGACCCATAATCATGGGAGGGCCTCTATTTTCAACTTTTCCATCAAATTGATTCTTCAGGCGATTTCTAAACTTATGATCTAGTGGTAGAAAAAAACTGTTGTTTGCGTAAATAAATTTATGTAGATCTTTAGAATACCTCCCTTGAAATTGTTCTGCACATCTTGGACATGCAAATATCCCCTTTGTTTGAAGCCCTACAATTCAATAAGTAATGTCAATAACATCAAAAAATAGTATAAAACTAAGTATGAAAGTTGGGATGAAAATAAATTATGAGTGTAAATACGTAAATATTTTATCTTACCAGAACAAACACCAAGTCCTAGGAAATCATGAATAGTCCAACATAGCACATTGTACAACATGAAGGGCCTATTTGATGGGGGACGTGATATGTCATACATTCTTATGCCTTTCCATAGCAGTTGCATCTCATCAATAAAAGGCGCAAGATAAACATCCATGTTTTTAACTTGATGTTTTCCTGGAATAATGAGAGTCAGCATAAGGTGCTCCTTTCTAACACTTATCTATGGGGGAATATTGTATACTATCAATCAGACTGGCCAAACACTATAATTTGAGGTCAGGAAAGAGAATGGGCACACTCCATCAGTTGCAAGACCAAACTTGATACTACGGGGTTCATCTTTGAATTTTCTTGGCCATTTTTCCTCTATGTGTTTCATTGCTTTGGAGTCAACCAAAATTTGCATGAATCTATCTTTACTCCTATTCTTTGCATGCCAGTCCATCAATTGTGCAAGTGACTTGCAATGAAACATTCGTTGAAGTCTAGGTATAATTGGCATGTGACGTAAAACCTTCTTTGGAATTGTAGGACCTTGTACATCTGTACGATATCTCTTCTCTTTGCATATAGGGCATTCTACCTTGTTTTGATATTCATCTCTTTATAAAATGCAATCATTTTTACATGAATGAATTTGCTTATATTCAATCCCCAACTTAACCAACAACAAACACGCCTCTCTGCAAGTTGATGGCAACACATTCTCTTCAAGGAATATTTTAGTTTTTAGTGCCCTGTAAGATTGCTAGAGATTAAATCAATTGAATGTTTGACTTATGATGAACATGTTTGATATGTCAATCTATACTAGGACTATTTATATACAATATATGGTTTTAAAATCCCCTTAAAGAAATATAAATGAAGTCGATGAATGTTTACAAATTATGAACACCAATTGACAATTGCAAAGTAAGAAATAGATTTCAACTCACTTCAGTAGGGTAGTGAATCCTTTGTCTGACCAACCAAATAGTGACTTGATTTCTAATAATATTAATGTGCATGCCATTTTTGAGGTTCTACTTGCACCTGATTTGAACATGGGTGTCTTCGTTGCTTGCTTGATGGAGTCTTTCAGGTTGTTATCATCAACATTACGTTGGTGGTAATTACCCCTGCTATCATCGTTACTATCAATCATATGATCATTATTGTCATAATTGTTTTCATCCCCAAAGAAATCTGTAAGCATTTCATTCAATCCTTCTTCATGAACTGCATTTTCACTATCATGATCATCATCATTAAGGCTAGGTGGCATGTCATCAGTGTATGCGGATCTCATTAGCTCTTCAAATTTCTCAGCTGGTAGTATTCTCTTCAATAATGTTCTTTTTGCCCTGGTATTGATTAAAGGATGGTTTGGATCATCCCGTCCAAATCTTAATAACCCAGTTGAATCTTGGGTATTAGTATGTGTTTCATCAACATCTTCTACCTATCAAAAAACACAAGCATTATTTAATGTTTGGCAACAATTGGATAAATCATAAATGTATCAATTTCAAAGAAATATAATCAAATATGGCTTAAAAAATAAAAATATAAATTGTATGAACATATATACATCAATTGAATAATGGAACATTATTTAATAGACTACCTTTTTATACAATAATTTAAATAAAACACAATTTTGACAACATAGTTTATAAAACATCAATCCACACTCATTTATTATTCTTTGGTTTTCTGCCCTTAAGAACATCCTTAGGGAGACCTTGTTCTTCCCTTTTCTTTCATGCAGGAGTGCATTTTAAGAAGGGGTAATCAATCAATAACTCATCCCCAATGGTAAGGTCCATAATAGCCTCAACCATTATCAATCCATCAACCTCTCTTTCCATATCTCCATCTTTATCATTTATAACCTCAACAAATTGACAATTCAGTCTTATAGTAGGGTCCCTTCCCTTCCCTTACTACTATTTATAAATCTTGCAATATTTTTGTGTGTGTATGCACGTCCATATATATACATAAGATGACCTCTATTCATTTTTTTTCCACTTTCCAATTGGAGATGATGTGTATACATATTCAAATTTAGACCATATGCTGACATGCTAGGCTTATATTTTGCTAGCCTTCTCCATTCACCACTATAATATGATGGACCATAATATGGCATTAATCTCCTAGTGGTTTGTTTTGAATTGTTTCTATGTTTAGATCCCACATGTACACTTTGGACAATAAAGAGGCCTAGATTCACCCCATGAATATTGGAGGGTCGTATCATGTAGCTGTATCCCCAAACTTGAAACACCTCGTACACTCTAGGTAGTTGTCGATCATTAGGCCAAGCACAATATAGTCAACAATCAAATGTCTCTTTGTAAATTGATCTCAAACTCAGGGACAAGTCATCATCTCCATCACATTCATTCTCATAGGGTTGTAGTCCACCTTCCCCTTGTCTCTAAGCAAATTATGCATCTTTAAACTGGTTCTTGTTATGTTGCTTGTTTTCATCAATTCCTCATCTTCTGAGCTGGTATATTGGGACATATTTTTGTTAGATGTATCATCTGATAAATTATTATTGCCCTCTAGGTTGGAAGTCGGTGATCGAGGAAACTTTAAACCAAGAACTTTATCCTACAAGTATCCATTAATAAAAAAATTAGTTATTTAAATAATATAAAACAATATTTAAATGAAGTATACATGTTATTTATATCAATTTGGAAAATTCCTTACCACATTTCCTATTGGATTTGAATTGATTGTAGGAGGCATACTGCCGACTAGAATCTCATCATATATGTAACGTCTTTGTACAATCGCTTGTTTGAATTGTTTCTTTCCATGACATACAGAACACCCACAAACAACAATTTTCACAAAGTATTCATCCCATGTACTATAGTCCTAACCAACCTCTTGTTTAGTGCAATCACTTGTTGTGTCTGTAGGATCCATTATCATATCCTCTTCCACCCACTGTCGTCTACGTGATTTAACAATTTTAGGTCCACGTCCACGTACATATTTTTTTGTTTTCTAGTTGAATGCTCAGGATTTGCATTTGCTCCAATCTCCATTTAAAATAATCAACAAGATGCATTAATTTATGTCAAGATTGGATAATACATTATAAATTTTAATAATACTGTGAAAAAAGATGGACGTATCACAAAATGCCATCAGATCATTTTTTCCTAAGAAAATTAGATTTGAGTACCCGATGTCCTGGTTCATCCATTGTGTCCTCATTTGATATGACACGATCTATTGCCACGGCCTCGTCTGGCCCCTATAATACACACCAGTAAATAATGTTTAGTACACCAATTATATCATTTCAACAAATATGCTATCCAACACAAAACCTCACTTTAGTCATATATTGATATCATGTTTTGGCCATCCTAATTTTCAAACTTTTCCCTTGATCATAGAATTACATTTAATCACCATTCCTGTGCATTTTCAACCAATAAGTTTGACCTCAGAGGCCTCGTGGACAGAAAAATGACTTTATCTCCTCTATGTTGTAGCATTTGTGAATTCATAAACACCTTCCTCCTTTGGTTGAGGTTGCTTTCTCTTCCTACCTCTATTGTATCTGTAGATTATGTTGTCATATCTATTTCCACCCACTTTCCTCTTTGCGATTTAGTAGTTCTATGCCGTCCACGTCCTCTCTCCATGGCCTTCTCTAGATCCTGTAATACACAACAATGACAATAGTCACATAACAGTTGTGCACCAAGAGAATATTCTTGAATTTATCTTGTTAATACACTCACTTTGCATTAAGACGCACTATGAAAAAAAAATATGACATTGCAACATTTTGCTCTTCAGAAAAAGTTTACACGCAGAATCTTGACAACTAGAGCTCAAATCTTATTATTACAAGATGACTACAAATTCACATCAAAAAGACATTTATTTCATATTTGACTCTCCTTTTTCTTTTATGGGTCATTTTAAGGAAATCTATATCTCTCCAAGTGGCCATAAAACCCTCAAAACTATCATAGAACACTCAAAATAGTCTCAAAGAGTCTTTGGCACCAAAATTTTAAATTCTTGATGGAGGGAAGGATAATTTGGATATTAATTTTGAAATCATGTTGTTAGATCTTTGTTAGGTTAATCTTAGCCATTGGATATTCTTTAATTATAGGGACTTTATGTTATATTTCACCATTACCTTTTACTCCAAAATTAATGGTTTCCTTTGAAAAGAAAACCCTCCATTAGCTATATCATAACCCCAGCCATGTATTGAAGTGAACTTAAACATTATGTGCAATTGTCATTGCTCATATTAAGCACCTACCTCCCTTCTTAGTGGTCCCACATGTGTGATGTATGCGAATGAGTCATATGGTACCTGTGCTACATGTTTAAAGTTTGAATTTTGCTCATATTGTTGGAAAAATGCCCAAAAAGACCTTTGATTTTTGAGTTTTATACTCTATAGCATGCATCACCTTGATCTTTTCATCTAATCTATGACTGATTTCTATTCTTTCAAACCATATATGCAATAAGTCATTAGTTTGAGAGAGGGAAGTTTTGAGTTACCATGAAATCCAACATTTATTCTAGTTTTTTTCCCTCAAATGTGAGAGTTTTGTCACCTATGGTTTGATATTTTGGAATTTTAGTAAAGGGTTTGATGTTATAATTTATGTATAGATAAATTGAAAGACTTAATGATCCTTTTTTTGCTTGTATGGTTTGTAACAATTAAGAAGATAAAGGGCATGGTGTAAAAGAGAGGCAAAGATCCTTTGAGTACCAACATTTGATTGCCTAATGGGCAATCCATCAAATCTTGGTAACATGCTTTCCTAGGTGATGAAATTCTGAGCCCTTAACATTGAGGTGACAAGCCTATGATCTATGTCACAAAGGATG
This sequence comes from Cunninghamia lanceolata, assembly GCA_027924645.1. Classification (NCBI taxonomy): domain Eukaryota; kingdom Viridiplantae; phylum Streptophyta; class Pinopsida; order Cupressales; family Cupressaceae; genus Cunninghamia; species Cunninghamia lanceolata. The sequence goes on along the minus strand of BSBN01000508.1, from coordinate 15,384,713 downwards.
AAGGAGTATGCATTCATGGTAGGAAAGTGAAATTACAATGAAATTTTGATATGATTGAGATGTAGTTGGGGTATTTAGGGATGTTGTCATCATGCCTTAAGGATTGACAAGATCTAAGGAATAACTAGATGTATAAATAGGACTGTCACAGGTATGTGAGGAAGTGGAAGGTTGTTAGATAGTGAAGGAGATAGTTCATGGCCTCTTAAACTGGGCCTCAAGATTATAGTGAAGTCACATAATTGTTACTAAATTATGTTCACACCTAATTTAGCTAGGCTTGAGTTCTAGTTGTCACAAAAGGAATAAAAGAATTTTTTTTTTCAAGTTTATGATCAATCAGTTGAATGTATGATATCTTGGCAAGGGAGCAGCAAAGATCATTTGTCAGGATAATGTGACAGTCCAATCAAAACTGTCAAACCATCCTGACAAGTGAAGTTTATCAAGTGACAAGAAATCAGACATTCAATGAATGATAGGAGGTATCTAATTGATTTTATCTTTCAATTATGATATAATTGAATTTTTCAAATATCACAGTTCAGTGTCAAGGAAAGGTATTTTACAAACTGTCATATCCTTATCATGTTTTAAACATATGTTTTTTATCAGATTCATTTATTCTATCCTATGTACTTGATTCAGAAAAGAAAAACATCCATAAATCATTTGCAAAAGGTAAAGTAACTAATCATATTTAAGAAAATGTTTAAATGTGTCCCACACAAGTCATGGGAGTGACTAAACTAAGCAATGCAAACATTGTGCAAGCTATACATCTGTGGATAAAAGGAAAAGAAAAGAACATATGAGGAAAATGTATATCCATCTGTAGAGGAAAACTAATGTGTTGTAGACTTAAATAAAATTCAGCGTTAAACCTAACTGAACAGTCCATTATCATTGCATTCCTACATTGAATTATCGACCAAGGAGCATAAGCTTATGATGATGCTTGCATTATCTATTATCTATGCCTTCAAGAATCATTTCTATTCTAAGTTAACCTTATATTCTAGTTGCTACAGGTACCCTCAGCAGAAGCTGAAGATAACTGTATTCAACAGAAAATTACAGTTTTAATCTAAACAACTCAAAATGATGAAAAGGCTAACACTAACCTTCAGAGGACTAAAAACATGCACTCTGCTCATGAATCACAATTACTAGAAATATTAATTGAGATTTCTCACTTGCTTCACAATATAGCTCATGAGATGGAATGAAACAGTTTAACTAAAAATGCATGAATAAATAGGAGAATACACAAAGTGAGAGTTAGTACCTTGAGTGGCCAACTCAGGGAACTATCTCACTTTTTCTAGAGATTAAATCTACTTCAAATCTTCACACATCCCATAACATATAGTTGAATTCAATTCATATCAAAGATAGAATCTTCTTCAGATTTTATTCAAAATTAGAACGTGTCTGGAATAACTGATAACTGTAACAAAGTAACAGCTATATGGAAAGTAAAACATAACAACTAACTCCTCAATGAACTCATCCCCTAACTTATATAAAGATGGGGGAGTCTTATCCAACCTTCTAATTAACTGCGATCATCAATTCTTTCCTGGACATCAGGATATTGTTTTGAGATCAACTTATTAACTGGAACAAAGGAAACAGAGTCCTATCCAAATAAAAATTCTAACCATAACAACTCATAAATAAAATTCATAAACTTCGGTGAGGCTTCTAGAATAAGTCTTCTTTCTCCCCTGCGTTTATTCTCCCATGATGACCACGTTTATCTCTACCGATCATCATATCTGGCACTTGGACTGCATTCTCATTAATTCCCCTGTTCTACATTCTGTTGCAATTACTCCTCCTTGGATTCTTTATTTGGCTACACAGGGTTAATCATCCCAGCATATATATACAAAATAACCTCTCATATTAAACTTATGAAATCCTATCTATATTACATGCATATCAAAAATTTAAATCATCCATTTGATAATATAACCACCTTATTTTATTTATTAGCATAGGGTTAAAGTCTTTGGAAAGTATATATGAAACAACATAAAATAGAGATAATGTTTGTGAAGTCTTTGCAGAACCATATAGAAAAGGTCTCAAAACATATGAAAACAGTATAAAAGGAGGCTAATATTTCATCCCAACATTCCCCCCAACTTAAACTTTTGCTTGTCCCTAAGCAAATTTTAAGAACTAGACATCTATGGTAGATAGTTATAATGCAAAGTAATTCTTTTGAGGTCTATGTCCTCCCTAACTCCTTTTCCTTGCTTGAGGAAGAACCCATTATAGAATGCAAGTCTTTCCATCCTGATCAACTTAGTATGCCTACACTACTCACTTTTCCCTCCTATCCAATGTGGCACTGGATAAAGAAAGACAGGAGGCTAATAAGTGAGAGGTAACCATGATACTCCCTTCTGCTTTGATATCTGGATATACCTGCACAATCTCTCAAGCATATTCATGAAGTTGTGGATAGAATGGGGTTCCTTTTGTTATACCTCTAGAGTTAAACTATCCCATCTACTCTGCACATACCTCTGACAATTTTGGATGATAGACACTGCCATCCTCTATATTCTTTTGTAGTGCCTAAGTCTTAAATCCATGATCACCTTACCTAGTCCTTTATGAGACAGTAATGTTAACCATTGGGTCAAGATGATTTCAGGCTCCAAGGCTTCCTTCCTTAGTTGCAATGGTACTTTCTTTTCCTGCTCTTCATATTGGTCCATCAATAACCCTTTGAGTTGTTCATTTTTGAAATATGACATTAATGCTCTGACCTGTAGGTCTCCAACATAAATGTAGGAATTCCATTCTGTATCTTCATCCATCATATAATTATGTAGGTAATACTCACACAACTGGTCTTGTTCTTCTAGGCTAACCTCTTTGAAGTAATTACAAAAGATAAACCTTGAATGCAAGTCGGGTTGATCATTGATAAATTTGTTAAACTGAAAACTAAGAAATTTTTCTTTCAAAAATAGTGCATACACTCTTGATGAAGGTCTACATCCCATAATCTGCTTGGCTCTTTCAATAACCTCTATCAACTTTTGCTCTAACTGTTTAATCTTCAAATCCTTTTCTGCAATAGATTCATTGAGGTTATGCTTCTCTTTTTCCCAGTTTTCCTTCTCTTGCCTATTTTCATCAGTCAATTTCATTAGTTCAAAGCCCAAGGACAATGTAGTATGGTACTTTAGGGATTTTATCACAGGAGTTTGGAGAGTAAGTACTTCTTCCTCAATCTTTGTTTTATTTTCAACCAACTATGCCAACAAATCTAAGTTAGAACCGTGGCCATAAGTTTGGATCTTCTCCTTCAACTCCTGAATTCTCTTTTCTTTTTCTCTATCTCTTTCTTCATAACCCCATACATGTTCCTCAAGTTGCCTTATTCTATCTAGGGCTTCCTACAATTCCTTCCTAATATCTTTGTTTTCTAACAATTCCTTTTCATTTTCAAAATTTTCATCATTCCCTTTTTCAGGGGCATCAAAATTTTCCTTAGCAAAGTCATCTGGCACAGGTTTTCCCATTTTTCTGGCAGTAAATAGATCTTCTGATTCAGAATCAGAAGAAGAAATGTACCTTCATTTTCTATCAGACATATTAACATTTGCACAGGCGTCAGCATAAGCATCCTCAAGAGGGTTTTCTCCTCTATCTGAATCTAGATTCACAGGAGTTGGATTAGTATCCTGCTTGCCTTTATTTTTGTCTTCTTCTCTTTAGTGCTCAACAACTTTCTCCTTAACACCTTGCTTCCTTAACCTCCCTGATCACCTAGGAGTAACTGTCTCATATTTTTCTACCTTTTTCCTCTTCTTGTTGTTCTCCTTCTTAGTCGTTTTTTTTCCAAATGTTAAGGAAGTGGTTTTTTTTTTTTGGAGCAGAAGTAGAGGGCTCTTCAACTGACACAGGCCTAAACTGTCGAGGGTTCTCAGGTTGTGTTTCTTCCTACTAAGTTTCAACAGGGGGTTCATTTTCATGTGGAATATCTTCTTCTGGCTCTGGTGCTTCTAAGAGTGTTGAGATGTCTACACATTATTTAAAGGCTTCCCACTCAATCTGTGGGTACTGAATCCTTAAACTCCTTTTTACTAATAAAGCTATTAAACAATGGTGAGAAAGAGTTGTGTTTGCTTGTTGTCTCTGATACTCTGAAGACATCCTTTTCAGCATACTATACAAATAATTGGGAACATTGACAAGTTCCTCATGTCTCAAATGGTTGATCAGTTTAAGATGCGCAGTATATAGTATATTATATCTACCAGCAGAAGTAATATACTTGATAATATAGAAAGCACATTTCCCCTAAAAATATGGAAGAGATTGTCGTTTGGTACCTTGTGTGGTAGAATCTAGGTGTTCACCTCTTTCACAAAACTCCTCCCTGGCCGCAGCTGCATCAGCCCTGGTTGGATACTCAAACCCTCTTCTAGGCAACCCTAAAACTTGAGCAATTGCAAGCTTAGAAGCATCTACTGTCAACCCTCTAACCATTGCTTCATCATACTACAAAGTAAGTGCAAATTCTTTTACCATGTCATTGTCATATTCTGTCAATTTGAGGAAGTAATCAAGCCAACCTACTCTCATAAAGAGTGGAAGAAACAACACATCCTCCAATATTTCCTTGTGTGCCAAGGGTTCCCTTCTAATTACGTCTCCTCCCATTACTACTGTGAATTACAACTCTACAGTGTCAATTTTCTACACAATGTCAACTTTTGCTGCTTAATTTCTACTGCTTCAGCTTGCCACCCTGAAAAACTAGTCTTTCAATTTGCCTCTTTCCTGCTTCTCCACTATAACTCCATAACTCGTTAGGGTATTAATTCATTATTTGACAGAGGTAAGTTCATAGCACAGAGTATTTGTCTGGTTTTCTTAAAAGGCAAGGTTTTAAACAAGGTTTTCAAAGGAAAAAATGTAAAGGCAACAATGATCAAATGACAATCATCGAAAAGAAAAACCCCTCCCCCCAACTTAATTATGAAGTGACCACACTTCATATTGCAGGTATTATAGATGGAGAAGTAATGATTAAAAGAAATGGTGGTAATATACATCACATGCATGAAATAAACTATGAGTAAACATGAATATAAAAAGAAATCTAAGTGTATTAATGAAAAGTTGTTGAATGTACATATATATCAAAATGAAATAATTAACATACCTTGGAAGTTGTGAACAACACTGGTGAGGTGATAGAATATGCATGCGGTAAATGGTAAGTTGGTTGTGTTGCAAGTATGAGGATAACCAGTGTTATCATTGATGTCAACATACTCATATTGCATTAATGAGAAGGATTGGATGCGCTGTGTGCTGAGGATATTGAGAAAATTAGCCTCAATCAAGAACAATGAAGAATAGTGCTGACATTAAGGTAAAAGTCCAAGATAAGATGAAGATCAGAGGATGCAATTTAAAGGGTTTTCAGATATGAGTCTTGAGATGCTCCAATAAAGATTTCAGATGTCCGCATGAAGATATGAAGAAGTTATGGTCGCTCTAGTAGAACCGGTTCTGGCAAATGTTCAGTGGTGACAGAGTGTCACAGATTGGTCCAGTGTGCTCTGGAATTGCATTATCTCATTTTATGGATTGGAGGGAGTGTTACAGAAAGCAGTGTGAAGTGACAACTAGATTTGTTCATGGTTTGGAGGTCTGGAAGCACCTTTTTTAGTATGACAGTGGCGATAGACTGTGTTCTTGAAGTTCCAGATGAAGAAGAAAAGAATTCCAGTAAACTGATAAAGTGCGGATGTTCTTGGTGACTCAGGAAAGGTTTTGGTGATCTTTGAATCATGTATAATTCTTATCGGCGGTCCGCACTGAAGTTGGAGTTTGCATTTGAAGAATCACCACCGGGTATTGGTGTTCTTCTTGTGACTGGCCGACTGGATGTGTTACATGTCTTGCGAATGATCTTGTAGGTATTTGCCGACTTAGATGATTATTCCTAAGTTGATGCCTTGTATAAATAAGGGATTGTGAATTCATTTTGAAGTGTGTCTTGGTGCAGATAAGTGTGGGGTAGCGAAGAGAAGTGTGAAAGGCAAAGCAGGAGTTTTTGGGCTTAAATGGAACTGATCCAGGCATGGTAAAGATGTCAATCTCTAGTTCAAGTTTGTAATAGTTGTTACTTTATAGACAGTGTGTCTCTTGTAGGTAGTGTGCCTCTTGTGAGCAGTGTGCTCAGGCAGTGAGCCCTAATTAGCATGTGCCATCTATTTTTCTTATTCTTCTAACAGAGAATAATCCTTGGGTTAATCACCCCGTTGTTTTTCCCTTGACCAGGTTTTCCACGTCAAAATCTTGGTGTCTCATGTGTTGATGTGTATCTGCTCTGGTGTTTATGCTTTATGCTTTCATAAATGATTAATTGATATGCTATCACATAACAAAGAGGATTTAAGTGTTTAAATTAGAAGCAAGTTTTGGACAACTGATTCACCCCCCCTCTCAGTTGTCTGTCCGGAATCCAACAATTGGTATCAGAGCCAAGTTCCTCTAAAAGGAGCTTAACTGCTTGAGGAGATCCAAGATGTTGTCATACAAGAAGGATAGTCTGAAGTTTGATGGAACCAACTTCTCTCTTTGGAAAGGTCGCATGAAATGTCACTTGGAGTGTATGGGATAGGTGTACTTATCCATGGTCACAAAAGCATATGTACCTCCACAGGGTGGTCCGACAACTCTAAATGAAATCATAGATGCTAAAAACAATCTACAGAGCAAAGAGGCTCTTCTAAGCACATTGACCGACTCAGAACTCTCAAATGTCATTGACCTATCAACTGCCTATGAGATCTAGGTTAAACTGGAACTTCTGCATGAAGGAGATGAGTATGTTAAGAGTGCAAGGCTGCAGAGTCTCAAAGGGAAATTTGAAAGACTGAAAATGAGAGATGATGAAAATATTACTACCTTTATGCCAAGAGTAAATGAGCTCGTGTGTGGAATTAGGAATGCTAGTGGAGTTTTGGATGAAAATGAGATTGTTGGCAAAATTCTTAGATCCCTTCCTGCTGTCTACAAAATCAAGGTTGCTGCCATTGATGAATTCAAAGCCCATACAACTGTCACAAAAGACCAATTGGCTAGCAAACTAGCTGCATTTGAAATGACCGAGTTTGGAGATAATCCCCCAAAGACTAAATCTGCATTCAAAGCCAGTGCCTCTGTGAAAGGCAAACAAAGATTTGATCCAGGAGAAAACTCTTCAATGAAGCTGTTATGGTATGATCAAGCAAGAAGAGACATGGAAGAGGAAGAAGCAGAAACAGCTCAACTTGAAGCCCTCATTGCAAAGAGACTGCCAAGAGGATCCAGTAAGTATGACAGAAAATTACCCTTTAAATGCTTCAACTGTAATAAGATTGGTCATTTTGCTTCAAGATGTCCAGAAAGATCTGCAAGGTCAAATTCTAATAGACAAAGGTTCCAAAAGAATTGTTATTATGTTCATGAAGAAGATGATAATGAAGGAGTAATAGATGATGAATCAAAAATAGGAAACAAATCTGGAAATGAATGGGTGTTTATTGCCGTCAAGGAAGAAGATCCAATATCCTCTAAATTTGTCAATCTTAAGGTTGTAGAAAGAGCTTTGGCTACCCAAGTTGAAGAAAAGGATGATTGGGTTATTGACAGTGGATGCTCTCACCATGTGACAGGTGACAAAGACAAGTTCCTAGACTTGGAAAGGTATGAAGGAGGAATGGTAAAGTTTGGTGATAATTCTGCTAGTAGAATCAGAGGTAGGGGAACTATTTCTTTTGATGGAAAGAGCAAAACTGGTAATGTACTATATGTTGAAGGATTGAAGTAGATGCTAAGAGACATTAAAGTAGAATATGAGGAGCCTATCACAATTTTCTATGATAATTCAAGTACAATAAATATTTCTAAGAATCCGGTGTTGCATTCTAAGACCAAGCACATATTCATCAAGTTTCACTTTCTGAGATAGTAAGTGAACAAGGATGAAGTCAGATTGGAGTATGTGCCCTCCAAGGATCAGATTACAGATATTTTTACTAAACCTTTTCCCAAGGACTCTTTTGAGTATCTCAGGGAGAAGTTAGGGGTCATTGCCCCTCCGGTGATGAACTAGGATGCACTGATGTGCATCAGTCCAGTGGATATCATAGTCATATCTTGTGATCCGGATTGGTGATGGGGAGCTGCTACTTAGGGGGAGCAGCTGGTATGATTCTGATTTGTTAAAATTGCAAGTATGGGCCCTTTGCCATTGATGTCAAAGGGGGAGAGAAGACATGTGAAAAACAAGTGGTTGTTGATTAAAGGGGGAGCAGTAAAGAAAGAGAAGACAGTGAAGAGTTGTTGCTGATAGGGGGAGCTGTGACAGAAAGGAGAAGTTCTTGTCTTGATGGTTTTTCACATCATATGTTGCCATCAATGACAAAGGGGGAGATTGTTGCAAGTATGATGATAACCAGTGTTGTCATTGATGTCAACATACTCATATTACATTAATGAGAAGGATTGGATGAGCTGTGTGCTGAGGATATTGAGAAAATTAGCCTCAATCAGGAACAGTGAAGAACAGTGATGGCATTAAGGTAAAAGTCCAAGATAAGATGAAGATCAGAGGATGCGGTTTAAAGGGTTTTCAGATATGAGTCTTGAGATTCTCTAGTAAAGATTTCAGAGGTCCGCATGAAGATATGAAGAAGTTATGGTCGCTCTAGTAGAACCGGTTCCGATAGATGTTCAGTGGTGATAGAGTGTCACAGATTGGTCCAGTGAGCTCCAGAATTGCATTATCTCATTCTACGAATTGGAGGGAGTGTTGTAGAAAGTAGTGTGAAGTGACAAATAGATTTTTTCATGGTTTGGAGGTCCAGAAGCACCTTTTTTAGTATGACAGTGGCGATAGACTGTGTTCTTGAAGTTCTGAATGAAGAAGAAAAGAATTCCAGTAAGCTGATAAAGTGCGGATGTTCTTGGTGACTCAGGAAAGGTTTTGGTGATCTTTGGCTCATGTATAATTCTTATTGGCAGTCTGCATTGAAGTTGGAGTTTGCATTTGAAGAATCACCACCGAGTATTGGTGTTCTTCTTGTGACTGGCCAGCCGGATGTGTTACACGTCTTGCAAATGATCTTGTAGGTATTTGCCGACTTAGATGATTATTCCTAAGTCGATGCCTTATATAAATAAGGGATTGTGAATTCATTTTGAAGTGTGTCTTGGTGCAGATAAGTGTGGGGTAGCGAAGAGAAGTGCGAAAGGCAGAGCAGGAGTTTTTGGGCTTAAATGGAACTGATCCAGGCATGGTAAAGATGTCAATCTCCAATTCAATTTTGTAATACTTGTTACTTTGTAGACAGTGTGTCTCTTGTAGGTAGTGTGCCTCTTGTGAGCAGTGTGCTCGGGCAGTGAGCCCTAATTGGCATGTGCCATCTATTTTTCTTATTCTTCTAACAGAGAATAATCCTTGGGTTAATCACCCCGTGGTTTTTCCCTTGACCGGGTTTTCCACGTCAAAATCTTGGTGTCTCATGTGTTGATGTGTATCTGCTCTAGTGTTTATGCTTTATGCTTTCATAAATGATTAATTGATATGCTATCACATAACAAAGAGGATTTAAGTGTTTAAATTAGAAGCAAGTTTTGGACAACTGATTCACCCCCCCTCTCAGTTGTCTGTCCGGAATCCAACAGGTTGTACGGTTACAGAGTTATAATGGAATAGTGCAAGATGGTGGACAAAAGTACCAACTCATAAAGGTGAATTGACACTTGGAATAATATGAATGGATCAATTTGAAAGGAATACGGGTATATGGAATGGGCGGGAGAATTGAGGTAGTGGTCACCAAGTAATGGAATAGAGAAGTATATAGATGGTGCTACGGGTGCCTGCATCATAGGTCCTGACTGTGTAAATGTAAACATAATATAACAGGTCCCAGTTGAGTCAGGTCCCAACTCAATAAGTGAAAAATAGGTCCCGGTGGAAATAACTTGTTGTAACCATGGAAATTGTGCAATGTGTGCATGTGAGTAAAAACAAAGAAATTTAATTTTCAGCAATAGGGGTTGAGTATTGCAACTCAACCTCCACATCACTAGACAGTGTTGGTGTATCAACATCTGAATGTGCATCTTCTAGTGTCACAACATCTGAAAGTGCATCTTCAGGTGTCACAGCATCAGCATGAGGAGTATTAGGAGTATCAGGAGTAACATACTAAGCAATTAAAGAAACAAGAAAGTCATCCTTCTAAAGTGGCTTTTTATACAACTTTAACCTGTGCCCATTGACCAATAGTGAAAACTGAACTCCATCTATAGTTTGCAATTGAACTGCACCATTAGGAAAGACTTTCTTGATCTCATATGGGCCTAACTAATGTGACTAAAGCTTGCCCTTGAAGTCCTTATACTTTGAATCATAAAGTAGTCCCCAATCTCCTGCAGTGAATTCCTTTGTTTTGATGTACTTATCATGCCATTTTGCCCTTTACTTTTTTATGACCTCTGTATGATGAATGGCCTCTAATCTCATTTTATCCAAGGCATTCAAATGTTGTAGCCTTTCCTATTGTGCAGTGGTCAAATCCATTCCTAGGTCCATTGTTGTCCTTAGGGTTTTGTGTTCAAATTCAATAGGCAGGACTGCAGTCTTGCCATAGACCAGCTCATAAGGTGTAAACCCTATAGTCATCTTCCAAATTCTTCTATATGCCCAAACAACTTCAGGGAGCCTAGAAACCCAATCTCTTCAGTGAAGCTGCACTGTCTTGGTTAGGATGTTCTCAATTTCTCTATTAGTGACCTCCACCTGACCATTAGCCTGAGGATGGTATGTAGTAGACTTCTTATGCCTAATTTGATACTCTTCAACCAATTTTGCTATTAGATCAGATGTAAACTGTGGTCCTTGATCAGTTACTATTTCTCTTGGCACTCCATACCTAGTGAATATATCTTCATACAGGAACTTTGCCACAGTACCATCTCTGACAAACTGTAAAGCCTTAACTTCAACCCATTTTGTCAAATAATCAGTGCATACCAGGATATATTCTTTGTTGTTTGATGTTGGAGATATAGGACCTACAAAACCAAGTCCCCATTTGTTAAAAGAAGCTAATGAGATTTGTGGTTGCAAGGGCTTTCATCACTCTTGGTAGGTCTTCCTATTCTTTGACATCTGTCATAGCTCCTAGTGTATTTGACAACATCTTTATGAAGTGTTGGCCAATAATACCCTATTGTGAGTATCTTGAATGTTGTTCTTTTGGCTACAAAATGCCCTCCACAAGGCTCATCATGAAAAGCATGCATTATATCAAATAATTCATCCTCCCTGATACATCTTTGTATAATATTGTCTGGTCTAGTGTAGAATAGAAATCCAGAAATCCAAGAGTAAGAGAAACATTTATGAACTAGTTGCCTCTTCTCCCTTGGAGAGAAATATCCTGGAATCTGCCCTGTAACCAAATAATTGGCTATATCTACATACCATGGATTGTGTGCAGTGAGAGCAAATAGATGCTCATCAGGAAAAGAATCATCAACCACGCCATCTGAAGACTGTGTAAGTAGTCTGGATAGAAAATCAGCAACAACATTGGCTTTGCCTAGTTTGTCAACAATTGTAATATCAAACTCTTGCAACAACAATAACCACCTTACAATTTTGCCACCTACTATGGGTTTATTTATCAAGTATCTGATGGCTACATGATCTGTATGGATGAAAACCTTGTAACTAGTTATGTAGTGCCTGAACTTATTTATGGCATAAACAACTGCTAACATCTCTTTCTCTGTCACTGTATAATTCAATTCAGCTCCTTGTAGATTATTACTTACATAGTAAATAGCATATTCCTTGGTTCCTTCTTGTTGGCCTAAAATTGCACCAATGGCAAAATCTAATGCATCAGTATGAATGTGAAAAGGTAAGGTCCAGTTTGGTCCTCTAAGTACAGGGGCTTGTGTCAAGGAGGGTTTTAGCTTTTCAAAAGAAGTCTGATAATCTAGTGTCCACTCAAATTCATTGTCCTTTGTTAACAGAGTAAATAAGGGTGCAACAATTTTGCTAAAATCTTGAATGAACCTTCTGTAGTAACTTGCATGATCTAGGAAACTCCTAACATCTTTCTACTTCTATGGAATAGGTAGGGTGGAAATAACTTCAATTTTCTTTGGATTGACTTGTATTCCAGCACTTGAGATAAAGTGCCCCAAAACTATTCCTTGTGTCATCATAAGAAAACACTTTTCATTACTCAAAGAGAGATTGTGCTCTGTACATATTTTCAATACCTTCTCCAAGTTGTGTAGGGCCTCATCATATGTATCACCATATGTGGTGAAGTCATCCATGTAAATCTCCATACTGTCATGTGCAAAATCAAAGAAAATACTAAGTACTGCCCTTTGAAATGTAGCTAGAGTGTTGTACAAGCCGAAGGGTAAGACAAAGTATGCATATGTCCCCTAAGGGCAAGTAAACATTGTCTTATCTTGATCTTTTGGAGCAATTTTAATCTGATTATAGCCACTAAAACCATCAAGGAAAGAGAAATATTTCTTGCCTACTAGAGAGTCAAGAACCTGGTCAATGAAGGGCAATGGAAAGTGATCTTTCCTAGTAGCAGTGTTCAATTCTCTATAGCCAACACAAACCCTCCAATTGCCTCCTTTCTTTGGGACTATAACCAATGGTGAAACCCATTCATTATCTGAAATGGGGTATATGAAGCCTGCATCCAAATGTTTCTGTAGCTCAGCTTTAACAATTTCCCTGAGGGCTAGATTCATGCACCTTTGCTACTGCCTGATGGGTCTGTATCCATCATCTATGTATATCTTATGCATGCACAAGGAAGGATCAATGTCTTTCATATCATTATAATCCCAAGCAAATGTTGTTGAGTGTGTATGTAATATTCTATGCAAGGATTGATGTTTTTCTTCAGTCAAGGCATTATTAATATTCAACATCCTTCCTGGTTTGACTTCTAGTTGTTTGGACAGTTCGTGCACAAAAGATAAATCAAGGTTGGGTAACATAGGTAAGCATTCTTGAGGTAATAAAGCATGAAATATTTGAGACACCTCTTCTGATGAATTGCTTGGTATTATGGTGCTCAAAGGGTCTTGCAAGCAGGATAGACAATCTTGCTACTGTGGATGCCTTCCATAATCATTGTGGAGGACATGAGCAATTAGTTCATCTTCATCTGGAATGTCTAACAAAGCGTTGCATTCAATAATCATTAGTGTTTGTAAGGAATAAGTGTCCTCATCCTCCAGGTTAGGCCAAATGGTCTACTCAAGCTCATGGTATGGCTGGGCTAGTGGATATAAGACCAACTGCTTGGTCACTGTCCCATTAGATATGATCATGTTGCGAGACCTACAACCTATAAATTCATCAGCAGTGGCAAGCCATGGTCTACCTAGTATAAGAGGATAGCCAACAAGATTAAATTTGGGCTGCAAAACTATGAAATTAGCTAGATACTCCTAAGAGTCTAATGTAATGACCAAATCTTCTATGACTCCTTCAGGTTTGACTGTAGACCTATTAGCTAATTGAAGAACTGTTTGAGTAGGCCTAAGATTGTTCAATTGGAGTATATGCATTGTTTCCTTGGTCATGACATTAGTAGCAGCACCTAAATCTATTAGAGTGTTCTTAATCAGAGTCCTATCGATCTTGACATCCACCACTGGACTTCCTGGATCTGTATATTTTGGAACAGTTATGTTACCCAACATGATGTCTGCAAGATTACCTAAAACATGTACCATCTGAGGATCTATTCTCTTCCTTCCTGGCTTCTTTATGCAAAGATCCCTAATAGTTTTGGTATAGATGGGGATATCCTTGATGACTTGGATTAAGGGAATCTTGATGCTGATATCCTTTAGCTGGCTGAGAAGGACAGTATCAGCTTGTGCTGGTTGCTTTTGCATGGCCAAACACTCAGGGAAAGGAGGAGACTTTTGTTGCAAGGTAGGTTGAGCATCTTGGTTTGATTCAAGTTCCAAGGGTTGTTTATCTGGGGCCTCTTCAATGGGCTCTTCATCTTCAAGCTCAGTAATTTGGGGAGATGAAGGTCCTACAAGTTGCTTCCCTGATCTAAGATGAACATTGCTCACTTCTACCCCATAGGTGGGATATTGTATCACCTCGTCAGTATAAGCTTGTTGAATAGGCTTGTTGTTAGGGTTAGGTGCAGGTTGCGTAGGGATTTGTGTAGGTCTAGGAGGTGGATTTTGAGGTGGTGACATTACGGCTAGCTGCTATGGTTGAGATGGAATCATAGGTTGCTGAAATTATGCATTTTGCTGCCATTGTTGGCCCTTGTTCCACCGAGGCTATCATTATTGCTGTTGAGGAGGCCATTGAGGATTATAGTTGGGACCTTGGAAATTTTTCTGTGGCCATGAGTTAGGTTGTTGTTGGTTCCAACCAGCTTGTGGAGTAGGCCATTGGGGAGTAGGCCATTGAGGGGTTTTCCATGTATTTGGGTTACCAGGCCATTGTTGAGCATTCTAAGGAGAGAAGTTTTGATTTACAGCAAGAAAGGGAGGATTAAAATTAAGTGGATCAGGAGGCATACCTTGTCTTTGTTGCCACGACCTTCTTTGAGCAATGAAGAATAATTGCCTGTCCTCTCCTTCAAATTGTTGTAACTCTGGTCTCTCAATCCTTTCTTGTTGGATACTAGCCACCCTGTTGCATTTGCAATTGGCTTTCCTTTGTCTACAGCTGGGGCAGTATTCAGTGAGCATTGCATCTGCCTCTTCTTATTTCTTCTTGATGTGAAGAGTGTCCAACTATGTAGCCATATGGCTAATGATATCCTCTTTCATATTGATTAGCAAGTTACTAATTTCCACTCAAGAAACTCCATTAGTTGCCTTGCCTGCAATGGCTACTCTTTCTCCTCTGGGTTTTCTGGAAAAAGTCCTAGAGTAGTTCCTGCAAGCTGTACAAATATCCTCAAAAGGAAGTTAGGAGATATCCCTTGTTCCATTGAGATTTATGGCATCCATGCAATCATCATTGACTCCTCTTAAAAAGACCAGCTTCAATGATTCTTTGGAAACCTATTTTGAGGGTTTTTCTTCAAGGCAAATTGGAATTTCTCAACATAGTCCTCTAATGGCTCATCCTCCTTCTGTGACATCCTAAAGATGTCATCTTTCCTCCTATCATGTCCTCTGCAGTAGTCTTTGTATTTTGCCAGGAATTTTGTCTTCATGGTATCCTAGTCTGGAATGACATCTTTCCCTAGTCCCATAAACCATCTTAAAGCAGCATCTTTAGGGTAGCAGGGGATCTTCAGTCACCAAACCATAGAAAATAGGCAACGTATAAGGTGGTATATTTTTTAGATTAGCTTCCCGTGCTAGGTCTGGTATAGGGAATTCAAATGTAGCTTGTCCTGGAGGATCCCCTACTGCATCTTCCATGGTTCTGAAAGTTACCTCTCTGGCTATGGAGGAGGCTAATGGAGATGGAGGGGGTGTTGATGAAGACGTAAAAGGAAACTCTCCTTCAGCACTTCCTATGGTGCAGTCATTGAAATCAGTTGTGCCCTTGTTATTCTAAGAAGTTGATGGGAGGAATCTACCTCAAGTATCTCTTTGCCTCCACATACAGTAATTTGAGCTTTATGTTTCAGTGGCCTTACACAATGTTAGTAAAATGCCTAGTGTTTCTTGAAAAATAAATTTAGTAAATCTAATACTAAAATAAATATTTAACTATAAAAGCATGTGAAACCTAACTAATGAGACTATGAAGATAGCACCATCCCTAGAAATGACGCAAAACATGTAGAGGAAAACTAATGTATTGTAGACTTAAATAAAATTTAGGGTTAAACCTAACTAAATAGTCCACTATCATTGCATTCCTACATTGAATTATCAACCAAGGAGTGTAAGCTTATGATGATGCCTACATTATCTATGCCTTCAAGACTCATTTCTATTCTAAGTTAACCTTATACAATTCTTATTTTGTCTAGTTCTACTTACTAGAATGCACAGGAATGTAAAACAGTAAACAAAAATGTAAAACGGCAAAAACAATCTAAACTTCTAGTTGCTATAGGTACCCTCAGCAGAAGCTAAAGATAACTGTATTCAACAGAAAATTACAGTTTTAATCTAAACAGCTCAAAATGATGAAAAGGCTAACACTAACCTCCGGAGGACTAAAAACATGCACTCTGCTCATGAATCACAATTACTGGAAATATCAATTGAGATTTCTCACTTGCTTCACAATATAGCTCATGAGTTGGAATGAAATAGTTTAACTAAAAATGCATGAATAAATAAGAGAATACACAAAGTGAGAGTTAGTACCTTGAGTGGCCATCTTAAGGAACTATCTCAATTTTTTTGGAGATTAAATCTACTTTAGATCTTCACACATCCCATAACATATAGTTGAATTCAATTCATATCAAAGACAGAATCTTCTTCATATTTTATTCAAAATTAGAACATGTCTGGAATAACTAATAATTGTAACAAAGTAACGGCTATATGGAAAGTAAAACATAACAACGAACTCCTCAACGAACTCATCCCCTAATTTATATAAAGATGGGAGAGTCTTATGCAACCTTCTACTTAACTGCAATCATCAATTCTTTCCTGGACATCATGATATTGTTTTGAGATCAACTTATTAACTAGAACAAAGGAAACAAAGTCCTATCCAAACATAAATTCTAACCATAATAGCTCATAAATAAAATTCATAAACTTCGGTGAGGCTTCTAGAATAAGTCTTCTTTCTCCCCTGCATTTATTCTCCCATGATGACCATGTTTATCTCCACCGATCGTCATGTCTGGCACTTGGACTGCATTCTCATTAATTCCCCTATTCTACATTCTGTTGCAATTACTCCTCCTTGGATTATTTATCTGGATGCACAGGGTTAATCATCCTAGCATATATATACAAAACAACCTCTCATATTAAACTTATGAAATCCTATCTATATTACATGCATATCAACAATTTAAATCATCCATTTGATAATATAATTACATTCCTACATTGAATTATCGACCAAGGAGCGTAAGCTTATGATGATGCCTGCATTATCTATGCCTTCAAGACTCATTTCTATTCTAAGTTAACCTTATACAATTCTTATTTTGTTTAGTTCTACTTACTAGAATGCACAGGAATGTAACACAGGAATGTAAAACAGTAAACAGAAATGTAAAACAACAAAAAAAGTCTAAACTTCTAATTGCTATGGGTACCCTTAGCAGAAGTTGAAGATAATTGTATTCAACAGAAAATTACAGTTTTAATCTAAACAACTCAAAATGATGAAAATGCTAACACTAACCTCCGGAGGACTAAAAACATGCACTCTGCTCATGAATCACAATTACTGAAAATATCAATTAAGATTTCTCACTTGCTTCACAATATAGCTCATGAGTTGAAATGAAACAGTTTAACTAAAAATGCATGAATAAACAAGAGAATACACAAAGTGAGAGTTAGTACCTTGAGTGACCAGCTTAGGGAACTATCTCACTTTTTCTAGAGATTAAATCTACTTTAGATCTTCACACATCCCATAACATATAGTTGAATTCAATTCGTATCAAAGACTGAATCTTCTTCAGATTTTATTCAAAATTAGAACATGTCTGGAATAACTGATAATTGTAACAAAGTAACGGCTATATGGAAAGTAAAACATAACAACCAACTCCTCAACGCACTCATCCCCTAATTTATATAAAGATGGGAGAGTCTTATGCAACCTTCTAATTAACTGCAATCATCAATTCTTTCATGGGCATTAGGATATTATTTTGAGATCAACTTATTAACTAGAACAAAGGAAACAGAGTCCTATCCAAATAGAAATTATAACCATAACAGCTCATAAATAAAATTCATAAACTTCGGTGAGGCTTCTAGAATAAGTCTTGTTTCCCCCCTGCGTTTATTCTCCCATGATGACCACGTTTATCTCCACCGATCATCATGTCTGGCACTTGGACTGCATTCTCATTAATTCCCCTATTCTACATTCTGTTGCAATTACTCCTCCTTGGATTCTTTATCTGGTTGCACAGGGTTAATCATCCCAACATATATATACAAAACAACCTCTCATATTAAACTTATGAAATCCTATCTATATTACATGCATATCAACAATTTAAATCATCCATTTGATAATATAACCACCATATTTCATTTATCAGCGTAGCATTAAAGTCTTTGGAAAGTATATATAAATAGCATAAAATAGAGATAATGTCTATAAAGTCTTTGCAGAAACATATAGAAAAGGTCTTAAAACATATGAAAACAATATAAAAGGAGGCTAATATTTCATCCCAACACCATCATGCCTTTTTGAAGGTTGATCCTCTTGATTGGTAGCTTGATCTTCATGTCTTCATCTTTTGCTCTTGATCAGGACAATGTACCTGCAAAATTAAATAATAGCCCTGTTAGAAGCTCTGGATATGCAGATTCATCACATGCTTTATCAACAGATGTATAGAACTTGCAAACATTATGCATTAATTTGATTGGATCAAAATCAGACATGTGCAATAAATCAGATCATCATAAGAAAGATCAATCAACTCCAAGAGGTATGTTTTATGCTAACTTATTTGTTCACTGTGCAGGTATAGGAAAAGTAATCTTGCTGATTTGAAGACATTAAAGCATGTGCAGAAAATGTGGCTCCCACAAGGGTAGAGCCCAGCATGCTTCCTTCTTATTCACCCAAGAAGGATATCATATTGCAATAAACAGAGTGCACTATTCAAGAGATGTTATGCATTGGAACAGTCAACATAATAGATAGAGTGAAATCATAAGAGAAGTGAAGAAGAGCAATTGATCCTTAAACTATGCTCATTTCAGAAAAGAACTTGTTAAAATCAGATAATCATGTTCAAATTGCTTCATCATATACATACTACAGAATGAGTAGTAATTTTATTCAAGAGATGTCAATATGCAAGGACAGAAGTACAATGATCAGAAGACTGAAGTACAACCATAGAAGGTATTTTTCCATCTTTTTGTTGTGATTGAAGTATGAATTTGTTGTTCAGATTTACCTCATAGAATAATAAAACAACATATATGCCACATCATGTGTAAATCCATTTGGAGCAGCATTAAAACAGAATAGGTGTTGCTATAGAATTAAAAGAACAAATGTATCATTTCATCATAAAGATATCATGCTCTCTATGCATAAATGAAGTCACATCTCAAAATGTGAAAGATACAGTTACAGTTGCAAATAAGAGGGTAGCAAGTTCATGACCAAGTACAAAGACACATGCAAAAACATAACGTACTATCCCATTCTTGTTTTAAATAAGGTATGATGTGGTAGTCATGTATTATCAACAGGTACAATCATACAAAATAGCATGTGAAACAGCCATGCCAAACTAAAGAACAACATCAAGAGGAATCAATTTGCTACAGGGACCAAGTTGCTACAGGATAGAAAGACATTATGACTGTCTCATAGACAAAAGATCAAAGAACTTAAAAATGCATAAGGGAGATCACCATACAAAGGAGGAAGGAGTTATGTCATGCTTAGTTACAAATACCATGTGAATCTCAAACTTTGCTTCCATAGACTTCATGATATAATGCAAACATATATAGGTAGTGGAGAAATAATCTTGAGAGGATCTACAAAAGCAACTAAGCAACATTTGACAGAGATAAAAGGGAACTGAAATAGCAAAAAAAGAGGAAGGTATAGTTATAGGCTTCAATCATAATGGAACAACTTATACAAGGAACAAATTAGAATATTCATGCCTTATAGAAGGAGAAACACTTAAAGAATGAAAGTTCAGTGTGTTTATTTTTTTGCATATGCAAAATAGTGATACCATATTTGTATTGTTACAGGAATATAACAATTGTGAAAACCCTTATCAATTTTTGCATATTGAAGTTACAGTAAGAGAAATGATAAAAGAAGCCCCAACATGGAGTAAAATCCATTTGGGTTTTAATACATAAATTTTGCAGATACAGAAGAATAATGAAGCCGAACTTTTTAAGACAAAAGAATACATTCAGAAATGCATATGATAGTGGAATTACAAGAAATATATGCACAGAATAAAGAAGAGCATGGCCATGGCCAAGAAGGAGAGTTTTCTTCAAAGAAATATCAATACCCATATCTTTTTTCGAAACCCTTGTGTTTTTTTTTCATATTTATAGAGGGTGTTTTTCTTCTTTTGCCAGATGAACCAGAGTAAGTTTTCAAAAAATTACATAAGCTACATTTTTGTGGGTTCTTTTTCTTTCTCAAAAGAAATCAAGATGAAGGAGTATAGCATAGTCGTGGCTGAAGAGGGTGGTTTTTTCTTTAAAAAATGAAAACCCATGTCATTTTTTGAAACCTTTGTGTTTTTCCTCTAGTCTGAAAAAAAAAGTCAAAGAAAAGAAGATACAAAAGCTACAGGTCATAGCCAGAGGAAGCTTTTTTCTGCAATGAAATGTAAAACCCACAATATATTTTCAAACCCTTATGTATTCATGACTGAAGAAAAAGAAAGAAGTCGAAGAAAAGAAGATACAGTCATGGCCATAGCAACGAGAAGCCATTTCTTCAAAAATATCAAAGACCCATATCATTTTTGAAAACCCTTATCAGTATAGAAGATATAGTTCAAAGAAATGCAAATGGTGAAGCAAAGATGAAATCTTACCTCATGTTTTTGCAATGAAGGAGAAGCTACAGGCCACTTGCCTATGCATATTTGAAACCCTTAAAATGCATGGAGATATTCACCAAAATGAAGAAATGCAAAGAACAAGAAAGTCACAGTGAGAAAATGGAGTACAAGATTTAAAGAATGCTCAGAAATGACTACAATGGTCGTGGCCTGTTATTGAAACTAGAAGAAAACCCAAGTAAAAGTCTTCAAAATCAACACAAAGGAGCTCACCTTGCATTCTTGTGCCAAAGAAATTGACTAAGAAAGCTCAGAGGTTGCAGACAAAAAAAAGAGATACCATCAAACCCTAGTCGCCAAGCATAGAGTCAGTAGAGAGCTCAAGTGAATGTAAGTTCAAAATGATGGAGTTAGTGTTCACAAGTTTCTTTTGGTCGACGATGGTTGTTTTTTTTTCCTCATTTTATTTTGACTTCTAAAAAAACAAGAATCATTACCTTATCCATATCGTGGTCAAGACTTGTTAAGTCTAAGGACCTAATGACAATGCACAGGGGGCCCGTGAGGCCGAGTCCTTCTTTCTTTTCTTTGATATTATAAATCATGTCAAGGTAAGGCTTTAGGCCTTGCTTCCTCTTCTTTTCATGTAAATCGACAAAATGGAGATAAGATCGAAATACCTTATGAACTTTGTAAGAGACATATGTTATTGAAGTCAACAAAGGGGAATTATTCAAAAGCATGGAGTAATAAGGCAGAGATGATGGATAAGGTAAATAATAAGGTGAATGTAATGTGAAGTCAAAAGTGACATATGCATGTAATCTAGTATGCATGTATTTACCTTGAGTAAATATGATAAATATGCATGATGCATGGAGTGATAAGGTGATATACTTTTATACCTTGTATACACATATGATGCATTATGTATTCTTTTCTTCTTGCATGGAGTTATAAGGTAGGTCTAAATATGTATTGCATATATAATGCATGGGAGACATAAGAGATTATTTTTATCTTTTTTTCTAAAAAGAGACAAATATATCGAACTGTGCATGATTTTACAACTAAAAATAATGTAAACAAGTAATAAAGTAATATTTTATAAATTACTTTATTATTTTGTCACAAGTTGTAAAATCATAGAGATAAGGCAAAGTGTAACTCATAATAGAGTAATTATCTCATAATTTATTCCTTGCCCACATCACTTGCAATGTAAAATCATGCAAAAATGGAAGAGTTGAGTTAACTGAAGACTTTGGAGTCTTTTTGCATGGTTTGGAGGACAAATTGGAGAGTTTTGGTCAAACACATAGAGAGGAGCAGTTTGGAGCTATTTTTGCTCATTTTGGGGTAGTTTTGGCCCTTATTTTTAGGGATTTCATGGTTTGCTCATGGATTAATTTGGAGAGCTTAATTTTAGAGGCAGTTGACTGCAGTTGACCTTTCTAGGTCTCTTGGAGAGAGCATATTATATATTGTAAGGAAAACTTAGTTTTTCCTAGTTCTTGCCTTTTTTGCTCTGTACACTTTGAGAGAGAAAGAAGGTTTTGTAACTCATTACTACAGATTTATAGAGATTACAACAGGTTACAGGTTCTATACTTTATTTTTTTATGCAATTATTTCCTTTATTTTTCAGCTTGATCAAGTATCTACCTTTCCATTAATGCAACTTTTATGAGTGATTTGATGATATTTTATTGTGTTTTACATTAGAACCTTTAAAGTCATTGTCTCATTTGTACTTGCATGTGTTAGATAGTATTGAAAATCACAAGTCTTAGGCTATGCAATTGAAGAAATCTCCTTTTTGTTGTGAAAAATCATTTTCCTTCAAGAAGAAAATCTTTTCAGCCTCCCTTAGAATTATTTTTGTGGTCAAATTGCTAAAAATGGTTTTGTGTGGATAGATTTTCTGAGATCTATTGTGAGTTAGATTGCCAAGTTTTAAATCAATTTTAGGTGCATCATTGTATTTTTACATTACAATTTCAGTGCTTTTAGAAGATCTTTTTAACCCTTTTCCTCATCAAAGTCATAGATCCAATAGAAAGTTTTAAGGGAACTAGCCCATAATCTGGAGGTTCAAGCTCACCATAGGTTACTCACAGCCTGAGTTTGATCCCGTGTTACATAGGATTGTTGAGTTTCACAGCTCTGCATAACAAGTCTGATCCTGCTCGTCAACATTTTTGGCACACCCAGTGGGACTTTGAACTGATTCTCAGTTTAAAAAAGAACTTATTGTTGGATTAGGTCCAGACAACTGAGGGGGGGGGTGAATCAGTTGTCCCACATTTGAAACCTTTTCTACCTTTAATCTTCTTTTACAACTTATAATCAGATTAATGAAATAAACATTTCAACATCACATAAGTAGAAACATAAATGACACACTTGACACCAATATTTTGACGTGGAAACTCGGTTAAGGGAAAAACCACGGTGGGCGTTAACCCACAAAAATTAATACCCTGTTAAAAGTATTTTTACAAATGGGAATGCACATGCATTCGGGCTCACTGCCTAGAGCTCACTTCTCAAATAGAGGCTCACTGCTTATGGAAATATTACAAGAGAATAATAGAGATTTGAACTAATTAATAGCATCTACCCATGCAAGAGTTCCAGTTCCGGTTAAGTACAAAAATTGATCTTACATATTTCATCTTGGCTCTGCTCTTCTTACTGTTTTGCTTTCATTCGCACTTAGGATTTCTACTCTTCTCACATCCACCTTATTCGTACACACCACACACACTAAATCATCTAGTTACATCAAATATATATAGCCGCAACATGATCTACAATCATTCTATCAGTCAGCTTCAACAACACTTAGAACTTTTATGAATGCTCTGCTTTGTCGGCTAGATCTATGCATAACTTAAGGTGCGGACCAAAAATTTCTCTTGGAAATCATTACTCATGTCGGCCACAATCATTGATCACCACCATTTTTCCAATAAGCAACTTCCATACATCCAGAATCAAGATCTTCTGCAAGGTCTGCATGTTCTTTTTTTGTCTGCTCTGACAAACTGGAACCCAGTGCTCAAATACTAATATCTTTTGAATCCTTCATCACCGGAGGACAAAACTCTAGGTTTAGAGTGTCTTTGCAATGTTGTCAACTACCTTAGGTCTGCAGCAAACCATGCCTTTCCACTGGAGAGATCCGGATCAAGATACCGGACTCTATTACTGCTTTGTTCTTAACTGCTTCGACTTAGACAAATTCTAATTCTGACTTCCAGTATGAACAACTTGTGTTATGCGGATGTTTGGGATGATCTTATTTACCATCAATGACAACACCTATCAATTCGAAGCAGTGTCTCTTGCCAACAATCTCTCCCTTTGGCATTGATGGCAACAATTAGTGAAAAATGACTGTCTTGGTGCAACTCCCCCTTTGTCTATACACCCATGCCCTTCACTTATTTTGATTCTCCCCCTTTGATGAATTCCTCATTTTTCACTACCCTTCACTCCCCCTTTGACATCAATGACACAGGGTGGGGTCTGCAAGCCAAAACTCTCAAAAATGATGTATATACTACTGCATATGTACAATTAATCAAGTTTTAATTACATAAACTTGAGAATGTCTACAAAACTAGTTTTTATTTGCACAAGTTTGAAGGCCCAAGTACTCTTCATTCCATCCAAAATTGAGATGTGCCCACTCAACAAAAATGAATATGCTTCTGCCTTTGATAGATTCGATGGATCACTAGTCTGAACTGTAGTCTGAGCTTCAAATAGGGCATTATGCATTGTCTCTAACTTAGGGGCAATCAGTCCTCAGAGCTCACACATCCTCTTCATAATGTTACCCTTTTCTTTGACAAGCCTCTTTATCTCATCTGTCAGGCTGATTACTTGACATTCTTGACTTATAGGTGAAACTGTTAGAGGATCAAAATTTTGAGAGAGATTTGACAATTTATGTTCTTGCTTCTTTATCTTTTTCTCAATGTCTTCATTAACTTTGGGCCATGATAGATAGAATTTGTACAAATCACTTCCATCATTTAGAGCATTCTGAATACTCTTTATGCTAATACCAAGTATTCTTCTATCATTTCCTATCAGGTTTTTTATTTCACAAAATTTCTTATTCAAGAACTCTTTTTGAACTTTTGCCTCCGCAGATTTCTCAAAGGACTCAAAATGAGTATTTACAGAACTTACAAATTTTTTTAGATGTTTGGAGGGGGAATCAGATGGACTCTTCTGATAGGCAGGCATCAACTTCTCCAAAATCCTGGATGCAAGTACCAGTAGCTCATTGTCCTCTCTGTGGAACTTCAACATCTTTTCTCTAGCCTTTACTTGGGTGAATGATGCTATTTTCATCAGTTGAATTGGAGAGAGGGAATCTGGATTGGCTAGACCTTGAAGTAGTTCAGGTTCATCAAGCTCAATCACTTCTTTTTCAAGAAGACTTTTCACTGCATTTGCAGTGTCTCTTGCAACAATCTCTGAACTATTCTTTTGTTCATCAGATTTCTTAGTATCTGCTTTGTGTGCTTCAACATTTGCACCATATTCTTCTGCTTTATCTTTTTTTTCTCTTCCCTCTTCTTTCTGTATTTTAGTATTCTCTGTGTTCTCTGCAGAGGGACCCTTTTCTGTTTGGTCACCACTTGCTACCTGATCCGGAGGGCTCTGTGAAGTAGTAATATTGTCCTCTTTTCAAGTCTTATTTGGTGGATTAAGAGTATCTCCTGTATCAACTACTCTATCCATCATTTTTGTATCCTCCTAGTTTGCTTGTTCTTCTTCTGGAATAGAGGCTTCGCCCAACTCAGATTGTTGTTCAAAGATCTCTTTTTCACCATCTGGAACTTCTTTTGTGACTATGGGAAAGTTGTGCTTTTTCAATGCTTTCAAAAGAATTTCTTGAGTTTCTTCAACGATTTCACTTGTTTCTCCCATCATGAGCTTGTTCATTTTTTGCTTCTAAAGTCATCTTTTACTTCCTTGAATATCATATTTATTTGATCAAGTGAAATCTGAGGACATAAAGTTATTAGCTCATGTTCCCTGATTTCCAAGTCCTTGCACTTGGCATTTTCTTTTCTCAACTCCAAAATATCAGCTAGACTTTGTGGCAACTCAGAAATTATCTCAATTAGTGCCTTGTTATATATGTTAAGATATCTAACTGTTGCTTCCTCTAACACCCTTTTATCCACATCACTATATTCATCATAGAATTCAATCATGGGTCTTAGATTACCATCTACAGTGACTATTTTATCACATCCTCCAGGGAGAGTGTTTTTCTCAACATATTCCTCATATGTTTCTATCTTTTGCTTTTTGCTAGCTCTTTTGCTTTCGGAGGACTTCTCTTGGGTTACTTTTGCAACGTTTGTTCCGGTGGCTTTTATTTCTTTGATTTCAATGTCAGAGTTTGTATCTTCTTCCTCTTCTCTTATGCTTTCATAGGTCTAGGATGCTTTTGTTTTCTTCCTTTCTCCCCTTTTTTAGATGATTTTGCCTTTGGTTTTGCAGTCTTGGAAGGTACAGGGGTAGTAGTAGAGTTTCTAGTAGTTATTGAAGTGGAAGAGAGTTCCACCGGAGCACCTGTTTGTTTCTTATCTAGTTTATCTTTTTCAACCTTTTCAATTCTTTCTCTAAATTTCTTCACAGCCTCCTTAGTTAGACCCAGATTTTCAGCTAACTACTCAACTTCTTTTCTTACTTTCCTATTGGTTTTAGGTTCTCTAAACTCAGTATGCAGTTTTAAATTCATCTTCTCATACATTCCAAATCTTTCAACCGTTGTGTCTTTAGGCTTGCTTAGAAGATGTTGAGCATACATATTCAGGATGTTTTCATCTACTTCATACCCCATCGGCATGATCTAAGTAGTTCTGGGTTCCACTGCTTCCATTAGACACTGATCAATATCACCCATGAAGCATACTTCATTTTTGTACTTCTCAACAATTGATTTAGGGATTCTTTCCCTTAAGTGCATCATACTCTGGAAGTTCTTGAAGTAACCCCATATTGCAGTTTTCTGAGCTTTGAAATCACCAATGATGTGAAGATGATCTCTGATCTGAATGGCAACTGGCTCATCCTTATTCCAGTGTACACCTCTTACCCCAGGTACCTCATTCATAAAATAAAAGAATAAACATAGAACCAGTGTACCATACTTGAAAGTGTTTTTCTTATCTTTCTTGATTTTATTCAAATTTTCAATCAGTTGATTCTGTAATAATTCACACAAATCATAGTCAGTATTCTCCTTTAGCATCTTGTATGCAGCATATATGGCTATTCTGGAAACAAAATTTTCTCCTACCTGATCACCATGGAGGCAAATTTAACATCCGGTTCTATAATATCATTTATAGTCATTGCTCTTCTGTCAAACTTGGCACTGGTAGCATCTGTCACTGTTTGGTTTTTCATGGCTTTCAGCATGGGCAATTCTCTGAATGAGTTTAACCTGGTTACAATTTTGATTGTATCCTTGGTAATCTTGAATGGTTTTAACAACCAAATGAATTCATCATGCATCCGAATCAAAACATATCATACCCTTTCATCCTCATCAAATGTTGGAAACCCCATACCCTGAGTAAAGTGTTTATCCTGTAGTGCCTTCTATTTAGGTTTAAGTTCATGATTTTCATCATTGAGTTGTTTCTCAAACAGATCTACATATCTTGAATCTACAAATTCATCTATGTTTGCATGAATATAAACTCTAATGTCTTCAACATGCAGTACACCATACAAAACACTTGAAAAGGCACCTAACGAGTCAACTTCTATTGATTTGTGAGGATGCTTCTTAAATTTGAGTCGAGGCCTTTCGGTAATGTCAACAACATGAGGAGTAGCCATCTCAACAGATTTCAGATTCAAATTTTTATAGATAGGTACCTTTTTATTTTACGAGGTTAGGGTTGATCAAATTTTCAGTTAAATTCGCTCCTTGTGCCTCAATCTCTGGATTTGCAGCTTGAATGTTCTTCTTGTTTCCTCTGAATGTAAAGTGATTCAAATGAGTGACCAAGTGACCTTTTATCTTTTGCAAAACCTAATTTGGCATTGTAATAAATGTGTTGCCCTAATTATATCCAGTTGCTCTATTTTTATAGTTCTTTATAAATCATTTCACAGGTTTTTGTATCAACATTTTTCTTTTTGAAAATCCTCCCAAAAGTTTTGAGATAGATCAAATATTTTCTCTTGTTGTGCCATCTCTAGGCACCCACTTTCGGGCCGGGGGAATTTGATTTCCAATACTGCTCTCCCTGAGCCATGGCTCCCAAATCAATTCCCAGAGGAATTTTTAGCATCAGATTCCGGTGCAGACCCATCACAATTTTTCATTGTATCTTTCTTTACCCAAGTCTTGTTCATTTCATTTCATATCTCATTCACATCAATTTTTCTTTCCTTTGTCTTGTCTCTGTTCATCCAATTTTCTACTTACCGAACCTCTTCTTCCATTGTTCCTATTTCTACAGAATTTTGCAATATGACTAGATTTATTGCAATTAAAGCACACAACATTTCCTTTTCTTATAAACTTGATTTCCTCTTGATCTGCATTGATTATCAATGTGTCCAAATCCATGTCAAGCAAAGCAATAGCCATTTGATGCAGAGGTAGGAGGACCAAAACTATCCTCAATAACATTAAAAAATCAAAGAACTAATCCAATTTCTTTGGTCAGGTTGAAGAGAACATTAATACATTTTTTCCCTCCAATTTTCATGAAGATCCGATGGTAGGAGAGAAAGTTATGACTCTTTTCCCAAAACTACAAACCCTAGGCAGTGTTCAGACCTGCCCTCACCAAAATTGCAATATCTCTCACAAAACTTAATGAAATTATACCAAACCAAAAGAATTGTAAACTATAAACACATATCTTTCCATCCATTTATTATATACATCAATGTGAGGCCGTACTAGGCTGTACCATGCATATTTTTAGACTACATTTTCAGAAAATTAAACTCTGCAGACCTGCCCTCAATAAAAATGCCATAACTTATTCAAATCTTAATGAAATTTGATTCAACAAAAAGAAATGGAAATTATACTCAAGAATATTTCCAACCATATATTTCTTTCCCTTGTATCTATCTGTACAAAACCGTACCAAATGCTGCAACAGGATTGTTATAGGAGAATTCTGAAAATTGCAGTCACTAAAACGGTCATAACTTCCTCAATATTGCACCAAATTCGATGAGACAAAAAGGAAAGGGAGGGTGATTGAATATACTTTCATTTGAAATCAAAAATAAATATCCTCCTACACTTAATAGGCCGTACCATGCAAGAAAACAGCAAATTTCTGAAGTATAATACATAAAACATTGCTTTTTACCATTCCATTCTCAATCTTCAATCACCTCCAAGTTTTCAAAGGTATACAAGGCCTTTTTAAGGGTATTACAAATGGCCTTTCAGTTTCCAACTACTTGGAACAAACCAAGAGCCAAATGACTCTTCACCTTCCCTCATTCTTCATCTTTTTTCCAACTTTACATTGACAACCTTTACATGGTTTGCAATATTTTGCATATTTGAACTTCCTAGTGACCTCTAATACATAACAATGACTTGATTAACCTTATACAATGATGAATCATTACAATATTGGATCATTTTAATCAAACTCCTATGGAAGTCAAGGTGCTCCTGCACCACCATTGAAAGAATTTCCATTTGAGTTATTTAGTATCATACTTCTACATTCATTGGATTTATGACCATACCTCTTACATTTGAAGCATTGACTGGAGAAGGATGGACCATTTTGATTTACTATGCTTCTGCACTGAGTAGCTCTATGACCAAATTTATTGCAATTGAAATAATTTCCACTAAATGATGGATATCTTTGGGCATTAGTGTTGGCAAGAAACGCTATATGGATTCATGATTGTTGTCATTGATGGCAACAAATTTCATCCCACACATCTGCAAGACATGGTGTGTCTCTACCGGAAGTTAGAGTGAAGAATGTTGTGGTCTAGTAAACAAGAACAGAGCATGTGGTGAGGGCCGACAGTCAGGTCTTGATCTCTCAGAGGAAGTATCTTGGTAAAGTGTGGATTTGGGGAAGTCAAGAGGAGTATCTTGACTGATAGATTCCAGGGTTTGAGCCTCCAGTGTGGAAAGGAAAAAGAGATATGAATGCTTGAGTATCGGGTTCCCAAGTGACAGTGTGAACAGAGGAAGAACTGACTGGCAGAACATCAGACTTTATTTTGGATGTGTTACTGATGATGGAAAAGGTTCTTAAGGCATAAGTTATGTTTGGCCGACGTGATTGATGACTTTTACAAGTATATGCTTGATCCGCATTATTTGATGTGCAAGGATTCAGCCGACAGATCAGAGTTTGTGAAAAGATTGACTATTCTAGATGCCGATTTAAAAGGTGATGAAATCACTTGTGCGGATATATATACAAGATGGATTTAGTTGTGAGAAGTGTCGTGGTTGTTGGCGATGTGCGAATAAAAGCAGAAGAGCAGAGCGAAAGTAGTAAGTTAGGTCCGGTATGTGAAAGGAAAGCAGCATAAAAGAAAAGGAAAGATGAAGTGTAGCAGAACAATGTATTGAGCCTAACCGGAACTGAACTCCAGCATATATAGATGCTCCCAATCAGTTCAAGTATTATATAACACTCTTTTTGTAGACAGTGAGTCTCTTGTAGGCAGTGTGCCTCTTGTGAGCAATGTGCTCGGGCAGTGACCCCTAATTGGCAAGTGCCATTTTGTATTTCCATTCTTCTAACAGAGAATACAATCTTGGGTTAATCACCCCATGGTTTTTTCCCTTAACAGGGTTTCCACGTCAAAAATATTGTGTCATGTGTATTTCCATTTCATAGTTATGTTTGCTTATTTGAATTAATGCTGCATTGATTATTAAGAAAGTTCAGAAAGTAGAAATAATTAGGATAACTGATTCACCCCCCTCTCAGTTATCAACAATTGGTATGAGAGCCAATTTCCTCCTACCAGAGTCTAACAGCTTGAGGAAGATCTAGGAATCCAAATGGATACATATGGTTTAAGAGAGCAACTCAAGACTGCCCTTGATGATCTTGAGCAGTCAATCTCTAAAGTAAATGAATTAAAGGAAAGACTCAAATAGGCTGATGAGTTCATGAGAGAACTAAAAGAAAAATTAAGTCTCTCTATGAAAAAGAGAAAGGAGCTACTTCAGCAATTGGCAAGTCAAGGTGAAGCAAATGATACAAATGAAGATCTGAAGGAGAAAACCAAGTTATGTGAAAAGTTATCAAAAGAAATCATGGTAAGACATGAAATGGAATTAGGAGTTATGAAGTTTACCCAAGAGGTTGAAGAGAAAAGAAAAACTAAAGATAATCTTAGACAATCTCTCAAGGAGAAATCAGAAGATTGCCACAAGATGGATAGAATTATCAGACATCTTGAATCTGATCTTGAAGATGCTAAAGATAATGAAGAAACACTTGAGGATCAAATTATCTCTCTCAAAAGGGATCTTCAAACAGCAAATTTATATAAAGAGAAATTCAAGATAAGTTCTGCTCAACTTGAAGTTCTTCTTGGAAGTTAAAAGAGGGTAGATGACAAGTGTGGTCTGGGATATGAGAAAGGAGAAAGCTCCAGATCCGGTCAAAAGAACTTTGGATCAGAAAATCTAAGGAACAGGCCTAGAAGACCTCCGGTAAGACAGCCTAATGCTCAAAGATATCCATCCTTCAATGGATACTGCCACAACTGCAATAACTTTGGTCATAAAGCTAATCAGTATAGAAAGAGAATGAATCAAACTAATTCATCCTTCTCCAGACAGTGTTTTAACTGCAAAAGGTATGGTCACAAATCTCATGAATGCAGAAATATGCAAATGAACAAATCATTCAATGGTAGATGCTTTGCATGCAATAGAATAGGTCATATGGCTAATCAATGCAGATCAAGAGGATATCAATCAAATATGCAAAGAAATGTTGTTTGCCAAATTTGCAATGGCCCCGGTCATATTGCAAAATTCTATAGAAGCAAGAATTAGGACAAAAGAGGTCTGGTATATCATAATCAGAATCAAGATAAGGGAAAACAAAAAGTGAATGTGGATGAAGTTCAAAGTGAGATGAACAAAATTTGGGTGAAGAAAAGTACAGAGAATGTAGAGGATGGGTCCGCACCAGACTCTGGTGCTGATATTCCTTCTGAAAACTAAAAAGTGAGCTCTAGCTCAGGGGGAGACACAAAGAAAACCTTGTTCCCCCAGCCAGTCAATTGGTGCTAGAACTGGCACAAGAAGAGTTGCGGATTAAAGGGTTCATAATGGAAACATCCAAACAAACTATGGTTAAGATTTGGAAGATCTGTAAGATGTTTAAAGATCAAGATTGATCCAGTTCTTCAAGTCATCCGAATAAGGCAAATTGGAATAACTTAGGTCAAGCATTTATTGCAACCTGACATTAGGGTTTGTGGAGCAATATAAGGGTTTTCTCATTAATCACTTGTTCATTCTACATTCAAGAAGAAACAAAAAGTTAAGCTCTGCAACAAAATTCTTCAAGTTCATCAAAGATCATTTGCAGAAGTCAATTCATCCAGAAATTGATCCGGCCAACTCCGTGAAACTGAAAGGCGCAAAAGGTATTCTTCGTTATCAAATATCTCTCTCTAAATCCTTGAATGATGGGTACTCCAAATATTGTAAAAATCTCTGATAGGCCTCGCCCCAAATTCAAGAAACATCCATACAAATCCTTGGAAGTAGATCCCCTAGGAGCATTTTCTAGTGTCCCGCATGGTGTGTTGCATACAGAAGACATTAGGGTTTACATACACAAGAATATTGAAAAATTTGGGGAATCAAAGTTAGTGGATATCTATCACAAATAGTTAATAGATGATTCTTTTGAGATTAAACCTCAGTTTAAAGCCATCCGGGATAAGCATTTTGCATAGTGCATTCATTTCCCCTATTTTGAAGAAGATGAATGGGTTCGGTATGTGTTGAGTAGAGTACATGACAATTTCTTATGGTTGAATAAACCATTTAAGATCACCAAAGATGCAATCAAGGCAGTAACCGGTCTACACTCATCTGGTGGAATACCTGTTCTCAAGTCTGTCAAGAATCAGACAGTAAGTGATGCAACCAGATCAAAATTTGACAAGAGAGCTATGACAATTGAAGACATCACTGAACCAGATGTCAAATTTGCATCCATGATAATTGGTTACAAGATTTATCATTCCAGTAGGGAAAATTCTGTACCGGGAACTGCAGTTTACATAGCCTATCAAATGCTCTATGATCTGTGTGAACTTCTTCTAAGCCAACTTTTGGAAAATCTACAAAAGATTAAGAAGGATAAGAAGAACTCCTTCAAGTATGGTGGCTTGATGCTCTGCCTATTCTTTTATTTCATGAATGAGCTTCCCAGATCTAATGGCTGGGTATGGCAAAATGACAGACCGGTTGCCATCCAAATCAGAGACTATTTGCATGGGCTTGGGGATGTTAAAGCAAGAAATACATCCCTGTGGGGATATTTCAAAAAATTTCAGAACATAATGCAAGCAAGAGAGAGAATTCCCCAGTCTCTTGTTGAGAAATACAAAGACACAGTATGCTTTATGGTAGAGACTAATCAGTGCCTAATGGAGGCAGTAGAACCAAGAACTGTATGGATCATGCCTATGTGGTATGAAGTTGATGAACAAATTGTGGAGCTGCATGTTCAACACATGCTAAGTCAACCAAAGGATCCAAAGGCAGAAAGGTTTGGAACCTTTGAAGAGCTAAGTGTAAAAGTTCATGTGGAACTCAGACAACCAGAGATCAAAAGGAAGGTAAGAAAAGGAGTTGAAGATGTTGCAAAAGGCTTTGGCATATCAAAGGAGGCACCTGATGCCAACAGGGAAAAGATGGAAAGGGTTGAGGAAGAGAAGAAAAAGGTAGAAAAGAAAAGTAAGGAAAGTGTTCCGGTAAAATCTTCCACCCGGACCAGATCATCAAAGAGATCAGCACCTATCACTGCTAAAAGCTCAAAACTGGAAGTCAAGGCATCCAGAAAAGGAGAAAAGAGAACAAAGAAAAAGGCAACAAGGTCCTATGTTAGCCTAAAGGATGATGAGGAAACTGAATCAGATGAGGAGATAAAGAAACTGAAGAAGAAGAAATCATCCGGTGAACACTCTACCGGTCAAGGAGAAGAAGAGAAAGAAGAGGAATTTGTTGAAAAACCCACTCTATCCTTAGATGTTGTAGTGAAAGCAATCACTGTGGATGGGAACCTGCAACCCTTAATAGAATTCTATGATGCATATAA
Organism: Cunninghamia lanceolata; assembly: GCA_027924645.1. Classification (NCBI taxonomy): domain Eukaryota; kingdom Viridiplantae; phylum Streptophyta; class Pinopsida; order Cupressales; family Cupressaceae; genus Cunninghamia; species Cunninghamia lanceolata. Next base: position 15,350,590 of record BSBN01000508.1, on the reverse strand, counting down.
TGAAGCAGATAAAAAGATTCTGGATGAAGCCACAGTTAAGTTTTTGAACACTTACAATAAAGCTTTTATTGAAATTATCTCTCTAATTCCCAAAAGCTTAGAAAAGAGGCTTGAAATGAGGAAGAACAATGCTCGAGCAAAAGATCTCAAGATTTGGGAATAGGTTGCCATTCAGCTCTTTCCTTCAATCACTCCGCAACAAATGACCATGATCTTTAAAGATTGCAAGGATGAGTTCCAGAGTAAAGCCAGGATGAATCAGCTAATGCTTGGTGAAACTGACAAAGTGGCAAGAGAGACCGAAGAGATCCTCTGAAATGCTTTTAAGAAATTCAACATTCTAATTATAGAGGACTTGGGTATTGACCCCTTGACCACAAGTGTTGAAAAAGAATCCACTGAGCAAGTCATGGACACCGGTGCAGAAAAGGATAAGGACTTGGAATCTTCTACTATGGAAGAAGTGGCTCATGAACAAACAAATATCTCTCCCCCTACAGTCTCCGGATCTAAAGGAGAAGAAAGATTATAAGAGAAAGAAGCAGAGGTGAAGGAAAAAGAAGATGACAGTACCAAGGTTGCAGAAGGAGAGAAGACCTCAACAGAGAAGACCACAACTGCTAGTGGTAAGAATGTAGAAGGAGAGAAAGCTCCAAGAGACAGCTCTAAGAATGCAGAAGAGAAGAAACATCTATCTCCGACAAGAGACACTGCAAAAAATCTCCAAGAATTCTTGAACAAAGATACAATGGAGATTGATGAACTAGAGCTTCTACAAGGACCATTTAATTTTGATTCTCTTTCTCTGGTACAGACAATGAAGATAGCTTCATTCGCTAATGCAAAGGCTAAAGAAAAACTCCTAAAGTCTCACATGGAAGACTGTGAGTTGATAGAAGCTGCTTCCGGAGTGCTAGAAAAGATTATGCCATCATTTTAGAAGGATCCCACAGCCTCCTCATCTGGTAATCTCAAAACTCTAGTCAATAGTGTTAGCACACATTTTGATTCCCTAGAGAAGTCAGCAGAAGATAAGGTCTGGAAGGAATTTCTTACAAAAATATTATCAGAGGTACAAGGGTTGATAATTAATGATAGAAGAAATATGAATATTGGGATAAAGAGCCTAGAAAATGCTCTTAAAGATGGCGGAGAAATGTACAAATTTTGTTTATCATGGTCCAAAACAACAGTGGAGATTGAGAAGAAAATGAAAGAACAGGAGGATAAACTGATAAAACTTTCTCAAAATTTTGATCCACCTACTACATCCATAATAAATCAAGAATGTCAAATGGTTGTAGTTTTGAATGAGATTAAGAAGCTTGAAAAAGAGAAGAAAAATAGAATCAGTAGGTTGAGTGAGCTCAGAGGGATAATTGTCCCTAAGTTAGAGGCCATGCATGAGGCCATAAAAGAAGCTCAAATCACAGCCCAGACAAATGATCCAACAGATCTAAAAAGGGTAGACACATTTGCATTTCTATTGAGCGGTCATATATCAATTTTGGACAGAATGAAGCAAAGTTGGGCTACAGAATTCATTCAATTGAAAACAACTTTTGCAGACATACTTCAATATATGTAAGTATTCCATATGTATATACTTATGCGGACAAGGTTTTGAAAATTTTGGTATGCAGACCCTACCCTTTTCCATTGATGTCAAAGGGGGAGTGAGGAGCAGTGAAAAATGAGGAATCCAACTAAGGGGGAGCTCTGGAAAATGTATATAATAATAGAGCATTAGCCAAGGGGGAGCATAGTGTAAACACTTAGTCATTTTTCACCAAGTGTTGCCATCAATGCCAAGGGGGAGATTGTTGGCAAGAGACACTATATGGATTCATGATTGTTGGCATTGATGGCAACAAAGTTCATCCCACACATCCACAGGACATGGTGTGTCTCTATCGGAAGTCAGAGTGAAGAATGTTGTGGTCTGGTAAACAAGAACAGAGCATGTGGGGAGGGCCGACAGTCAGGTCCGGATCTCTCAGAGGAAGTATCTTGGTAAAGTGTGGATTTGGGGAAGTCAAGAGGAGTATCTTGACTGATAGATTCTAGAGTTTGAGCCTCCGGTGTGGAAAGGACAAAGAGATATGAATGCTTGAGTGTCGGGTTCCCAAGTGACAGAGGAAGAACTGACTGGCAGAACATCAGACTTTATTCCGGATGTGTTACTGATGATGGAAAAGGTTCTTAAGGCATAAGTTATGTTTGGCCGACGTGATTGATGACTTCTACAAGTATATGCTTGATCCGCATTACTTGATGTGCAAGGATTTAGCCGAAAGATCAGAGTTTGTGAAAAGATTGACTACTCTGGATGCTAACTTGAAAGGTGATGAAATCACTTGTGCGGATATATATACAAGATGGATTTAGTTGTGAGAAGTGTCATGGTTGTTGGAGATGTGTGAATAAAAGTAGAAGAGCAGAGCGAAAGCAATAAGTTAGGTCTAGTATGTGAAAGGAAAGCAACATAAAAGAAAAGGAAAGATGAAGTGCAGCATAACAGTGTACTGAGCCTAACCGGAACTGAACTCCAGCATATATAGATTCTCCCAATCAGTTCAAGTATTGTATAACACTCTTTTTGTAGACAGTGAGTGTCTTGTAGGCAGTGTGCCTCTTGTGAGTAGTGTGCTTGGGCAGTGACCCCTAATTGGCAAGTGCCATTTTGTATTTCCATTCTTCTAACAGAGAATACAATCTTGGGTTAATCACCCTGTGGTTTTTTCCCTTAACAGGGTTTCCACGTCAAAAATATTGTGTCATGTGTATTTCCATTTCATAGTTATGTTTGCTTATTTGAATTAATGCTGCATTGATTATTAAGAATGTTTAGAAAGCAGAAATAATTAGGATAACTGATTCACCCCCCCTCTCACTTATCAACAATTAGGTTGTCTTACCGAAGGCTTTCTAGTTCTGTCTCTTTTATTTCTTGGTTGAATATTTCTTTGTCCGGATCCAGAGATTTCACCTTTCTCATATCTAAGATCATGCTTGTCATCATTCCTTTTATGTTCTTCAATTAGAGTTTCAAGCTTAGCTGAGCTTAGTTTGAACTTCTCCTTATACTCATTTGCAATTTCTAGGTCATCTCTGAGAGTGATAATCTGTCTTTCAAGTTCTCTCTCATTGTTTCTGCTTTCTTGTAGATTAGACTCTAGGAAACCATCTATGCCATCCAGTCTACAACATTCTTTAGTTCTCTCTTTCAAATTTTGTTTCATCTCTTCTTCAGTTTTCTTCCTATCTTCAACTTCCTTGGTTAGTCTCATCACTCTAGTTTCCATCTCATGTCTTAGGACAACAACTTCCTCAGCGAAATTCTCACATTCCTTTGTCTTCTTTTTCAGGGCCTTGTCTTCCAAATGAGGAGGTTGATCCTTTCCTTTGGATTTGCTTAATTTTCCTTTTAAAATCTCAATGAAATCTTTAGCCTTTTTGAGTTTATCTTGCAGCTCTTGGACTTGTGCCTTACACTGCTCAAGATCATCTAGGGAGAGATTAAGTTGCCTTTGAAGGTTATATTCATCCATTTCCCAGATCTTCCTTAAGCTGTTAAACTTTTCAAAAGGAACCTTGCTCTGATACCAATTGTTGGATTAGGTCCAGACAATTGAGAGGGGGGGTGAATCAGTTGTCCCACATTTGAAACCTTTTCTACCTTTAATCTTCCTTTACAACTTATAATTAGATTAATGAAATAAACATTTCAACATCACATAAGCAGAAACATAAATGACACACTTGACACCAATATTTTGACATGGAAACTCAGTTAAGGGAAAAACCACGGTGGGGGTTAACCCACAAAAATTAATACCCTATTTAAAGTATTTTTACAAATGGGAATGCACATGCATTTGGGTTCACTGCCCAGAGCTCACTGCTCAAATGGAGGCTCACCGCCTATGGAAATATTACAAGAGAATAATAGAGATTTGAACTGATTAATAGCATCTACCCATGCAAGAGTTTAAGTTCTAGTTAAGTACAAAAACTGATCTTACACATTTCATCTTGGCTCTGTTCTTCTTACTGTTCTAACTTCATTCACACTTAGGATTTCTACTCTTCTCACATCCACCTTATTCACACACACCACACACACTAAATCATCTAATTACATCAACTATATATATCTGCAACATGATCTACAATCGTTCTATCAATCAGCTTCAACAACACTTAGAACTTTTATGAATGCTCTGCTCTGTTAGCTAGATCTATGCATAACTTAAGGTGCGGACCAAAACTTTCTCTTGGAAATCATTACTCATGTCAGCCACAATCACTAATCACCACCATTTGTCCAACAAGAAACTTCCATACATCTAGAATCAAGATCTTCTGCAAGGTCTGCCTGTTCTTCTGTCTGCTCTGACAAACTAGAACTCGATACTCAGATGCTAATATATTTTGAATCCTTCATCACCGGAGGAAAAAACTCTAGGTTTAGAGTGTCTTTGCAATGCTAGAAACTACCTTAGGTCTACATCAAACCATGCCTTTCCATCAGAGAGATCTGGATCAAGATACCGGACTTTGTTACTGCAATGTTCTTAACTGCCCAGACTTAGAAAAATTCTGATTGTGACTTCCGGTATGAACAACTTGTGTTATGCAGATGTTTGGGATGATCTTAGTTGCCATCAATGACAACACCTATCAATTCAAAGTAGTGTCTCTTGCCAACACTTATTACTATTGTTGTTTTGGTATGATCAGCGGTTAATACAACCTTTTTTAGAGGTGTTATTTCAAAATACATGGCAACTCTAAGTTTCTAATTTGAATAGATCAAATTTTTGCAGCTTATGAGAATTTGTTTTCAAGCTTTTGAATGAGTAGGCATGTCTACCTTTTATGGGAACATGTCATATCATCCATCATATCATGAAAATGCTGCTAATCCACCATCTTATCAACCATATCAGATCAACCATGCTACTGATTTTAACCCAAATTCTATGGTTTCTCAAGGAAAATAGCATGTTCAATATGCTTACCTCCCACCCACTCTTTCTCAACCTTCATATCAGCATGCATATGTCCAAAATCAACCTCAAGAAATATCTCTAATATCAAATCAACTCAAACACTATCACCTCCAAGGGTTGAAGATATTAAGAACAACATGAATGATATGAAAGATACATTATTAGACTTCACAAAATAGATAGAGGAGTTAAGAGGTAGCAAGAATATGAGCAACAACAGGAAGAGATGGCTTATCAGGCCTATCTCTATGAGCAAGACTTGTTGATGCAGAGGAGACAATATGAAGAAGATCTTGCAAGGGAGGTTGTAGCCAAAGAAGAGCAAATAAAATACTTGCTTACACAATCACAAAGGTATGAGGCCCAAACAGCTACATTCATTTTAGATCAGTCTATTCAAAATGAGGTTAGTAGGTATCAAATTTCAAGTTTTAGAAGTTTTGATTTTGCTCAGGAACCTATTTGCATTCAAAATCAGTCCATTAATCTTTAGTATCAGTCACATCAAGTGCCTGAACCAAGTCATCAAGCTCTTGAATAGACATGGTAGCCTTCTTGGACCAAACATCCTGATTATAAAATGCCAAATCTTGTTAAAGCTACCCCTTCCATACAAATCCAAAATCAGGAAGGAGAAGAGGTAGTCAAATCTGAGCCTATCAAGATTCCAAGTTTCAGTCTAGCAGCTGAAGGTTCTGCTATTTTTACTGTCTCTAGTTGAAAATAAGCATAATGCATGTGTTGAAGAATTTAATTCATGTTTGATACCAAATCCTTTACATTTTGAATCATTTGAAAAGTTCTCTAATGTTGTTCACAAGATAAATGAAAGCAGGATACAAAGATTGGCAGGGCAAATCTTCAATTGCAAAGACAGGTTGCCCATGTTTCGATGGAGAATAAACCAGACAAAGAAGAGGATTCAGTTTATTTGTTTGACCAATTCCCTTCTTTTGTTGACCATGATGAAGACATCATAAAAGTACCCAAAATACCAGCTGATCTAAGACAGCTAGATGATATTGCAGAACATGATGTACTGCTGGTCCATAAGGACAAGAATGAGGTTAGGATTTCAGTTCAGCTAGAAGAGCAAAAGGACAGTCCCATTTTTTAGGACAACAATCTTGTTTTGCATGAACATAGGATTGACCACTTGACTGAACATGAAACTAAATCAAAAGACATTCCCCGTGAAAATAAAACATCTGATTTGTTTTCAGAGCAGCCAAGTGCACTAATTGAAGATATTCAATCTTTTCAAGATAACTCAATAGCTGATTATCAAGATCCTGACTATTCAGCTTGTAGGGAGCTTGCCAATCTACTGGATTCTTGTAGTGATCAAAAGCCTAAGTCAATAAATGATGAGTATAACAAGGTAAATCAGGTTTTTGAACTTTTGCTTTTGCATTTGAACAATATGAGGCTAATCAATTTGAAGACAGCAAGGAAAGTGTGTAGGTGGAGCTTTTGGAAGATGGACGGTACTTGGTTGAACTAACAACAATGTCTAGTTTTGCACAGCAAAGTGATGAAATTCATCAAGATTCAGTGCAAGAATATCAATTGGATGAGAGTATGTTTTCAGGTATCATAAAGGATTTTTGTTCTAACATTGTTAATGAGCTGATGCCATGCGAATCAGTAGTATGTGATCAACAAGATCAGGTCAAAGAGGCAAGCTTTCATTCATTTCATTCATGTGGGCTAGCTGTTTCAAATCAGATTGAAATTGCAAGTGAAAATAGGATAGCAGATCTAAATCAAGGCATCAGGAGTATTAACCAAAAGTTCATTATTGCAAGAGGGTGTCCCATCAGAGATTTAGCAGATAAAGAGCTAAATAAGGAGACACAAGTTACTGGTATAACCAAAGAGGAAACTTTAGCCTCAGAACAGTAGAACCAGATCATTTATTCACCCTATAACAACAGTGTCAATGATCAGGTTCAGATGATGAGTGAGTTTGTTTTCATTCTTCAGAGAGTTTTGCAGCATCCTATAAGGTATGTCCTTATGAATCATATCTTGTCAGTAGCAAATCACCTTGCAAAACATCTTTTCTTAATCAGAAAGGGAAGTTACTTTAAAAAACTAGTTAATAAATTTGTTTGACCAGTTTCTATGGCACGTTAGTATAGGATAGAGTAGGATTTCAGTTCAGTATTTCATTTTCCAAGAAGTGCACATGCACAGTTTGTTGGCCATGTCCTAAACAGGTCAGAATAGTTTCAATTTCAGTTTTGTTTTGCTATTGTAGTTTTCTATCAGTTTGAGTTACAAGACATTTTCAAAGTTTCGGGTAAGCTAAGACTCATATGCCCAATGGAATTACAAGGCTACTAGTTCCATTTTGTTTAGCAGGCAAACACCCCTGAGAGGTCACTAGAAATGTTACTAAATTATGTTCACACCTAATTTAGCTAGGCCTGAGTTGCAGTTGTCACAAAAGGAATAAAATTATTTTTTTTTCAAGTGTATGATTAATCAGTTGAATGTATGATATCTTGGCAAGAGAGCAGCAAAGATCATTTGTCAGGATAATGTGATAGTCCAATCAGAACTGTCAAACCATCCTAACAAGTGAAGTCTATCAAGTGACAGGAGATTAGACATTCAATGAATGACAGGAGGTATCTAACTGATTTTATCTTTCAGTTATGATATAATTAATTTTTTCAAATATCACAATTTAGTGTGAAGGAAAGGTATTTTATAAACTGTCATATCCTTATCATGTTTTAAACATATGTTTTTTATTAGATTTAGTTATTCTATCCTATGCACTTGATTCAGAAAAGAAAAACATCCATAAATCATTTGCAAAAGGTAAAGTAACTGATCATATTTAAGAAAATGTTTAAATGTGTCCCACACAAGTCGTGGGAGTGACTAAACTACACAATGCAAACATTGTGCAAGCTATACATATGTGGATAAAAGGAGAAGAAAAGAACATATGAGGAAAATGTATATCCATCATTTCCTTTTTAAAGGTTGATCCTCTTGATTGGCAGCTTGATCTTCATGTCTTCATCTTTTGCTCCTGATCAGGACAATGTACCTACAAAATTGGAGAACAACCCTGTTAGAAGCTCCAGATATGCAGATTCATCATATGCTTTATCAACAAATGTATAAAACTTGCAAACATTATGCATTAATTTGATTTGATCAAAATTAGACATGTGCAATAAATCAGATCATCATGAGAAAGGTCAATCAACTCCAAGAGGTATGTTTTATGCTAACTTATTTGTTCACTGTGCAGGTATAGGAAAAGTAATGTTGCTGATTTGAAGACATTAAAGCATGTGGAGAAAATGTGGCTCCCACAAGGGTAGCGCCCAACATGCTTCCTTTTTATTCACCCAAGAAGGATATCATATTGCAATAAACAAAGTGTACTATTCAGAGATGTTATGCATTGGAACAGTCAACATAACAGATAGACTGAAATCATAAGAGAAGTGAAGAAGAGCAGTTGCTCCTATAAACTATGCTCATTTCATAAAAGAGCTTGTTAAAATCAGATAATCATGTTCAAATTGCTTCATCATATACATACTACAAAATGAGTAGTAATTTTATTCAAGAGATGTCAATATGCAAAGATAGAAGTACAATGATCAGAAGAATGAAGTACAGCCATAGAAGGTATTTTTCCATCTTTTTGTTGTGATTGAAGTATGAATTTGTTCAAATTTACCTCATAGAATAATGAAACAGCATATATGCCACATCATGTGTAAAGCCATTTGGAGCAGCATTAAAATAGAATAGGTGTTGCTACAGAATTAAAAGAACAAATGTATCATTTCATCATAAAGATATCATGCTCTCTATGCATAAATGAAGTCACATCTCAAAATTTGAAAGATACAGTTACAGTTGCAAATAAGAGGGCAGCAGGTTCATGACCAAGTACCAAGACACATGCAAAAACATAACTTACTGTCCCATTCTTGTTTTAAATAAGGTATGATGTGGCAGTCATGTATTATCAAAAGGTACAATCATACAAATTAGCATGTGAAACAACCATGCCAAAGTAAAGAACATCATCAAGAGGGATCAATTTGCTATAGGGACCAAGTCGCTACAGGATAGAAAGACATTATGACTGTCTCATAGACAAAAGATCAAAGAGCTTCAAAATGCATAAGGGAGATCACCATACAAAGGAGGAAGGAGTTATGTCATGCTCAGTTACAAATACCATGTGAATCTCAAACTTTGCTTCCATAGACTTCATGATATAATGCAAACATATACAAGTAGTGGAGAAATAATCTTGAGAGGATCTGCAAAAGCAACTGAGCAACATTTGACAGAGATAAAAGGGAACTAAAACAAAAAAAGGTACAGTTACAAGCTTCAATCATAATGGAACAACTTATACGGGGAACATATCAGAATATTCATGCCTTACAGAAGGAGAAACACTTAAAGAATGAAAGTTCAGTGTGTCTTTATTTTTCTGCATATGCAAAATAGTGATACCCTATTTGTATTGTTACCAGAATATAATAGTTGTGCAAACCCTTATCAATTTTTGCATATTGAAGTTACAGTCAGAGAAATGATAAAAGAAGCCCTAACATGGAGTAAAATCCATTTGGGTTTTAATATAGAAATTTTGCAGATATAGAAGAATAATGAAGCTAAACTTTTTAAGACAAAAGAATACACTCATAAATGCATATGATAGTGGACTTACAAGAAATATATGCATAGAACATAGAAGAGCATGGCCATGGCCGAGGACAGTTTTCTTCAAAGAAATATCAATACCCATATCTTTTTTTGAAACCCTTGTCGTTTTTTCTTCATATTTACAGAGGGTGTTTTTCTTCTTTTGCCAGATGAACCAGAGTAAGTTTTCAAAAAATGACATAAGCTACATTTTTGTGGGTTCTTTTTCTTTCTCAAAAGAAATCAAGATGGAGTATAGCATAGCAATGGCTGAAGAGGGTGGTTTTTTCTTTAAAAAATGAAAACCCATGTCATTTTTTGAAACCCTTGTGTTTTTCCTCTAGTTTGAAAAAAAAAAGTCAAAGAAAAGAAGATACAAAAGCTACAGGCCGTAGCCAGAGGAAGGTTTTTCCTGCAATGAAATGTAAAACCCACAATATATTTTCAAACCCTTATGTATTCATGACTGAAGAAGAAAAAAGAAGTTGAAGAAAAGAAGATACATTCATGGTCGTAGCAAGGAGAAGCCATTTCTTCAGAAATATCAAAGACCCATATCAATTTTGAAAACCCTTATCAATATAGAAGATATAGTTCAAAGAAATGCAAACAATGAAGCAAAGATGAGAGCTTACCTCATGTTTTTGCAATGAAGGAGAAGCTACATGTCGTAAGCCTATGCATATTTGAAACCCTTAAAATGCATGGAGATATTCACCAGAATGAAGAAATGCAGAGAACAAGAAAGTCACACTGAGAAAATGAAGTACAAGATTTAAAGAATGCTCAAAAATGATTACAATGGCTGCGGCCTGCTACAAAAACTAGAAGAAAACCCAAGTATTCAAAATCAACAGAGGAGCTCACCTTGCATTCTTATGCCAAAGAAATTGACTAAGAAAGCTCAGAGTTTGCAGAGAAAAGCAAGAGATACCATCAAACCCTAGTCGCCAAGCATAGAGTCGACAGAGAGCTCAAGTGAATGTAAGTTGAAAATGATGGAGTTAGGGTTCACAGGTTTCTTTTTGGTCGACGATGGTTGTTTTTTTTTCCTCATTTTCTTTTGACTTCTAAAAAAACAAGAATCATTACCTTATCCATATCGTGGTCAAGACTTTTTAAGTCTAAGGACCTAATGATAATGCACAGGGGGGGCCATGAGGCCGAGTCCTTCTTTCTTTTCTTCGATATTCTTTACAAAGTCAAGAGAATAAATCATGTCAAGGTAAGGCTTTAGGCCTTGTTTCATCTTCTTTTCATGCAAATCGACAAAATGGAGATAAGGTAGAAATACCTTATGAACTTTGCAAGAGACATATGTTATTGAAGTCAACAAAGGGGAATTATTCAAAAGCATGGAGTAATAAGGCAGAGATGATGGATAAGGTAAATGATAAGGTGAATGTAATGTGAAGTCAAAAGTGACATATGCATGTAATCTAGTATGTATGTATTTACCTTGGGTAAATATGCATGATGCATGGAGTGATAAGATGATATACTTTTATACCTTGTATACAGATGTGATGCATTATGTATTCTTTTCTTCTTGCATGGAGTTATAAGGTGGGTCTAAATATGTATTGCATATATAATGCATGGGAGACATAAGGGATTATTTTTATCTTTTTTTCTAAAAAGAGACAAATATATCTAACTGTGCATGATTTTACAACTAAAAATAATGTAAATAAGTAATATTTTATAAATTACTTTATTATTTTGTCACAAGTTGTAAAATCATAGAGATAAGGCAAAGTGTAACTCATAATAGAGTAATTATCTCATAATTACTTTATTCCTTGCCCACATCACTTGCCATGCAAAATCATGCAAAAATGGAAGAGTTGAGTTAATTGAAGACTTTGGAGTCTTTTTACATGGTTTGGAGGACAAATTGGAGAGTTTTGGTCAAACTTTTGGTCAAACACATAGAGAGGAGCAGTTTGGAGATATTTTTGCTCATTTTTGGGTAGTTTTGGCCCTTATTTTTAGGGATTTCATGGTTTGCTCGTGGATCAATTTGGAGAGCTTATTTTTAGAGGCAGTTGACTGAGAGTTGACCTTGCTAGGTCTCTTGGAGAGAGCATGTTATATATTGTAAGGAAAACTTAGTTTTTTTCTAGTTCTTGTCTTTTTTCTCTTTACACTTTGAGAGAGAAAGAAGGTTTTGTAACTCATTACTACAGATTTATAGAGATTACAGCAGGTTACAGGTTCTATACTTTTTTTTTATGCAATTATTTCCTTTATTTTTTAGCTTGATCAAGTATCTACGTTTCTATTAATGCAGCTTTTATGAGTGATTTGATGAGATTTTATTGTGTTTTACATCAAAACCTTTAAAATCATTGTCTCATTTATACTTGCATGTGTTAGATAGTATTGAAAATCATAGGTTTGAGGTTGTGCAATTGAAGAAATTTCCTTTTTGTTGTGAAAAAATCTTTTCCTTCAAGAAGAAAGTCTTTTCAGCCTCCCTTAGAATTATTTTTGTGGTCAAATTGCTAAAAGTGGTTTTGTGTGGATAGATTTTCTGAGATCTATTGTGAGTTAGATTGCCAAGTTTTAAATCAATTTTAGGTGCATCACCATATTTTTACATTACAGTTTCAGTGCTTTTAGAAGATCTTTTTAACCCTTTTCCTCATCAAAGTCATAGATCCAATAGAATGTTTTAAGAGAACCAACCCATAATCTGGAGGTTCAAGCTCACCATAGGTCACCCACAGCCTGAGTTTGATCCCATGTTACACAGGATTGATGAATTTCACAGCTCTGCATAATATAAACAAAGATTGTCATGACTTAGCTAAAATGTTGTCAATCTCCTATCACATATCTTAAGGCTGTCCTTAATCCCAAATCCAACTCTCAAATGTTAGATGGAAGGTCATGGCTCCAAATAAAATAATTAGTGTCAAAATGATAAGTCAGGGGACCATATTAGTGTTGATCTAATATTGTAGTGGGATCATGAGGATTCAAAGGTTGTCATATCATTGCTATCGTCCAAATGCCACCTAATGTTGTACTAACAATGATTTAGAATCTTTATTAGCAAGTCAATGGACTGATATGGGAATAAAGGGCAGCCACCATATGATATAGGACCGTGACTAACAAAAATAAGCAAAGGCATTGCTAACATTATAAGTTAGGTAATCATTTATTATTAAAAAATGCTATTATAGCAACCACCTTAAAATTTTGCCTTGACTATTAATAGGGGTATCAAAGATCATCTTTCAACCATTAGGATTGTTATACTTATATAATTGTTGGTATATGGTGGATTACTATCATTATAGGGGGATGATATCAAGGACCATCATTATGCCTTGTTATAGTTGATGGACAATCGTCCTAAGTATTGTTACAACCCAAAAGGTTTATCACAACCCCAAAGGACTATCACAAATGTTATTAGGTCATCCAAACCATAGCTCCAATATTGACCATCATATGAATATCATAATTAACATTGTAGAGGTTGTCATACCATGAGGCATAGGTAACAACCATAGGAGGTTTAAAAGCAACACTAGCAACATTAAATTATTGTCATAGTACACCTAGGATAGCTAGGTATGCATCCATAGAGTTATTACTATAAAATTGTCTCATTAATCTTGTGACCAGGTTAAGTCACTATAATAGTAACAATGTAGTTAGTCATCAATCAACATATTGTCTTTACATTTTAATGAGATCAATTCTTGAAAAATGACAATCCAGAGGTTAAAGAGACAAGTTGATACCTTACCTAAGTTGTCATGTTCTTGAAACCTTGTCGCTATAAAGAGGAGATATCTAGAGAGTAATGTCACATGGACATAACCAAGGCATGCACTATCATGAGCCATAGGGTCAACTTACTACACCATCCAAAACTCCATTTGAACTAGCTACTATCAATAATTCACATTATTGGGGACTGTCATGAAGAAAACACCATGCATAGGACTGTCATAGTCAAAGTGGAGAGGATTGTCTAGTCATTGTATGACTGTCATAATAGCTAGTGGGTTAGTTACCATGCTTCAACCTAAAATAGGTTAATGAGAACATAGAAATGAAAATCATAATACCATAAGCTGCCAATATAGTCCCAATATCATGTCATGATAGTAAGAGAAGAGTTGTTTGGTTTTTCCAAAGCCATATCACTTGCATAAGGATTGTCACCAACCATCTGTGTAAGGTTGTGAAAGAGTGAGTCATTATTGAGATAATCATAAGAGAAGCATGAAGTCAAAATGCTATCATGGAAACAAGATATAGTTACTTATTATAAGGACAATCCAAATTTGGTGAGGTTACTTTTTTATCAACTTCCAAGCAAAATACATCATTTTGCACTGATTGGCGCTAAATTAGGTGCACTTTGCGCTGCCTTTTGTGACTAAAAATGATTACATTTAGGCCTAAAAGTAGGCGCTAAAGTCGGCGTTAACTACGCCGAGTATAGCACCGACTACTAAATCAAAAACAAAAAATAAAAACTTCTCGCCCGAATTATATGAGAAATTTGATAATTATAGGAGAAAAATGCCGCATGAATTAGAGGAGAAAAAAGTAGAAAAATGCCGCGCGAAGAGAGGAGAAAAAAGGGAAAAACAAGCAAGTAGATGAGAAATTCGATTTAGTTTGTGACACCATAGGTAAGGTTACAATAAAAAAATTTCGTTCCCAAAAATATTTTTGTTTCGATTAAATGGAGAGGATTGTGAATAAAGGGTTGTGAATATTGTTTTGTTTACAAGCGAATCGTTCAAGTCTCATGTGGTTGCAAAGGAGGAGGGTAAAATTGTAGACATTGCATTATTTCCTCTGCATCTGAGAGTAGTGAACACATTTTTCAAAACCCAATGCCCAAGTTCTCTTATCATTCCCATCAATACCTTTCTCTGAAGACAACTTTCTCGCTTCCTTCCTAAAAAAGTCATGGAGTGCTGTAAGACAAGTCGAGTGTGAGCAAACTAAAATCAAGGCTTTTGAGACGAGGCTGAGCAAACTAAAACAAAGTTTGGTTGAGACAATACGAGGAGATGGGGCTTTTGAGACGAGGGTGAGAAAACTAAAATTAGGCCTGGAACTATAGATTCCCTCCCAAGGCAGCAATTGATTCATAGGAAAACAACTTCATGATTTGCTCTACAAAGTAAAGGTCAAAAACCTTGAGGAATACAGAAAAACTAGACAAAAACTTTCATACCTGCAGTGTGTACTTTGTTTGCCTCCACAGACTGAACGAAAGAATTTGCCCTAGGTCACCTCAAAATGTCAAGCAATAGAGGGAAGAGAGCAAAGGGAGCAGACTCTAACCACAATGAGGTAATTCATTGTCAATTTATAGATTTGTAAATGTTTCCATTGTTTCTTTGATTTTTAGTTTTTAGTTTTTTATTTGTAAATTTAAAAGAAGAAATTTATTTTATATATATATAGGTACATGAGACTAACAAAAATAAAGAGGCATTGGCTTCCATATTAGGGGTAGAGGCAGTGAACAAATTGGATGGTGTGGACTTGACAATGTTTGCCAGATACATAGAAAAATGATCTGGTAAAGCCCCTGAAACATTACAACCAAATCAACAGTGTTAAAGGGAATCAATTGATTCCCCAACCAATCCTGGATTGAGCAAAAGATCCAGGAGGAAATCAATAACAATAACCTATAAGAATGTGCAACAGGGAACAGAGGCTTCCAATGTCCCACCCAATCCTGGGACACAAACTTCTCCAACCACCAAGCCATGTTTTGCATATTGCATTGATACCTACGATACCAAAATAGAATAGGATGTGGTTTCAAGGGAAATCCGAATGACAGATGCTGGAAAAATGTTTGTGAATAGGTTGAAGGAATCATGCCTTCAACGGTTCAAAGACCATCTACATTTGCCATTCTCAAAGATAGCCATGCACCTGCAAAAAATAGTTATCCATGACATGGAGACTGAATTTGGCACAGGTTGGTCTGTAAAGAAGATAAAGCTACGAATGTCTCAAAATTGCAAGAGATTTCGGTGCAACCAAACAAAGAAGATAAAAAAACTCACTCCCGAGCTAAGGCTCAAAAAAAGGCCAATTGATGTAAGTGTGAAACTATGGAAAGAGCTTGTAAAAGCATATGAGAAGTCTGATGCAAAGAGGAAGTCCAGTGAGGAGAGTACACAGGTATTTGAATTTGCTCATACGATTATATCAAATTTATTAAATGATTTTTAAATTTTATTTGTGCATAGTTAAATTGAATTAGTATATGTTTTAGGACAAGGCCTCCAAGGCTAGGCTTGACAAACTTCGTGCCATGCATCACAGTGGCCAGAAAGGTTTATGGGCCTTGATCTGTACATTTGTAAGTATATTTAATATATTAAATGATTTTTTTTATTTCCTAGGAAAAAGTAAATGATTGCATATTAATTACTTTAACTAGTCCATGTGCCATGTTTTGACAGGAGGAGAAATATGGCCGGTATCCAACTCAATTTGAAAATGATATGTTACAAAGCAAAAAGTGGACCGATTTTGTAATTTGGATGGAGAACGAGGTATCAATAGTTAACTTTCAATAACTTAGTTGGATATTGTTGTGTTAATATGTCAATTTGCATTTCTTATGTTGAGTTGTTTATTGATGCGTAGGATGAGTTCTAAAGTGCTTCTCTATTGGCCCTAGATCCCACTCAATTGTCCCATTATTTGCAGTCCTGGACTTGTGCACATGTCCTCCTAGTTACCTTATTGCAGTGTTGAGATTTGAAATTTAGTCACTCTCATTATGAATGCACCTTTTTACCTTTACAGAACAATCATATAAGTGTGCATTTTGTCTCTATGCTTCCAAGTCTTCAAACTATCATTTCAACCAGGCTTTAATCAACAGGCATCTTTTCCCATGGTTTCCCATCAAATTGCAGAAGGTATCCTTCATCATTTGTATGCAATAGGGATTATTCAGAGGATTCAATGGGGGTATTAGTAATTACAAAAGTCTCCATCAAAGTTGTCTATTGCCTTTAGATTATATGTACTCCAAAGTTCT
The DNA here is from genome assembly GCA_027924645.1 of Cunninghamia lanceolata. Taxonomy (NCBI): domain Eukaryota; kingdom Viridiplantae; phylum Streptophyta; class Pinopsida; order Cupressales; family Cupressaceae; genus Cunninghamia; species Cunninghamia lanceolata. Next base: position 15,333,820 of record BSBN01000508.1, on the reverse strand, counting down.
TAAGGAAAAGTAAGAGCCATACCCAAACAAATGACACAATAAGCATTTCCTCTATGGGATTGAAGCACCACTTCTCAGTATTTGTTTTCTTGTATGTATGGATATACTCACTAAGGATGAACCCACAATAAGCTTTGCAAACTCAAGGGATTAAGAAAGTCATGCATGAATCAATAGTATAACTTATTACACATATTAAATGGTTGTGTGGGTAAATGTTTCTTCCACCGTAATTAGGGTGTAGGGGATTGGTTTATTAAATTCTCATCCATTGCATTTTTTAACTAGCTCTACACCATACCAAAAATATGGTTCTTGAGGCACATAATCAGCGCCCTTAAATGTAAAATTTCTCTTAGATGACAAATGGTTACTCTTATATCTTTGGGGACCCTTCTTGGTGCCATTAGGATCATAATGAGTATACTAGTCTTGTGCTTGCTTACAAAAAGTGGTTGCAATTAACCTAATCTTGTGGTCATTATCCACAACATTTTGTGTGTGCCATGCTATCTCATATGCTTAAGTTTAACGGGCTAATAATGAACAGAAAACCATTGTTTGCCTACCTCCAACTAATGGACTTAAGATCCCATTTTTGGATTCCTTATGAAGTCAGGGTGATTTGAAGGAAGATCGAAGTTGCACTCATTTGTTTTCTTTCTTTTCTAATGAACATTTATTCAAAAGCCCTTTCCTACACCCAAATCTTCAATTTTAAACTCACTTGCATGGAAGATGCATTAAAGTTATCAATTATAAATGTTCCATGATTTAAATCCATTATTTTGTGGTTCTCAATATGACAAAAAGAAGGATGTTGTTGCTTCTTAGACTTGTTGCACAACTTGCACTAGGTCCACAGGCTGGTGGAATGGTATTCGGGGACACAATGGCTCTCATATCAATTTTTTTTGTAAGGAATCAATTTAAAATGGTCTGAGGCCTAGCTTTCATTCCAACCTAGGATTCCATCACAATAATGTCATATTACAGTCTTTAGATATGTGTATAGTTTATGTGCATGGTAACAATGATTTAGTAATAATTCCTCACACACCACACTGTAACTGAGATGTGTGAATGCCCTAAAACTATACAGGTTCAGTCCAAACACTATCATAAGATCATGCTTGATAAGATCACATATACATCATAGTTTAGGTGTGGGTAAAACTTCCTTAGGGTAGGTAGGACTTCCTTAGTGTAGCCCTAACTATTCATTGTAGTAGAATCATTATATTGACCATTCCAAGTTCGGACTAGCAGGCACAATGGAGTTTCAAGACCCTTGCCAGCCAAGGGAAGGTTGATATAAGAATTGTGAGGCACCTAGGGTAGTGACAGTCATATATGACTGGGTTTGTGTTATGTTTGGAACTCATAAAGTTTTGAGGTCTTCTTAGAGGGGTGATATGTGACTAGGGTATGAAGACTAAGACTTTGTTATAATCTTAAGCTCTCCTTTTGGATTTGTTGGAAGCCTTCTTCACTGATACATAAGGACTGTCAAGACTCCTATGATAGTGCATTAGAGAGGCATTGAAATCACAAAGGAGATAAATGTTATTAGGCCATCACCCAATGGAGAAAGGATTGTCATAAAGAGCATGACAGTGTTACCTTGTCATAGTCACAAAGGGGATAGTCTTTGTGGTGGTAATTAAAGTCACAAGTTTACATCCACCTTCCTAGGGTTTGCAGAAATGCCTGAAGTTGAATATGCCTATTTTAAAGATCTTGCCATGAGTATTTTCCATGCGTTTACCCCCCTAATGATTTGAAGATTGAATATAAAGGTGTGGAAATTATTGACTAACCTTACTACTGTCACAGTCAATTTGCTAACATGCAAGAAAGTCATGAGGTTTGTCTTGTTTTATTCAAGATTTATATAATCTTCCTTATTGATAAGATGGGGTTCTACTATTCCCAAATTGTCTACGACAAAATACCAATGGAGACCTCCCCAATCCTCATCTCAAGTTTCAAATGCACAATGAAATGATGGAGGACAATCATAACTGTCATAATAGTACATTAGCATTTTTTGTCTCAAGGTGGCCCTTGAGACTGCCAAGGGGATGGATATAGAGTTGGGATTATGGTTTTTGTTTAAAAGCCTTGTGTCATTGACCTAATATTTATTTGTGGCAAGGATCCCAATAGTCTAAAGATTATAAATTGTTGTCAAGAAGGGACTGTCGTAGTTAAGTGTGGTACAGTGATACAATTTCATCTTGGTTGAGTATTGTATAAATCTCAAGCTATTTAGAATGCATGGTGTATTAGGGAGTGGTATCACTATATAGGTAACCATCAATTGATTTCTTCAACCCAATCTTGGCCTATATAGTACCCAGTGTGAAGAGCAAGATAGTGTTGTCCAAGAACCTTGTTACGGTCACAAATGAGGGCAGTCTTAGCTATTGTAACCATAGTTGTAATCCCTTGTTGTTACCATAACATATGTGACCTAAAACCATGACTCTATGAGTATGAGTTGTTTGAAACTCCTCTGAGAAGATCCCACTATGGGAATGAAAAAGAACATACACAGACAAAGCAATTTGTGGTACTTAAGGTTATGTAATAGAATTTACAGTTGATAGTTAAATTGTATAACAAATTTTTTTATGATCTTTACTAACATTTATTAGAATTGTTGCATGTTTTACATCATTAAAATGACATATTAGCTGTAACTTTTTTGAAATTTTATTATGGTATGTGCACTTTGATATGATGTAATATGATTATGGTTTCTTTTCATATGTTGTAATATTAGATATATAACAGAAAAATAAATTATTGCATGAAATAAATAATAACTTTTCATTTTAAATATTTTTTTTGCATAACATGGGTCACCTAGAAAATCAAGATGTTCCTCATGATATAGATCCAAATTATGTTAGTTCTGGTACAGATCACATGGTAGAGGATGATGATGATGTAGATACAGAAGACACTGAGGCCGATGACGATGAGGATGATGACGACGATGATCATGATGATGATGATCATGATGGTGATGATGATGATGAGGTAGTTGTTGGTAGTAGCCAGTGACATTCATGATCATATATACTACATCATGGATCATTGCTGATATATCATTATGACGCCTCTTTTCATGGTTACTATCATATGTATCGTATTCACGGCCTGCAATACCATATTAATGCGTTGTATCATAAATTTATGTATCATTTTAACTTATATCATTTGGACATGTATCATTTTGACTTGTATCATTTTGAGTTACATAATTTATCATTTTTACTTATATCATTTGTACATGTATCATTTTGACTTATGTCGACTGTTAGACATGTATCATTTTGACATGTTATTGATCTACTAGCATATTTAACTTTCACTTGTTTTAGTTATATATGATGATGATCTTATTAGTATTGACTTGTCAACTTATATATATTGAAAGTGATTGATAATTTTTGGATGGATATTTATTACGTATGATGATTTTAATTTACTACTGAGGATGGATGTTGTCAAATTCAATTAAATTATAGATATTTGACTCACTTGTTTTAATTATAGATGATGATTATGTTATAATAATTATCTTTTTATTTAATCATATGAGTTAAATAATTAAATTACCTATTTTATAATCATATGAGTTATTTAAGAGGCATGATATATTTAACTAATTAAATTGAAATAAAACATATTATTTAATTTATTTACTATATAATCATATGAGTTATTTAAGAGGCATGATATATTGAACTAATTAAATTGAAATAAAACATATTAAATTAATAAATGTAAACAAAACAAGAAGCATTTTAAGAAACAAAAAAGGAAGCAACAATAGAAGCCAAACTAGAAGCAAACCAGAAGCAATCTTGGAAGCAAAACTTAGCGTTATCTAGGAAGCAAAAATAGAAGCAATTCAGGTAGTAAACAAAGAAATAATAATGGAAGCAATTTTAAAAGCAACAAAAGATGCAATAATAGAAGTCATATTAGAAGTAACAAAAGACGTAAAAATGGAAGCAAAATTGGAAGCAACAAGCGACATTATATCGGAAGCAAAAGTGGAAGCAAAATTGGAAGCAAACCTGAAGCAAAACCGGAAGCAAAACCAGAAGCAAAACTGGAAGCAAAATTGGAAGTAAAACTAGAAGCAAACCTGGAAGCAAAATCGGAAGGAAAATTGGAAGCAAAACTAGAAGCAAAATTGGAAGCAAAACTGAAAGTAAAACCAGAAGCAAAACCATAAGCAAAACTGGAAGCAAAACTTGAAGCACAATTAGAAGCAAAACCGGAAGTAAAATTGGAAGCAAAAGTGGAAGCAAAAGTGGAAGCAAAACTGGAAGCAAAACCGGAAGCAAAATTGGAAGTAAAATTCGAAGCAAAATCGGAAGCAAAACTAGAAGCCAAAGTGGAAGCAAAACTGGAAGCAAACCTGGAAACAAAACCAGAAGCAACACAAGAAGCAAAATCAGAAGCCAAACTGGAAGCAAAAAAATTGGCACTAAATTTGGCACTAAACCCGGCACTAAAACCCGATGCTAAACCCAGCGCTAAAGTGAAATGCAATTCGGCGCCGAGTTTGGCACCAACAGAAGTGTCCAATTCATGAACTCAAATGCACTAAATTCCGGAGCTATTTTAGGTGCTAATTGCCTCTTTGTTGTAGTGTAATTTTACAATCTACCAGGAACTTGGTTGACTATGGTTCCAACAGATATATATCAAGATCCAGAAAAAAGGCATTTTACTTAGCAATAAGCAAGAAAAACATAGACAAGAAAAGGAAATAGCAGGTCAATGCAATATCAATGCCGTAGGTAAAGATTGACGGCAAGAAAGAGTTAATGGTTGGTCGATTCTGATTTTAATGACCTAACAATGCTTCTACTAGCAAGTCGACGCCAGGAAGAGAGAAAATAATAGCAAAATAGAGGCAAGGATCTAGCGTCAGGAACAGTATTAAGGCGAGTTGTTTAGCAAGTCAACTCAGGTCAAATATAGACCACAAAGGAATCATAACACAGGTTGATTTTCTATGTTTAAGCAACCATAAACAGTCATTAACAGATTACATGCATAAAAAGGAAAATACCTGGTCTTTCTGAGTTGAAGGATGAAGGTCGATTTGCCTAGCCGCCCCCTACTTCTGACTTCCAATCATTGCTCTTAATTCCTTCCAAGCGCTTCCTAGAAACCACTCCCGTCCGCCTTCCTTTTGCTACTCAAACAGTCGCTTCAGGATAATTATCTCTGCCTTCAATGCTCAGAATAACCTATAGAAAAATGATCCTTTCTACTGCAAAAATCGTGGGGGGGTTCTTTTCTCTGTTGAACGCCTTTCTTTTATCAAAAGATTCCTCTTATTTTTGGCGTCCCCAATTTAGGTAAAACGCTGCTTTTTTAGATAATTGAAGCTCTGCCTCCGTTTGCATGAAAAATTACCTTTCGAAAAGCTCTAAATTTCTATTTTATTTAAAGTAACAACTTTAGTTTACCTTACTGTCGCATGCATGATAGTAAGTTGTTTTTAATTCTCTTTATTTGATTTTCAATATAAAAATGATATTATTAATATAATTTAACTATTTAAAACACAATTACTTTAAATAAATCAAGAAGTGAAAAATAATATTTATATTATATATACATACATACATATATATATATATATATATATATATATATATATATATATATATATTACAATTTAATATAATTGTTTTAATCTAATTAGATATTGTCTTCCAAACATCTATACTCATATAAATAGAAAACGTTTATTATTATTTATTTAACCTATAAAATACAACCATATATATTCACTATTTTAAAATACAATTCCCATCTAAAATATAATTTGAAAAGGCATTTAATTCTTATAATCAAATCATGCATTCAAAAAGGATTTTCATTAATTATTAAAAAAATAATATTTTTCTAAGTATCTAACCATCAATCATATTTATCATCCACAGAATGATGCATAAAATAAGCCATTCAAAATGCAACATGAAACTACATGAGTGTGTGATTTCATAAGGGTTAACTATCCCATCAGTTCTTGCCAAGTGGCTAGAACACCTCTACCTCAACCATGTTCTCATCTTCGACGAGTACCTGCATTCATTTGCACTCAACTCGACATCAATAGGTTAGTTTCCTCAAAACATAGCCAAAGCAAAACATCATGATCACATCGATAATATTCAATATTTAAATCTACTTTCCAATTTACTCAAATATAACTTCACGATAATTACCTTCACACATGTGGAACTTACTCAAAGTAAAACAATCATGGTAAATGTTCACTAATCTAGAATAACAATATAGTCCATAAAAATGAGAAGTGACAGAATAATGCAATAGTTAAGTTCATGCTTTTGAAGGGGAAAACTCATTAAGGCAATATGAGCTTCAATGTTTTGTTCATCATGTTGTGTTAAAATAGCTAAAAGTGTATGTTCAAAAGCATAGCAACAAATAAAAAATCCTTTATGAAATCTGGATGAACAAGAACTAGAGTATTTGCTATTGTTGTCTTGAAATCATAGAAAGCCTTTTTGCCTTGTTCTAACCATTTGAAAACAACTTTGTTTTTCATCATATCAACAATGTCTTTAGTCAATTTAGAAAATTCAACTACGAACCTCCTCAGAAAGTTTATCTAACCAAAGAATGATCTTAAAGCAGGCCTACTAGATGATAATGACAACTATTGTATGGCCATAACTCGATCTGGGTCAATTCAAATGCCCTCCTTGGACACTCTGTGCCCCAATAATTTGCCTTATGTGACCCCAAAGATGTATTTCTTTGGATTTAACGAAATACCTTGTTGATAACCATGTTGTAATATGAGCTCTAGATGTTGCATGGGATCCTCCCTTCTTTTAGAAAAGACTGTTAAATCATCAAGATAAATAACAAATATTTGATCTTTCTAACAAATATTTGATCTTTCAAATCACCAAAAGACAAGTCCATAGCCCATTGCAAGGTTGCTCATGCATTTATTAGCCCAAAAGCCATCCTGTTATTGTTGGCAAGAGACACTGTGTGGCTTCATGAGTGTTGTCATTGATGGCAACAAAGTCCATCCCACACATCCGCAGGACATGGTATGTCTATACCAGAAGTCAAATTGAAGAGTATTTTGGTCCGGTGACCAAGAACAGAGCATGCAACAAGGTCTGACAATCAGGTCCGGATCTCTCAGAGGAAGTATCTCAGCAAAGTACAGACTTGGGGAAGTCAAGAGGAGTACCATGACTAATACATTCCATAGATTGAGCCTCCGATGATGAAAGAGTGAAGAGATATGAGCACCTAAGTGTTGGGTTCCTGTGTGGCAGAGTAGACTCGGGAAGACCTGACCGGCAGAGCATCAAACCTTAATCCGGATGAGATATTGATGGTGATCAAGTTTCTTGAGGTATCATTCATGATTGGCCGACATGATTGATGACTTCTATAACTATCTTTTTGATACGCACCACTTAGTAAGCATGGATTCAACCGACAGACCAGAGTTTGAAAATATTTCTAGTTTTCTGGATGCCGACTAGAAAGATGATTGAAATCATTAATGCAGATATATATACCAAATTGATTTCGGTATGAAGGTGTGCAGGGCGTAGTGTGAAATGCGAAGAAAAGTAGAGAATAGTGTGGAAGCAGCAATACAGGTCCGGTATGTAACAGGACAGCAGCACCAAAGAAAAGGAAGAATGAAGTGCGGTAGATCAGTGTACTGAACCTAACCGGAACTGAACCTCAGCATATGTGGATGGTTCTCATCAGTTCAATCACCTGGTTACTTTCTTTATACCTTGTAGACAGTGAGTCTCTTGTAGGCAGTGAGCCTCTTCTGAGCAGTGTGCTCAGGCAGTGAGCCCTAATTGGCAAGTGCCATTTTGTACTTCTATTCTTTTAACAGAGAATACAATCTTGAGTTAGTCACCCCGTGGTTTTTCTCTTAACAGGGTTTTCCAAGTCAAAATCATTGTGTTATGTATATTGATTTTATTTCTGCTTTCATGGTTATGCATGCTTATGTGATTTGATGCTGGACTAGTTGTTAAAGAAGAACAAAAAGTTAAAGTAATTTAGATAACTGATTCACCCCCCCTCTCAGTTATCAACAATTGGTATCAGAGCTAAGTTCCTCCTAACAGAGCCTAACAGCTTGAGGAAGATTTGGGAATCTCAATGGATATGTATGGTATGAGGGAACAACTTCAGTCTGCCCTAGATGATCTTGAGCAATCTCACTTTGAAGTCAATAACCTGAGGGAAAGACTCAAACAAGCTGATGATTTCATAAATGAACTCAAAGAAAAACTAAGTATCTCAATGAAGAAAAGAAAGGAATTGCTTCAACAATTAGCAAGTCAAAGTGAAGTCAATGATACTAATGAAGATTTGAATGAGAAAACCAAGTTATGTGAGAAGTTATCAAAAGAGGTCATTATGGTAAGACATGAAATGGAATCAGGAGTTATGAAATTCACCCAAGAAATTGAAGAGAAAAGAAAAAGTGAAGATAATCTAAAACAATCTCTCAAGGAGAAGTCAGAAGACTACTACAAAATGGATAGAATAATCAGGCATATGGAATCTGATCTTGAAGAAGCTAGAGACAATGAAGAACAACTTGAGAATCAGATAGACACTCTTAAAAGGGATCTTCAAACAGCAAATGTATACAAAGAGAAATTCAAGATAAGCTCTGCTCAACTTGAAGTTCTTCTTGAAACCAAAAGAGGGTAGATGACAAGCAAGGCTTGGGGTATGAGAAAGGGGAAAGCTCTAGATCCGGTCAGAAGAACTCTGGATCAAGAAATCCAAGGAACAGGCCTAGAAGACCTCCGGTAAGGCAACCAAATGCTCAAAGATATCCTTCCTTAAATGGATACTACCACAACTGCAATAACTTTGGTCATAAAATAAATTAGTGCAGAAGAAGAATAAATCAGACTAATTCATCCTTCTTCGGTCAGTGTTTTAACTACAAAAGGTATGGTCACAAATCTCATGAGTGTAGAAATATACAAATGAATAATTCATTCAATGGTAGATGCTTTGCATACAATAGAATGGGAAATATGGCTAATCAATGTAGATCAAGAGGATACCAGTCGAATATGCAAAGAAATGTTGTTTGCTACAATTGCAATAGATCCGGTCATATTGCCAAATTCTGCAGAAGTAAGAATCAGGACAAAAAGGGTCTGGTATATCATAATCAAAACCAAGACAAAGGAAAAGGAAAAGTGAATGCGAATGAAATTCAAAGGGAGATGAATAAGATTTGGGTGAAGAGAAGTACAGAGAATGTTGGGGATGGATCCACACCAGAATCTGGTGCTAATATTCCTTCTGGAAACTAAATAGATGAGCTCTGGCTCAGGGGGAGTCACAAAAGAAGACAAGTTCCCCCAGCCAGTCAATTAGTGCCTGAAATTGGCACATGGAAGGTTGCAGATTAAAAGGGCCCTCAGAAAAACATCTAAATAACCCTTGGTAAAGATTTGAAAGATCCGCAGGGAGTTTGAAAAGGTTAATCATCCAAGATTAATCTGGTTTGACAGTCATCCGACAAAAGCGGGACTCTCACAGTTAGATACGGTATAATTCAAAATTGAAATATTTGGATCTGTCGTTAGATGGAATGATTGGAGAAAGAGAGATACATTGTAAGTTATCATTCTAAGTGCATCTCAGTGATCCAGAAAGATCTCTTAGAACAAGGAAAACAAGGCAACCGGAATAACTTAGGTTGTGCATTTATTACAAAATGGAATTAGGGTTTGCGCAGAAATAAAAGGGTTCTTTGGTTCATCATTTACACATTTGCATTCGAGAAGAAGAGAGAAGGAGCTCTGCATCAAAATTGTCTCAAACCTCTCAAAGATCAACCGCAAAAGTCGATTCATCCAGCAATCTAATCCAGCTCATATCATGAACCCTAGAAGCGTAAAAGGTATTTTCCGCTCCTAATCTCTCTCTGAATCTTTGAAAGATGGCTACTCCGAACGTTGTGAAGATCACTAATAGGCCGCGCCCTAAATTCAAAAAACACCCCTACAAATCCGTAGAAGTGGACCCATTAGGCACCTTTTCAAGCATTCCGCATGGGGTTTTGCATGTAGAGGATGTTAAGGCATACATTCATGCAAACATTGAGGAATTTAGGGAATCCAAGCTAATGGATATCTATCACAATTAGTTAATAGATGAATCATTTGAACTCAAACCTCAGTACAAGGCTATCCGGGACAAGCATTTTGGACATTGCATCCATTGTTACAAGTATGGGCCTAACCGGTGTTGTCATTGATGTCAACATACTCCTGTTGCATTGATGAAAAGGATTGGATGAGCTGAGTGCTGAGGATATTGAGAAAATTAGTCCTAATCAGGAACATAGAAAAACAGTGAAGACAGTAAGGTAAAAGTCCAAGACAAGATGAGGATCAGAGGATGCGGTTTAAAGGGTTTGTAGATATGTGTCTTAAGGTGATCCAGTAACAATTTCAGAGGTCTGCATGAAGATCTGAAGAAGTTGTAGCCGTTCAAGTAAAACCGGTTCCGACAAGTGTTCAGAGGTGACAGAGTGACACAGATAGGTCTAGTGAGATCTGGAAATGCATTATCCTATTCTGCGGATTTGAGGGAGTGTTGAGGAAGTCTTTGTGAAGGGTCAACTCGATTGGTTCATGGTTTGAAGGTCCGCAAGCATCTATTCCTTTGTGACAGTGATGACAGACTGTGTTCTTAAGGTTCCAGATGAAGGAGAAAAGGATTTTAGTAAGTAGATGAAGTGTGGATGTTCTTGGTGATTCAGGCAACCTTGTGGAAGTCCTTGGATCATGTCCAGTTCGTGTTGGTGGTCCGCATTGGAGTTGGAGCTCGCAATTGAAGAATAACTTCTGGATGATGGTGTCCTTCCTGAGACTGGCCGACTGGATGAGTTACACATCTTGCGGATGTTCTTATAGATGTTTGCTGACTTAGATGATTATTCCTAAGTCAATGCCTTGTATAAATAAGAAGTTGCAAAGTCATTTCAAAGTGAGTTAGGTGGAAATGTGAGTGTGGTAGCGAGGAGGAGAGCGAAAGGCAGAGCAGAAGTATTAGGCTTAAATGGAACTGATTCCAGCATGGTGAAGATGCTATTCTCTAATTCATATATGTGATACTTAATACTTTGTAAACAGTGTGTCTCTTGTAGGCAGTGAGCCTCTTGTGAGCAGTGTGCTCGAGCAGTGAGCCCTAATTGGCATGTGCCATTTTGTTCTTTCTATTCTTCTAACAGATAATACAATCTTGGGTTAATCACCCCATGGTTTTTCCCTTAACCGAGTTTTTCACATCAAAATCTTGGTGTCTTATGTGTTGATGTGTTTCTGCTCTTGATTTAATGCATTATGTTTCCATGATTGATTTATTGATATGCTGCTAAATCACTAAGAGGATTTAAGTGTGTAATTGGAAAGAAAGTTTTTGACAACTGATTCACCCCCCCTCTCAGTTGTCTGTCTTGAATCTAACAATTGGTATCAAAGCCAAGTTCCTCTAAAAGGAGCTTAACCGCTTGAGGAGATCCAGAATGTCGTCCTACAAGAAGGATAGTCTGAAGTTTGATGGAACCAATTTCAATCTTTGGAAAAGTCGCATGAAATGTCACTTGCAATGTATGGGAATGCAGTACTGGAACATGGCTTCAACAAAGTATACTCCTCCTCAGGGTGGTTCGAAAGCCCCAAATGAAATCACAGATGCTAAAAACAATCTGCGAACTATAGAAGCTCTTCTAAGCGCATTATCTGACTCAAAGCTCTCAAATGTTGTTGACCTACCAACTGCTTTTGAGATTTGGCAAAAACTGGAACTTCTGCATGAAGGAGACAAGTATGTTAAATGTGCAAGGTTACAAAGTCTGAAAGGAAATTTTAAAAATCTGAAGATGAGAGATGATGAAAATATCACTACTTTTATGCCAAGGGTAAATGAGATTGTCTGTGGCATTAGATGTGCTGGTGGAGTCTTGGATCAAGATGAGATTGTTGGCAAAGTTCTCAGATCCCTTCCTACCTCTTATAAAATCAAAGTTGTTGCCATTGAAGAATTCAGAGCCCATACAACTGTCACAAGAGATAAATTGGTTGGTAAATTGGCTGCATTTGAAATGACCGAGTTTGGAGATGTCCCCCCAAAGACTGAATCAGCATTCAAAGTCAGTGCCTCTGTAAAATGTAAACAAAGGTTTGATCCGAGAGAGAACTCTTCAAGGAAACTATCATGGTATGAAAAAGCAAGAAAAGACCTGGAAGAAGAAGAAGCTAAAACTGCTCACCTTGAAGCTCTTATTGCAAAAAGACTACCAAGAGGATCCGGTAAGTATGAAGGGAAATTGCATTTTAAGTGTTTTAACTGCAATAAGATTGGTCATTTTGCCTCAAGATGTCCGGAAAGATTTTCAAGGCCAAATTCTAACAAATCAAGGTTCCAAAAGAATTGTTACTATGTTCATGAAGAAGATGATAATGAAGGAGTAACAGATGATGAATCAGAGACAGGAAACAAATCCGGAAGTGATTGGGTGTTTATTGTCATCAAGGAAAAAGAACCAATGTCCTCTGAATCTGTCAATCATAAAGTTGTAGAAAGAGCTCTGGCTGCCCAAGTTGAAGAAAAGGATGATTGGGTTATTGACAGCGGTTGTTCTCACCATATGACTGGTGACAAAAACAAGTTCATAGATTTGGAAAGGTATGAAGGAGTGGTAAAATTTGGTGATAATTCTACTGGTAGAATCGGAGGAAGAGGAACTATCTCTTTTGATGGAAGGAACAAAACCGGTAATGTATTGTATGTTGAAGGATTGAAGCACAATCTTCTCAGTGTTGGACAGTTGGTGAACAAAGGCTATGATCTCCGATTCAAAAATAGAAAATACAAAATCTTTGAAAGTTCCGGAACAGATATTACATCCGGTACTCAAACTAAAGGTAATATCTTCCACTTGGTTGGTACTGGTAAAAGTTACTTATTTGTTCAAGTTGATCAGAGTTGGTTGTGGCATAGGAGAATGTGTCATGTGAATTTTGATAATATTATCAAGATAAGCAATACTCAAGCTGTAAGAGATCCTCCAAAATTGGTGAAACCTACAAATAGTTTGTGCAAAGAATGTTAGTTGGAAAAACAAAGCAGAGTCTCATTTAAAAGCAAGGAACAACCTTCTACCGGATTATTGGATTTAGTTCATACTGATCTTTGTGGTCCGGCAAGAATCAGAAGTGTGCAAGGTGATAGATACTTCATGTTACTAATTGATGACTATTCCCAGATGATGTGGGTAACCTTTCTGAAGGAGAAATCAAAAGCTCTTGAGAAATTCAAAATATTCAAGGTTATGGTAGAGAATGAAACTAGATTAAAATTGAAATGTCTGAGGTCTGATAGAGGTGGAGAATTCACATCTGGTGAGTTCATAGATTTCTGTGAGAAACATGGAATAGAGAGACAATTGTCTGCTCCTAGGACTCCACAGTAGAATGGAGTAGTTGAGAGAAAGAACCGGACCATCTAGGAAGCATCTAGGACCATGATGATGGAAGCAAATGTTCCTCAGATCTATTGGAGAGAAGTTGTCAGCACTGTAGTCTATACTCTCAATCGAGTTCAAATCAGAAGCAATACCGATAAGACTCCTTATGAACTTTGGTTTGGCATTACTCCTACCATGAGGTATTTCAAAGTGTTTGGTAGCAAATGTTACATTAAAAGAGATGAAGATCTAGGCAAATTTGATGCTAGAAGTGATGAAGGAATATTTTTGGGTTACTCTACTCAAAGCAAAGCATACCGGTGTTATAACAAGAGATTGAGAAAGATTATAGAGAGTACAAATGTGAAGGTTGATGAAAGAATTGAAAAACCTTCAAGGTTTTATGAATATGATGAAGATGATCAGAATAGTGTTCTGATTCAAGGAGCCCAAGCCCCTTCTGAAATTCAAATTCAAACTGATCTGGTAAATCAGGAAGAAGAGATGAGTTATAATGAGCCTGATCAAGAATCGAAAGTATAAGAAACTCCCAAAGTTCCCAGGTATGTAAGACTGAACCACTATGAAGATCATATCATAGGTGATAAAAGCAAAGGTGTACAAACAAGGAGAATTGCTCAAGACTCAGATGAGTATTGTCTAATTTCAAAGATTGAACCTAAGACAGTAAATGAAGCTTGGAATGATGAACGCTGGACTAAAGCAATGGAGGAAGAGTTGATGCAAATTGAGAAAAATCACAGAGTTCCCAGACCTAGAAATAAGAATGTGATTGGAACCAAATGGGTCTTCCGGAACAAACTGAATGAAGTTGGTGAAGTAGTCAGAAATAAAGTCAGATTGGTCTGCAAGGGTTACTCTCAAATAGAAGGAGTTGATTTTGAAGAAACTTTTGCTCCAGTGGCAAGAATTGAAGTAGTCAGATTATTTCTTGCTTTTGTTGCCTTCAAAGATTTTAAAGTATATCAGATGGATGTCAAGTCTGCCTTCCTGAATGGTGACTTGGAAGAAGAAGTATACATTAAGCAACCGGATCGATTTCAATTGTCTGATCATGGTGATATGGTCTGCAAGTTGAAGAAATCTCTATATGGACTAAAGCAAGCCCCAAGAGCCTGGTATGAAAGATTGGATAAGCATCTTTTGAAGATTGGTTTCAACAAAGGTACTGCTGACAATAATTTGTATTTCAAAATTGATCATGAAAACTTCTTAATTGTTGAAGTGTTTGTTGATGATATCATCTTTGGAGGAAGAGATAGTATGTGTAAAACTTTTGCAAGTCAAATGAAAAGTGAATTTGAGATGTCCATGCTTGGGGAATGAATTTCTTCTTGGGTCTACAAATCACTCAAACAAATAAAGGAATCCTCATTTCTCAGACCAGATATGTGAAAGAATTGTTGAAGAAATTTACGATGGAAGACTCAAAACCAATGAATACTCCCATGGCAATCAGATGTAAATTGGGCAAAGATGATGACTCTCCTAAGGCTGATCAGAAAAAGTATAGGTCAATGATTGGAGGATTGTTGTATCTCACTTAAACCAAACCTGACATTATGAATGTTGTGGGTCTTGTTGCTAGATTTCAAGCTGATCCTAGAGAATCTCATTTTATGGCAATCAAGAGAATTTTTAGATATCTAAAAGGAACAGTTGAGTATGGATTGTGGTATCCCATAGATCATGATTTCTCTCTTCATGCATATATAGATGCGGATTGGGTAGGAGATGTGGATGACCGGAAGAGTACCAGTGCTGGAGCATTCTTTTTGGGGAAGAGATTGGTTTCTTGGCTGAGCAAGAAACAAGAGGCAATATCTCTGTCCACTACAGAACCAGAATATATTGCAGCAGCAGGTAGTTGCACTCAAGTTTTGTGGATGAAGCAAATGCTAAGAGACATCAGAGTGGAGTATGAGGAACCTATCACAATCTTCTGTGATAATTCAAGTGCAATAAATATATCTAAGAATCCGGTGTTGCATTCAAAGACTAAGCATATATCTATCAAGTTTCACTTTCTGAGAGAGCAAGTGAACAAGAATGAAGTCAGATTGGAGTTTGTGCCTTCCAAGGATCAGATTGCAGATATCTTTACTAAACCTCTACCTAAGGAATCTTTTGAGTATCTCAGGGAGAAATTAGGGGTTATTACCCCTCCGGTGATGAGCTAAGGTGCACTGATGTGCATCAGTCTGGTGGATATCATAGTCATATCTTGTGGTCCGGATTGATGATGGAAAGCTGCTACTCAGGGGGAGTAGCTGGTATGATTCTAAAATGGTGGAATTGCAAGTATGTGCCCTTTGCCATTGATATCAAAGGGGGAGAGAAGACCTGTGAAAAACAAGTGGTGGCTGATCAAAGGGGGAGCAGTAAAGAAAGAGAAGACAAGTGAATGGTTTTTGGTGATAGGGGGAGTTGTGTCAGTAAAGAAAAGTTCTTGTCTTGATGGTCAAAACAATTTTTCACATCATATGTTGCCATCAATGACAAAGGAGGAGATTGTTGCAAGTATGGGCCTAACCGATGTTGTCATTGATGTCAACATACTCCTGTTGCATTGATGAAAAGGATTGGATGAGCTGAGTGCTGAGGATATTGAGAAAATTAGTCCTAATCAGGAATAGAGAAGAATAGTGAAGACAATAAGGTAAAAGTCCAAGATAAGATGAGGATCAGAGGATGTGGTTTAAAGGGTTTGTAGATATGTGTCTTAAGGTGATCCAGTAACAATTTCAGAGGTCTGTATGAAGATCTGAAGAAGTTGTAGCCGTTCAAGTAAAACCGGGTCCGGCAAGTGTTCAGAAGTGATAGAGTGACACAAATAGGTCTGGTGAGATCCGGAAATGCATTATCCTATTCTACGGATTTGAGGGAGTGTTGAGGAAGTCTTTATGAGGGGTCAACTTGATTGGTTCATGGTTTGAAGGTCCGCAAGCATCTATTCCTTTGTGATAGTGATGACAGACTGTGTTCTTAAGGTTCCGGATGAAGGAAGGATTTCAGTAAGCAGATGAAGTGTGGATGTTCTTGGTGATTCAGGCAACCTTGTGGAAGTCCTTGGATTGTGTCCAGTTCGTGTTGGTGGTCCGCATTGAAGTTGGAGCTCGCAATTGAATAATAACTTCCGGATGATGGTGTTCTTCCTGAGACTGGCCGACCAGATAAGTTACACATCTTGCGGATGTTCTTATAGATGTTTGCCGACTTAGATGATTATTCCTAAGTCGATGCCTTGTATAAATAAGAAGTTGCAAAGTCATTTCAAAGTGAGTTAGGTGGAGATGTGAGTGTGGTAGCGAGGAGGAGAATGAAAGGCAGAGTAGAAGTATTGGGCTTAAATGGAACTGATTCAAGCATGGTGAAGATGCTATTCTCTAGTTCATGTATGTGGTACTTATTACTTTGTAGACAGTGTGTCTCGTGTAGGCAGTGAGCCTCTTGTGAGCAGTGTGCTTGGGCAGTGAGCCCTAATTGGCATGTGCTATTTTGTTCTTTCTATTCTTCTAACAGAGAATACAATCTTAGGTTAATCACCCCATGGTTTTTCCCTTAACCTAGTTTTCCACGTCAAAATCTTGGTGTCTTATGTGTTAATGTGTTTCTACTCTTGATTTAATGCATTATGTTTCCATGATTGATTTATTGATATGCTGCTAAATCACTAAGAGGATTTAAGTGTGTAATTGGAAAGAAAGTTTTTGACAACTGATTCACCCCCCCTCTCAGTTGTTTGTCCTAAATCTAACATCCATTTCCCCTGTTTTGCAGAAGATGAATGGGTCCGGTATGTTCAGAGCAGAATGCATGATAACTTTATGTGGTTGATGAGGCCATTCAAGATAACCAAGGATGCAATTAGGGTGGTAATCAGATTGCACTCATCCAGTGGGTTGCCTGCTCTCAAATCAGTCAAAAATCAAACTGTAAGTCAGGCTACCAGATCAAAATTTGACAAGAGAGTAATGACTATAGAAGATATCACTGATCCAGATATCAAGTTTGCTTCTATGATAATTGGCTATAAGATATATCACTCCAGCAGGGAGAATTCTATATCCGGAACTGCAATCTATGTTGCTTATCAGATGTTAAGGGAGAATGCAGATTATGATCTTTGTGAACTTCTTCTAAGCCAACTGTTGGAAAACCTACAAAAGATCAAGAAGGACAAGAAGAACTCATTCAAGTATGGTGAGCTAATACTGTGTTTGTTCTTTTACTTTATGAATGAGCTACCTGGAACTAGTGGTTGGGTATGGCAAAATGACAGACCCGTTGCCATTCAAATCAGAGATTACATGCATGGGCTTGGTGATGCCAAGCCTCAAAATACAGCTCTCTGGGGATATTTCAAAAACTTTCAAAGTATGATGCAAGCCAGAGAAAGGATCCCCCAATCATTGGTTGAAAAATACAAGGATACAATGTGCTTTATGGTAGACACTGATCAATGCCTAATGGAGGCAATGGAACTGAGAATAGTATGGATCATGCCAATGGGGTATGAGGTTTATGAGAAAATCCTAGAGCTGCATATCCAACATCTGCTGAGTCAGCCCAAGGACCCTAAGGCAGAAAGGTTTGGAACCTTCCAAGAACTGAGTGTAAAAGTTCATGTTGAACTAAGACAGCCTGAGATCAAGAGAAAAGTGAGAAGGGAAGTAGCAGAATTTGCCAAGAGGCATGGAATATCAAAGGAGGCAGTTGATGCCAACAGAGAGAAGATGGAAAGGGCAGAGAAAGAAAGGCAAGAAACAGAGAAAGAAAGTGTTTCGGTGAAAGCCCCCTCCCGGACCAAATCCTCCAAAAACTCTGCACCTGCCACCTCTAAAGAGCCAAAAAGCATCAAAACCGGAAGCCCAGACATCCGGAAAGGGAGAGAAGAGAACAAAGAAAAAGGCAACAAGGTCCTATACAAGTCAGAAGGATGATGAAGAAACTGAGACCGATGAGGAAGTCAAGAAAATGAAGAAGAAGAAAGTATCTGGTGAATCCTCTACCGGTCAAGGCAAGGAAGAAAAGACAGAAGAATTTGTTGAAAAGCCTACTCTCTGCATTGATGATATCATCAAATCAGTCACTGTGGATGGGAACCTGAAACCAATGACTGAATTTTATGATGAATATAGTGAAGCTGATCAGAAGATATTGCAAGATGCCACAGTCAGGTATCTAAACATTTATAACAAAGCATTCATTGAAATCATATCTCTAATTCCCAAAAGCTTAGAGAAGGAACTTGAAATGAGAAAGAACAACGCCAAGGATAAAGACCTAGAAATCCGGGAGCAGATTGTCATCCAACTCTATCCTTCCATTACCCCTCAACAAAAGAACATGATCTTCAAGGACTGCGAGGATGATTCCTGAAGCAAAGCAAGAATGAACCAGCTTATGCTTGGAGAAACTGACAAAGTGGCAAAAGAAACAGAAGATATCCTCCGGAATGCTTTTAAAAGATTCAATCTTCCTGTTATAGAGGACTTAGGTGATGAACCCTCTGCCATGGATGACGAAGGAGAATCTACTGAGAAAAATATAGAAGAGCCAAAGGTCATAGGTGAGGAAAGGACTCAGGACTTGGATTCCTCTGCTCTGGAAGAGGAAGTCCCTGAAGAAGTAAACATCTCTCTTTCGGATCCCCCTGCTAACTTCGGAAGTGAAGGAGAAGAAAGAAAAGAAGAGAAAAACAGTCAAAAAGAAGAAGTAAAGGGAAGAGAAGAAGATCAAACAGAGAAGACCACAGGTGACAGTGTTAAGGCTGCAGAAGGGGAGAAAACTCTGTCTCCGGCAAGAGACACTGTTGAAGCAGTCAAAGACTTCCTAACAAAAGAAACGATGGAATTAGATAAACCAGAACTGCTTCAAGGTCCATTTAATTTTGATTCCCTCTCCCCGGTTCAAACTATGAAAATAGCATCCTTTGCCCAAGCAAAGGCAAAAGAAAAACTTCTGAAGTCTCACATGGAAGACTGTGAGCTGATAGAGATTGCATCCAGTGTATTGGAGAAGATCATGCCATCCTTCCAGAAGGATCTTTCGGCCTCCTCATCCGATAATATGAAATCTTGATAATTCTGTTAATACACATTTTGACTCTTTAGATAAAGCAGCAGAAGAGAAAGTTCGGAAAGAGTTTTTGGGTAAGAGATTCTCTGAAGTATAAGGGCTAATAACAAATGATAGGAGAAATATGGTATTGGGATAAAGAGCTTAGAAAATGCTCTCAAAGATGGCGGAGAGATATATAAATTTTGTTTATCTTGGTCTAAAGTGAAAGGCTATTGAGAAGAAAGTGAAAGAACAAGAGGATAAACTGTCAAGTTTATCTCAGAATTTTGATCTTCTCACCACATCCATAATAACCCAGGAATGTCAGACTATTGCCATTCTAAATGAACTAAAAAAACTTGAAAAGGAAAGGAAGAATATAATTAGGACAGGTGAACTTAGAGGGATAATTATCCCTAAGTTAGAGGCCATGCATGAGGCCCTAACTGATGCTCAGACCACAGCATGGACCAGTGATCCGACAGATCTAAAGAAGGCAGAAGCTTTTGCATTCCTGTTGAGTGGTCACATCTCAATTTTGGACAGGATGAAGCAGAGTTGGGCAACAAAATTTGTCCAGTTGAAGACAACTTTTGCAGACATACTTCAGTATATGTAAGTATAACATACATATATATATATATGTGTGTGTGTGTGTGTGTATATATATATTTATGTGGCCAGGTATAGATTGTTTTTAAAAATTTTGGTGTGCGGAGCCTACCCTTTGCCATTGATGTCAAAGGGGGAGTGAGGAGCAGTGAAAAATGTGGAATCTAGCTAAGGGGGAGCTCCGAAAAAGTGTACATTAGAACAGAGCATCAGCCAAGGGGGAGTGTAGTGTGACACTTAGTCATTTTTCACTAAGTGTTGCCATCAATGCCAAAGGGGGAGATTGTTGGTAAGAGACATTGTGTGGCTTCATGAGTGTTGTCATTGATGGCAACAAAGTCCATCCCACACATCCGCAGGACATGGTATGTCTATACCAGAAGTCAGATTGAAGAGTATTTTGGTCTAGTGACCAAGAACAGAGCATGCAGCAAGGTCTGACAATCAGGTCCGGATCTCTCAGAGGAAGTATCTCAGTAAAGTACAGACTTGGGGAAGTCAAGAGGAGTACCATGACTAATACATTCCATAGATTGAGCCTCTGGTAATGAAAGAGTGAAGAGATATGAGCACCTAAGTGTTGGGTTCTTGTATGGCAGAGTAGACTCAGGAAGACCTGACCGACAGAGCATCAGACCTTAATCTGGATGGGATATTGATGGTGATCAAGTTTCTTGAGGTATCATTCATGATTGGCCGACATGATTGATGACTTCTATAACTATCTTTTTGATACGCATCACTTAGTAAGCATGGATTCAGCCGACAGACCAGAGTTTGGAAATATCTTTAGTTTTTCGGATGCCGACTAGAAAGATGATTGAAATCATTAATGCGGATATATATACCAGATTGATTTTGGTATGAAGGTGTGCAGGGCATAGTGTGAAGTGAGAAGAAAAGCAGAGAATAGTGTGGAAGCAGCAATACAGGTCCGGTATGTGACAGGACAGCAGCACCAAAGAAAAGGAAGAATGAAGTGCAATAGATCAGTGTACTAAGCCTAACCGGAACTGAACCTCAGCATATGTGGATGCTTCTCATCAGTTCAATCACCTGGTTACTTTCTTTATACCTTGTAGACAGTGAATCTCTTGTAGGCAGTGAGCCTTTTGTGAGCAGTGTGCTCAGGCAGTGAGCCCTAATTGGCAAGTGCCATTTTGTACTTCTATTCTTTTAACAGAGAATACAATCTTGGGTTAGTCACCCCGTGGTTTTTCCCTTAACAGGGTTTTCCACGTCAAAATCATTGTGTTATGTATATTGATTTTATTTCTTCTTTCATAGTTATGCATGCTTATGTGATTTGATGTTGCACTAGTTGTTAAAGAAGAACAGAAAGTTAAAGTAATTTAGATAACTGATTCACCCCCCCTCTCAGTTATCAACAGTTATAGGCTAATGTTCCCCATGGGGTTGTAAAGGTAGTTTTATGTTGGTCCTTCGGGGCCACAGTTATTTGGTTGTACCCTAAGAATCTGTCTAGCTTGGACATCATTTCTGAGCTAGAGACAGTTTGTAAAACATGATCCATGACAGGTAGCGGATAATTATCCTTTAAAGAATCTCGATTGAGATTATGAAAGTCAATTCACAAATGTGGATTTCGCCATTTTTATTCCTCACTGGGACTATGTTAGCCACCCACATGGAATGGTGGATTGGGTATATAATTTTGGCTTTTAACATTTTATCAATTTCATAAAAAATGGCACCCACTACCTTAGGGTTATATTGCCTTTGCTTTTGCTTAAATGGAGTCGTGCTAGGATTTAAAGGAATATGATGCTTTTGATTATGGTAAGCTACAAACGTGGGTGTAGATCCCTTTAAAAAAATGCCACAACGGGTAGTAAAACAGGCCCAACAGGCCACCAATAGCATACCAGAAGCACACTAACAGTAGCTAAGCATAATAAAGTTCATACAATAAAACTAGTACCATAACCAAAAACAAACAACAAAACAGAGGAAAAAACTACTTGAGCTTATTTGAATCCTGCATGAGGAAAACAAGCAACTCATCATTGCTAGCAGAGGTCTTCGAAGCAGCACCATGTTTGTTCCCTTCAATGTCCTGGAGGATTGCCAAAGAAGTGGCAACACTATGAGTGACTTTTGAACACACAGTAGCCATGATTCTCATCTTGTCCTCGAGCGTGCCCATTCTTACTTTCATCGTAGCCATTTCTCCTTTAACATGACTACAACTCCCACACATATCTTGACTAGCAGCTTCTTTTTTCAGCAAATCCATATCATTTTGATCAAAATCAGTTTCAGTTTCCTCATCAACAATATAATAAAAGGGATTATTAAGCTCCTCAAAAAGACTAGCCCTGTCCTGGACATCTGACTATTTTGGAGTGAGTTTCACCTCCTTGATTTCAACCTCCACTTCGGGATCCAAGGCACTCGAGTAATCAACAATTTTCACCACAGGGGTCTTAACACCAACCAACCTACTAGAGCGGCGTATACTGGGTCTCCTAGAAGCAATACCACTATTGTTCATCACCTTAAGAGCTTTGCCTTTCTCCTAAGAAGCATTACCTTCCCTTTCTCTCGGTTATCACCCTTATGACTGTCCTCAGGGGATAGTTCCTTAGTCTCCACCGCCTCCTCTCTAGTAGCATTACTCTTATGTTTCTTGTTCCTAGTAGGCTTCGTAGTCACAGGCAACCCACCTTTGCCCCTATCCCGCTTCTTGTCACCAAAATGTGTGGGGCTATTTTTAAGATCACAAAGGCCCTCGGCTGCCACCTTTTGGGGAGAATGACCAAGGGTACCAATAGAGGTGTCACCAGCAAGGAGGGGTATACCAGAAGGGACCACCGGGGAAGAATCCTTCTTCTTGACATCCAGGGAGACTTTAGCCATTTTATTTTTGTTTTTATTTTACCGGGGGACCGAGGTAACAACAGAGTGGGACTTAGGGTTCTAGGGGGACCCAGTAGTGGCGGGGGAACACTTAACAGAGGATCTACTCACTGCGTCCTTGGAAGGGATAGCCCCAACCTTAACCAATGGCGGGGTGTTCTCAGCAGGTTGATCATCATGCACGTCTTCAATCAAACAAGCCCTAATTGGTTTGGGAGGACACAATGTGAGGTGAAAATGATAAAGCCAAAATATTAAGCCTTAGTGCAAAGGAATAGCAATGACATTGGGATTATTGGCATGCGTCATTTTGGCCACATTAACGGAAGACTCAAGAGAAGACAACAGGTAAAACGGGAAGTTGATAAGGATTTTGTGACGAAAGTGATTCAATAAAGCAAAATGGTAGTGGTAAAAACACCTGAAATGACCCTCGAGGGTCACATATTTCATCAGGAGGGTATGAGGTTGTCATGTTCAAATCTGCCATGCAATCGAACTAGTTTCTCACCCTCCTTAAAAAATCAATTCATGCTTTCCTAGCCTTGAACCTTGGTTTGTTTCTTCAAATGCTTCCTGTCACAGGCTAAGCCCATGGCCAGGGCAATGATATCCTTGTTGACCTCAAATTGAACCCTTCCCACCTGGAAAGTCCTCAAATCCCAGGTCATGGCAAATTGCACCGAAAGATTCTCGTCATAGCCGTTGAGACACTCCAGGAAAGGAGTAAGACCACCTTCGTAGCAAATGCTTTAGAGCATATTACCAGCCTTAAATTAAGCACACAAGACAGGCTCGGTTCTCACCTTATCACCCCCCATGACCAAACTATTCCAAACCTTGCGCTGAAGAATACACTGTGGAAGCACTAAAAGCCAGAGACAACTAATGATTCTAAAGATCTTTCTAGCATTGCAATTGTAAGGAGAGTCCTTATACTCATTAATTTTACTTCGGTGGCTGTGCATCACACTCAGACTATCCTTACCATCCCCTTCCCATTCCATTTCATTAATGCTATAATTATGAGAATTGTGCGGGACATCATTGGGAGGATACGCCGCCAATATTTGAAATCACCTCATGGTCCACCTTGGAAGAAGCCACGTGAACCTACTGAGCTGGCCATGAATGATGTGGCATTTCCCCATCTTGTGCAATCTATTTGACGTCAACATGCCACTCATGATGCTGATCACCCCTTGCACCACTAGAAGCCCCCTCTTCACCTCACTATAGATAATAGGAATATATTTCAAAATATATTCACTAAACTAACATAGCCTTCCGAAGATGTTCATTGAGTGGTTAAATTTTGAGCCTCCACACATAGGTGGTCTCTAATGTTTCTAGGGAGGTTATTGGGGTTCCTCCAACATTTCTTTGGGAATAGGTTAAACCCCAAATTAGCCATATCATCCGCTATATTATTTCCTTCCCTATAGACATGCCTAAATTAAACAACATCAAAACCAAGAAGGAGGTGTCTGGTGTCTTGGATGATATCAGCAACTAGCAAACCAACTCTGGTTTCCTCTTGGATAGCATCTAATATGAGCTTCGAGTCTCCTTCAATCAAGAGATTCTTGACACCAATGGACAGGGTAACTTTCACCCCCCAAAGAAGAGCCATAACCTCAGCCACATTGTTGAAGTTCTCCCCCAGCCCCCCTACATAAGCAGCCATCATATCCCCCTTAGTTGATCTCAGGACCCCACCTCCACTAGCCGGTCTTGGGTTCCCCTTAGCAGCTCCATCAAAATTAAGTTTCATCCATCCTTCTCTGGGGGGAGACCATTTAGTATTTCTGCGTGTATTCTTCTTGGAATCGTCCACCTTACATTTGTGGAGTGGGATCTTCCATTTACTGATGATATTAGTTTCAGCCTTATTAGGATGGGTCTCCGTAGCTTTCAAAGTGTTGTTAGAGACATATGATGTTGGAACTCATTGTTCATGAAGCTTTTCATGTCATCGTAGCACCAAGCAAAAATATTTTTGTACTTAGTTAATAACTTAATATTTTTTTCCTTTTCGATAGGGGAACAAGCCTTGCCAATACAAACTATCTTGGGTTCATTTTCTATACCAATATTGACCTTTTCATATTTAGAACAACTAGAGTTATGGTTTTGGGCTTTATTTTCCAAAAAACTATCATGCTTGTCAAAAAGACTTTCTAAAGTAATCAATCCCTTGGGAATGGTGTTTCCCTTCAATTGTAAAACTTTTGATTCTTCAGAATTTTCACTTCCATCAAATAACAAATTAACAAAAGTACCAACCCTTTCCAAAAAAGAGATGATTTTCTTGTCACTATCAAAAACTTGCTAGTTTTGGTTATTATCTGGGATGCTTGGCATGTATATCAACTCAATTTTGTACTTATTTCTTTCGAAATCAAGATGAGGAATTAAAAGAGAAGCAGAAACAACAAGGCAATCTACCCTTGAATTCTAAACTCGAGGAATGGTTTCAATAGAGAATGCATTGAAAATTTTAATATTATCCCAAACTAAATTTCGATAATGCTTCAATTTCTCATTTTTGACCTGAAATTGGTTTCTTACTTGTTTGACAATGAGTTTAGCATCACCTAAATTTTTCAATTTCTTAATTCATTTTTCTTTAGCTACTTGCAGCCCTAAAAGGAGAGCTTCATACTCTGTTGTATTATTGGTGTTTTTCAAAAACCAACTTAAAAGCAAAAGGGAATTTTTCCTCTATAGGTGCAATCAAAAAAATTCTAGCCCCTAAGCCGAAAGACAAACAACTTCCATCAAATTCCAGATTCCATAGTTCTGAAGACATGTCGGGAGAAATAACTTCAGGGATTATTTCATCTTCCTACATAAGCATCTATGTACCAGGCCATGTTTCTTCGTACAAGATTTTAGACCTTGGATCTTCTGATTTCAAAACGATATATTTTGCTTTAGGCTCTGGATTTTTAGTCATACCTTCTTACCATTCACCAAGATCAAAGCATGAGACCAATCTAATTGTATCTCACCACCTAGGTCTTTACAGAAGCTTATACTCAACAACATTCCATAACTGGCAGGGACATCAACAACTAAAATGATAGGTTTCAACTTCTTTTGAAGAAAAGTGGCCAAGGCAACTTGCACATCTTTGAGTTTTCCGACTAATGGGACCAACTTTGACTCCATTGAATAGACTTTACCGGAGGGTTTGTTTAAGGAAATTCCTAAAGGATGTACAACTTTCATAGGCATTACATATCTGAAGCACTAGAATCTATTATACAATTGCTTAATTTGCAACCAACTATATACAATGAAATATAGAATGGATCAGGTTTATCATGGGTCAAAGCACTAACAATGGGAACCTCATTTTTAGATGAAACACATGGGGTATCATAACTACTTGGAACATCATTTGACTCTTGATGGACTGTAGAAGAAGAGGTTTTAGAATCCCCTTTCACGTATTGGACTAGTTTTTCTAAATGATGTGGGTTTGCCTTTAAATAATCAAATTGGGAAATCTGAAACCTTTGTCTTCTTACAATACTAAATAAAATCAAATGAATCTTTAGTAAGAGGTACATTAAGAGTTTGAGTACCTTGTTCTACCATTTTAGATGTGATAGTGGAAGGTTGGCCTTCTTGAGAAATTTTTCTTCGTAAAAATAAACTTCGGTGGCACTTCAAAACTTTTGGGAATAGAACTAACATTAATCTTATCCTTGTGTTGCCCCTTTTGTTGTTTACATCTAGTAAATATGTTGCATGAATAATTATTAATGTCCTACAGCACTTCTTCCTCACTATTTGATTTGTATTCCAAGAAACTAACTATGCGCTAACCAAGAACTTCATTTGATTCGACTTCTTGGGTAACATATTCTTCAATTTTTTTTCTCAAGGTATTCATTTGCATTTGTCTTGCCATCTTTGGACATGAATTGCTATCATGGTCTGTAGTTAAATGGAAATCACACATTGTTGTGGTATGACAATTACTGGAGGAAGTCTTGGTTGCTTGTTCCGTTGATACATGACATAATTTTTCCTCAGTATATCATTGTACAAAGATGGTGGATTTTGAGGAAATTGCTTCTTCAATAAGAGTAGTTAATTGGCCAACTTCTATATCATTGGATCAGTGGTAGGAGGGTTTGTTGATTGACCCTTACCCTTTTGCAAATATTCATTCCACTTGCCAACAATCAACATATCATCATCTATCTCAATAGTCATAGTTTGAGCTACTTCAAGATCCGCCACTCTAGCTCTTCTCAAATGGAATCTTACATCTGAAGGTTGTGCATTTATGAAGAAACATTTTTTATTTCTGCAGTCGGTCTCTTAGCATTATCAATCTTATTCACCACTTTATTAAAGTGTACCATGAATTCCCTCATGCTCTCAACGATTTCTTTCTTCATTTGGGTCAATTGGGCAAAGAGCATATCAACATTTTTGAATCTATCTTCAAATTTCTGCCACATAAGAGCTCATGAATTAATGGTGCTAGCTGATAGATGATAAAACCATTCTGCAATTGCATCAGTAAGAGATTTGAATTGAAACATTGATGGGACTTTATTTTGTTCTAGTTTCCTTGTTTAAGTTCGTACTTTCCAAAGACATTTCCAGACTTTCCTAGACATTATCCATGTTTATGATTACCTTTAAGACGTGAAAGCATTAAGAATAGTATATGATATGTTGATTAATAATTACGTGTGAGTTAATGATTGTTTATAGAATGCGATAGTAATTTATGTTAATTATGGTAGTTTGTGATGTGTAAATACTATATGGAGAAACTAACCCCTATGCAGAAAGTAAGCAGTTACCTATGGCAAAGTCCATCTGTCAACCCGTAGCAAAGGAGGTGTTTATCAACAGTTGAGAACGCAATAGCCCACAACCAAAGGAGAAGGATCCCGAACCAAGTAGGCATGGTTTAACCATAACTCCTCCCACTCCTCGACAGTTTTATCTTCAACAGTTAAGATAGTCATAAAGATTAAGAGGAGTTCATATCATGGTTCATGATTAATCCAATAATGTTCTATTTTCATTTATGTATGTCTTTATAGTGAACAAGAAGAATCATAGTAGGATTGTGATATCTGGATTATCTTTGTAATAGTTAGTTTCCTACTTCTAGTCTAATTAGAATAATAATAAACTCTTCTTCCTATGTTTGTGGGAAGAATGGACAAGTGTAGGATAGTTGTTTAGAAGTTCAATTCAAATAGGAGATTCAGATCTTGTCTATATATGATAGATTTTGTATATGACAGGGGGAGCTGAAGAGATTTTGCATTGTTAGTTCTTGTTGTTATATTACACCTTCCAGAAATTCAATAAAGAATATAGATTCAAATTCAGTCAATGAGTAGTTGATACAATTAAAGATTTGATTTAGATTCTACAAGGTTACAATCACTCAAGCAAGGGCCACTTGAGGTAACTATAGTTCTCCTATTAGTTTATATTGTTAGTTTGTTAAGTTATTAGGATTTATTGAATTAGGGAATATTAAAGGTGATCACTGATTTAGTACATAGATTCTTTTTCTACTATAATTAAGTTATTTCATGAACAATTCTTTAGGTAGCTGAATATAGTTTTGATTGAAGCAAATATTTGTTATTCCTTAACAGAATTACCTACCTGTAGCAACCGTTATTCTTTGCAAATTAGAATTGGTTTCCTTCTTCATAGTTTGTTTCTATGCGCAACTTCTAGGATAAACTTAGGAATCCTTGACTGTACATACAATATAGGTACCATCCAAGAATACGATTCCATGGTTTGACATATTGGAATGTAACACATTATAGCCATTAGGTTGCTTGATAAAGGATATGTAGGTCCGTTGACTTGAGTGCATGTCCCTTCTGCATCAATTTATTAGTCAATAATGGAGTTAGACATTTTTGGCATCATTTACGAGGATGGTGCTATGGCTTAGAATTTATGAGTTCTTTTGATTAGTTTTTGCATTTTCTTTCTTAGTATATAGGATTTCTTTTCTCAGCAATTAGGATTACTAAAACATTCAATCCATTTCTGAACTATCCACTAACATTGTGTAGGAAAATAGCTATTAGCTCAAGCATCATTGCATGCTATGGCAGAGAGACCAGTTAGGGAGATTTCTTCCATCAAATACAATAGAAGAAGGGGAAGACCACTTTGAAATATCCCTCATACCAGTGGATGTTGTAGATTTGGAAGACATCACCACTTGGCATCAAGACACGGTTAAAAAAGTAGTAAAGAATCCAGGTGAGCTAGTTACATTTGTATTTCCTATCATAGACCAAGCACAAGCTGATACCCTGAAGAATATACCTCCTTCAACTTGCCAAACTTTCACGGGTTAATCACTCAAGACCCAGATACATTCCTGTTTGAGTTTGATGTCCTTTGTAGAAGCTACGACTACTCTACAAATGCATACAGACTAAAACTCTTTCCAGCCACCCTCAAAGATGCAGCCTTGTGATGGTTCATGGGGTTGGGTCAAAATTCAGTAGCAAACTGGGGTACCACGAAGGAAAAATTTCTAGAAAAATACCAAGACTATTTTTGTGGAAGGGATATGAAGGGAGATGACATCTCCAAGATGTCACAAAAAGAGGATGAACCCCTTGAAGACTACGTTGAGAGGTTTCAGTTCTGCCACAAAAAGTCACGCCAGAATCGACTCTCACCAATCACTAAACTTGGTATTCTTGAGGGGTGTGAATGAAGAATGTATGGATGCATTGAATCTAATTGGAACAGGGGATATCTCTCAACTTGGATTTGATGAAATCTATCAAATTTGTAGGAACTATTCACACTCAACCTTGAAGAAAAACACGGGCTCTACAGCTCTGTCTTCTACAAAAACATTTACATGAGTCTCTAGGGTAGAGCTCAACAATCTACTGTCAGAAATGAAGGAGGAAATCATCAGCCATCTAGCAACTCAATTGGACACCCTCCACATAAAAAAGAAGCAAGAGGCAACAAAGGCGGCTTTGGTCGAATATTGTCCACAATGTCGACAAAAGAAGACTAACTGTAAATGCAAGCATATTGCTAGCATTTCTGGAGAAAATTTTGAGAAGCCAAATTTCTAAGCCCTAGAGGATGAAGAAGGCCAGGTGTTCTATATTGTGCAATGTAAGCCCTAGAAGCAGAGACAAGGTATGCCTCAAGACCCCTTTTCCAATAATGTTTCATTTCCAGGAGCTACTTCAAACATCCCTAATTGACATAATGCACCCTAGTATAACATGCCACAACAATCCTGGGTAACCATGCCACCTAGCTAGAACCAATAGTAGGGGATATGGCCACAATAGCCATTCCAACCCCAAATTATAATCTGTAGTGGTAGTTCAATCAAAACCCATGGCCACAACAGTGGCATGGAAAAATGGCATGGCAAAACTCAAATGCAAATTACCAACAACCACAGCAAGTCCTACCACAACAACCTGCCATTATGCCAAACATAGTTTCACCTACTCCTGTGCAACCAAGAGCAACTCAATTGCCCTCTCAACTTGCACCAAATCCTAACAATAAGAATGTTCAATAGGCTTACACTAATAACACTATCCAATACCCAATGTATACGGTTGAGGTTAGTGATGTTCACTTACGCTTACGTAAAATGCTTGCTGGACCTCCATCTTCGCTTATCATGGAACTTGCTGATGAAGATCCAACCAACGACACTAACAACCATCTGAATAACTAGCATAGGCATCCTGAACAAACCTCACCACAAGTGGAAATTACTACAAGAAACCCTTCATTTCCAAAAAGATTAAACATGCAAAAATCTCCACCTCAACCTAAACCTAAATTCGATTTTCTTGGGCAATTAAAAGATGTCTATGTCAAAATCCTCTTAGTCCAAGTCATTAAGGATGTACCTATCTATACTAAAACTATAAGGGAGCTATGTCTTAAGAAACCAGGAAGGAAAAGACCCCCAGATTGTGCATGTTATAGGACAACTTGTTGATATCATGTTAGCCAACTTAGTTGTCCCAAAATGTGCAGATCTTGGTAGTCCTGTAGTTGATGTGCGTATTAACGGAACCCTTAGCAAAAACACTTTGATTGATTTAGATGCAACTATAAATGTTATTTCCAGAGAAACAATGAAAAATCTTTAGTCAATCAACTTACGACCTACACAAACAGTTTTACAATTAGTAGATAGGTCAAATATCAAACCTGAAGGAATCATTGAAGATTTAGTCATCACACCGGACTCATGGGAATACCTGCATACTTCATGGTCCTGCAACCCAAGGCAACCTTAGGTGGGTATCCACTCACTTTAGGATGGCCTTGGTTGGCAACAATAGATGCCTTCATAGGATGCAGGTCTGACAATATCATAATTTCCAATGGACATATAACCAAGAAATTGGTCCTTTATCTCCTAGCACAACCTTTTGTTGATATGGAACAGCCTATTTGGTCAGACCTAGAGGACAATGGCCAATACTCTTTTCAAACATTAATGACTATTGAATGTAGCCCATTGCTAAATATTCAGGATGAGGATGAAGTGCTCTCTAATGTGATCCAAAACACTTATAGGTGGGACCCGCAACAAGACCCATGTTTAGTATGCTTGACTTGCCCACTACATAATATTTTTTCCACAGCAAATACACAAACCTATGCTTCCACTGCCCACATGTTCCATCGTTTGCTACCACATAGTTGTACTCTTAATTTATTAGGACTAGATGTTGCTTCTGTTATGACATCTGCAACACCAATTGATATAACACCGGGAAGAACACTTAATATCAATAACCAATTGATAAAGTACAACAATTTGAACTAATACCATGTTGCAAACCCACAAAACAACATTTGTCTAGGGCTATCATGACATGAAAGGAATAGATCCTAGCCTCTGCATGCATAGAATATATATAACTGAAGGATGCAGGCCAGTTAGGCAACCTCAACGAAGATTGAACTACAGAAACTATAGTATGCAGGATTCATAAATCCTATATCAGACAACCAATGGGTATCCCCATTAGTCATAGTACCCAAGAAAGGAGGCAAGTGGCGAGTTTGTGTAGATTATAGCGAATTGAATACAACCGCTCAGAAAGATCATTTCCCTCTTCCTTTCATTCATCAAGTCTTGGATTCCTTGGCTAGCAAGAAATAGTTTTCTTTCCTAGATGGATTTAGTGGCTATAATCAGATCAAAATAGCCCCAGAGGATCAGGAAAAAACAACATTTACATACCCTTGGGGAACCTAGCCTATTCAATCCTTCCATTTTGGACTATGTGATGCACCTGCAACATTTCAAAGAGTTGTTTTGAACATCTTTTTTGATTTTTCTCACGACTCCATGGAAGCATATATGGATGATTTCACCACTTATGGAAATTCTTATGAACAAGCATTGGCAAACCTTGAAAAGCTCCTCCAGAGATGTTAAGATCACAACTTGTCTCTTAGTCATGAAAAATGTTTCATGATGATGGAATAAAGAATAGTACTTGATGAAGGGGGTAAATCATAAAACATACAACAACAGAAAATGCACACAGAAAATAGAATGTTCTTTTATTGATTTGGACAACTCATTACAATACAGAAACTCAAATACAATTAAGGAAGTAATCCTCTACAGGTTGCAACACATTACAACTACCTATCACCAGGGTCTAGAATCTTCTGCCTTCTGTAACCCCAAATCAGCTAGGCTTTCTATTTTCCCACCTATTCTTGACTCTACACTTTCCCCCTTATCTCTACTACTACCCAGGGTTCCCAAAAATAGTCATAAATAGCCATTTTGGCGGCCAATAGCCAAATTTTGAAATTTGCATCTCCCTCCAAAAATAGGTCAACTTCTGGGAAGCATAACTTTTGATCTGGGTGTCTAATTGACAAACCGTTTTAAGTGTCAAAAAGCTCGCGAAGTGAACTATCACGCCAGAAATCCGTAAACGGATTTCCGTCAACTTTTTGAGGCATTATGGGACGTTTTAGTGCCTCATATCTGGTTTCAAAAATGTTCAGGAGTTTTTCAAAAAATGAAAACTTTAATATCTTTCAACCCACAAATGATCTTTGCTTGATTCCTTTGCCAAAGGTCTTATATTTCATTTACGAAGCTTCCTGTAAATTCTCGCTTCCATCCGTGCCCAAATGCAAACTTTCATAAAATAGCAGTTTGCTATTTTTAGCAGTTTGGAAAAACTGAAAGTCCTACATTATTATTCAAGCGATTATGGAACCAAAAATACTAATTATGGAAAGAAATGAAAAACAACTTCAATGATTTTGAATCAACATCTTTTTGGGTGATGCAAGATTGCCCTTACACCACTGGATGCTCCTGCATCAAACACCCAGGGTAATTTGAAAAGTGACCCTGTCACGTCTCAGGTGTTTGTTTGAGGAAAACCCAAATGGTCAACCTCTGCCTTACACAACCAAAAAAAATCTTCAACAGGCCTTCCTTTCTATTTCACCAGATATTCTTCATATTGCCTGTTCCGAGTACTTCTTCCCACTCGGCTATCTAAGATCTCTTCTATCTCCTTTGCTGAAATAGATGCCAGAATACTCCATTGTTCTTCTATTGGTCCATCCTTTGTGCCACCTTCATGATATTCTGTTAAATCAGCAATGTTGAACAAAGGTGAAATGTTGATCCCACTCGGCAGTTCTACCTCGTATGTGTTTTCTGAATCATGCTTTTTTAGGATTCTGCATGGTCCAAATTTCTTCATTTTCAGCTTATTATATGTTCCAATCGGGAACCTTTCTTTTCTCAAGTGAACCATGACTTCATCTCTTACCTGGAACTCCTTATATCTCCTCTTCTGATTTGCCTTAGCCTTGTACTGAATATTCATCTTATTAATGTGCTTTCTAACCTCTTCATGCAAATCCTTCAGGTGTTCTACAAAGTCTTTTCTCCTTTGTCCATCTTCCTTAACTCTGAAGCATTTCTTGGACTATTCCCATATACAATCTGGAATAGCAATTTACTAGTACTCCTATTGACAGAATTATTGTAAGCAAATTCTGCCTGTGGTAAAATCAAATCCCATCCCTTGGGCTTATCTCCTACTGAGCATCGTAGCAAGTTACCCAAACTTCTATTCACCACTTCCGTCTGTCTATCAGTCTGTGGATAGTGTGCAGAACTGAACTTCAAATTTGTCTTCAACTTCTTCCACAATGTCTTCCAGAAATAACCAACAAACTTGGTATCTCGATCTAAAACTATGCTCTTAGGTAGACCATGTAGTCTCACCACCTCCCTGAAAAATAATTATGCAATATGAACAACATCATTAGTCTTCTTACAAGGAATAAAATGTGTCATCTTCGAGAATTTGTCCACCACCACAAAAATGGAATCATGTCCTCTTTGTGTCCTTGGTAAACCAAGAACAAAATCCATACTAATATCATTCCATGGTTTCTCTGGTACAAGTAATGACTGATATAGCCCTGTATTCTGACTTGTTCCTTTTGCCATCTGACACATTCTGCAACTCTGCACAAATTTTCTCACATCCTGCTACAACTGTGGCCAATAGTAATTCTCCCCAACAATAGCAATGGTCTTATCTCGAACAAAGTGTCAAGCTAATCCCCCACTATGCTTCTCCTTAATCAGGTTCTCTCGCATAGAACTCCTTGGAATGCACAACTAGCTTCCCCTAAACAACATGCCATCTTGGATTATGAAATCCAACCGTTTTGTCATGTCCAAAATAACAGGTTCTAGACAAGTTTTCCAAGCCTCTGGAAAATCTGGATCTTCAGGATACAAACTTTTGAGCTCATCGAACCCAACAACCTCTATCTTCATTTATGTCAACAAATTTTGCCTTCTGGTCAAGGCATCTGCAACTCTGTTGGACTTCCCACTCCTATGCTTCAAAACAAAGGTATAGCTCTACAAAAACTCAACCCATTTTAAGTGCCTCTAGTTCAACTTTCTTTGACTGTTAAGATACTGCAAAGCCTGATGATTAGTATATAAAACAAACTCTTTTGGCAACAAATAATGTCTCCATTTCTTTAAAGCCTGAACTATTGCATAAAACTTCTGATCATAAACATAATACTTTTTCTTAGCATCATTAAGCTTCTCACTGAAATAGGTAATGGGCTTACCTTCTTGGCTCAAAACAGCTCCTATAGCACTGCCACTAGCATCGCAATCTACCTGAAATACCTTATTGAAATCTGGAAGTGCCAAAACATGTTGCTCTGTGATTTTCTACTTCAATGTATAAAAGCTTTTGTCTGCTCCTTTATTCCATCTAAACATTTTTCTATCCCCTCTCATTGTCTCCGTTAGGGGTGCACAAATGCTACTAAAATTCCTAATAAACTTTCTGTAAAAACTTGTCAAACCATGAAAAGATCGTACCTCCGTAGCACTCCTTGGCGTAGGCCATTCAATGATAGCCCTTACTTTTTCTGGGTCCATCTTAAGATCTTCCTCTGAGACAACAAACCCCAGGTATACCAACTCCTTTACAAAATTACACTTCTTCAGATTAATCAACAACTTCTCCTCCCTCAACTTCTCTAAAACTCTTCTGATATGTATCAGATGCTCATCCCAAGTCTTACTGAAAATCAAAATATCATCTAAATAAACAATAACAAAACTTCCCAAAAATTCTTTCAATACCTCGTTCATGAGTTGCATGAATGTGCTCGGTGCATTGATTAGCCCAAATGGCATGACTAACCACTCATACAAACCTTCCTTTGTCTTGAAGGATGTCTTCCATTTGTCTCCTCTGATTCGGATTTGGTGATACCCACTCTTTAGGTCAATCTTTGTGAAGTACTTGGCTCCACTCAAACAATCCATTATGTCATCCATTCTAGGCAATGGAAATCTGTACTTGATCGTGATCTTATTGATGGCTCGAGAGTCTGTACACATCCTCCACTCTCCATCTTTCTTCAGTACTAGTACTGCAAGTACCGCACATGGACTTAGGCTTTCCCTTATCGGTCCCTTCCTCAACAACTCCTGAATTTGTCTGTTCAGCTCTTCATTCTCTGCAGGGGTCATTCTGTGGGTTGCCTTATTCGGCAAACTGGCTTCTGGTATCAAATCTATTTGGCGACTTATCTTCCTCACTAGTGGGAAACCTTCTAGTACATTATCAAAGACAATATCCTGAAATTCTTCCAACAGATCTAAAACTTCTGCTAGGACATCTTCACATTTTTCTTGACTAATCTTAGGAATCAATGCAAAGCAATGACGCTCATGTTTCATACCCTCCAAAAATTTCCTACCATCTACCAAGCAAATTCTGGCAGTACTACATATCTTTTCTTCCACCTTTTTCAAGGGCTTCAACTTATGACAAACTCCATCCTTTGTTAGGGAATATGTGTTTGCACGGCCATAATGGACAACACCTATCATACTGCCACAGCCTCCCCAACAGCATATGACATGCATTCATTGGTATGATATCACACAGCACCTCATCATGGTAGTCCCCAATCTTGAACTTCACTAAACACTGCTCATTGGCCAAAGCTCTATGGGCCTGCAACCATGCAATCCGATATGGATGTGGATGCTTTCTTCTTGTCAACTATCACCTCTGAAACAAGATTGTCAGTGCTTCCACTGTCAATAATACTATCACAAATAGTCATTTTGGCGGCCAACAGAGAAATTTCAAAATTTGCATCTCCCTTCAAAAATAGGTCAACTTCTGGGAAGCATAACTTTTGATCCGAGTGTCCGATTGATGAACCATTTTAAGCGTCAAAAAGATCGGGATCACACAAGAAATCTGTAAACGGATTTTCGTCAACTTTTTAGGGTGTTATGGGATGTTTTAGTGCCTCATATCTGGTTTCAAAAATTTTTAGGGGTTTTTCAGAAAATGAAAACTTTAATATCTTTCAGCCCGCAAATGATCTTTGTCTGATTCCTTCGCCAAAGGTCTTGTATTTCATTTACGGAGCTTCCTGTAAATTCTCACTTCCATCCATGCCCAAATGCAAACTTTCTTAAAATAACAGTTAAACTTTCCAAAAATAGCAGTTTGGAAAAACTGAAAGTCCTACATCATTATTCAAGCGATTATGGAACCAGAAAAACTAATTATGGAAAGAAATGAAAACAACTTCAATGATTTTGAATCAACATCTTTTTGGGTGATGCAAGATTGCCCTTACACCATTGGATGCTCCTGCATCAGTACTTGGACATTTTGTGTCCAAGAAAGGAATTCAAGTGGATCCCAACAAAATTGAAGTCATTTCAACACTCCCTATTCCTTAGAAACAAAAGGATGTAAGAAGCTTTCTTGGCCATGAAGGATATTATAGGAGGTTTATAAAGGATTTCAGTAAAATAGCAACACCTCTATTTGTCCTACTCCCTAAGGATGTTGAATTTGATTGCACAACTGCTTGTCAAAGAGCCTTTGCAAATCTTAAGGACTCCTTGACAAAGACCCCTGTACTCAGAGGACCCAATTGGAAAATGTTGGAAACAATGCAGATAACTGAGAGGGGGGGATGAATCAGTTATCTTATAACTTTTCTATTTTTCTTTTATTTTTTGAACTTATCATTTAATGTTATATCAAAGCAAGGCAATCATAAGAGCTGAAAAAGAAATTAATACATAACACAATGATTTTTACGTGGAAACCCTGTTAAGAGAAAAACCACGAGGTGACTAACCCAAGATTGTATTCTCTGTTAAAATAATAAAGAGTACAAATTTGGCACTTACCAATTAGAGCTCAGTGCCCAAGCACACTGCTCACAAAAGGCCCACTGCCTACAAGAGACTTACAATCTACAAATGCTTACAGATGATACCAAGTTGTTTGAACTGATGAACAGCATCTATGCATGCAGGATTTCAGTTCTGGTTAGGTACAGTCTACTGATCTGGCATATTTCATTCTTCCTTTGCTCAATATTACTTTCTTGTCACGTTCCGGGCTTGAATTACTGCCTTTGCTCTTGTCTCTACTTTTCTTTGCACTTAACCATACATACTATCACTTCCACACTATACCAAGCTTGAATCCATCAGGTATATATATATGCATCAAGGATTTCCAACTTCTTAGTCGACAACAAGAACACCTGATATATTTGCAAGTTATTGATATGTCGGCTGAATCCATGTTTGATTAGTGATGCATATCAAAAACATAGGCATAGAAGTCATAAATCATGTCGGCCAACAATGTATAATATCACAGATTGTTTGATCAGCACCTTTTACACATCCGGATTGAAGTCTAATACTCTGCTGGTCAGTTCTTCCTCTGTCTGCTCTGCCTGACTGGAACCCAACACTCAGATGCTCATATTTTTTTCTTGCTTTATAACCGGAGGCTAGATCTTTGGAGTACATTAGTCATGATACCCCTCTTGACTTGTCCAAGTCCATAACTTACTAAGTTACACCATCTGAGAGATCCGGACTTGATTGTCGGACCTTGTTACATACTCTGTTCTTGTTCACCGGACCAAAACAATCTTCAATTTGACTTCCAGTATAGGCATATTATGTACTGCAGATGTGTGGGATAGACTTTGTTGCCATCAATGACACCACTTATGAAGCCACACAGTGTCTCTTGCCAACAG
Organism: Cunninghamia lanceolata; assembly: GCA_027924645.1. Classification (NCBI taxonomy): domain Eukaryota; kingdom Viridiplantae; phylum Streptophyta; class Pinopsida; order Cupressales; family Cupressaceae; genus Cunninghamia; species Cunninghamia lanceolata. The sequence goes on along the minus strand of BSBN01000508.1, from coordinate 15,295,014 downwards.
AAAATACCTTTTCATATTCATACAAATGCCTCTGACTTTGTTGTAGGTGTTGTGTTAGGACAAAAGGAGGGGAATTTGGAATATGCTATTTACTACAACAAAAATCTACAAGGTGTTGAACTTAACTATACTGTCATAGAGAAAGAAATGTTAGTTGTTATCTATGCAATCAATAAATTCAAACACTATATCACTGGATATCCAATTTTTGTTCATACTGATCATGCAACAATAAGATATCTAATGAACAAACCAATTGTTAGTGGCTGACTAGTTCGATGGTTGTTGTTACAGGAGTTTGATAACACTATTGTGGACAAACCTAGAAAGGAAAATGTAATTGTTGATCTCCTCTCCAGGCTCACTATTAATGATGAAGATCTAGTTGTTGATTACTCATTTCCTAATGAGCACTTATTTGCATTAATAGTCCAAACTCCTTGATATGCAGATATAGCCAATTATTTGGTTTCAGGGAAGACACCTCCACACCTTTCACCAAGAGAAAGGCACCATCTAGTTAAACACAACTTTTCTTATTCATGGGTAGTTGGCTATCTCTTTTACATAAGACTTGATCATGTCATGCGTAGATATATAAGAGAACATGAAGTATATGACATTCTTAAAGCATGCCATGATGAACCTTGTGGGGGGCATTTTTGCAGCCAAAAGGATAGCACTCAAGATCTTTACTAGATATTACTAGCCAACGCTACAAAAAGATATAGTTCAGTACATAAGGAGATCTGACCGCTGTCAAAGGATGGGCAAACCTACAAAAAGTGATGAGATGCCCCTACAGCCACAATTGGTGATTATACCATTTGACAAATGGGGCATTGATTTTATTTTGCCCATTGATCCTTCCTCTAACAAGGAGTACATACTGGTATGTACTAATTACCTGACCAAATGGGTGGAGGTCAAAGCTCTCAAATTTGCAAGAGATAGTAAGGTGGCCACATTTTTGTATGAAAAAATATTTATTGGATATGGAGTGCCAAGGGAAATAGTTACTGACCAGGGACCACAGTTCACATCAGCCTTAATTGCTCATCTAATTCAAGAATATGAAATCAAACATAAGAAATCCACTCCCTATCATCCACAATCAAATGGTTTGGTTGAGGTCAAAAACAGGGAAATTGAGGCAATATTGACAAAGACAATTGCATTGCATAGAAAAGATTGGGAAACTAGATTATCAAAAGCAGTCTGGGCATACAAAACAACATGGAAAACCACAACAAGGTATACACCTTATAAACTAGTTTATAACAAAAAGGTTGTCCTCCCTATTGAATTTGAATACAAAACATTGAGGTTGGTCGTACAACTAGGAATGGACTTATCTACAACTCAACAAGATAGGCTACACCAACTTAATGTTTTAGAAGAATTGAGAATGGAGGCAGTTAAACACACAAAAATAATCCAAAAATAAATAATCAAATGGCATGGCCAGTACATTAAAACTAAATTTCACACAAGTGACTGGGCCCTACTTTATGACTCAAAATATAAGGACCATAAAGGCAAATTGCAGACCAGATGGTTAGGTCCTTATGAAATCAGAGAAGTTTTTCCCAATGGTGCAGTCCACCTTACCACAATTGATCCAGTTACATTTTAACTCATGGTAAATCGACACCATTTGAAACTTTATAAGAATCCATTGGATAAAGACAACTTTCTCCAACAGCTAACAAGACAATTTGACGCACAAGTTCCCCATAATTTATTGAAAGAAGGTTCAAAATATAAAAACACCTCTTCAAATGTGCTTCAACTTAAAGGTGGATTGTTCCAAATCAATGGTGGGGTATTTACCATGGGCTCCTTTAGATGCATCGAGGGCTACTACAAACATGATGCCCAAATGGTATTCAACCAATGTTTGTTGCTCAACTTGTTTACTGCTTTTTATTCTCCTTGTGCTTGCAAATGAAATGAGTGTGCTTTTAGAGTTTTATAAGTCATTTTAAATGATTAGGTTTTACCTTTTTTTCCTTTGTTTCCCCTTTATTTTTCTTCTTAATATATGTCGTTGTGGCCGAGCCTATTCAGCGAGACTCACCAAGTCCAGCAATCTAACCAAACTTGCCAAGTACCCAAGTCACGAGTCCTTGGGCCTCATTTGGGTATGCCTGCCTCGGGACTCGTTGAGTCTAGGCGTGTCCTGTAACATTGATATGAATATTTAAATTTCCTATATTTTAAAATTTTCCTTTTTTAAAAAATTTTTGTCCCCTAAAAAATGGCCTCCTAAACAGTTTTCTTGGAAACATCCCCCCAATCCCCTATTGTCATTGTCCTAGAAACTTTGTGGAAAATAGACTAATCAACTAAAAGATACTTTAATCACATACATAAGTATACATCGATCAAATGAATACAAAAGTAGATTGATGCAAGGGCATCTAATTAAAATTCGAAAAATTGTCTTCGACAATGGATTTTTGGTTTGAATGAGTGGGTCAAGTGACAGAAGCTGAGAAAGGAAGCTCGTGTCGCCAAGGCGATAGGAACAATAATGTTTAATTATTGTATTCTAGAAAATGGGATAATGGGGAGGATGGTGAATATTAATAGAATAGCTATTTTGAGGAGGACCCAGCGATGTTAGTGGGGGTCATAGAAAGGATATTTTATATTCAAATAAAGAGTAACGGTTGATGACAGATTGTGGAAGGTGGCGAAAGGCAAAAAGAGACTGAAAATAGACAATGCGTCAGAACGCAGATTTAAGGCACGACTAAGTAGTGGGACAACTTGTGGCAAGGCAGGCGATTAATTTCCAAATATGCATGGTGCAGAAGCATAACCGTCGAATGAAGGCTGAAGGCTTAGTGGAGAGAGAGGAAAGATTTGTGCAGGTCGCGTATGATAAGTGGCGGCCATATTTTAGAACACATATAGATTTCAAACAGGTTGTGGAAGGAGGCTGCATGTATTAAAGGAGGCTGTATATAGTAAGAGAGGCCATTATGAAAGAGGTAGAGGCTGAATACGAGAAGGAAGAGGCAACGGCATATGAATGAGGCCGCATACAAATTGGAAGAGTCGTCGATGGATAGGAGAAAGCGGCAATAAAAAGACAGGGCGCGGGTATAGACAGAGGCCGTGGAGTATTAGAGAAGGCTGATAGAGAAAGAGAGAGGGCGACTGAAGAAGGCCCGATCAATGCAGAGTGAGGCTGATATATTAGTAGGCTGCATATGTATTTGAGGAGACAGTGTATATCAAACGAGGGACAACGAGCATTGAAAGAAGCCGCACACAAGTGCAGAGGAGGAAGAGCAAACCGCTCGATAGAGAAGAGACCGATATAAATATAGAGGTCGTATAGAGATGGAGAAAGCATATTAAGGAGAAGGAGAAGAGGCCGATAGGTACAAAGAGTTAGTGTAGGCCGTGAGAAATGAAGAGGAGGTCGTCGCGGATAGTGAGCAATAGAAGATAATCTACAGGCCATATAAAGGAAGGCCAAGTATATCACAATTCGCTGAAGAGGCAGATAGGCCGAGATAGAGGAGGCTGAGATGAATAAAGGTTAATAGCGTCAGGAGGAGAATGGTCGGACTGTTAAGTCGAATGTGGCCATAGGCCAAATAGATTAAACGCATTGCAGAGTTTTTGATATTGTAATAGAGAAGCCGATTTGGCTACATAAATGAAAGTCATAATATTTTACTCTCATTATTTATGTAGCTGCTTGTTAATTGCTCCTGTAGCATGTTACAGTTGATTTAGCTCCTGTCGCATTGCATGTGAATGATTTTATAAATCTTTTATGATTGCTGCCTAGTTCCTGTTATTTGACAGAAATTGTATGAAAGCCCACTATAGATGGGCAAAGACTTGTTTCTCATTGAAGGATTGTAAAGGTATTGGTGCATGGTTCGTTGTCACCGTGCTATCAGATTGGTATCAGAGCATGATTTTTATGGAGGCGTGGTATCATAGATTTGAGCTAAAGTAAATATTTTTAAATATATTAATATTCTCAAGTGTTTTAAGTGTACAAAAATCATGGATTATGATATCCATGGTATTAAAAACACTAATCAAAAGTACAACTATGGTTTAGAGGAGCCTACATCACTAAACCCAATGCATGTAGCTCTATGTTAGGGCGTTTGCTCGCATATGAGATAGGTCCTCAATGTTGATGCAAACATGATATTTGCATTTGTATTAGCAAAGTCAACATCTAAAGGATTTGCTAGTGTTTTCTCCTCCTCTACCACGATTGTTGCCTCTGCCTAAAGATTTGCCTAATCAACCCATGCAAAGTCATCCTCAATGAAGACAAGATCCTCAACCTCGACAATCCAATCTAATTGCATATCAACCTCTTCTATGTGATGGGAGATAAATCAAAGTCCAAGATTTGTTTGCGATGAAGGCTAAGGTTATAATGAATATAGACAAGACCATTCAACTTTTACATCGACAATTTGTTTTGCCTCTTTGAGTGTGTATGCTTAAACATACTCCAATTGTGCTTGCATCCTGAAGTGCTACATGGTTGGCTCAAGACACATACTTCGAGTCTTTCAAGATTTGACACCTTAGCACCCAACGTCTCCCACCATGCATCTAAAATGAGAAAAAAAAAGAAGGAACTAAATGTCATTATTCAACATTAATGTAAAAAATGTAAAACTTCTAAATTTAAGTATACCCTTAATCAACTTTTACCTAGTTGTAATGTTGTCCCAGTTGCTTTGCATATATCTCATGCAAAGAGGCATTATTTCACAAGTCTAAAGATCTCGATCTCAGAGATGATCCTCACTCTAAGATGAGAATTTGCTGCCATCCACTCTATGATCATGAAGAGCCCACTCAAAACGTCCTCATCAACCTTGAAATCAAAGTAGAATTGGAATGTTAGATTCAAAAAATAAGCAACTACATGTAAAGGCAGTAGCTACATGTAAAGGCATGTGAAGCTAATAATGCCATCGTCAATCAATGACATCCCATATAGAACAATATTTCTCCTCAACCTCACTATAGATGGATCAAATGGCTTCCTTGGCCCTATCCACGCTCTCACACACATAGCCTATTGCGAGCTTCTCTATCAACATAAAGGAGGACAATTAAAGGCTTTATGAATTGTAGTTAAATAATAAAATAAATTAGTTGGATAATAGATTGAAGAAGAAAACATAAACTTATAAACAAATAAAAGCATCATAAATGATAATCTAGTAAAATGAGTAAAAGAGAAACAAAATAAGAACTTACATCAACAAACTACTTTGTCAAAAGCCAAAAGTTTTGCTCATTGAAAATCCACACAACCATGTCAACTCTTGCAATGATCCTAGCATATGAAGATTGCAACCACTCCTCACTAACAAACATGCACTTCAAAGCATCATTTAACTAAAACAAATATTGCAACGTGATAAAGTTCATTGCAAAGTGAGTTATTCCAATACGAGTCAACTCCTTGTTTGTGTATTACCTTATTAAGTTGATGACCAAGCATGATTGTATATGTATTTGCAAATGTTTCTACTATGCTCTACAATTGCTTTGATTCATTGGAATTTGCCATAGAGGAAGAAATAAGAAAATTCAACAATGTCATGTCACCTATCTATCCAACCGTTAGACATGAATGACATATTAAAGTGTTGTGTCTTTCAATGTTTTAAGTTTTAGTTTTTTAAATGATTTTTGCTGCTTATTTTTTTTCTATTTTTCCATTATACATCAGTCGAGTCTTACTAGTGGGACTTGGCATGTTTGACTAGACTTGCCAAGACTCTGGCCCAAGTACTTGGGCCTCTTTTAAACAAGCTAGCCTCAAGACTTGGCAAGTATGTGGAGTATAGGTACAAAGTCTGTCGAGTACCCAACAAGTCTTATATCCCTACTAAGGACCCCCTGCCATGTTTTTAAAATAATGGCATTCCCTTTTGGGATCTCTAGGTGATTATAGTTTAAACTTTAAAGTAATTTTTTATATCATGATGATGATTATCAAATATCAAAATAATTAATCTTTGCTTTTCTTGACATCTATTTCAATATTTTAAAATGCTAATTTTTCTTTTATATTTTAGCTTTTTAGTATTTTACATTCTTTAAACTTGCATGTGTTGTATGATTTTTTTTCTAAATTTAACTTATCTACACACACTTGTATACATACACACACATACTTGTGGTCTCCAAGTACCTACCTCCAATTTTTTTTTTAAATGGCGTACTAATACCTGTCCTTGTCTCTCATATTAGTACCAGTCCTTGTCTCCTGGTAAGTATGCTCATGATAAACATTGGGAAACAAGACCATTTGCAACAATCAAATGTTTGTTCATCTTTTTAATTTAACTATTCAATTTTTAATGAAAAACCTTCAAATTACACATAACCTAGTTTCTGATTTCAGGGCTAAGATGGACAGCTTGAGATTTTGGTGCCTGACAATGGATGGCATGTTTCTTGGAATATATTGCATATGAAACTATAATAGGATTCTATTCTTACCCACGAAAATCCAGGTTTATGTTTAATGAAAGAAAACTCTCAACTCTTATTAAATTCAAGAATATTCAGGAGTAAAGTTTCTAATCTGTTAAAGCAGCCAGATATCTGGGTTTACAAGTACACAGAACTCCACATATGACATCAACAAAATGTAACCATGTGTGGCTGCATTTTTTATGATTATGGTTCACGCTTCAGCCTTCTGATAGCTCTAAGTTAAGATAGCCTTGGTAGCTATGCCTGGACAAATTTCTATTCTGTTGTATCTCATTTTATGTATTTATTATTGTTGAGATTGATTGCATAATGTGTATTGTGGCTTGTACATGAAGACCAATTATGTTTTCCATGATATGCGTTCTGTATCACAAATAAAACCTCAAACTTTCATATAACCTGCATTATTAAAAACTCTTTAAAAAGTAATTCATGTCCATTTAAAAGTGGGAGATGTTAATGGTAAAACAGCAGAAAGTTGAAGATTTCAAACATTTAAGGACAAGGTTGTGTTTTTGGGAGATGATGTTGTGGGCAACCAGCACTGCATCTCTATGGCTTGCTCCAAACTCTAATCACTTGTGAAGTCATACCATAGTATATGAAGCAGAGTTGCAATGACCAGTCCCTCCACGAGACGAAGCTGAAAAGGCTCACTTTTCTTCACAACTATGAACTAGGATGATGAAATACTGTAGAGTACTGAATGTGCGGATTTAAACAGTAGTAAGATTCTGATTGTGTTATATTTTTTATCAAAAGCATCTCAACCTACTGATTATGTGTCCTTAACTGATATTGTTTGTCCAATCAGAAATGTGGAACAATAGAAACATGAAAACATAATTTACAGAAAATTATGCTACAGGCAAGACTTTCAATATGACACAAACTAAAAGATTCAAAACATGTTTGCATGGGGATATGAAAATTAGGTAGGAAATCATTGCATGCTATTCATCAGGGCAAACATATATTTCACCACAATAGAAAGAAGGTAGCAAATAAAATTCATATCTGAAGTGGTTCTATTACAAAAGAATCTAGCTTTCAAATTCAGATTGATACAAATAAAGAAAGAAGTACTCGTTGATTATTAAACTTTATCATGGAATGTGATACAATAGTTTATAACTTACAGAAGATCGTAGAATTGGCTATCGAAGGCCAACTGAAAAAGAGAGCAACAAAGAAATTAAGAAAACTAACATGTGATACAAGAGAACAAAGCCACTGGGTGGTCCAAACTAGCCTAATTAATGTAAAATATCATTTATTGTTGGAAAACAATTCACTAATGTATATTATAGTTTGTCGGTTGTCCAATAGCATTTAGAGCTGAGACCAGATTGAGCTGCACAATGATCTCCTATTCTTCAATCTTGATAAGCCTTTCCTCATTCACATCTTCCCTCTATATCAAGAGTTTAAGAAAAGCAAAGTCCTTGTGGCATTTCATTCACCCCTCCTCGTCCATTTGTAGAGTAGAAACCACCAACTTGTTATTCTTGACAATGGTATCTTTCAAACTTGTCGATTTGGATATTGTTTTTCATTTTTTCTGATGGATTGGCATTTGTTGGATTCTTCATTTTCATTTGGATAAGGAAAATTCTTGAAACCTACATGGTTTGCCTCAAAAGTGACGATCATTATATTACTCAGATTGATGCCTCGAGCTTGACCAAAATTAACCTCCTTTGCATTGAAAAGCTCTTCAGGAGACTTTGGGGGAAGTTCTTCAATTCTCTCTTGATTTGTCATACACCAATAACTGTCATTCTTAGAGGGAATATTTTTTCCAGTCTCTAATTTTTTTACAATTACATTGAATATGTTTCATCAAATCTGAATTGGCTGTTTAAGCCATCACTTGAATAAAACAATGTTTTTACACATTTGTCCACTTCTCAGAGAATCATATAGTCGTTTTCATGGCTCCACCATTAGTTCCACTTTGTGTCCCTCTCAATGCACTTTGCTTCAATTAGAACAAAAGTATCTACAATGCTCCAACAAGACCTACCCTTTTGGGGAGAAAGGACAGATGACTGAGTGTTTGTGACATCTTGTTGTCTAGGATCTCCTTGATGTAGATCTTGTTTGTAGATTATTCTTCATGGTTGATTTCATCACCAAAAAATGTTCCCTGTGGTAGTGATGTCAACTTCTTCCTCCATGGTTACTTGAGAACTTGAAACTTGTGTATTTGGATCAAATTCGAGAAGTTATCATCGTTTAAGGAGAATATATCTCTATATTGTATATCCTCTAAAAGCAATGAGGTATATCTATAAAAACTATACTTCCTAGGAGTTGAGTGATACACAAATTTATTCATGGAAGATATTCGTTGTATCTACACCTGCAATAAAGGAAAGCATGAATATGGAGAATGTTCTTGTCATGAAACTAGAATGATATAAGGCAGCAATAATTAAGATAAAGACAGAAATTCTATATGCAAATACAATCCTAATGTATAGAGAATCTACAAGAAGCAATCATATAACCGTTTCTTTCTGCCTTGGCCCATGATGCAGGAAAGTAATTCTTGGTTAATATTTGCATTACTGTGTATGTAGGAGAAGTTGACATAAACAGAAGTAGTTTTAATAACTTATTTATTTATTTACTTATTAAAATACAGATATTGGGGTTCTATTAACAGGGCCCCATGCCAGCTACTTTGGAAATGCAACATGCTAAACTACATTAACAACCCTTAACAGGAAGGTAAAAATGTGGTTACTGCTGATAAGTCTAAACCCACTAAGGTTGAAACCAGTCCTAGTAAGAAATCTCAGGTTTCCTTTGTTGAACTGGATGTCACTGCTGATAAAGTTCAAATCTCTCCTCATGCTGACTCTGTGCCTTTCAATCCTGTTAAGAAGAAAAAGTGTCGGAAGGAGGTCATGGATTCTCAAAAATCTATCCTGTTGTCTTTAAAGAAGGGGGATGGGGCTGGACCTTCGGCTAGGAAGAAAATTAAAATTAAATCCACCTCTGCCAAAGTAGATTTGGATGCGAGCTTTGAGGACCCTAACCCCAAAGAAACAATGCAAGATGTCTACTCTCACATCTCTACGAGGTCAGCTCGTATTGCTAAAATTTCGACTGGTAAAAACAAACAAGTCAAACAGTCTAAACCTGATGTCTTTGCTGCTAAGGAGATTACCGACTCTCTGTTTGAGAATATTGATCATCACATGGCAGAGAATGTGGAGGATGGGGAAGAAGATCAGAGGGTGGATTTAGAGAAGAATTTTCATATGGATGAGGAAGATGTTTCTAATAAAATGGATATGGGTAATAAGGAGGATATGAACCCTGTTGTTGAAACTGGTAAATTTGATACTCTCTCCCTGGAGGCTGATAGTTATGAGGACCTGGCTGCTGAAGTAGGGATGTTTGAGAGTGGTCTTCATTCTGAGGACAAGAATTTCTCGGCCACTCATGACCTTGATCAAAGAGTTGGTTATCGAGAGGATATGCTCACCAAAAGGGCAAACTGATCTACTTGTCGAGACAGCTGGGGGAGTATCTATGAGATGATGAGACTTTTTCAACACAGGTTGAACAAAATGGAGAAAGATACGTCTGATATGGTAAAGTTACAGGAAGATATGATAAAGCATGCAATTACAGGTGTCATGGCACTTCAGGCTGAGCTACACAAAAGAAAGACTCAACAGGGGATTGATCTGCAGGGACATATGAAAAAGGTTAAGAAATAGAAAGAGCTGTTGGTTATGGGTGGTCCTTCCCGGACTGGTTCTATGAAGTCTCTTAAAGGGGACTGGGAGATCCTGCTTCAAGAAAGTAGGAAGTAACTTCTGTTTCTGTTTGCTTTGTTTTCTGGGCAGTTCTATCGATGCAATTCTTTCTTATATACTGTAATGTTGTTATAACGTAAGGGACCGGGACCCTCTTTCCCAGTTGTTATCAATCAAAAACAACCCTTAACAGGATGGAGCAGTGCCAAAAGCCAACACAATGCAAATTAAACTACCTATCTTAGAAGTCAACATACAGTATAAAAGCACTTCCACAACAAACAACCTATGTTCCACAACATTTCAAGGACGGGGATGGGGGGATGGCAGGATGGCAGGGGGTTCATTTTGGGGATGGCAGTCCAGGAGCCATTTTTTGAGGATGGCAGGGGGACAGCACTATAAAATAAATAAATATATATAAAAGGATACTAAAATTTCTACAAGTTTAACTATACACAACATCAATACTAAGACAGTGACAACAGTATAACAGCAATAAAAAATTATCAGCCATAAATATATCATGACAGCAGTAACAGCAATAGATGACTTCTAGCCCTATATTTCCGCACGAACTGCCCCTCAACTGAAAGTGTGTACCATTTTATCGAGGTCATTCCTTTGTATCTGGAATATATGCTTCAACATAATTTCTCCAACTTTGCATGCATGTGTTTTGTGGGTGTGATCTGCCCCCTCAACAGAAAGTGTGTACCATTTTATCAACTCCATTCCAACTTGAAAAAGGAGTGTTGCCACAAATTCTCCTCACCCTATATTTTCATGTGAACTACAAGCATGAAGTAAACACATCTAGATCAGGTTTTAGTGGCATTTTTATGACAAAGTGTAGCACTCCCTCTTAATAGGCATGGCTTAAAAGGTCAACCATGCATATATAATGTTTTATTGTAGGCAAATTGCAATAGGAAATACCAATTCAGTTTAAGTATTTGCAGCTGTCATCAACTAGAATTGCATGGCTAGTTTCAAATAAGCACAAACAAATTGAAAGTCAAACATACATATAGTGATTAACTATAGGCATAATATAATACAAATCACTCGGAGAATTGAAGTATTTATAGTCATCATCTACCAGACCTGCACGTCCAGGACACCTTTTAAAACTGTTTTTTCATAAATTCAAGATTTTTTTTTAAACATGCGAAATTCCCTTTTCTATCTGCAACACCTAGATGTCCCTAGGATAGTCGAGGGACATCTCAGACATCATCAGCCATCCCTAGGACAGCCAAACGTCTTGCAAACATTTCCTAATGTTTTGCGCCATTCTAGGAACATTTCAAAGTTTTGGAAAAATTGGAAACGGCCAAGGGACATCCCCTACCTTCCCATTGTCTTGGAAATACGATGGGGGACGAGGACACTAGTTTCAAGGCAAGGGATGTATCCCCATGGAACATAGCAAACAACACCACATTTAAATACCCTCCTTGCGGCCACTTTGCCCAAAACACCAAATTGCCAACGCTCATAGGCACGGTTATAAACTCCAAGACCAAACATTAGAACAAGCTCAACATTTGCATCTCTACTACCTTCCCTGCTACTTTTACAAGACAATGAAACTTTAGGCCATGAACCACAACATCCCTTTGCTTCACACGGGTCATCATTCCTTGCTTCATGTAATCACTCCAATGTGCCCTTATGGACAAAGACTACCATATTCCTCGCTATCATTCTCATATCTTGTAATAACTACTCTAAAATCTCCACGCTTATCCTCAAATCCCTAATATTAGTCTGCATTCTCTTCAACCAATATTCTATTTCATTATCCTCCATAATTCCTCTACCTTTGCATTTATTATGTTCTTCCCATCCCCAATCCACTTCCTACAACTCTAATTGCATCTATGAAGAAGATGACTCTAATAGCTCCAACAAAGTTTCCCTAAGCTCCACATTCTCAACCATTCTCTTAAGATTTTCCTTGAATTCTGCCATAATAGTTGCACAGGACCTTAGTAAACCAATGTTAGCCAAGCCCTCTTTCCTCTTAATGGCTTTAACAATTTTTAGGTTGGCAACCAAATATTCTTTAGCCTATTATCTGTAACCTATTATATTACGCCAAAGAATATATATAATACTCTTATTGTCACATCCCATATTTTATATTTAATAAAAAGCACTAATAATTATGTTCTATTGAGATTCTATGGATGTAGGATGATTATTTTAACCCTTGTAGTTGCTAGAGGGAGAGCATCATATGGGAGAGGGAGGTAGATCGTAATGGAGAGCATCATAGGGGAGAGGGTGGTAGATCGTAATGGTATGTGAAGGTTTTGAACCAACCACGAACCATCACACACTTGCACTAGATTAAATTTTGTCAATTATGATGGTAGCTAGGTCTCGGCATTGCAATAGATGATTAATTAGTTAATTAATCAAGATATTTAATATTGAGCTATAAAAAAATAATTTCTTAATTATTTAATTATGAAGTCATTTGAAAATTAATTTAAATAGTTATCTAATTAAGATAATTTTCAAGATAAGGATTTAAAAAGAACTTTCTTATTCTTAGAGATTTGCTTTATTAATAATTAGAAATTAAAATATTTCTAAATTTGCTAATTAATCAAGAAAAATCTTAAATAAATAGTTTCATATTTATTACGCCGAAGGCGTTCCCTCACTAAGACCAATGACCTGACTTTTGAATTCGGTGGTCAAAAATTCTCGGCAATGCAAGACAATCCAAATAGTCTTGACCATTCGTTCTTAACTTTGGATTTTTGAGGAAGAAACTTTTTCAGCATTGCAAACTTGTGGCCCATATTGTCTCTTCATTGGCGCTCTCTAAGAATGTGACTCCCGCCCTCAGCTAGAGGCTCTGTTTCTCTTCCACCTCATTTCCTTGTTCTCTCTCCCTGTATGTTTTAAACCTTTGCTATTCCCACCATCCTTATACTCGCAATGAAAAACTTCATCATGCAAAGCACTGCACACATTCCTAACTCCATTACCAAATATAACATCTGAGTTAATATTATATAGAAATAGCATGTGTTGTTTGCACAAGTGCCCATGACAAGCCCCCGCCTTGTTTACCGTTGCCATTAGCAAACAAGTAGTTTTCTAGTGCACAATTTAATATTGGACTTACCGAAAGAATTCATGGAGTCAAAAGCAAATAGCTTGACATACCAAAGAACCAAAACATAAGATTTTCATACGGAGATCGGCAATGTAGACACGGTGGAGAGAAAGTATGATATTACAAAAGTGCAAGGCGGCTACTTTTGACTTGGCCTGCACAAATGCCAAACACCCTAAATAGAATAACCTAATTTAACGCCTAAATTCGGTATGAAAAGCGACTGGCAAGGGCAATATGCGATTTGGATATCATGGTCTAAATTTGTTGTTTCTATAACATTATTTTATTTAATTTATATTTTGATTGTCATTTATTTAAGGATTTGGAGTTGAGGATATGTTGCAGACCCCATTGAAGCACAATTGACTTATTCTATTCATCTTTCAATCTCTCTTAGGTTGACTATATGTGATACTATTAGCACACCATCCATTTTTCGTAGTACCTGATTCATGTTTTTGGCATCGTCTTGGTTACCTAAATGAGGCAGCCACAAAAAAAATCTCTAGCATACTATCTTTTAGTCTGATAAACGAATTAATTTCAATACAACTAAGGCATTCATTCAATGCTAGATTTGATTGATGAGCAAAACAAGGCATTGCAATCACACAATGTTTACATTTGCAAGTATAAAAGATTTCTTCCCTACTAAGTACTAACCACATATTCCATGAGGGATGTAGCATGTGAAGATGGCAAGCCAACCCCAAATCCTAATCATATGCCAAATTGCACAGAATAATCTTGTTTTAAATGTATCACACTATCCATTGCTAGAAAAGTAGCAAGAGCATCTTCTGCTTCAATTAGGCCAACAAGGCAATAAAACATTGTCTATCAAGGTCGCTGTTGACCTATTTTCCCTTTCCCAAAGTCAAATAGCCTAGCTTTAAAAATGTTGCAAATCTTGTCAAATTGGTTAAAATGCCTATAAATGTGTTCTTCAGGTCTGAAGTGTTTTTCCTTGTGAATGTCCCCAAAAACCCCTAAGGTTGAGTTCCCGAGTTTTGTGCCTGTTGCATTGCCTTTGAAAATCCTCAAAAATCCTTAAAAAAATTGAAATTTCTAAGTGTTTTGCCTTTTGTTGGCACTTTCGGGCCTATTTGGAACTTGTCAACAGTTCTAGTGGTTCTCGGAACCACCAACAAAGTTCCATGTTTTGTCTCCCCTCCGATCTGCCAACAAAGTGGCACGAAGACAAATCAGAAAAAGATAAAGAAATGTCAAAGGTTTCCTAGGTTTTCAAAACCTACGGAACCTTCAAAAAGTTCTCAATGAAAGGTTGGTTCCTGGTGACTATCAAAGCTTCAAAAAGCTAATACATTTAAGGGGACTTAGAAATGAAGGAAAAAGTAAGAAAGGAAGAATGTCAGAAGTTTCCTAGGTTTTCAAAACCTACGGAACCTCTGACAAGAAACAATGAAGGCACATTAGTTCCCAATCACCGAAGGTTCCCCGACAAATGGAAACTTAAAAGGAAGTTCGTCAAAAAGAACGAAGAGAAAGGGAAATCATAGCAAGGGAGAAGACACACAAAAGAGAAGTTAGGAAAACAAAGAAAATGTTAAAGTTTTCGACGAACGTTGTGGTTCGCGAACCAGATAGTTCGCTGAAACACAAGTTTGTCGAACCGTAGTCTTGCCGAACAGGAGAAAAGAAAACCTGATGGCGCAATTAGAAGACGAAGAATCGGCTAAGGCATGACGGGTGCCAAAACACAGCGATGGAATTTTAAAGTGTTGTAAAAGAGCCCAAGCGCGTTTTTTTGTTTTTCACCCTAAAACACCTGTTGTGCCCTAAATCACCATCAATGCAGAATCAGATTACGTTGGATTGATTTGTTGGGCAAATTTATTGCTGCAACTAGCCGAATTTATTAAGTAGTTGAGATAGATATTTTGCAGCGACTAGATTTGGCTGAGGGTCTTCTCCACATTAATGTTTTGCAAGCCACAATGGACCAAGGCTCAACCTGCGGTTTTCTCTGACGGGGCCATGGGGATATGATGTATTACAGCATGGGCAACCTAAAGAGGCATTTTGACCACATTTTCTGACGCCATGACTGTAACAGTTGATTTTGTAATTGTATATATACATATTTCAAAGATATAGAAAAGGGTTGGACACAGAAATCCGTTTTTGTGCTCAAACAAAACCCTATTCTACTATAACTTTGCCTTGTGATTAATACAACACTAATTCTGTCTTTTCATGCTATCTTTGGCACTGTGTATTATTGAATCTGGTTTATTGCATTGTGAATGTTTACTTCCTTGCAATTTCATTTTCACTTTTTACCTCTGTTAGAATTTTCAGGATTTGTGTAAGTTTATTAGTTGTTTGAAGTCATTTTGTGCATCTTGGCTTTGTGGGTGTTCTTCATTCTAAATCTGGTGTATCACCTTTTCCCTTTCCAGTATTCCTCCTTCTCCCTTTTCTCCAGTGGTGTTAGCATAGGTTTAGTTTGCAACATTCTTTGAGCCTTGAGCTCAAAAAGAGGAACCAACCTTTTCTAGAGGTCTAATCTCACTTCGTAGGGTCCCACACCTAAGATCATTCCCATTGTGTCATTGGAACGTTTGAACCTAGTTCAAGCAAGGTGCAATTTCATGTGACAACAGTCACAATGACTCAAAGTTGGGAGTAATAGTGCAACTGATAATGGCAACATGTCTCCTAGTATATTAACCTAGGCCTTCAAAACAAAAACCTCACAAAGTCCAACTTGCAAGTAAGCCTTTACTTGACGGACAAGGCAACATACAGCCTTTGCCTGATGGACAAAACCACAGACAGCCTTACCTAACAAGAATTACTGATAATGGAAGATTATCATACTCAAAATATATAAGGTTTATGAATGTTCTCTCTATCATGGTGGACATAGTGAAAAATTAAGGCATTCAGGTGCTTGACATTGCTCTTTCACATTGAGAATGCATCCTATTTCATTTCCATTAATTCTTACTGGAATATCCACAAACATAATAGCACAAGTGTAAAAATACAAGACTAGGTCAAAGAGGTTAATACTTAGATTGTAAAAGCAATGAGCAATGCCATTAGACCAATCAAATTGATCTTATACTCCTAAGTGTATTGATTAAACAAAATAATGCATTCAACTATCCAATAGACAAATGAGGAATGTAAGTATTATTGCAGGTTGGTAATAATGGCGATGGAAAGGTTAAAGGAGTTTTGCCTTTTTACTCTAAGAGTGGACAGTGGAGATTGTGAGAACAATCTTTATCAACAAATTCACATGCAAATGGCTGACTGGCAAAAAAAAAGAAAAAGGTCTGTCATTTCTATACCTATTTGTTAATTGACCTATGAAGCTCTCTCCTTTCATTCACAACCAAATTTACTTACCACAATGTATACATGTTTATTTTACTCCATTACTGCAGAACAACAACATACATCATTACATGCTTTCAATGTTCAAATGATGAGCGAGAATCAACAAATCAAAATGGACCAAAAAATGCAAAAAATCTGTAACACCCCTTTACTACTCTTAGAAATTACACCCACCCCCCCCCCCGGCCCCGGTTTATTGCTCTTACCAACTCAATTTTACAAACTTTGTATACTTTAAAATTTTCCATATGCAAAATAATGATTGCTTCTTTCCACATCGATTCTCGGCGTACCCATTGCACACTAAGGTGTGATTGCTAGTTTATTTATGAAGTTGATTAGAAATTAATTTAATTAATTATCTAAGATATTCTTCAAGATAAGAATAGATTTTCTTTATTATTTAGGATTAAATTTCTAAATTCAAGCAAATAAAAAGTAAGTATAATTAAGTTTTACTTTTTTGCTTTATTTTGGCATGATTTTATTTTGTTGCTATTATGAGCCGATATATATATACATTTTAGATTATGGTTTTGATTTTTTTGGTGAGAAGGATATGGATACTATTTATTTATATATATCATTATGGGCTATGGAAAGGAGACTATTTATGATAAGGGTCAATTTTCATGAGGGAATTTGTGTTATGCATTTAGGGGTTTTCGGCCAAAGAGAGAAATTTAGAGAACAAAAGAAGAAAGGAATTTCAAATTTGAAGCTACAGGTAGATTTTGCAATATTAATTCATTCTGTGATTCGTTCTTTTAAAATTTTAGATAAAATTTGATGAATATTTTTATTGAAGCAAAGTATAAAACTTGAATATAATTTCTTTTCTATCTTTTATCTATTCATCTAGCTGTAGGAAAAACTTAGAAAATGTTATATCTAAACAATGAGTGGCAGCCATAGGAAGTTGAATCCCAGAGAAAAGATTTAAACAATAATAATTATAGATTTTAGTGTGCTTCCCATTAGGCACAGCTGCTTATTTAACTATTTATGTGCTTAATTAAATGGATAGATATGTCAAATTTGAGAATTCTTCATTAAAATTTTGATATGAGAAGATCATAAAATCCAACACCTATTCTCTGGTTTGTGCCAGCAATAGAAGCAATTAAATTTTGTTTTATTAATATATATACAGCTGCAAAAACAAACATTTCTACTCTTTTGAAGTGGTTGATCGGTCAAATTTGTGAAGTCTTTATCAAATACTTCAATTTAAAACTATTAAAAATCCCAATGCCCATGCACATGTCTGCATAGCAATAGTAGCATTTAACTTTGATTAATTTAATTCACATTCCCATAAGGTCACAGAGCTACAAAATCACTTAGATTTGATACTTAATTTTCAAATCAAGCAAGGCCACAGAACTGCAATGTCAATTAAATTTGATTCATGTTTTATCCAAGCTATAGAGGGTTGCGCAGGTATAGAAGGGAGGTATTTTTTTGTTGTGTAAAAGAAAACAATTAGCCAGCTAGTCGTGTGGATAATAACATTGATTTGATATAAAAATTGAATGATTTTAATATACAATCATTGTGGTGTATAACTTGTATTATCAACTACCTTGATGTGAGAAACATTACTTTGATTTGTTATTAGGAATTTCACTTGATTTGGTAAGAGTAATTTATGGTATATATATCATCCTTGCTGGGAAAGCTATGCCATAGTTTTAAACAATTTTATATTTTATTTCTTTTATGTATGAAAACAGTAGTAAATAGTCCATAACCATAGCAAAAGATAGGCGATTATTCTATTGAACATACATCTGTAAACCTCGGCATTCGATGCCATTAGGTCATGAAATTCTAAAAAACTTGCACCAAATTAGTTAGTTTGCAAATTCATTTCATTTGCTTGGGAAATCTGAAAACTTAGTGCAGAAATGATTTTAATGAAATTATAAGTTCAATTGCATTGCTTAGATCTTTGTATGCATTGTGTAGATCTTTGTAATCCTAAAACTTAAGAAAATATACGCTGATATATATATATATATATGAGATCCTTTTTGATTGACATAAGCTATTTATAAGCTACCGATATTATTTGTGTTTGTGAAAAATAGTCCATTGTACGGAAAAATACTATTAGTTTCAATAGGATTTGATTGAGTATAAACTTTCTTTGAATAAAGTTCAAGAAACTCTATGATGGTGTGAAAGTATTCTCATTGTAATATTGTAATGTCCCTTTTATGGCCCATTCCAACATTCTCGGAAAGCTCCAAGATTCTTGGAGAATTCCATCATCCTTGGTGAGTGCCAACTTTCTATGGACAAAAGAACTATACACTTAAGGTGTTGGATGAAGTTATATACTGCAATACTATTAAAATAATATTTAGATAGTTTATTTAATGGTCAATACTGTAATATTAATTAGTTTAGATTGTTTCTATTTCTCTTGCTTTATTAGCTTTAGTTTCTTCTAGAAACATCTATATTCTATTATTTAGAAACATCTACTTTGTAATTCTTTATATAGAGCTTTGCTTTTTTGTTAATATAATCATTCAGTTTTTTACCATTACATGGTATCAGAGCAAAGTTCGAGCGGGAAAAGATTTTTTGAAATTTTTTTGGGCACCCTCTGCAATTCCGTACGACGTACGGACGGTCGTACGACTCCTCAACTTTGGCTCTCTATTCGTGTTTTTCCGTCAGGTTGTGCCTTTTTGGCTTTTGCATTTTTGCAGTTCTGGGTCGCCGTTTCCCTTAAGGTTTCTTCGGCGGTTTCAAATCTCTGCTCGCAATTTACACAGTGGCGGTTTGTTTGTTGTATCTGCGATTTGCATCGGCTGTTTATTGTTTCCCGTTTCTGTTGGTGGCTTCGACTTCCTTCGCGGGTTCCATTTGGCGGTCACGATAGACTTCGGCGTTATCTTAGTCGTCGGTTTTTTTTGGCTTCGAGTTATCAACAGTTATATCTTTGTTTCCGTTCCAAGCTTGTGGTCGCTATTTGAAAGACAGTCGACATGTAAGGATTCCGATGGCAGTTTCAACCTTGCTTTGCTCACGGTTTCCTCAGGCTTTGGTCACTGTTTGCATCACCTTGGTCATAGTCGGCGGATCTCCACAGCGTTTGCTCGCAATTCTGTGTGCTATCGTGGTCACCATTATTGGCCACATTGGTCAGAAGTTCTCCGGTCTAAGCCTTTGCAATAGGCTTTGCACCCTTTAGCGCTTAGGAACAAGGCACTCAGCACGTGGTCCTTGGATCTGCTTCTATAGACCGCACCCCCAATCACATTGCCTATAGTCACGTTGAGCGCCTAGGACTCAGCCGCTCAGCGCCAATCCTCCCATAGCGGCCATATTGGCGGCCAATACCCAGGCCCGTATTTTCCATCCTTAGGTCACCTCATTTTTCGTGCCTCAGAAAGCGTGAAGGATGGCCTCTCTGTCCAATATTATGTTGGAAGGTAGTCAAAAATTCAACGACCGCAACTACAACACCTAGAAGCAACATATGATGACCATATTTGAGTATCGGTGCCTTGACCAGATTGTTTTGGGCAAAACTACACGTCCTCCAATGGCGGGTAAAGATCAGGACACATTTGATGAGTAGAATCGAGAAGTCGTGATGCTTATTAAATTGTCGGTCACTAATGATCAGCTGCCTCAAGTACCCTCGGGCAAGACAGCTAAAGAAATCTGGGATCTTCTAAAAGATCTTCATGAAACATCCGACAAGAGTCGAGCGTTCTTTCTGAAGAACATGTTTTCCATCATGATGGATGAGAAGACAACTCTACAGGAGCACTTGACAAAGATCAAAGATATATGTGATTAGCTAGATGCAATTGGTCGGAAGATATGGTAGTCATCACTCTAAAGAGTCTACCAAAGTCTTATGAGCACTTTATTGAGACGCTCAACATTACCTCAACTAATGTTGACTTGAAGTTTCTAGAGCTTTGCACCAAACTTCTATAGTAGGATCGATGGAGACAGCAGTTCGATAGTGGTGCTAGTTCATCCTCCACAAAACAGGCATTTACTGCCAAGACATTTCAGAAGAATAAGGGCAAAAATCAGCTCTCTCAACAAACCAGCCAAGGACAATCCTAGGACACTTCCAAGAAGAAGAACATTCAGTGCAACTATTGCCACAAATATGGCCATATGAAGAAAG
Source organism: Cunninghamia lanceolata (assembly GCA_027924645.1). Taxonomy (NCBI): domain Eukaryota; kingdom Viridiplantae; phylum Streptophyta; class Pinopsida; order Cupressales; family Cupressaceae; genus Cunninghamia; species Cunninghamia lanceolata. The sequence continues at coordinate 15,274,046 of BSBN01000508.1, read as the reverse complement.
ATTGCCGAAAACACTTGGCTTCTGAACAGTCCAAGCAAGGAGAGTCTAAACCTAAAGCCCATGTTGCAAAGCACACTGAGTAGGAGTCTGCTTTCTATGCCTTTATGGTCAAGAGACCAAAAGATCATGTTAAATCCTTTGCCTGGTATATTGATTCAGGTGCATCTCGGCATTTCACTCATCGTCGAGATTGGTTCATTGAGTACAAGCCATTCAGAGATTTTGTTATCTTTGGAGGAGGCGAGAGTATACTGTTGTTGGAAAGGGCAACATGCAAATTCAATCTGGAGGGAGAAATTTGATATTTCTCGATGTATACTTTGTACCTGGCATGGAGCTGAATCTACTTTCAGTTAGTCAGATTATGCGTCACTCTCCTCAGCTAGATATTGTCGTTAGTTTGCATGCATGCAACATTGTTGATAGAGAGACACACTACAGTTGTTCAGGGACTTGAGGATCATGGTCTGTATAGACTTGTTGATTCAGGTGATTCTCAAGAGCACGCTATGGCAGCCAGGAGTACTTCCATCAACAACCTCCAACATTAGTGTTATAGGCACCTGAATATGCATTATCTCTCTCAGTTATCTAGAGATGATCTGGTTGGTGGTCTACTTGAGATTCAGACTCAGAATCATGGAGTATGTGAAGCTTGTCAAGCTGGAAAGCAGCATCGGACTCCATTCTCAGATGGTGACACATGGAGAGCATCCAAGGTATTACAGTCGGTTCACGCTGATGTATGTGGACCAATGAACACTCTTTCAATTATTGGTTGCAGGTATTTTTTGTTATTTGTTGATGATTTTAGGCGAAGAATGTGGGTGTATTTTCTTAAAAAAAAATCAGAGGTGTTCAGTATATTTCAGCAGTTTAACGCCTTAGTTGAGAAAGAGTCAGGCTCTCTGATAGTCACTCTTAGGTTTGATAACGGGGGGAGTTTTGTTCTTCTGACTTCTCCAGTTTCTATGCTACACATGGGCATTAAGCGCCAACTTACCACACCTTACACCCCTCAGCAAATTGGTGTTGTTGAGCATCTAAATCGCACCATTACTGAAATGGCTCATTCTATGCTGGAGGATAGAAATGTCCCTAAGAAGTTCTGGGCTAAAGCAATCTACACTGTAGTTTATCTTCTAAACCGGTCTCCTACTTATGATGTTAAGAAGATGACTCCTGAAGAAGCCTGGTCTAGACGCAAGACTAAGGTCAGCCACCTGAAAGTCTTTGGCTCTACTGCTCATGTGTGGATTCCAAATGCCAAACACACCAAGCTAGATTCCAAGAGCCAGAAACTCATGTTCACTGGTTACAATGAGAATCATAAGGCATATAGGTTGATTGATGTAGATACAAATCATCACATCTTCAGTCGTGATGTTGTGGTTGATGAAGCTAGTGGGCCATTTTATCTGTCTTCTCCTACTGTGAGCCTTGAGGATCAACCTCTGAAGGCTTCTGATTTGGGTGATCGCCTTCCCCTAGCTCCACTTGATGGGAGGGATTCTGCAGTTGTGGAGGCACCTCAACAGAATGTTCCACCACTTGCCCCTCCTCAAGACAATCTGGATCCTCCTCCAGCTGACTTTGTTCCAGCCACCCCAACAAATGTTGTTCCTCCTGTTTCAGATGTTGGTACTTCTACTCTCCAACCTAAATGGTGGGAAAAGACCATAGGTGATCTTCATGATGATGAATTAATTAAGGGTAGATCTGCTTGGAAAAAGAGCGAGCAGCAAAATACAGTTAATTTTGCTCTTATGGCCAACCTTCACAACATCTCTGAGCCTCAAACATATTCAAAGGCTAAAGGCATACTGTTGTGACCTAATCACAGCTCGCCCCATTGCAAATGGGGACCCCCAATTTTTTGCTTTAGGGTTTTGGTGGTCCATGAAGGTCTTGGTACTGAAACTTGTTCGATCTCAACGCAAAACGGGAGTCATCTACCGAACAAGTCTTTAAAAGTGAATTTTGAGATCAACTTAGGGTGAATAAGGCAACTGTGTTATACGAATTCAACTAAGTATCAAGTGTCAAAGTTGCAAAGTGTGGAAAATGTTCAGACAAGTGCATTATGCGCTCATGCAAGGAGAGTGCTTTCACATGAGGTTCAACATGGAGGAAATTGTTCGCCCATCAACACTATGCACTCAAGATAAAGAAGTGAAAATTTGACTAAGTATGGTGGATTCAAAGTAGGGAAATTGTTCGCTCCTAAACAATTTGCGCCCTAGAGGATGGGTTTGAGATTGGGAAAATGTTCTCAAGCTTGCAATGTTGAAGGTCTCCATTTTGGAATGCATGATTGCCTTAAGACAAATTCTTGAAAATACTTGTAAAAAACATGACAAATTGCTTTGGGTAGTTGGAAGAAAGTTGAAGATTGATGAAATGTTAAAGTGCCAAGCGAGGGAAAATGTTCTAGAGCCTGCAAAATCCGCCCTCCCAAGATGCAAAATGTTCTTAAATCAACAATTTGCACCCAAGGTTTACATGGAGAGAACTTGTCCAATGTGAGATATATTGCAAATCCAAGTTTGCCTTGAAGGCTTTGGACTGAAAGTTTGATGTTGATCAAGGATGAAGGTTTAAATATTCCTCAAGAGAAGGGCACCAAATGTTCTCCACTTTGCAATATCCGCCCTAGGAGGTCACAAGGAAATTTGACTAAGTATGAAACATCCTAAGAGTTCAGCCTTGTTTTGAAACTTCAAAAGTCATGATCGAATGCCAAAAGGTGGAAAATGTTCTCAAGCAAGCATTATGCACCCTCCCTTTAAGTGCAATAACAAGAGACAAGCAAAATGTTCTTGAGTCAACAATCTGCGCCCTAAGGAGAAGGGTAGAAATTGTTTTAATTGCTCAACAAAGGATTTCATATCATCATTCGCCTAGAAGAGAAGAACTGGGAGAGAAAAAACTAAAAATATTCTAAGTTTCAAAATTGAAAATTGTGCAAAATGTTCTCCACCATGCAAAATCCGCCCAACATGCTCATGAGAGAAACATCAAAGGCGTGATTGAAGGTAAAATGACTAAGTGTTAAGATGCCAAATGAAGAAAAATGTTCTCAAGCTTGCACAATCTGCTCTACAAAAGAGGAAAATGTTCTGGGTCTTGCATTATGCACCCAGGAGATGAGGGAGAATGTTCATGAGTAAGGAAAATCCACCTATGGTGAATTGCATTCCAAAGCAAATCCTCAACAAATAACCTCCAAGAAGAACCCAATTCAATGTGCCAAATGATGGATTTTGAGACAAAAATGTCTAAGTAAGAGAAATAAAATGAAGGAAAATGTTCTCTATCATGCAAAATGCGCTCTTGATTTTAGTGTAATGCCAAGAGACAAGGAAAATGTTCACGGGCGGGTAGAATGCGCCTAGGGTGAAATGCATTTCAACAAACAATCTTCCCTAAATTTCATACACCAAAGTGATGTAGTTTGAAATTTCAAGAAAAAATGTTTAAGTTGATTGAAGTCTGAAAGATGGGAAAATGTTCTAGAGCATCCAATTTCCGCCCAAGCTTGTCACAAGGAATTTTGGCGAAGTGTTTGAAAGATGAAGGTCACGATCACATACACAAGGTTGAAGTGATCATCAAGAGGAGGGTGCATAATGTTCTTCACCTTGCAAAAACCACCCATGATGAAATGCATTTCAATGAAGCCCCTTTAACATTCAATCTTCAAAGAGAGTTTTGTTCCAAACACTAAGTAAGACATTTTGAAAAGGAAAAAGCTAAGTAAGAAAAAGGTGCAAATTGTTCTCAAGCCTGCAAAAGCCGCCCTTCCTAGGGCGCATAATGTTCTGCACACTGCAATTTCCGTCCAAGAAAAGTTGTCTTTGCATGAGAACAAAATCTGCCCAACTTTGAACTAAGTCGGCCTAGGAGAAGAGTTACAAGTTTTAAACAAAGGAAATTGCCTTTGAAACAGGCCGACCTGCCTAGAAGAGGTAGCTGCGAGGGTATTTAAGGACGGTTAAAACTTCATTCTCCAACATTCAACTCAAAATAAATAATCAGATCAGCAGAGCAGAGATAAAGTGCAGAGCAGCAGCAAGGAAGAGCAGAATTTTATCAAGGAGAAGAAATATTTCATCAAATAAGACAAGTAGTTCATAAGGCTTGAGGTTGGTGAATGAGTGCTTCAAAGGAGAGACTAGCTTCTTCATTCCACATCAAGATTTAAAGCTGAAAAATCAGAAAACTCAGACCTACAACAGCAGACCTAACATAATTTTTTTTTTTTGAAATTAGTGAAAGTAATTAAGGTTTGCATGCTCTTGTTTGTATCAAATTTGAAAAATTTAGGATAAATATGTGAATTGTTTTTAAAATCATGATTTATTTATCCCACATTCATTAGGAGAGTGAAATTAGGTGATTAAATCCCCTTTATATCCAATATCACTTTAATATTCTAACTTAAGCAATTTCATTCTTGTAGGTAGATGATGAGTTCGAAGGATCACCAAGCAATGTTCAGAAGCAATATGAAAGGAGCGTTGCCCGAAACCAAGATTACGTCAAGATGGAGGAACCTGAGCGACACCAATTTGGGACACGTCAACATGGATGAAATCAAGGAGGAGTTGCACAAGCCCACTCATTCCAAGGTTATTCATGAGATGCTAAAAAACAGAATCGTCCAAGCAGCATGCTTTCCGCCCGCATTGCCGAGTGCCGAGTTGATGTTGGAATGTGCTCACCATTATCAACAACAAAACAGATGCATTGTGACAAATGATGGGAAAGTGTTGGCCTATTTGAGGAAGGAAGCAATTGCGGACACGTTCAACATTCCAAAGTATAAGAAGACTACACTTTGCACTAAGGAGCATGCACAACAAGTGTACGATGCTAGATCAAAGGATTTCTTGCAAGAGATCAATGCTAAGTGGGTATCACAATCGAGGAATCATTATAGTAGGTTGCCAAAGAAACTTCATAAGTTGGATTTTCTTCCCGAATACGGATACATGGTGATATTTTTGAGTAGAATTATGGGTTGTCCGCAATCATCAACATTTGAAACATGGATGTTCTACTACATGAACGAGATCGCGAAAGGCCAAAAGATGATTGATTGGGCGGAGATGATTAGTAACAATATCCATGAGCAGCTGACGAAGTTAGAACAGACGAAGTCATTCTACATGAGCTCATATGTCATCTACATGTTGGCAAGGTGTGAAAGATACGCTAGATTGACTTGTAAAGGTGATATTGGATATGGCACCGAACAATTCCCCGTGTATGATTGCTATCCACAGTTGCGGTTGAAAGCCATCTCCCACTACAGAAGAGTTAACGATGCCTTCTTCATGTTCATCGTGCGGAAATTGCAAGGAAATATTCATAAAAGGTTATCCAAGGAGGCTATGAATTTAGTGAAGAAATATGGAATATGGTACATTCAATTCCCAAAGTTCACCTACCTGAGGATTCAAGGGTTTACATCTTATCCTTATTGCTTGCCAAGGTATCCCACGGACAAGATGGTATTGCTAGAGGTGACAAGGCAGTTGGTGGCATACGACAAGATTCAAAAGAGCAAGAGGAAAGCTGGAATCCACTTCCCAATTGGAATTGGAAGGCTAGAAACTTGTTCATCACTGCAAGTTGCACTAAATTTGGAAATCGAATTGCAAGCATACAACATGGTACTTCATGATTCGAAAAGGGATAACTTTGATCCATTCAACGGCATTCGGAAGGCATTTGGAAGGAGGTATAAGCACAAGGAGCATCTCGAAGACCGTTGGGCTGACGCAGTTGATGAAGAGGATGTGAAAACTAGAAGATGTTCAAGGCTGACATGGAATTTGGTGAGAACTTACAATGTATTTAGCATTCCTGATCAATTGGAGGAAACTGATAGAGTTATGTCACAAAGTTTATATGATGCTGAGAGGCCATTCACCCTCAATTGGGCCGAAAAGGAGATTACACATGATGATTGTTGGATGCAAACGATCATAGAATTCACTAGAAGGTATGCGGATCGACAAATACAGAGACTCATTCAGAAAGGTCACAACTTAACTTACAATTTGATGGGAGATACAGATTCGCAACAATCTCAGGAAGCAAGTGATAATGAGTCTAGCAGCGAGCATAATAGTGAATCTAGTGGGTATAGCGATAGTTCAAGAGAAGAAGCCCAGTCAAGGAAAAGAAAACAACCAGCTAGCTCACAAGGTGAATGTAGCAGGAAAAAGAGAAAATCAGGTTCAGCTCATGAAGCTAGCACTTCTTCCAGACAAGAAGAAGACCTTTCAGGAACGGCTAACATGACATCTACTATGGAGGATCAAGAAAGAGAAGAAGTTCCCATAGCTCCACATGTGCAAGATCAAGGGGATGTACATGAATTTTCAGAGTCGGCTTTGCGTGAGAATCAATTTGAGGAACATCATCCTAATCCGCAAGAAGGTCATGAGGTAGTTATGGGTGAAGGTGATGAAGAAAATCAGGAGATGCAAGCACCACAGGATGATTTTGATGAAGAAGCATTCCCATTAACACCGGGAAATGGGATTCAAGAGGAGGATAATGAAGATCTGTCTACTTTACCAGAATGGTTGAGAGAAAGAGTGAAAGAGACTACTATTGTCGAGAGAAACAAAACTCAATGTAGAAGAATAGTTGAACAAGGCAAGAAATGATAAAGAAAAGAAGAAAGCAACTAGGCTCTCCAAAATCACAAGGGATAGTTTAGGTTCGAGGAAAGTGCACATTGCAGTACCAAGAGTTGATAAGACAGTTGATGACATAATTCTAGAAGATTATGACGTGACCACTTTTGACTTGGGTCCGACAACAGAAGAACAAGATGTAGAAGAGTTAGAAGATTCCGTCATAGCTGTCAAGGAAAGGTTAAGGCAAGAGAAAGAAAAGAGGAATCAGTTGGAGCAAGAAAACTTGGCATTCAAAAGGTATATTCAGCAGTTGATGAATCCAATTCATCAGCGTGAAGGAACATCTACACCACCAACTATGCTTTCACAGGAGTCCATTGAACAATTAGAAGGAATGAGATCGTCATCTCTAGTGATGAAAGGATGGGTGGACAGAATGAAAAATAAGATAGATGGATTCATTGAAGAAATCGGCCAACAATTTGAGAGAGTTTCAAAACTCTTGGATAGAATTCAAGTCATTTCAAATACATGTTCAGAGTTTGAAACAGTCAAGCAAAATCTCATGCCACAATTGAAGGATATGATAGATTTTCCAAGGACAGCTTTGGTGGATGGGAATGTAATTGAACAAAATTCATCGTGTGATTTCTATTTTTCGTATTATAATCTACAGATGAAGGAGTAAGTTCTTGAAAAAGTGGAAAGTTAAAGTGTTCGCATAAAAAGTGCGCTTCAAAGAATTCAAGGCAAGATACTTGATGCAATCAATGATATGTGTGATCTTTCAGGACAAATTGATGTTGGAGAATTGAAGAATCACATACATGCATCTTACTTCGACAATATTCACAACATCTCTAGAGAGCAGATGGATAACATTTCTTCACTGTCTACATTCATGGGTGCACATCAGGTTTGGATGACAGAATGGGAGAAGACACTTGTCGCATACACAGCAGATTTGACAAATGCAGAAAGAGCCATTCAATATGCGCCAAGTGTACTAATTGAAGACATTTATGGTATTGTGTCCAGGTTCATTGCATTTAGAAGACGAGATAAACATAAGGGAAATGCGCCACGTGGACAATCTTCATAGGCTCCAACATGTCATCACCTTGGAAAATGTGCCTTTGTTCCTTCTTTTGTGTCTAAAAATAGCAAGTTGTTGTAACAAACTTATTATGTGGCGTAATCTTGGCCCTTCATTGTATTTTGAAGGCTATAAAAGGGCCTCATTCCTCCTTCATTCATATATGAGAGAAGTCTTGGAGAAATTGTTGCAAAAAACTCTGTTGAGATTAATACAAATTCATTGTTGAGTTCTTCATGGTGATATTGTATTGTTCTGCAAAGTTGCATGGTTTCTAAGTGCTTACTCGAACAAAAAAAGAAAAAAAAATATTAGTTTAGCTTAGTTTAGTTTATGAGTTTGTTTCAAGTTTATGGAAGTTATTGTTGTTGATTCATAAGTGAAATCCTTTGTATGTTCATACCATTTACGATTTGTCGCAGGCAAGTTGTAGTGCATGGTTAGTCTGAACTCATCCAAGCTTCACTTTGATTGCTTTGTGTTCATCTATTTTCATGTTGTGAAGGTTCATGTGCATAAGTGATTTGAAAACCTGTCAGCTTTCCTTAGAAGATTGCAACACCTTTGCGTAGTTGTTGTCTTTTGGCGAAGCAAAGCTTGGTTGGATTTCATTGAATTGATGATAGTGACTTGCATTTAGATTAGGATTCCTAAACCTATCTCTTTTGCACTTTTTTCATAAACATTGTTAGAAATAAGTTTTAAGAGATTTCATTGCTATATCATAAGTTGATCAAGTCGTGTGACCTTTGAATGAGAGTTACTTCTTATGCAAGTGAAAACAATATTTTCCTAGTGTTGAACATCAAAGTGTAAGTCCCTTTGTATGAAACAACAGATCATACCTTTGCCAAACAAGCTATCCTGCGTTGAGAATTGAAGATAAGGAACCTTGGAATCTACTCCTTTGATCACAAAGTTCAGCATTTGAGTGATTTTGTTCAAGAGGATAAAATACGCTAGTATTTAATGCTGCGTTGTCTGTGCAAGGAAAACACATCAACACATCCCTGAGTGGGAACAGGCTATGGAAGCTGAACATCATAGTCTTCTGAAGAATAACACTTGGGTCCTCTCCAATCTTCCACTAGGGAAGAAGCCCATTGGCTGCAAATGGGTGTATAAAGTTAAGTATAAGGCTGACGGAACTCTTGATAAGTATAAGGCTTGGTTAGTAGCCAAAGGGTTCTCACAGACAGAGGGCATTGACTATAAGGAGACTTTAGCCCCCACAGCCAAAATGAGTACCATTCGGCTTGTCCTTGCTATTGCAACCCAGTTTGGATGGAAAGTCCATCAAATGGACGTCAAGAGTGCATTCCTCAATGGGGAATTACAAGAAGTCTATATGACGCAACCTTCTAGTTTCAATGTTGCTAGTAAAGAACACCAGGTATGCAGACTAGTAAAAGCACTCTATGGCCTTAAACAAGCTCCTCGGGCATGGTACATGAAAATTAATAAGTACCTAGTGGATCATGGTTTTCAACAGAGTCCTTCTGATTCTAATTTGTATGTCAAACAATCTGGTGATGATATTCTTTTGCTTGTTGTCTATGTTGATGACCTGATCATTACTAGTAGCTCAGAACATTTGATTGAGGAGATCAAACATAATCTCAGTGAATCATTTGACATGACAGATTCGGGACTTCTGCATTATTGTCTCAGTGTAGAGGTTTGGCAGACAGATGGTAGCATCTTTATCTCTCAATCCAAGTATGCCCGAAGTCTGCTTGATAAATTAGGATGAATGATTGCAAACCTACATCTACACCTATGAAGAAAGGGCTGAAACTATCAGCCAAATCAGATTCACCTATGGAGAATGAATCAGCATTCAGGCAACTAGTGGGCAGCCTCATTTATCTCACTACTACTAGACCTAATCTCAATTTTGTTGTGAGCTACATTTCTCACTTCATGACAACCCCTAAAGCTGAACATTGGGTTGCAACGAAGCGTTTGCTGAGATATGTGAAAGGCACTTCCGACTTTGGCATTCTGTATGGCAGGTGCAAAGATCCTAAGCTGATTGGCTTTACAGACTCAGATTGGGCAGGTTTTGTTGATGACAGGAAGTCTACTTCTGGGTATGTTTTCAGTTTGGGTACAGGTGCAGTTACATGGACTAGCAAGAAGCAGTAGGCAGTGGCTCTTTCCTCGACTGAAGCTAAATATCGGGGAACGGTTAAAGCAGCTTGTGAGGTAGTTTGGCTCTGAAGGATGCTTTCTGACATGCAAATGTCTCAAGCAGGGCCTTCCCCCTTGTACTATGATAATCAAGGGGTGCTGAAACTTGCCAAAAATCTGGTCTTCTATGAACGGACCAAGCATGTTGAACTTCATTGCCATTTCATTCGCCAGCTTGTTGAAGACGGATCAGTTATGTTGCAATATGTTCCAACTGAGGACCAGACTACATATATTCTCATGAAGTCTCTGAGCCCGGATAAGTTTGTCAAATTTAGGGGGCACCTTGGTGTAGTTGATAGATTGACCATTAAGGGAGAGTATTAAAATAATATTTAGATGGTTTATTTAATGGTCAATATTGTAATATTAATTAATTTAGATTGTTTCTATTTCTCTTGCTTTATTAGCTTTAGTTTCTTTTAGAAACATCTGTATTCTATTATTTAGAAACATCTACTTTGTAATTCTTTATATAGAGCTTTGCTCTTTTGTTAATATAATCATTCAGTTTTTTACCATTACAAATACATACCATAAGTTGGGTGAAGTTATATAATGCAGTTCATACCATAAGTTGGAGTGAACTTATATATTGTAGTACATACCATAAGTTGGGTGAAATTATATACTATAGTATATTCCATAAATTAATAATTTAAGTTGCCAAAAGTAACTTTATTTTATAAAAATAACTTATGTTATATTATTAATAAGTGTTTTTTTTAAGAAGGCAAAAAGTGACAAAAGCACACTTTATTATTAGTTTAACTGTGAGGGGATAAATAAAAGAAAAGAATATAAAATCATATTATATTCCCTCAAAAAGTTATAGAATCAGCTGCCTAATTGTGACCTAATACAGCATATGTAAAATCCGAATGTAAATGTTGTAATTGTTGTCCACATCGATCAATGATAAGTGGCATCAATGCAGTAGGCAGAGGTACATCATGTGACTCAAAAGTTGTCATGTCCCGCATCTTTTAAATTAAAGATTTAAAATATCGTGATAAGACGGAGAAGCCACTTAAAATCATTATATATAATCAGATAGGAGAAGAAAAGTCATAGCCTTTCAAAAGAGATACCTTGACTCATAAAGGTATATAATCAAAGAGGAGAAGAATCTCATCTAGGGTACCATGGAATTATATCCTCAGAATCATATACATATAATATCAGCAAGAAATCGATCTGGGATCATTAAAAAATTGGCAATATCATCGATCATGAGGACAGCACTAGGCATCGAATAGAAGTTGAAGAGATATACCAATAAGAAACGTGAGTCCCAGGTAGGACTCAAATGTAGGAATTAGAGATCATTATCAGCACGGTTTTTGGTGACGGGCCAACAACTTCATATGGAAAGCAAACAAATCTCAATGAGCTTTTGCTTTGGCCGCCCATATGGAAATCCATTCTATTTGTTCCTTTGCGAATCTTGGATAATCCACACCTTAATTTATTATCAACTCCTGTGATGATCATTGGGATTCATCATCCATGATCAGCAAGATAACTGATACAAAACGGCAAACCTCCCAACACCACATATATCATCTAAATTCCCATACCATCTATTATATTCAGAGCCGAATCATACAATACTGTAAACATTGATACAGAAGGACAACAAACATAATTGGCAGCAGCAGTTAGAAGATCAGAGATAAAAAGAGAAGTGAGCATTCGATCAGAGATAAAGAAGCATTCATTCAGGGAAAAAGGAGAAGTCAGCAGCGATCAGGAAAAAGAAGGAAGAGAAATGCAGAATTCAGCAGTAAGGTATTTGCAGTCACCAGCTAAGGTAAGAATTTATATTTACTTGTTCAATTTATGACTTGTAAGATATAAATGATAAGATTATTAAGAAGGATCTAATACACATGTTTATGTATGAAAATGAAATTAAATGATAAAATATATGTATACATGTATGATTCTAACACAATAGGTATTATGACATAATGTGATGATTTTCATATGAAGATTTAATAATGAATACCAATTAAATATAAGAATGTATAGGAGTAACATAAGGATATTTAAAATTGATAAAGTTACCTTTGAAGAATGAATAATGATTATGAATAAGGCAAAAATGTTTATTTGATGAAAATGATATGATGCCTAGTGAATGGCAAACAATGAGATAGTAAAGATGACTTAACAAGAACAATACTTAATCATGAAAGATAAGGGATGAGAAGTAAGGGCTCATGGTCAATCAACTGACACCCATATATCGAAACAAAGGGGTAGGGGTAAGCAATATGGTGTGATCATGGTTGATGCCCAAGTTGGTCAAGAGCACCTTCCGGGCTAAAGACCAATAAATCCTTATCTCAAGTTGGTCTAGAGTACCCCTCTGAGATAAGTGCTCATTGTCTCGTGTTGGTTGAAAGGACCCCTCCAGGACAAATGGATAGGCCCTTGTCTCGTGTTGGTCAAGAAGACCCCTCCGGGACAAGTGGATGGGCCTTTGATTCGTGTTGGTGAGTTATTCACCCCTCCGGATCAAAGGAAGGGAATATGAGGATTCATGACAATATTGCTCCCTTATAAACCCTCTCTCGTTGGGTAAGGGGTTTGATGAACATGTAGACCCAAGTATCTCTCCCAAGTATGTATAATGGATATTGTGAAAGATAGAATACATTTAGATTATGATTATAAGACTTGATTTAATATATACTTATGGTTAATATGATTAGATAAGAAAGATTGAATACTAATGTTCTCTTTTTCTAAGTTAAAATTGTGTGCAAGGTTGTGAAAATTTTGGCTTGCTAGAAGGGGACATTACAAAAGTGACTGAAGAACTAAAAACCTAGGCAAAATTTGTTTCTGCAAACTCTCGTAGAGAAGGACAAGCATCTGTTCTATTGTTGAAATAAAACCAGTTGAATTCCATTCCTCATTACTGCATCCTTATTATTTGAACAGTGTAATAGATATATTTGTAGTCCTTTACGGGACCGCATTGTCTTATTGGCTACATTCTCTTCAATAAGAAGTCAATTATGTGAAAATGGAATGCTGCAGATGCTAATACTCTTCCCAAGACTATCTAAACTCCCATTTTCCACTCTAAAAGCATGGCCACCTTGATTCAAACCAAACCAAGGTGTCAAGGCATGACTCAAACTAGCACACAACTGATTAGGAGGCAATGCACAGCCTGTGGAAGTATTAAGTTGAATATTACAATCTGTCCCAAAGACGAGCAAAAGTAAATTCAATTTGATTTAGGATTTGAAACAACTGGGGAAAGAATCTGAACCTGACAAAATTGTTGATTGATTTGAAAGCATGAGTTCCTCTGTATGCTATTTTGGAGAATGAACAACCATCACCTGCACTCTGCACTTCCTTTTTGTCCTGGGGCAATCCAAATCATTCTTACATGTGCATATGCAGTAGCTTCTGCAAACCCATCAATTTTTTCATAACATGTTAGCTTTGGGCATGAAATGTTTATTCAAGAAAATATAGGATGTCATTAGTGGAAAGATGGGAAACATCAATACCAAAGATATTGGACTCCAAGAATGTCTTTCTGTGCGTACTTTACCAGAGCATGGTCACCATCTTGAGGTTATCAGTCCCCTGTTCAAAATTGTTTGCAGATATCCTCATAGTCCTTCTAGGTATTTGTTCCCTGCAAGATGTAGACCATCTCAGTGGGAAAATAAAACTTGGTTGAGTTGCTCACTAAATAAATATTCTTCATGAGGAATAACCCCAAATAGAGAAGTAAATCCAAATAAAAACAGAAATATAATTAGTGAGCTGCACTTTAAACCTAAGAGAACTTGGAAATTATAAGACTAGTCAGCCTCTAAACTCCCATATCAGATAAACCAACCAAAACAAGAGGTCAAATGCCAACAATAAAAACATCAAAACTCAAAAACCCTTTCTGAACACCCTTACCTTGGTGACCACTACTAATTAAAGAATTTTAAAATCTACGATAACAATGGTATAATTAGAATAGAAAACACCTCACTATCTCCAACCTTATCAAGGTCATTGAAAGCTATATATCTCAAGGATCTATAAGAAAACACTCCTTTTACAGCTAGACATACATTGTTGACCTAACCAGACCAAGATCTTAAACTGGATCGTAGAGAGGAATCATTCTCAAAGAAGCACTACATCAGAAGGCTTAAAGCCTTCTAGTCAAGCCTTGTGCTCTATAAGACTGCAGGTTCTAGCTCAACGACACTCACGAGAATATGCTAGAATAAAGACTGTAAAGATACCAAGGAAAAAAGCATAAACCTTCATTAAAAGAAAGGGCAGAAACAGCATTTCATCTCAATATGGTCAACATATATCAATGGTGGTTGTGCATGGAAGAGTTCATACACATTTACTTTTCAAACATAATTTCCCACATTTAAATAAGTAACATAAAGACTGTAAAGCTACCAAAGAGAAAAGCTAAGTTGCCGGTCCCGGTACGGGTACAGGTACAAGAACCCGATATGATGGTACAGAAAAAAATTTTCCCCTTGGGTATGGGTACAGGTCAGGCTCTGTGTGTGTGTGTGTGTGTGTGTGTGTGTGAAAATTTAAAATTATAAAATATAAATACATTGATACTCATAATTGCCAAAATACTAAATATTTAAATACCTCATAACTTGCCAAAATGAAAATATTCAAATTCATAATTCAGTGATTTGTCAAATGTCAATACACAATGAAAATTCAAAATTACAATCATTATCAATATTCAATATTCTTCATGTGTGTTTTGGCCTTTTTCTGTCTGTGAAATGAGTTAAAAAAAGTTGTTATGCCCTCACTTTAGGTTGAATTTGTGCTTTTAGAAAAAAAAAATTGTTTAAAAAAATGTAAAAAAAGTTATTTCTTTTTAAATTTTGGTGCCCAGGCGTTGTGGGTCCCTCTAGGTTCTGCTCGGGTTCTCCCAGGGTACTGCCTGAGACCAATACCCAGACCAGACCCATACCGGTACAAGGGGGGTTCCCGAGGAATCTGGGAACATAGGAGAAAAGATTTAAACTTCATACACAAAAAGGGCAGAAACAGCATTTCATCTGAAGATGGTCAATGTATATGATAAATAAGATGATGGTCATGTATAGAAGAGTTTATACGCATTTAATTTCAAACATAATTTCCCACGTTGAAGTAAAAAATGACATCCCTCACCCAACAGTTATATCAAATCAAGCTTTCTGCGACCCTTTTAAGTATTGAAACCAAAAGTAGTTGGTGTACTCTTTTACCCACTTGGCTCTTTTTACCAACTAATGGTTTGTCCATATAAGAAAGCATTGTTGTTAAAGAGACTCTTGATTCTTAACATCTTAGCTTGGGTTTGAAATCCACAACAAATGAAGTGCTAACAACGTGAACTACTTGCCACACAAGTAGGTTCAACCCTCAACTGAGTGGACCCTTGCACTTGATCTCCCACTTCTATTCAGGATGTCTTATACTATTAGAAAATTACAAGACAACATTTAACATTTATACACGTCAAATTAGGCTTGTTACAAACAACACAACAAAGTCTTACTTGGATGATAATCGTAAGAGCTTGTGGCAATTAGTGTTTTAAGAGCACTTCTATTTGTGATCAATTTACTTTTTAAACTTGAGGTGTTCCCATTGGGGTTATCTCTCAACAAGTAGATCCTTCAACAACCAAGTTGGGCCAAATGATATTCTACTCGCAATTGATGTGATGTTCCTAAAGGATACACAACAGAAATGAATGATAAATCAATAGACTACAACAAGACAAGATATGACAATTTTTTAAATCCTAAACATAATAAATATAATAATATTTTTGATCTAATACTTCCTCTTATTTGGCTGGCAGAATCAAATATCATTGAGTGTATACCATGCCTACACCTCTTATAAGCTTTGACCCAAAGTATCAATATAACTTTTGACTTGCTAATGTCACAAATGCAAAATTAATAGATATGAATTCCTCAATCCTATACAGATGGGTCGTGTTTCTCATTCATCTATCCGTCTATTTCCATCAATATTCATATCAATCTTTGGTAATGTTATTGCCCATAACTTATTCTGTCTTGATCCAACTACAATCATTTCATCATATATTTGACCTTCTATTGTATCTTGGCTCATTATTGTCATTTGCTTCCTTGTGTTTAGGCAATCTTCTCATTTGCATCAATATGCATCCTATTGTCTTTCTTGTTGACTTTCATCATAGTGAGACCATTGGCTCGGTTGATATTATCTAGCTACTCAAATTTCGTGATAGAGGTTACGATACAGTTCGATTTCTAGGTTGAGTTTGTTGGATTACTCCTTTGTCTTCCACCTATTCTTCGATTGGTGTATAAGATTCCTCATTTCCTTCTAGCAATTTGATAGGTTACCCTCCAAAACTCTTATTTTTTCATCAATTTCATTTTCAATTTTGTCCAACTAACATGCTCTTGTATCCTTACTGTAACTATTATTTTTGTTCCTTTTCAAGTTGGCTCAGAATTTAAATATGCCTTGGCTTCTATCTCTTGGATTCATCGTCTACTTTTCATTCATCTCTTTTTAATGTTTATTTGGCCTTCTTAGCAAAAACATTATTCAATTTACTTGCTCATTTCTTCATCTACATCTTGTAGATCAATATTTGTTGATTCTCCCTCTTCCCTACCTTTAGAAGCTTCAATTTAATCTAGAGCAATTGATTACTCTCTTAGTCCGTGCATTTTGTCATCCTTTATACCGTATGTTTTATGTAGTCTTTTGCATTTTCTATTGTCCATTTACTTGAAAAAAAAAACAAATCAAACTCTTTGTGTTCATACACTTATCGTAAAATAGACCTCATGAATGTTGGTGAGACATGCATTGCTCAATCCCACATTTGATGCCAGGTCATCAAGGATCATGCTATCACCAAATTGTTGATCAATGAATGAGGACTTTCTCCAAGGGAGAAGATGTAGGCCACATTAAATAAGCACCAAATCATGCCAAACCTTTGTCATCCCCTTAACCAAAACAAGGGAAGATGAACAATTGCAGCTGCAATTGCCATGACACATGGTTTTTGTTTAACAAGGCTGTTTGAAGATTCTTTGTATCAATTCCATCAGAGATTACACGGTTTCTACAATCGATACTGAGGAGATTGTGTATAAATATTTTGATATATAAGGTGAACTTGCTAGCAACTCCGAGCAGTTTTGACTAGTTGAGACCTATGTTCCCTAAGGACACGTCCCCTACCCTTTTGGATGCATTCTTGTATCGGGGACGTTTCAGGGACATGGGGACACTTTGAAAATGTCCCCCCACCATCCCCTGTCTACCATTTTCCTTAATAAACATTCCAGAAATGGCAGCTCTGCATGGGAACCGTCGGGCCCAGGTTTAATAAAGAATCATTTATTGTCTTGTGTTGTGGGCCTCGACACCACACTTAGCCCTAAATGAATAAAAGATAGCTCCCTTTTCCATTCCAAACCATTTTCACATGCCAAAACAAAAACGTAGAAGAGTTGGAAGAAAAAAAGCATTGTGAAGAGCAAGGTGCAGCTTGAGATAACAAAACTAGAGCAACAAAGAGCAGCATTAGTGAGCAGTGAGCACTAAGGAGAAGTAGAGCAGTAGCAAAGGTAAGTGTATGTTTCTTTGTTCTTTTCTTTTTTTCTCAAAGTTTCAAGGAAGAAATTTCTTTTCTTTTTTTTCTATTTTCAATTTGCACTTGCATTTTTTTTTCACAGAACAACATGGGCAGCAACAGTGACAACAGTGAACATGAAATGGAAGAAAGAATTATAAGAGTTTTAGGATCAATTGGGAATTCATCAAACCCTCTAAACCTCTTCTCCAATTGGTGACAATTCTAGACAAAGAGAAAAAGAAAAGTTTGGGGGTGAGTAGAATGTGGTTGTGTCATATTTGCCACAAAGATTTTAGAGGTAGCTACACAAGGTATATATTCACCTCTTGGGCATTACAGGACAAGGGGTTAAGGTTTGTCCAGATATAACAGCAAATGAGAAGGCAGAGGTTAATAGATTGTTTATGGAGGTTGAAGCAAGGTCTAAGGGTATGTCAATGCCAGTACAGTCTACACAATCAGCTATGTCATTCATGGTTGCTAGTCGTACTGGTGATGTTTCTACAAGAGGAAAGAGAAAGATTGGTGGTAGAGCGAGGGTGGGGATAGTTGTAGGTATATTCGATATACAAGCATGAGAAGTGGCAAAGTCTTCCATTGCCAAAATGTCCTTTGGCCATGCCATCCCATTTCATGTGGCACGTTCTCCTTATTTCAAACAAATATTCAAAAATGCAATTTATGTTGGTCACTCATTTACCCCTTGGAGAACATAAACTATGCAAGACCCTCATTGATAAAGAAGATTCTAAGGTGAATTTGGTGATGGAGGACATGAAGCAGACTTGGATGAGGACAAGTTGCTCTATTGTCATGGATGGGTGGACCGATATTAGACATTGACCACTCATCAACAGCGTAGTCACATGTGCAATTAGATCTTATTTTCTTAGAGTTGTTGATTGTTTAGGGAAGTGCAAGGATGCATATTTTCAATTTCAAATTTTGTGAGAAGCCATAGAGGAGGTTGGGGCCTCAAATGTTGTATAGGTGGTCACTGATTTGGCGCGTGTGTGCAAATTACCTAGCATGATGGTGGAGGATCCTTACAAGCATGTCTTTTGGACCCCATGTTGTGTTCATGTGTTGAACGACGCATTGAAAGACATAAGGAAGATAGATTGGGTGAAGCAAGTGGTGGTAGAAGCTAGAGATATTCAAATGTTCATTTTGCAACCACCACACCTCGCTCTCTTTAGGACTTTTTCGAGCAAAGAATTCCTCAAACTCGTGGAGACTAGATATGCTAGTTATTTCATTTTGTTAGAGAGGATGCTTGAGGTGCAAGAAGCTCTACAGTTGACGATGGTTAATCCAAAGTGCGGTAGATGGCCTAATGCAAACACTGCTGAAAGAAAAGGTGTGAAACAAAAAATCCTTGATGATGATTGGTGGCCCATTATTAGGTAATAGAATTCTGATTTTTTTATTTTATTAATGTTTGTAACTTGATAATCTTATTTATTTTTGTATTAGCATTCGCTCTTTGTCATTTGAGTCTTTTCTTTTTTTTTTGAAATTTTTTGCAGATATGTTTGCTCCTTCATCTCACCTGTTGTAGATGTCATTAGATATGCTAATATGGACTCTCCTAATCTTGGAGAGATTTATGAGACATTTGACAAGATGCTTGGGTAAATGAAGCAAGCAATTTGTGATAGGGATCATAATTTGGGATTATATGCACAGCATATCAAGACCATTGTGACATGGCAGTGGAACACTATGAACACCCCACTTCATATGGCAGCCTTTGCTCTATATTCCAAATGGTATACACCAAAGGGTGGGAGGCTGCCTCCTAATGATGGAGAGGTGGAAGAAGGGTTAATGAAGGCCCTTTGAAAGATGTATTCAAGTGAGGAGTCAATTTTACTTCACACACAGTGGCTTGCCTTTGCTAATCTCCGCAGTCCAACATTCAACAAACCAAAGTGAAGGTAGATAGAGCTACATTAGCTCAAACTGACCCTTTTGGATGGTGGACATGGCATGGCAAGGATACATCAAAGTTGAGGATGCTTGCCATTCACCCCTTTCACAAGTTGTCAGTTCCTTTGCTATAGAGAGGAATTGGCCCACATACAGCTTCATCTAGTCAATCGATAGGAATAGGCTTACCTCGCGACAAGCAAAGAAGTTAGTGGTTGTACATAGTGCTTTGCAGCTACAAAATCCACAAACTCTTGAGTATCACTAGATTCTAGCCATACATTGGGATGTTGATCCAAAGATACCACACAGGTTGATGAGGAAGAGGCACAGGAGGGATTGGTTGGGGTTCCATTGGATGAGGCAACCCCTCATAATGGCAATGACTCAGACTCACACTTCGATTTTGGTACAATGTTCATAGATGCCAATTAGGGACAGCAACATATTTGCTATGTTTTTGTCATTTTGTAGTTGGAACTTGCAGCCTTTAGGCATTTTGTTGTAATTTTTATATAATATATATGCACATTGACAATGAAAGCAATTAAATTTTGTTTATTTGTTTGTCAACTCTCATGTGAACTCTCAATTCAACTCTAATGTTATGTATTAAGGATCTATAATGTATATGATGAATGTCTTATCAATGTTATCATATGAATATTTGAAATTTCCAATATTTTTAAATTTTTCCCTTTTTTTTCATAGCTGTCCCCTGCTGTCCCCAAAATATGGCCTCCAAAAAATCCATCCTAACCCCTGTTTTCCCCGTCCTGAAAACTTGTTGTAACATAGGTTGAGACTCAATAGAAGCTATCTCTATTCATACCAAGTTTTAGACATGTTGAAGACAAGCATCTCTATATACAAAAGTACAACTGGAAGACATCCATGTAGAGACGAAGCCATACCACAAGAAATATTCGTTACAGAGAAGCTTGTATTGCTTGATGGATTGTGTGGTGTTATTCAAAAATTGTTTTTTTGTGTCAACTCACCAGGTTTTGTGTTGGATTTTGTGTAGCATTGTTGGATCTCAGAAAACAACTGTGTGTTGATTATTGCACACAAGGCCCCCCTAGTTGCAAATCTATGTGGATGAATGGGCAGATATTCATACTATCTCAGCCCCTGAAAACAGACCAACTGCACAAAAATTGCTCTGGGTTCTCTCCTATGTAGAAATACTGTCTGCCTAACATGCAAGAATTCTACTTTTATGTGTTTGGGTGGACGGAGGAAGGTGTAGAGACTGAAATGTACAAATTTGTTGACCAAAAACAAAGGTTCTGATAAAAATATTACAAAGATACTATTGAGAACCAGAAAATGAAATAAGAAAAGACTATCAAATAAGACTTATGAAGAAAAAGAAATAGGGAACTTTTTGCATTTCAGTAATACAAAGAAGATAGCATTCATGACTGCATTCAAAGGCAGAGTGGAGGTCAAGGCTGGTTTAGAAAATACATAACCTAGATGCATAGATTTGATATCAATGCATTATCCTTTTATTATTAGGCATTGCAGATGGTATGAAACATTGGATATGCCATTTGTAATTAGTCCTTGATTGGAATGCTATTGAACATGTATCGAGATAATGTATGGTTATATGTTGATTCATTTTATGAGGGTAAATTGTTGGTATTTGATTCATTACTCAGAGATTCCTTAACATGAAACTCCTTATAGGCAAAATTTGCTTTACAAAACCAATTACAAAGTACATGGTATCGACTGAAACTGAATTAGAACTAAACAGGTTAATTGCTTGATAGAGAAAATGTTTTTCATTAAATTCTTAATCTATCTTTCTCAGTGATCCACATGAATTTAAAAATTGATGCATTTTTTGCTATGAGAAGCCAGGCCAGATCCATCCTTTCCTCTAGACAGAAGCAAACAAGTGGAGTTGATACAAGTGCTACAATTATTGGGAAGGAAAGGAACAAGAATTACTTTTCCTCTATAGATTTGCTTTACAGGCTCTACAAAGTAAGCAGAATTTGCAGAAGAGGCCAACATACACTGTCGGCATATGGTAGAACAAGTTAGCTACAGTTTCTTAATACTCCGCGGTTACTTCTCTCACAGCTGAGACTCAGCATAGTTCAGGCAGATAGACAGTGAGAAATGTCAACCAGGATGGGGGAAAAATAGTTGAGAAAATAATATTAACGGTTATAGCCCATAGGTTTAGAGATTCTTATAGCACTGAATGATCCTAAAAAGGATCACTTCTTTCAAATTGGAAAAATGAATCAAAATTTACCGAATTAAACATGGAAAATGTATCCATATCTAGCATAGGAGAATCAGCTGCAGAAGTGTGACCTGATACGACATCTGTAAGATCAGATTCTGATGGAAGCAGTTGTTGTCCATAGGTACTTGCATTCATTAATGGCATTTCTGCAGTAGGTACAGGAATATAATTTGACTCAGGAGTGGGTGGAGAACTAAAAATCTGAGCAAAATTTGGCCATACAAGCTCTCCCTCATTGAGTGCAGAGAATCCATTATGCTGTTGAGTGATGATTTCAGTAGAACTCTCTCCCTGATCATTGCTTCTTTGATCTCTGAATGGAGAAACAGATATCTTAGCAGTCTTACTGGCTGGTTGCATATGTGCTGGGTTCTCCTCAATTTGAAGTAAATTGTGTGAACATGGAAACACTGTGGATGCAGCTGGACTCTTTCCGAAACTATCTGAGCTCTCACTTTCCACTTTGCAAACACCGCCACCAAACCAAGATGTCGAGGCATGGTTTGAACTTGGTTGCAACTGTTTAGGAGGCAATCCAGGGAGTGTAGAAGTGTTAGATTGAAGATTACATTCAGTCCCAAACACAATGCTGTTTGAAGTACTTAAATTTGAATTAATATTTGAGCCAATTGTGAAAGGAAGTTGAATCTGAATAATGCGCTGATCAGTATGGCAGGTATGAGAGCCTCTGTAGGTTATTTCAAAGACTGAAGAATCGTCGTCTGCTCTCTGCACTTGCTTTGTAGCCTGGCAACCCAGATCATTCTTGTGAGTGCATCTGTAATAGCTTCTGCAAGTCCACCAAAAATTTCATGTTAGCCTTGGGCCTGAAAGCCTTCAAAAAACTACAGAATTTTGCCGGTGAAAAGTTGGAAGTGTCAATACCGAGGATGTTGAGCTCCGAGAATGTCTTTTTGGCCATACTTTCGCCATGTGTGGCCATCATCTGGAGGTATATCATTCCCTGGTTCAGAATTGTTTGCAGAGATCCTTATAGTCCTCCTGGGTAGTGATTTCCTGCAATATGTAGACAATATCAGTGGGAAACAAGAACTTGGTTGTGCCTAATGCAGAGGGAATGAAAATGCTGCTGAGAAGCTAAAATCTAATCTGTTGCTAGACAGCCACGAGGGTGGAGCAAGATTTAAAATAAACACAAACAGACATCAACCAAAAAATGGATGCAAATAAAAATACTATTAACATCGGACAGCTAATGCTGAGCAGAAATTGTATACGGTGCATTTCTTCAACAAAAGAAGAAACAAAAACTGCTATTGAAATTTACAAATACTTGAAATCAGAGTATTGTTACCAGTCCTGGACATAACAGAAATAAGGGTTCTTAATAATAAGAGTCAAGCTAATCAGGAATTGAAAATCCTGAATGGTAATATACCTCTTCCTAGAGATTTCTCGTCGCTCGGTGATGCTTGCTGGTCCATTCTCTGGGCTTCCCGCAGGTTCAGTTCCTTTGCGCACTGCTGAAATAGCCAGACTATGAACCGGAGAACCCTCAGACATTTCACTGGGCGGGCTGCCACTTGCAGAGGACCTACCTCCAGAGCGAGGAGAGACGTTCCTGCTATCTTTGGTTGGTTCAATTTGCAAGGGTCTGCTGCTTCCTTGGAATCTCTCACCATTTTCCTCTAAAACAACCCTGAGCCCCCCTTGCAAACCATAAGAACCTGGATTGGAATTGAAATCAAGTATCTCCAACGCTTTAGAGAAGGTAGCCACTATTTGAGCAGAAGAGCTCAGTAGCAACTGGTACAAATCAGGGCCTTGAGTAGAATTGAGCTTAGTTTCCAGCTCTCTTGCCAGTTGACACCCATAATTCACTTCATTCCGGACACAATTGTCCAAACCCTGACTTCGAATTTTGTCCCACTGTCTAAGTTTCCCCTCTCCTATCTCCATTGGTTTTTTTCTGTTCACTCCCACTAAAACTGAATTTCAGGCAACTGAGTGTGGTTCAGACAAGAAAATTAGCTGCCTGTGCCACACATCACTCATTTCCAGACTATATTCTTAGTGGGAATCCCTGTAATGGCAATGGGTGTCCATTCCAGGGCATTGGGTATCCATGAAAAGGCTTAGGCTTTGGGTCTGAGTTAAGGAACTTGGTGAGTGAGGAATTGAGGGGTAAAGAGAATGATTTATACATGGGGCTTATTGACAAAAGCCCCAATAAAAAGAGTGAAGCGGAGTGGAAGGTTTGACTGCCTACTGAGGAGGAATAGAGCTGGTCAGAGATTTGAATACGGATAGAGCGTTGGAGAAGTCCAAGATTGGACTGAGTCTACCGGGGGTTTTAATCTCCTTCAAAGTCAGATAGTTTGAAAGTCTTCAGCTTCTAAGAAGAATGATTTTCTCCCAATTCCGCGTGAAGTGAAGAGAAATCCATGTGACTTGCTGGCGTCACTTTGTCATCCCTCTCGTTAAAAAATTGCCGTCATTAACACGTATTCAGCAGATTTATGATTTGGCATTCCACATTAGTAAACTATACCCTGTTACTTGTTGGGCTCGGTCAAAATTACTGTGTCTACCCTAGTTAAGGACCAATTTTTCTTCTGGTTACTCCTTGACCAGCTTCGGATTTGAATATCTGCATTAATTCCTGTTGCTTTAATCTATCCGTCAAACTAAAGTGATTGAATTATATTATTTTGGGCTGTGAAAGCTTTTTTCACTTGATTGAATTTTGAAGTTGTTTTATTCTCTAGAACTAGAAGCCCACTTGACTGTTTTGGCTTATGCAATTTGGCGTTTTAGACAGCCAAATAGAAGACTCCAATTGTGTTTTTTTTTCCACAATTCTAGTTGTCCTCTTCGGTTTTGATGAGAACTGAAAGACGTAACCTGCTTAATCAATAGGATATGTAGTAATCTAAAGGAGAACTTCATACTTTCTTTCTTTTTTTTTGGTTTTATGTTATTTTGTGTGGATGTTATGAGTGTATAGTTTTATTGTTTTTTTTTTTTTTTTTTATCGAGATCATCCATAAGATCGTTTTGCTATCTGATAGGGAGCACGAGCCTTAGTCTAAACTTTTTCAGATGAGAGCCAAGGACTGAGGGGTATCCATCCCGCCAAATTCGTCTGGGGCACATTCCCGGCCTCATCCCTTATGGTGTCAAGGGCCTTGCACTCAACAAATCTTGATCCCTGGTGAACTCATTCAGAATCTTTCAACTGCACCAATAGACCAAGGGCCCTTTGACTAGTTTTATTATTTGATTTAGTAATTCTAGAGGAGAACTTCATACTGTCTTCTTATTTTTTTTGTTTTATGTTATTTTGTGTGGATGTTATTTATGTATAGTTTTACTATTTGATTTAGTTTTTTAGCATATTCATTAATTTTAAACTTGAATCCTTCACTTTGTTACATTATATTCTTCAATTTAGAGTACTATTAGCTTAATTCTTAAGACATTTGTCTTTCTAAACTAGGTTGCATCAACAATTTTGTCCCCTGAACACAAATGCAAGCACAATCTTTATCCTCTAATTTTAAAATTTAATTTTCTAACTTTCAACCCTAAAAATCTTAGAATATAGTCATTATTTGTCAATGGGTGCATCAAAAGTTTTGAATTATGTGTCTAAGGTTATGTCTTTAAGGATATCATCCTAGGTTACTTTCATAATGGGATTACTAGCATTTTGTATTCACAAATTTGATCAATCTCAGTTTTAGTGGCAATTCAGTGTCAACTTACTTAGCCGCAGTTTACTTAGCATTCACCTTTATTTGTTTCTATCTTGTTAAATCAACCTCGAGGCTTAACTCTCTTCAAAGAAGTCAAGCACTCTTCCCTCTATATATTGTAGGCCCCTAATAATGCTCTTTAGCACCACACCTTCTCAGATGTAGGTGCATGCAGTAGTGAACCAATTTCGAAGATCCATAGGCATTAAGGAAAAAACCGTGTACACAATACACATTTGTGCCTACTAGACTAGATTACAAGGGTGATCCCATCTCGACATCTAGAAAGCTCAAGATTCATTCTTCCCAAGCCTCTAATCACTAATTCGATATTTCAATACATGTTTCTAGTTTTCAGCTTAGTGTCACAATATTTTAGTATTCAAAGTCAACATTGCACAAATTCCCAAGTAAACTCATATTCATCTCAATCATTTCGACATATTTTGGTTGCATTATGTCTTAATTTCATAATTTATAATAATCAACCTAAACCAATTTAATTAATTTAGAGTTTAATCATTAAATTAGACCAAATAAATTTAATGTAGAGTTGTTTAATTCCCTTACTTTTCACAATCCTCTCAACTACATGCTATTGGTAAATTTTATTGTGTGCATATCTAAATTGTTTGAAAAGCTTATGCCAAGAACATTTTTTTTTAATTGTGATACAATGAGTTGTAAAGAAAGGCATAAAGCCCAAGTATACTTAGAATCTACTAAGTATTTATATTTTTAGTGGTGAAATTTGCATACCCTTGCCAATTTCCATTTAGTTTTGTGCCTATTTTGAGAGAATGGCTTAATACAATTACATATCAACAAATGTTGCAATCTTATGCAATGTTGGGCTTATTCCCCCATACTATCACTCATTCTCATTTACACATATTCTCATACATTTATGCCTACTTTATCTATATGTGTACATACTATGATACATTGACCTTGATTATCTATTTATTATGCCATCCATGCACGTATTCCCAAATATTCCATTTCTAACTTATTCAAGCACATTTTGTCCTAATTCAATCCCACAACACGGGATTTATTCTACACTCATGGATCTAACCCCTAAATTCCAAAATTTAAATTCAAATTTGGCTAACTTCCACCAATTCATTTCCTACCTTGAGCTGACTTTGTAAATGTTTCACATGATTATTGCTATGTACTTGTATTTAAAGGCATTTGATTGAATTCATTTTTATCGTCAAACATTAAGGAAAAATTATTCACATTTAAGAAAGGAGCATGCTAGGAACACTTCAATTGGAGCACCTAAAAAGAATCTAACCTTGCATCATATCATCCTAGAGCATCTACATGTTTGAAGATTATTGTCCTTGATCTTTTCCATTACCATAAAGTTAGTCCTATCAGGTGGTCGGCCTAGGAGAACACAACCATTACAATCGAGTGATCTTCTTAGGTCTTTGTAAACATTGCTAGTCCTTCATGCTCAAAGAAGTGAGGTGAATCAAGCAAATTAGAAAGCAAGAGCACACATTTAGCAAGATTATATCCATGTCTTGCAACACAAATTCATTCCTACAAAAACAAGTTAGATTCGCATATCATTCCACCATAAAGGTGACCCATTATTTTGATCCTAAGGTCAAGTGCAAACAAAGATCTATTATTTCCAATCTCAAGACATAGATTTCATTGCATTAGCAAGTGTATTCAGTGACATCATTCTTAAAGATAAGTACCCCTATGTACTTTACATTTACTTTACTATAATAGCATTTAATTTGTCAATTATCACACACATAGCTCTTCATTTATTAATCTAGGCTAATTATTTCTTATGTGTATGCACTATATTGGATTAGCCTAGATTAGTTTAGGTAAAGCAACTAATTTTTTCTTACATTTTGGTGAGCTTGTCCAATCTTACACCAATTTAGGGTTTTTGCTTTAGTGTTTACACCAACACTATTTTAAGGTTTCATATCTATACTTTTTTATTGTATCTTCATTTTTTAGATCTTGTATGGGTTTCATTCCTATTCATTGCTATATAATTTCTACTAGGTTTTGTGCTTTATTGTGATATCACTTTTGCCCTCTATACCCACCCTTGGATACCCTTTAGGACCTTATTTCATATTTGATTTTGGATTAATATTCTAATTTATAATATATTGTACCTCATTTCCATAGATCATTTGTTTACTCTCATTAGGATTTTACACTTTAACTACACAGTCTTGTGAACCCTACCTTATCTACGCTTGGATAGAGCTCTATTGTGTCATCGTGGTCTCCCATGGTCCTCTATCTTTGGCTTTTATCCATGCTTCCATTACTAATTTTGACATGTTTATACAATTTGTGATAAGCAATCCATTTGTTCTTGAGTCACTCATGACATTCTAGCACACAAATGGAATCACATTGTCCATGGAAGCACTACATTGTCACATTTGTACTTTCTCTTCATTTAGGGATATAGTTATTACTTTTCCTTTCCTTTTGGATACCCTTGCTATGCTTATCCATGATTCTCATATGCTTCCTATATCTTCTATGGATTGTGATAGTATTTTACATTTAAGCACCTTTTCCATCACATGATGTAACGGGTGACACATATATTGTGATGAATGCTCATATTACACCCTTATCTTCTAAGACATGAGCATCCAAAGTGCAAGAGTAATTTTACATCACCCAAAAATATTTTATTTCATTTTTATTTTGTTTTGTAGGTACCTTGAAGTGTCACGATCATCATATTCTTACCGTAGAGGTCAAATCATACCACAATGGCTCATTCTTGATATAGTTATCAACTTCAACACATCAGTTATTAATATTTAGACAATATTTCTACTATGTGGTATTGCATATTAAGCATAGAGATCCCAAATTTATATTAATACTTCATATCATCATGTGGACCACATCATCAATAATTGTTTTCTCATTGGCTAATGGGACATGACTTGCTATATTTCTTAAAGAAGACCTAACCAAGTTGTGTGTCATACATTTAAAACTCGTGCCAATGTTTAAAGACATTCATAATCTTTTTTTGTCATAGATAAGTTCATGATTAGGACCACATTAACTCATAATTCTTACATTTTGTCACATTCTTCTAAGGTAGGTCCCCTTCTACATGTTTCCATGCATAATGTGCATTTAGCATTATACCACATTGCTAGTCAACACCATAACATCTTTATTTGCTTGCACTTGCTATAAAATAAGAATCATTCTACATTGCAAAGGGAGTCACTTAGTATCAAGGATTGGAGATTATGAGAGTTTGATAACAAATCCAAAATTTAAAAGTTCCAAGAGCGTCTTATATTACATATCAACTCAAAAGTCATCTTATCAAAGAACTACACATTGATTGTGCTTCTATTTCATTGTATTTCAAGGATCAGGCCTAATATTGATTGTTAGCCCTCATAGAAAAATCTATTGATGTATTTTGGACCATGAATCAATAAAATCATTGTTCTAATTCATATCTTGTGTGTTTTAAATTTTGGTGTTTGAAACTTGTGACTATTTTGTGATAAGACTGTAGGGTGGGAGTATCCCTAATTAAACCTTGCATCCATGATTACCCCATATTCTAATTATACAACTACATATGATGCTTTATGTGATAAGGTTATAGCTTCCCTACCTACTCATGACATTGTTTCACCTTATGATGGTATTTCTATGTCTATAGATCCATATTTTTTGATATGCTACCTTCTTTTGTACACGATGTGTTTCATGATGATCATTCTTCTGCAACTCATGTGAACCCTATAGATATTCATGATATATTTCACATAGTGATACCTCCCATGATGATGGCATGCATATTGATGATATTTCATTAGCCTCTCATGTAGGCACTATTGATGTTTCATTGCCTCTTCCAACATTAAATGATGATATTATGAGCCTTAGTTAGGAGTTATTACA
This sequence comes from Cunninghamia lanceolata, assembly GCA_027924645.1. Taxonomy (NCBI): domain Eukaryota; kingdom Viridiplantae; phylum Streptophyta; class Pinopsida; order Cupressales; family Cupressaceae; genus Cunninghamia; species Cunninghamia lanceolata. Next base: position 15,244,567 of record BSBN01000508.1, on the reverse strand, counting down.
TGATGATTATTATGATATAACAATGCTTTGTTACATGTTAAATCATTATTGCTTTCTAATTATGAGTACTTAGAGAATGGTAACTTATTGATTAGTGGTTTTGGACTATATTTGAGTGGTAAAGATTTGCAATGGTTTGATTGATCTTCTTTGATTTACACTTCTTTCATGAACTTGACAAATACCTACATTGCTTATTTTAATAAACCTAGCGCCCATGAAGACAATATGGACATGGTGATACCTTCTCATGATCTATCCTTTGATGCTTGCTCTCCTATTGTTTGTATGGCTTATACATATACTAAACCTACTTCTCATGCTATACCATCCTCTCCTAACTATGCACCACATTTTCATCCTTATCATCATACACATGGATAGTAAGGGTAGAGGTGGTGCATCTAAACATAAAGTTCAAGAATGTATAGATAAAGGAAAGATAAACATTGACACTACTCATGAACCCACAACTCCTTCATTTCATGAGGTGAACCATGTGAAATCCAAGCATGTTCAAGAAATTAGTCATGTTCATTACACCACACCCTATATTGAGGTTACATGTGACATAAAAGAGAAACCACCTAATATGAGACATGACTTAATTTCTCAGATATCCTTATCATTACTTGTCGCATTTTGTGCTTTTACACTTTGTTTTATGTTTCCATATTCCTAGTTAGCATGTGGATGACACAAAAATACCGTTAGTGTTGCATGTTGAAACAAGTGACTTTGAACATGTGATGTGGTGTTCACGTTATTTCTTCCTTCTCTTTGTATCATTTCTACTCACCCTTTCACTTTTCCATGTATGTTGTGATCCTCCTTGTCTATTCATCCATTTACCATGTGTGTCCTTATTGTTTGGATTACAAGTGCTACTCACCTTGCAACTCCTAATTGAATATTCTTGTAATCCAGGTCAAGATTATATCATTGTAAATATTGTTAGCATTAAATTGATATTAACCTTGCAAATCCTATGTACTTCATATGACTCCAACACCTTGGGAATGGGTGCATTTATGCCTAGGGGTGATTGAGTGGATTATTTATTAATTATACTATCCTAGTTGACTTGAATATTAGTTGCAATGACATTAAGAGGTGGTGTTACATATGATAATGGTAGTTACAAATTGATTTGACCTTATTTACCCCACTTTCTAAATCCTAGGTGCTAAGAGAGAGTGGGACATCTTTGCATATCGGGTGGGGTACACATTAGTTAGTCACTCCATTTTGGAGTGCCATACTTGGGAATGTGTGCCCACTCTTCACATAAGTCAAAGATGTCGACAGTTATGGTTTCTATTCATGGAAGCATTGAATATTTGTCACATGGGGCATTTGGTTTTTCCATACCATGAGTTTTGGTGGTTTTAATTTTGGGAATCCATTTATGGTTTTCCCCATTTAGTGATCTATAAATTGGATGCCTTGCATAGTTGTTTCATGGGTGTTTTGCAGGTTGACCACTGTTATGCTATTGGAATGCTATCAGATTGAAGGGAGATAGTTAAACGTATTGATGTAACATTCTCATTGGATTAATACAAACTTGTCCTCTCTTTGATGATGGGTTTTTTTCCTAAAAGGGTTTCTCCACGTACATTCGGTGTTATGAGTTTATTCTTATGTGTTTGTTGATTTCTTATTTGTCTATTTAAACTTCCACATGTTAATCTATTAGTTAATCACATTATGCTTTAATTGGTAATTTAGATTTGTATACTAAGTGAACAAGATTTTACTATAGTAGTTTACCTTATTTATCAACATCTGGTATTAGAGCTCTAGTTTTGTTTAGAAGGGAACACCTTTCTTGAAGTGTTGTGAGTCTTTTGGTTGTAGTGGGAGCTTTTCACTTAGTGGTTTTACATATTTGTGAGTGATTGAAATGATGGCCTCTACCTCTCGTTCAAAGATTGAAAAGTTCAATGGCTTTGGGTAGTTGTGGAAGTTGAAGATGGGGGATTTCTTGGAAGAAAGGGATCAATGGAAAGATGTTGCAAAGGAAGGAAAACCTAAAGGAATGTCTAGTGAAGATTTTGCAAAGTTGGACAGGAAGGCACAAGGAACCATTTGATTATGTCTTGCAAATATCGTTCTCTTGAATGTCTAAGAGAAGACTACCACGCATAGCATGTAGAAGAGGATACGTGATATCTATCAAATGAAGTGCCTTGTTAATAAGTTGTATTTGAAAAGAAAACTTTACTCATTAAAAATGAAAGAGGGAAACTCCATTACTAAGCATTTGAATGCTTTTAATTTGATTTTGAGTCAACTTAGTTCTATTGATGTTAAGGTAGATGGGGAGGATTAATGTATATTACTACTTTGTTCTTTGCCTCAATATTGGAAAAAATTAATCATTTCTCTGAGTAGTTCTATTTTAGATCCTAAGATGGATGCCCTTTGTTGCTACCTTGCTTTTTGGAAAAATGAGGAGAAAATCCATGGATTAGGGCTCAAAAATGCAGTACATGTTTAAGGAAGGGTCAAGGACAAAGATGGGTCTACACGGGAATGAAATAAATTGAAAGATAGATCCAAATCTAAAGGATGATCCAAACTCTTAAGAAGAGCATAGTGAAGTGTTGGAACTATGGGAAGCGGGGACATGTAAAGAAGGAATATAAAAATAAGAAGAAAACCTATGATGATTCCTCCACTAAGAAATCCTCTGATGATGGTAACAATGATGCTTTATTCATTTTGTTAATGTTTCTAGTGATGAAGGCTAATTTTTTGCACATTCTAGGACTTGCAACGAAATCTTCTTTTTGTATCCAAGTTAAATGATTTTGGAGTGTATGTGACATTTGACAAGTCTAGTTGCAGGTTGGTCAAAAGGAATTTGGTGGTACTGAGGGGCTCATAGTATGGGACTCTATTTAGGCTTGATGCCTCCATAATTTGTAATTTTACCGATGTAACTAGCAATTCTAAAAATGCACGTATGTCGTGGCATCGACGTTTAGGCCAAATTGGTGAAAAAGGTCTTCGAACCTTCATTAATAAAATGATGGTTGACGATTTTCTACTTACTCTTATGAGCATTTTGATTTATGCAAGTATCGTGCGTTTGTTAAGCATAATAGTCTTATTTTCTAAATAAGGCTAAGTGGGTGTCTCGTGAAGAAGTGGGTAAGAAGCACCCATATTTAATCATGTCCTAAGGTGTTTGCGGACTAAAAGCCCTTTGGTTGGGGAAGCATGATCCAAAACTAACTTGAAAGGTTCGATCTGGGTTGGTTCTTAAGTTGGGCACATGTTTGGAGCAATATGAGTTTATGGTTGGAAGATAACTTGAAGGATTTCTTGGTGACGGTCCAAAACATTACCATCACAATGTATTTAATGGTAGAATGGATATACAATGAATTTGTAGTTGGAAGATAACTTGTAGGAATTCTTGGTGATGGACCAAAACATTACCACAGAGCTTGTGGAGTGTTGTAGGGTGCATTTTGTAAGGGACTCATCTATCTCTCTAGTTTGAGCAAACTCTAAGAATCTACAAGATGGAACAAATAATGAGGCAAAGGCTTATGCTTTGGTGTTGGGTCTATACATGATCACTTAGTGCAAAATATCCTCTTTGTAAATTGAAGGAGACTCCATGTTAGTTTTAACACCATCCATAACCACAACTCAAAAAATTAGAAATTGGAAAACATCCTTCATGAAATCTATCCCCTTCTAAATTCCTTTTGATTTTTTTTCCTCTGACCATTGTTTTAGGGAGGTAAATGGGGTGGTAGACTACTTGACTAACTATGGTATTGATTAAAATTAAGAATTGTTAATTAATTATAAGGTGAATTGGTGGGAAGGCTTAGTTGATATATGGGATCATATTAAAAAAGAATTAAGATATATTGATTTTGAAACCTTCCACTTATTAATTAAAATTCCGCCCAATAAACATTGTCCCATGTATGATTAAATTATTCTTCTTTGTGAGAAGTAGTTCCTTTTGTTTGGAGGTTTTCATACTCCATTCCAATGATTTCTCATCTAATTTTTTTTTAATAATATTGTCTTTTGGGACGGAAACTCATTTGAGGTTGAGGTTGCTTTTGAACACAATTAACCAGATTTGATCGTATCTCCAAACAATCTTTCCTTGTTGGTTTTGATAAACTTCCACGATATGACATGGAATTTGACTGGTCTAATATCTTATTGTTAAAATTTAGTTTATTTTGTTCCATTTTATTAATTTTATATTTTCCAAGCCAACTTACCTTTTAAGTACATCTATCTAAAAAGGTTGAGAAGTTTTTGAGCTATTTTATTTATTTGAGAGATATTTTATTTTATTTAGGGAACTTTTGATTTACTATATACAAGGATACATAAATTTTAAGTTTTAGTTACTAATTGTTTTATTTTTTATTTTATTAATTTTTTATATATTTATATGTTATTTTTAATGTATTAATTAAAGGAGTCTTGTGTAACACCTTTGATCTTTTATTTTATTAATTTTATATATATTAATATGTTATTTTTAATGTATTACTTAAGGTCAAAGGAGTCTGGTGTAACACCTTAAATTAAATTTGACAACTATTTACAGGTTAATATTTAATAATAAATATAATATTAATGATGTCATTTAATAATAAACATAATATTAGCCGTGTCTCATTAAATAAGAACAAATTAAATAACAAAATAGCAAAAATAAAAACAAAAATTAATAAGTAGAATAAAATATATTGAAATTACTACATTTCAATTATAACTGTGTACATGTGTTGTATTATTTGTTTTATTACTATAGAAAATAAAATAAAAATAATTCCTAATAAATGTTAAAATAAATTGAGTATGTAATAATAAAATAGTTCTGAAGTAAAATAAAATAACTCTGTATGAAGATATCTATACTACTATATATTTTAAAATTTTGATTCTTCATATTTAAAAATAAATAATAATTTTTCTAATTTTAAATAATAACATACATACATACATACACATATGTGTACATGTACATGTACATATATATGTATACGTACATGGAAATATGGAAGGAGCGAAAAAGCAGGAAGGAGCGAATAAGCAAGAAGGAGAATTTCTCACGGCGAAAGGTGGCGAAAAAACGAAGGAAGAGAAGCGATAAGCAAATAAACTGAGGAGGCGACATACGCAGCGACAGGAGCAAACGCAATACCTGTAAACAAAATAAGGAGAAGCTACTCAGACATTACCAAAAGGCAGATAGATACGTAGCAGGAGAAAGAGGTGATAATCGATGTAAAAGACAAAGTGGATAAAGACATAGGTGCGCCAGAACAAACAGCTCTGATAGGAAGGGTGATAGGAAGAAATAAATCCAAACAACAGATTAAGGAATGGATTGAAGAAAACTGGGCAAAAGCAGAAATGATTCATTTCATACCCAAACAATTTTTTGTGGTCGATTTCCAAGAAGAGGCCGAAAGGGATAAGATTCTGGATAATTCACCATGGAAAATAGGGCCGGATTATATATACACGCAGAAATGGAGACCAAATTTTAATCCAAATAATTTTTATCCTTATAAGGAACCAATATGGATAAGATTATACAATTTACCATTTGAATATTGGTCAGGAGGGTGTTTATACCAAATTGGGGACACTCTAGGGAACACAGTAGAGTTGGACATGGGAGATAATGACTCAATTTATTTCGCACGAATCAGTTTGATAGCAATTAAAAAGATTCCAAGAAAGATAATGTTGATCACTTCAGCAGGGACCTGGGAATAGGTTATAGAAATCGAGGAGAAAAAATATTTTTGTCTTGAATGCCGAAGCAAAAGACATATGGAAAAAAGATGCCCTAAAATCTTTGCAAAAAAAGCAGATGACAATGTGGACAAAGAGGAGAAATCAAAGCAAACAGAAGAAGAAAAAGAAAAGCAAGGGCTTCAGGGCGTAGGAGGGGGACCAGAAATACCAGTAGAATCCTCAAACAAGAACCCTAATTCTCCAATTCTCTGGGAAAATGAGCCTTCAAAATCAGACACAGAAACAAAGTCAGAGGGTCGCCATTTGGAATTCACAAAGAAAATTGAGGAGAAGCAGAATGCTTCTTCGGAAGAATCCAAGGATTCGACAAGAGTGGATAGACAGGAAGATAAAGACTACAGCCCAGAGATAGTTAGAGAAACGCTGGAAGCAGAAAAAGGGCCAAACGATGATTGGTTGGATGAGGAAGAGGCTATTGAGAATAGAGAGGAAATTGGAATTATTGACCCTCAACATATTAGCCAAACTGGTGCAAGAGGTACTATGGGCAACAGAAAGAAGTTAGGAAGGAAAACTGATAAGGAGAAAAGAGAGGAGTATGCGGCAGACAAGGGACTCCTGAGCATCAAGAAATACATGTTAAGATCCAAGGGAGGAAGCGCCTCCCTTGGGAAACCATGAAGATACTTTCATGGAATGTTAGGGGCTTAAACGCCCCTAACAAAAGGCGCGTAATCAAGCGCCACATATCTAAGTTAATGTTGGATATAATATTACTACAGGAAACCAGATTGATGCAGGAAGAAGCGGAGAAATTTGCACAACATTGTAGGCCTCTAACAGGCATTTTCAGCGAACCCAGGGGTACTGTAAGAGGAGTGGGCCTAATGTGGAACCCTTCCAAGGTAGATATCAAGGAAGTAGAGGTAAGCCAAAGTTGGATAAAAGGAAAAGTTATTTTATACCATTTCAATATCTCTTTTTGGATTTTTTGTGTATATGGGCCAACCAAGACAGAAGAAAAAAAAGAAGTTTGGAATAGCATACTAGGTAAAATCCGAGAGCTTGGTGAAGAAAGGGTGATTTTGGGAGGAGATTTTAATGCAAGTCTAAGTTTGGAAGAAAAAAGAGGAGGTTTAAGAACAGTAAATAATGCAACGAAAGATTTTAGGGATTTTGTAGAAGGAGGAAGGTTAATTGATTTCCCTCCTAAAGAAGGAAGCTTTACATGGACTAATAGGAGGGAAGGCTTTACAAACATTGCTGAAAGATTAGATAGATTCCTTTGCAGCTCAAATTGGTTGGAAACAGATTTAGGAATAGAATCGAGTATATTGCCATGCTCTTTGTCAGATCATTACCCTATAAAGCTCGAAATAGGCCAATTAATTAAGCCGAAAAACTCATATTTCAAATTTGAAAAAATGTGGTGGAGAAAAGAGGAACTGATAGAGTGTATAGGGAAATGGTGGTTAGAGATACCAGGAAGGGGTGGCTCGGTAAGCTATGTCTTTTGTCAAAGGTTAGCACATGTTAAAAAGAGATTGAAGGAATGGAACAAAATCACCTTCAAAGACATATTTGTAGAAAAAAATAGAGTTGAAGGAGAACTGGAGGAGCTAAATCAGAAAGTTATAAAGGAGGGGATGTTTCAAAATGACTACAAAAAAGAGAAAGATCTTATGGCAGAATGGGATGAATTACTAGCCAGAGAAGAAGAATATTGGAGAAGTAAAGCTAGAGAAGTGTGGCTGGAAGCAGGCGACAAAAATACAAAATTTTTTCACAACTCAGTCAAATCCAGAAGAATGGTAAACAAAATCTCAGAGCTGACCATTGGGAATGGTATTATAGTAAACAAAAAAGAAGAAATAGAAAAAGAAATAGTCAACTATTTTCAAGCTTTTTTGGCACCAGAGGAAGGTTTTGACTGGATAAATATAGAACAAGCCACAAATTGCATAGACAAGATACTAAACAATGATGAAAAGGAAGACTTAGAAAAGCCTTTCACAAAGGAGAAAGTCAGGAAGGCAGCATTCCAATTACACCCGGATAAAGCGTCAGGCCCGGACGGATTTCCCGCTCTTTTTTATCAGAAGTGTTGGACTATTGTGGGTAAGGAGGTCTGGAACATTTTGGAAGATTTCAGAAAGAAGAAAAGATTTGTAAAAGAAATAAACAATACAGTAATTACGCTAATTCCAAAAAAATCAGAATGCAGGAGGGTAAGTGATTTCAGGCCAATCTCATTATGTAACACGGTTTATAAGATCCTCGCCAAGACAATCACTAACAGACTAAAACCAATTTTGGGAAGAATTATCTTAGAAAATCAAAACGGTTTCACACCAGGAAGGGAAATTGCAGACAACATTATCCTAGTAAATGAAGTTATCCACTCGATCAATCAAAACAAACAAAAGAGTATGCTAATTAAATTAGATGTGAGCAAGGCGTATGACAGAGTTAGATGGAATTTCCTTCTAAGGATTTTAGAAAAAATGGGTTTCGGCAAGTCATGGCTCAAAGGCATTTTCCAGTGCATTTCCACTCCACGAATGTTAGTAGCAGTGAATGGATCGCTGTGTGGCTTTTTTGAAATATCACAAGGCTTGAGGCAAGGTGACCCATTATCTTCGTGCCTTTTCATTTTAATGGCTGAGGCAATGGGGGAAATGATTCAACATTGTCAAAGATCAGGGGGGTGGAAAGGTATCAGGGTAGCTTGTGGAGTAGCTCCAATTACCCATACCCAGTTTGCAGATGACACTTTACGCTTCAGGGAAGCTAACCTAGCAGAAGCAGAGGCGATTAGAAGAGTATTAGACACTTACACGAATCTATCGGGGCAAGTGATAAACAAAGAGAAGACAAGAATGTTTTTCTTCAATACCTCTCAAAGATGGCAACACCAGATATCTCAAATTCTGGGATGCCAAGTAGATACTTTACCAACCAAACACTTAGGGGCCCCTCTGTTCAGTGGACCGAACAAGTCTCAGCTTTGGGAGGAAGTAATCACTCAGTCTAAGAATAAAATGGACACTTGGAAAGGAAGGTGGTTAACCTTAGCAGGAAGGATTACCATGCTAAAATCAGTTCTAGGGGCAGTTCTGATTCATTTGATGTCCTGTCTTCAGGTTCCAAACAAGGCCAAAAGCAACTTGGAGAGTGGTTGGAAAAAGTTTTTGTGGGAAGGATCGAAAGATGTTAAAAGAATGCCATTAATTGGATGGGACAAAGCCACGTGCCCATTAGAAAAGGGTGGGATGGGAATGAGAGAACTGAAGCTCCAAAATGAAGCATTGGGAGCAAAATTGGTATGGAAAATGGCTAAACAACCACAGAAACTTTGGTAGAATAATGCAAAGCAAATATTTAGATGACTCGGATCCCAACAGGATTTTGACCATAGCGAATCCAGGGGGCGGCTCACCAATATGGAATTTTATCAAAAAATGCAGACCTATAATTTTAGATCATTTGACGTGGAGTATTAATAATGGGAGCAACGCCAACTTTTGGATGGATTCGTGGGAAGGGTGGCCGTCGTTAGATAGTTTTCAAGAATTGTCAGGTTTAAGAGCACAAATGGTTCAGGATAGAGGAGAAAAGGTGGCGGACTACTTCGAAGGAGAAGATGAGGAAGGCTTAGTCAGATGGGTGGACCCTAATAAGTACAGTGTAGATGCGGACACCAAAAAGAAGTTCGCAGAAATACTCAAAGAAAGGAATATTCGAAAAAACAATGCCTTCGATGAGATCGTCTGGTGTGGTGCAAAGTCTGGACAATACACAGTGAAGATAGGATATCAATTATTGAAGTTAGACAGAGCTAGCAACTTATCAGATCACTGGCCAAAAAAGATCTGTTGGGACAACCAAGTACTGCCTAAGGCAGGAGCCTTTCTTTGGACGGTACTTCATAAAAGTATTCTAACGGGGGACAGGTTGCAGAAGCTAGGTATCTCCGGCCCAAGCAGATGTACACTATGCAAGCAACATGAAGAGACTTTAGACCATTTGCTTTTAAGATGCCAGGTAGCTGAGAAGGTATGGACGCATTTTCTCAGCCTATTAGAATGGAGAGGAGCCATGAATTCAACAATAGTGGACTTCTTGAAAAGTTGGCCAATACTACAAAGGAAAGGTTTCTGGGGGAGCATCTGGATCACTTTGCCATCCATGATAGTATGGCAAATATGGAGGGAAAGGAATCAACAAATATTTGAAGAAAAAGAAATATCCACAGACAAGCTAATAAAGAAAACAGAAAATGGATTAGTGGAAATCCTCAACTCCAAAGCAAGTAGTAGGGGAGGATATAAGTTTACATGTTGGGATGAAGCAATCATGAAAATCTGGCCAGACCTTAAAGTACCGAAAGGGTTGGGAGGAGGGAAAAAGACAAGAGCCCAAACAAGGTGGTTGGCCCCTCCAAGGGGTAGACTCAAATTAAATTTCAATGGGGCCTCCAAAGGCAACCCAAGAAAAGAAGGATATGGTTATATTGTCAGAAATGAGAGGGGAGATCTAGTTTGGGCAGCGTCAGGAGCTTTGGGAGTGGCTTCAAATAATATGACAGAATTGGAAGCACTATCTAGAGGTGTGGTGGACTGCGCAAAGAAAGGATGGACAAACATAGACATAGAAGGGGACTCCCAAATAATTATAAATGTTGTTCTTAGGAACAACACAGTGAATTGGACTTTAAAAAAAGGAGTAAAGAGAGTCAAGGACGTCCTGCAGAATTTGGATTTTTCTATCAGACACATATATAGAGAAGCAAATAAAGCCGCAGATTTCCTGGCTAATCAAGGAGTCACGAGGGGAGGTAAGGATGTCAGTGACTCAGACGCAGCAAGCTGGAATGGGCTTGATGCGGTACTTTGTTCAGACAAGGAGAACTCACAGGAGGAAGAAGATCTAAGAAATCAGACATCCAACGATGGAGGTTAGATAGGTGTATCTAAACTTTTGTTAGGATGATTTGGGATTTTCATAAGAATTCGAGTTTTCAGCTTGACAATGATGAATGGGTTGGCAAGTTCCCATATTTTTAGACAGTCGAAGTCTTACATGGGTATACCATGGTGTTAAGAGGCAGAGATGGCCAGAATCATGGGAGTGCAATGCCGTTGCCTGGAGGAAGGAAAGGAGCAACAGGTGGGGTGCTTGTTCAAACTGAAAGAAGAAGCAGCCACGACAGTGATTTTGCAAATCATTGGGGGAGGGTCATGGAGTGGCGGCCATGTACATGATGGCCGAGTGTATCAACTCTTCTTCGCCAATATTTCTTTGGTCATGGGCGGTTCCTTCTATGGAGTATGTTGGGGAGCGCGGTTGGTGGCTCAATCCAATCGCATAGTGGTGATGGGGGAGATCGACTCTGTTGGAGGGGACCGTGCGGAGGAAACTCTGAAGTCTGCCTATGCAAGGAGAATAGGATCCAAGAAGGCCAGCGACATCCTTGTTGCCTATAAAGAAGGCATCGAAAATAGAAACTTGGAAATCTTCCATAAGATGCTTCAGGAAAACAAAGGGGAATTTATAGACGGGCAGATAGGAAGGCTGTTGGAGACGGCGGAAGGCATTATGATGATAATGCACGAGATCATGTAACACTTTCAACTGATGGTGGAGGGGCTGGTGCGGTTTAAGCTAAAGACATAGTCGTCGTTAGTTCTAGTTATGTAAGTTGTTTAGTATGGCATTCCCTGATGGAATTAGCCAATAAATAAAATGTTGCTTTTACTTTATTTTCTATATCAAAGGGAGCCATCCCCAAGATGGCACTTACCAAACAAAAACAAAAAATATGTATACGTACATGTACATATATGTACATGTATATATACCATATATATGTATATGTACATGTACATGTACATGTATAAATGTACATATGTATATATATATATACACACACACATATATATATGTACTATATTTTTAATTTTATATTTTTTTGCAAGGCTTTAGTTCCCTTTGTCTTTCAGAAAATCAATGTTTGGATGCATTGTTAATCCTTGGGTCGCCCCAATCATTAATGGATCTCCAACCAACTTTTTGAAGCTACTAGAAGTTTAAGACAAGGTTGTCCACTCTCCCCCTATTTTTACATCATTTTTATAAGACCCTATGAAGATCTCTCTCCATCGAAAGGATCTCCTTGAAAATTATGGGAATCAAGGTGGCCAATGGGGTCAAGGAAATCAGTCATGTCTAGTTTGTAGATGATACCATTTTTCTAGGGGAAGATTCTCGGCTAAATGTTAGAAGACTAAAGAGTTGTTTGGATAATGTCTTATTTACTTTAGGCGTAGCCATCAATTCCCACAAGTGTAGATTTTACACCATTAATACTTTTGCTGCTAAAAACTAGAGTTTTGTTCATATTCTTCAATTTGCTCATGATAGTTCTAGTCTCTTTAAATACTTGGGTGTTCTAATGAGTTTTAAGCTGAAGAGCTTTCACTATTGGCTCAATCTTTTGGAAAAAATTGAAAAGCACATCCAAAGTTTCAATGACAGATGGCTTAGTCTTACAGGCCGATTAGTCTTGATCAAATCAGTCATCTCCATCCTTCACATTTACCAGCTCATGATTTATCATGCCTCAACTTTTGTTCTCCATAATCTTAATAAAGAAATCAAGAACTTTTTGTGGCATAAGGGCAAGCAATCCCATAGAAAAAATTCCACCTTGTTGATTGGTCTTAAGTCACCAAGAGTAATTAGTGTGGTGACCTTAGAATTTGATTTGCTATTATAATGAGCAACACTCTAGGTGACAAGATTTCTTGGATTCTCCTAAACCCTCCTTCCACCCTTTGGAAGTAGATCTCAGTTCATAAAGACAGAGATGGCAATGAAGATATGCACTTGCTCAACTCCATCCAACAAAAATCTGGTGCCTCCAAAATTTGGTCTTTAATTGTTAGAGCTACAAATTTGATAAAGAAGAACATCTCTTCGTATCCAAGTAATGGTCTTAGCACTAACTATTAGGAGGATCCCATTCTGGACATCAAGCCCTTATGCTCTCTTATGCCAATAAACCTTTTATTAGCCAAGAAGCAATTGGGAAGCTCATTGAGTGGGATGGAAATCAACCCAAATGGTCTCACCTCTTTGGCCTTGCTAAAGATCATCAAAATGAGTGGACTTGAATTAGGAAGAAATTTTTGGGTCTTCTCCTAATTGATCCACTTAGTGTTGATCTTCTCATTTGGGGAGATATTTGTTCCTCGGTCTATTACTTAGTTAGGGAAGGTGCTTTCTCTTCTTGATGATGAACCTCTTGATCAATATATCCACATTGTCTGATATAGCATTACTCCTAAAGTAAAAAAAAATTAGTGGCTCGTTTGACAAAAAAAGATTCTCATTGGTAAAAATCTCATTAAAAGGTATATCATAGGACCCCATATTTACTAGAAATTCTTCAAGACTTGTGAAACACAATTGTATCTATTATTCAACTATGGGGAAGTTGTTTCTATTTGGATCTCCCTTTCTCTCTATTTTGGGAAACTTTCAAAATCATTTGAGTCTTGCAGTTTGCACCCAACAATGTAACTCTTGTTATTCTAGCTCACTTTGCAACAAGTTTCTTATAAAATTTTTGGTCTTCTCTTTCATTCTTTTGCATGTGGTTTATTTGTATTTATAGGAATAAATAATTTTTGAAGATACTAATATGCCAAAGCACACCTTGATCTACAAAATTCAGTTGGCTATGGTAGAAAATACTATGGTTCTTTTTAAAGGAAAGCAAATTTTGAATGTTCTATCTAGTGCTAAGATATGCTTTGTAAAAAAAATAGAATATGTTGGACTTCATTAGCAATTATCATGTTGTCTACCCCATTCCTTATATCCACTTTCACTATCTTACTCTCTTTTTTATGGCACCTCGAAAGCCAATCCTAGCGTTGCGGCTGTTTTGGAGTGTTGTGACTAAATTCTAAGGAAAAAAATAGACTTTTGCATAAATCTTAGACATGCCTCCAATAATGTTGTTGAACTTATGAGCTACAAGTTTGGTCTTATTCATGTAATCAAGGAAAATCTTAAAAGTCTTACCATTTATGGGAATTCCAAGTTGATAATCCAATGCCTCTCTAGTAAACATGTGTTCAAATATGTCCAATTGCATCTTCTCCAAAATTAGATCTCTAAGATTCTTCATGATTTTGACTAGATTAGCTAGTAGCATGTCCTTAGAAGATTTAATTCCTTTGCTGACAAAATGGCCAATGAAGGTTTACATCTTCATCCTCATTTATCTCATGTCAAGCACCTTTACATCCGAGGCTTTGGTTTCTTTGGTGGCCTTCTTGACCTTCTTCCACTTTGTTGGCCCACCATGGCCTCACATCTTTGTTTGTTTGTCTCTTGAACTCTATATCGGTATGTAATTTTTTCTATGATTAATTAAAACCTTTATTTTTCAATCTTTTTTATAGTTTTAGTCTCTTTAAATATGTCAAATATGTTTTTATTTTTATTTTATGTACATGGTCATGACATGAAACTTTGTTCCCTACTATCGTTATAAAATGCATCTCGACATAATTATTTTCATAGAGTTTTAAGAATATAGCATGAAAATTTTGCTAAAATTATTCAATAATATTTTTTCTTGTTAAGAATAGGGAAAATTTATTGTATATTTTGAGGTTTGACTTGAATGGTGGATACTAAAATTATTATTGAAACATATTAAGGTTAAATAAAATGATCAAACTCTGCTCAAGTAATGAGAACATAATCAAAACCATGTATGTGTAGAATCAAAAATTGTATCCTTTATAATTATTATTCTACATTGAACACTTATTTTAACATCCCATTTCCATTAGCATGTTTTAGGGCTCATCTAACCTATTTCTAACTAAAATGTCATGTTGACCAAACTTAATTATGTATCTATTTTCTTGCTCTTTCATAGCCTTCATAAAATCTACATCCATTGGACAAGAGTGTAATCACAATAGTGTCCATGTGCACAAAACACTTTAAAACATTCAAAATCTATACATTTTGGACTTTTTGATTTTTTTAACTAGCTATTTCAACTTAAACTTGATAAAAATGTATTTTAATCCTCATTTGAGGATTATCTAATCTCTTTAGCAATTTTGAGTGTTTTCTTACTCTTTTAAATTAGTGACAACTTCTTCCTCTACTTTTTTACTATTCTCTATATTCCTAGCCCATTACCAAGACCTCCACACTACTTCTTCCATAGCTAAAAAATTACAAATCATTTCTTATCCTCTCCCAATAACCTATCTTAGTGGATTCATCTCCTTTATTCCCCTCCATTCATAAAAGCATTGTGCACATTTGTAGAAAACCTTTATAAGATTTTAATTACATCTTCTAAGCATACACGACCTTCCAAAAAGTACCTTAGGGATATCCACACTCCCAATATTTTCAATTTGTTGTTGAGGTTAAAACATACCACCTAGGGGACTAATTGATGTAGTCTCCTATGCAAGACCAAAAAAAAATCTTTCCCCAAAAATAAGCATATGCTATAAAAATATCAATTTAGATAGATCAAATTGAGAATTTGTAACCACTGGGATAACCATGATGAGGAACACAAATTCATTGAAAGTTTTATTAGGATATGACTAAAGGACACCATTGTAGTTTCTAGGTTAGTAGCATGATTTCTAGGTTGGTAGCACAATTTGCACAATTGGCTCCACTGTCATACTTTTCTTGATTCATTAGTTCTATCTCAAATGCTTACATAGTTCCTTAGGTCACTACTAGAACTTCTTAGGTCAGTACCATAGTTTCTCAAGTCATTATTGTAGTTCTTAGGTTAGCTCCATTTGCACGTCAATTTATAAATCACAAAGACCTCTTCATATTTATTTTCCAATGTCTTCTTCAAGTCATCGACAACCATTAAACCAATGAATCATCTTCTCTCCCCTTTCCATTTAAATGCTCTATCTTATAACACTTTCAATTGCCAACTCTAGTGTTGTTCAGTTAGCATAGTTTTTCATTTACTGTATTGCTTTAGCTTATTTAAACATATGCTTAAAATGTAGTAAATGGGCACATTTACTAAATAACATACTAGTTATGAAATAAACACTACACAGGAAAATTTAAATTTATCCTACAATATGGCAGCATAAGAGGTACTCAATCTCTATGTGAAAAGGTGATGAATAAATTGAAATAAGATGATTAATCCTCAATTATATATAGATAATCCTCAAATCACATATTAATAATCAGTGTTGGAGAATGAGCCACACCTAGACCATACATGGACTAGTCACAAATAGGTCAGTATCTCAATGGTAGAGCACCCCAATAGCAAATAGGTGGTCCTAGGTTTGAATCCTAGTTGGTCCATGAAAAAGGTTTTACATGGTATTAGATCTACACTAAAGCTAGGAGCCTCAAGAAACTGTAGTTTGTCTCAAGGGGAGTGTTGGAGAATGAGCTACACCCAGATCATAGATGGACTGGTCACAAATGGGCCAATAGCTCGGTGTTAAAGCACACTTGTAGCAATGGGTGGTCTTAGGTTGGAGTCCTAGATAGTCCATGAAAAAGGTTTAACAATTAGTGCATATTTGCAAATTTGTTGTTCACTTATCTTGTCAAGCGGCTTGGATTTAACCTGTTGTGGGCATCCCTTGGGATGATTGTGGTTGGGATTCATTTCAACTCTTGAAACACCAACTAGTGGTGGCCTTAGGATTATTGATTATAGGGCCCAACTACATACAAGTTCAAGATGTACCTTTAGATCCAAGTTTATTTGGACCTACATTGGTGTGTTAAACTTGTTACAACCTACATTGTGTATAATGGAAATGAATGTGTTAATGTTACTATATCATGCTTCTAGAGCATCCATTTATACCATTTGCACTCATATTTTCACATCCTTAGCATTTATCCTTACATTGGGGGCATCATGTCTTCCTATATCACATTTGAGCTTACTATGCTACATATTTTGCACCTTGCTGGTTACATTTGGGATGCAACATGATTTCCCCTTATCACATCCTATGATTTTATGGTCATGCCTTTTACCATAAGTTCTTTATACATTGGAAGTGTGATGCCTTCCCCCGCACATTACCTTGTTCCTATCTATATTCACTAGGGACTTATTGCCTTTCTTACAATATTGTGTGTCCATGCTCTTGGATGCCAAATTATGGGTGTGTGCCACTCTAGAGCTTTATGTATCTACATGGGTGTTTGTGGCCATTAAGGGCCACATCGCCATTTTATTACCCATCCTATCATGAATAATATATATATTACACACAGGATTGCAAGGTGAATACCGCACTAAATTCTAGCAATCAAGATGTAAGGTTGACACACCTTTCCTAACATTGTGGAGGTTAATGATGTAGTGAATACCCTCTTTGGCACTTCCAATAGCTCTAGTATGTCGTTGATGGGTGTTTTTGCAAGTGGTCCTAGATCCATCACAATTAAAGTACCCAAGCTTGCTTAGCCTACATCTGGAAAGCCTTGGTTGGATTGTGATTTCTCTAAGCAAAAGACCAATGGTAATGATGGTGTTTGGGGGCCATCGGATTTGACTATGAGGAATAAGGAGGATAACCCAAGAAAGAATGATGCAGTCATGGATGGAGGATCCAATGAAGAATTGTCCAACCATGTAGCAATATTCAAACACACACAATCACAAAGATAATTCAATGAAATAACATCATGATCTTTATTGATTTCATAGTCTCAAATGATTACAATCTACCACAATGGGCTTCCTACATGATAGGCCATAGTTGTTTGATTACTAAACAAGAAATTTGCTACATTCAAATCGAACTCAATACATTCCAATATTTTGTGTTTTTTGCATCCTCATTATCCTTATCACCATCATACTCCATTCTAAATCTTTATCATTCTATTCACATTCAAACCTCCAATTCTTCACTCAATTCTCTCCTAACTCTTTCTTGATGCCTTCAAATGATTATGAGTGATACATATATAGAAATCTCAAGCCTCCATGATGATCTATGTCAACTTCAAGGTGGTGCAAAACTCAATGCCTCATGATATGTGTAGTGAGCCAATATCAGCAAGTTAATCAATGCAATGATAACATAATGGAGAATCTCCATGCGGTGCTTAAAGTATGTCCTTCTAAGTCTAATGAACCTTAATATATATTCCTTTACTAGTGCAAATTTTGAAAAACCTAGCACAAGTGGAAGTAGTTGAAACTATGCAAGTCTGTCATCTTGGTAGATGTTCACGAACCAAGTTACGCCTTTTTGGTGATTCTATTCTTCTAAAACGTAATATGTTGTTGATGCAAAATTGTACAACATACTCTCAAAACTATGAGGATAGATCTCAACTTGCAGTGAAGTGTGGTGGCTTTTCTTATGATTATCTGATAACTAAAATTCAACAAACAAACAACAAATAGAAAGAAAATATTTTTGGTTGATGCAATATTATCTCTATGTCAGGGATGCCCATGCATTAAAGAAGTTGAAAGTTGGTAAGGGGACCCATGAGGATATGCAAGGTGATAGGAATATGGATAAGGGCAAAGGAAAAATGGCATACAACAAGTCCACAAAGATTTGGAAGTTCATAGGATGAGTGTCCCTATACCAAGGTTGAGCCCCCTTATGTTTAATAAGTCTTTAGTGCTTAAATCTATGCTATGGGTCAAGGATAGAGTGGGGTTGGTGGAGACTAACTTTGCCCTACAACATAATATCATGAAGTAGCTTTTCATGAATAATTACAGGCTCAAGGCTAGGCTAGATTCTCTTCAACCCAGTGTGGCCATGGACTTCCCTATGTGGAATGTTGATTTGGACTAGTGGGACCTAGTTAGTGAGGTTTGTAAACTTAAAGAGGAGAACACAATGTAGATTAAGAAGATTGTTAGGATTTAGAATGAGTTGGGCAACATAAGGGAAATTTGAATAAGGTTTTACATACTTGTTAGAAATGAAGGTGCAAACCACACAACGAAAATCTGATTCAAACCTTATTAGCATCCTCTAAACAATGTAGAATCAATGGAGATTGCAATAGAAATAAAACCCAGTACACAAAAATAACATGCACTAAGAACTGAACACTTAACACAGTATGTAACGTGGAGAAACCCCTTTCAAGTAAAAAACTCCACCAAGAAAAAAGGCTCCAAGTTGTATTATCTTCAAATATGAGATTATAATACATGCACTTCCTCTTCTTCTTAGTCTTCAATCTAGTGGCACCTGCTACTCTCAACTTTGCTAAAAATGTAGTACAAATTGTTAGCACTAATTTTGGTCTGGATCTGAGCGCAGGATGTTGGAGGGTTTTTTTCCTTTTTGGGCCCTAAGTTTCCTTGTTCATCACTGTGATTTTCTCTATCGGTGAAACTTCTTTTTGGGTACTCAGATTTTGCTTGAACCATCGTTTTGAACCATCGCGTTGAACCCTTTTGGTTAAAGGTTCAACGGTTCATGGGCTTAGGCTCCATCTTTTCCTGTCAGTGAATTCTTTGTTCATCTGTGTTATCGGCGTTGAACTTCTCGGTTGAACTTCTCTTTTGAACCATCGGGTTGAATTGGTTCAGGGTTCAATGGTTCAATGCCTTATGATTTTGGTCTTATCGGCGTAACGTTCATCATCGGGTGGACGGTGGAGTGTTGGCTCGACGGTTTGCCTCTGGCCGATGGAAGGTTAGCAGTTTGCAAGGTTGGTTTCAGTGTGACATGGACTATCGGGCTAACCGTTGGAGGGTTCATCGATATACAATGTTTGGCCGATGGATATGTTATCGGCGAGAGCTGTATTGTCGGCCTGAGTGTTTTGAGTTATGCCGACGACGGGAGGTTTGGCCGATGAGGAGTCGTTGGTGTGTGTTTGGCCGATGGAGGAGTAGAGTGTAGCTCGTTGGTGCATCGGCGAGACTATTGTGATCGGCTGGGGAGATTTTGGTTGCTCCGACGGTGTAAGTCACACCGACAGAGGTGGTCTTCGGCATGACTTGTGTTGTCGGTGAGGATGGATTGCGTTGGGCCGACAGTGGAGGGTCTGACCGATGAAGGGGGAAGCCGATATGTTATCGGTGGGAGTTGTTCTATCGGCAGCAGTCTTTTGTGGTTTGTCGATGGAAGGAAGTCACCCCGATGGGGAATGCCATCGGAGTAAGGTTGCTTATCGGGTTAGCGGTTGGAGGGTCCGCCGATGGGGTAGTGTTAGGCCGATGAGGATTTGGAGTGGTCATCGGTGAGAGTTGGTCTGTCGGTGAAGGAGCTTTTGGCTAGGCCGATGGTTCTTCTCTAGCCGATGGGGATGTTGGAGGCTTTCAGGAGTTGTTCATCGGCGTGATTGGCTATGTCGGTCGAGGGGTTTTTTGCTTGGCCGACGATATTGGTCTGGCCGATGGTGGTGGGATGGTAACTGCTAACGGGGTGCAAGCTGGTCATCGGAGAGACTCATACTATTGGTGGAGATCTGAAGAGTTGGCCCGATGGTGCATCTTTGGCCGATGGAGGGGATTGTGATGTAGCGGTCGGCAGGACAATTGAGGTCGGCATGAGATTCGTGGGCTTGGCCGATGGTGTTGATCTCGGCAATGGGCTTTGGGTGGAGGAGCGTGTGTCGAGCATGGCAAAAGCGCTCGACACCTATTATGCAAGTGACTATGCTTTTAAACTACTAAAGTGATCTCCTCACCGTGCATGTGGGACTAATCTCGTATAGTTTGAAACTGCGATAAAACATGTTTTGGCAGGAATTTCTTTTTTGAAGTGCTGCGATGGTTTTCCTAGCGGCCGCGGGTGGTTGAGCCATCAATGGCAACTGTAGTTGGGGCATGGGCGAGTTGTTGAACAGTCATGTACCTGATTTTTGGCATGAGGACTTCCAGATGGTGGCACAGGGCTCGAGGCCACCATTGTCTACTTTCTGTCTCTGCAGCAATAAATTTTGAGCGCCATTCCTTTGAAGGATCTGTATCTGGCAGATTTTTGTAAAAGCCTTGTAATTAATTGCTGTGGTACACTTTCTGGCTGATATAAGCAGACTGTGTTACCATTGTTTAGGTTGTTGAAAGTTGAACATTTGGCTCTGTAATACAATACAGCTGATTTGGTTGCTCTGTATAGCAAAACCTGTGAGTTTATGTATCTCTTGTTGTACGTTTTTGCATGAATCCACTGATTTCATGGTTAATTCTATATGAGAAATGCTATGTTAGCATGTGTTTTGTTATATCTGTCTCCAGTATTGCATGTATCTTTCTTCTGAGTCTGGATATTTAAGCAATGTTTGAGACTCTAGAACATAGAATTCCTGTGTTGAATGTCTGATCTCTTAACTTCTGCTCAAGGGGTAGATTAAATTGTTCTCAGATTGAACATTGGGAAGGGTATACTGCAGTAGGGATGCCATAAGTATAGATAGCTTAACACTCTGTATTGGAAGATATCTGTATGGCAGGTATCATATGTATCCCCCTGAAATCCAGTTTTAGTTGTTCATGCATATCATTCACAGGTGTATGTCTACTGACTCCAAGCCCTGGATAGGCACTGATCTAGCTTTGTCTTTGTGTTATATACCATGTCCAGCTTTGCATCCAAATATAAAATTAAAATCAAAATCTAAAACAACCATTAGGACATTAGAATTAGTTTTAGGATCCTCAGTCCTCTGTCTACAATTGCAAATAGGCCCAAAGCTAGCCCCTTTGCTCTTATCTTTCAGTTTTGGTCTACTTACAGGAGGACTTATCTGCTTTTTGTCAGCATCCCAACCTTGTATGCATATCCTCATGGATGTTGAGTAGGGAATACCCCCCTAGGTTTTGCAGACCCTGAAGAAGAAGAGGAGATAAAATATAGAGTCTATCTCCTACACTGTTGGCCTCTAGCCCAGAGATCCTGTTGATCATTTATGGCTACCTTGTAGGGAAATCTGGGAATAAGCATCCAGTCTGGGAAAAAACCAACAAAAATTGGTGACTCTACTGGGGATGGTGATTTGAAAATTGTTATTTTTGTCCTCCCTGGTGAAATATCTGTGTGCCCATCCGAGTCACCAATAGAAATTGGCGACTCTACTAGGGAGTTTGTGAAAGAACCCTAATTTTTAAAAGAAAACAGTTCCTAGTAATAGGTGGTGACTTCGAAGTAATCTCCCAACTGGTCAAAGTAAAATTTATATGCAGGGGAGAAGATCCCAACAAAATCCTTTATTTGGAGAGTTACCAGTAACAAGAAGAATGATGTACAGAAGAAAGGGAGCTGTCTCAGTCAGTCATGAGGGTTCCCCCAGAAAAAATGATGATATGCAAGATAACCCTAGGCCATCAGGACAGCATGTGCCTTACTTTTCAAATGCAGAAGCTGATATTCAGGGTGCATATGAGAGGCAACAGGGTGGTAGCATGAGAATGAGGTCAGAGGTGTTCCAAGAACACCCATTTCTAGACGCTAGTGAAAGGTTTGAAGAGGCAAAGTCTCTGAGGGATGATGAAGATGAAGATCAGAATATGGTAAAACCATCCTCCTCTAGGCCTAGCGAGGAAGAACTAGCTGATGAAATTAGGAGCTTAAGGGCCGAGTTCGAATATCAACAGGCAATAACAATCAGAGATGACCTGAGGAAGAAAGTGCAAGCTTTAAGGGCTGCCCAAAATAATTCAATTCCTACCCTTGAGAATGCAAATGTGCAGAGACATCAACAGAGAAATGAAGTGCAACATCAGTATAATGATGAGAGACAAAATGTGAATGATGCTAGGACACCACTGAACAATGTAAGAAACCAGAATGCAAACATAAATATTAATATTAATCAGTTTGACAAACAGCCCATGCAGTTAGATAGATTCAGGTAGCTGGTGTTTGATGGTATTCCTAGGTATCCTAATCCCATTGATAAGCATCGAAGGCTGCAAGTGCCTAAATTTTTAGGAAACAACACAGTGTCAGGAGAAGATCATCTAAAAGCTTTTTAAAATGTCATGGATAACTTTGAGGTTGAACATGAGGATGTTTTCATGAAGTCATTCATGCAATCCTTAGTTGATGAAGCCAAGGAATGGTATAAGAATTTGCCTGATCGGAGTATTTCATCATGGGATGATTTTAAAAGGATGTTCAAGGAGCAATATGGTGACAAAACTGACCCTAGCTTTTTTGTAAATGAGTTTACCAGTATCACTAAAGGGTCAAATGAGCAGGTTGCAGATTTTAATGCAAGATTTACTAAAGTGTTAAACAAATTGCCACATCACATGAGGCCAAATGAACCTATGTGCATAATATTGTATATCAACGCCTTTGATGCAAAAATTGCATATGGATTAAGAGATAAAAGTCCTGCTACTATCAGGGATGCTTTCAGAATTGCAGTAAATATTGAGAACAACAGGAAAGCATCAGGCAAGACTAACAGAAGGGATGATGTGAAAATTCTGCAGAATCCAAACAAGCCTCAGAACACTCAAGGTAATACATCTGCCCCTCAATATAAGATAGACAAATTGGCAAATGTTGTTAAGGACCTAAGTTACAGACTAGCTAGAAGTGAAAAAGGGATAGGTCCTGATAGGCAAGTATATCAAAGGCAGGAAAAGAGGCCATCATTGCATGATATGCCTTATAATACCAATTGGCATAATGGTAAGCCTATATTCCCACATAACAACACAAATTAGAGGACTCAACATGTCAAAGAAACTCCTGATCCTCTAAAGAAAGCTGTAAATATTGTTGATGATACTCCATGGTGTATAATTTGTCAGATGCCACATTCACAGTCACAGTGTATGATTGCTCAGTCCTTGTGTGATAATACTGCATCTTGTAATGAATGCAATGAGCCACATTATGTGCAAGATGATGATGTTAATATGATGTCCACAAACAATGGATACCCTCTTTATGATGCTGATGAGAGTACAGATGATGGAATTCGGGCCTGTCAACAGGACTTTTATGAAGGTAATGAAGAGAGCTATGTGTATGCTCAAAGCTCGCACAATTTTCTGAGTAACTTACAATGACCTTCTGATGAGGAAATTAGGGCCTTCACAGCTGTAGCAGTTGCCCAAGTCAAGAGTAACTACAATCTCAGAGGTAAAGCTCAGATAAGCAGCTTGCATCAACCAGAGGATGTTTCTGCAGGTCAGCCAGTGCATGGTCATAAAGGAATTGAACCACCAAAAAGGCAGTGGGGTAATAATAAACAGAATTTTAGACATAGAACAGGTCATGAATCCTAAGGACCAGAAAACAAAATTCCTCAGGCTGAAGATCAAAGTAAAGGTTCCCAAGACAAGAATGATGATCAGGGAACTATGAAAGTAAAAGCTAAATCAATTCAGGATAAAAACAAGATTGTGGAGCAAGCTACAACTGTTATACAAAATTATGCTCCATTTGATATAGCTCAAGTCCTCTCCAAGGTAAAAGTCTCTGTTCCACTTATGGAACTGATGAAGGTTGAAGAGATCAAGAATAGGACAATATCCCTAATTTCAGGGGTGCCTTTTCAAGCTAAACAAAATGTTCAGATCCAGGGTGAGAAACATGTCATGTATAATGAAGAAGATGAGGCTCCTGAAGTCTATATAGGAGTGACTATGACAAAGTGTCCTTCACAAGTGGAACCATTTTATGTATCCCTGGTTATAAATGGAAAAATAATCAGAAATTGTATGCTTGACTCTGGAGCATCTACAAATGTCATGCCTTTGACCATCATGCAACAAGCTGGATTGAAAATTGACAAGGCATGTGGAAAATGTTATGCTATGGATGCCGGAGAGGTACCAGTTATTGGAATCATGAAGGATGTAGATTTCAAATTGGCAGCATTTCCTGAGAAAAGATATAAAATGAATATAACAGTGGTTGACATCAAGCCACAGTATGGTATGTTGCTGTCAAGAAGATGGGCTGCACTAATTGGTGGAAGTATGCAGCTGGACCTGTCATATGCCATGATTCCAATGAATGGCAGGGATGTTAAGCTAATCAGAGAACAAAGATCATCAGAGACAGTGGAAGACCAAGAAGTAGAGGAACAGATATGCTTTGTAAACACTGACTGTGATAATTTCAAGGTTGTCTCGGATGATAGGGAAGATAAAGAGAAAAATGTCTGCATTAAAGAGCTAGACCAGCAAGGTTTATGGACCATGTATTTTGATGGAGCTTGTGCAAAAGAAGGCTCTGGAGCTGGAGTTGTTTTCCTGTCTCCAATTGGTAAGCTCCTCAAATTTTCTTTCT
Source organism: Cunninghamia lanceolata (assembly GCA_027924645.1). NCBI lineage: Eukaryota > Viridiplantae > Streptophyta > Pinopsida > Cupressales > Cupressaceae > Cunninghamia > Cunninghamia lanceolata. Next base: position 15,219,503 of record BSBN01000508.1, on the reverse strand, counting down.
TGCTGAGGTTTGTTTGCACAAACAACACTGCAGAATATGAGGCTTTAATCTTAGGCCTAAATATAGCTCTCAAACATGGAATCAAAATGCTAAGAGTATTTGGGGATTCTGAGCTGATTGTATCCCAAATTAGAGATAGGTATGCTTCAAAAAACAAAAGATTGAAACAATACAAGCATGTTGTTTGGGATACCATTGAACTATTTGATGCATTTTCAATAGGCTGGGTAGAGAGATCAAAGAATGTTATGGCTGATTTCTTAGCTAATGTTGCAATAAGGCCAGATGACATCACTCTGTCAGATGTTACAAATGTAGAAGTCAAAATCAGGCCTGCAGTACCAGAAAATATATGCAGTTGGCAAGTGTTTAATGATGATAGGGATTTGTTAAATTTTTTGCACTGCATAGATGAATTTGAGAATCAAGAAATTGATTTCCAAGCTTTTGTAGAAACCATAGATGGAAAAGAAACTCTTATGGGGAAGGAGATAATTCAGTTGAAGACTAATAAAATCCCTAGAGGGTTAGTAGCTTTGGAAAGAGATTTTGACAGTAGAGACAAATTGGTCACAAGGACATCTCCCACAAATAAGGAAGATTTAGAAGAGATAAATTTGGGGACATCTCAGGCCCCCAAGAAGGTATACATTGGTAAATAGCTCAAACCACACATCAGGAGTATGCTGATTGCATTATTGAAAAGGTATAAACATGTTTTTGCTTGGTCATATGAGGACCTAAAAGCCTATAGGGAAGATCTATTCCATCATGAGATCCAATTGAAGCCTGGAGTTAAGCCATTCAGACAGAGGCAAAGACCTATTAATCCTACCTTAGCTCCAAAGATGCAAGAAGAACTTAAAAAGCTTAGGGAAGCTAGAATAATTGTGCCAATCAGACATTCAACTGGGGTGTCTAACCTTGTCCCAGTCAGAAAAAAGAACGGTGATATTAGGCTTTGTGTTGATTTCAGGAACTTGAATGTATCCTCTTTAAAGGATAACTATCCACTGCCTAATATGGAAGCTATGTTGCAGAGAGTGACTGGTTGTGAACTCTTATCCATGATGGATGGATTTTCAGGTTATAATCAGGTGAAGGTAAAGGAATCAGAATAGTATAAGACTGCCTTCACCACTCCATGGGGAACTTATGTGTATGTTAGAATGCCCTTCGGACTAACAAATGCAAGTGCTACATTTCAAAGAGCAATGGATGTTGCTTTTGTAGGGTTGATTGATTCAATCCTGGCTGTATATCAGGATGACTTGACTGCATATTCAAAGAAGGAAGAGCAACATTGTTTGCATCTAGAGCAGATTTTCATAAGAGCACTAGAGTATGGCATTTCTTTAAATCCAAAGAAGTGTGCTTTTGGGGTGGTTGAAGGAAAAATCCTAGGGCACATTGTTTCCAAGGATGGAGTCAGGATAGATCCAGAGAGAGTGGCTGCTATTGACAGAATTCAAATGCCAAAAACTGTAAAAGGAGTTCAGTCCTTCTTTGGATAGATAAATTTTGTTAGGAGATTTGTTCCCAACTTTGCAGAAACTACAAGGAACATTTCTAAGATGATGAAGAAAGATGCAACTGTCAACTGGGAAAGTGAAGCAATAGAATCATTTCAGAGTATCAAAGAGGCAATCAAGATGGCCCCTATTCTTAAATCTCCTGATTTTTCTAGGCCATTCCAAGTATTTTCATTTGCTTCATTTCACATTGTTGCTGCGTGTTTGCTACAGAAAAATGAAGATGGTTTTGAACAGCCCATAGCTTTCTTCAGTATGTCCTTGCAGGCTTTTGAGTTGAAGTATGATATTATGGAAAAATAGGCATATGCACTAGTCAGAGCCATCAAAAGTTTTAGACCATACCTGGTAGGATCACATGTAATTGCATATGTACCCCATGCAGCAGTCAAAGACATATTCACTCAACAGGAGGTGACCGAAAGAAGGTGCAGATGGATAAACAAACTGCAAGAGTTCAACATAGACATACAAGTTACCAAGTCGGTAAGAGGACAAGGATTAACCAAGATGATGGCACAGTCAAACTTGGAAGCATGCCAAGTTAATGCAGTCCAAAATGAGAGTGTAAATGTATCAAGATCTGAATGGTACAAGGACATTATATACTACTTGCAAAATCTGAATTGTCCTTCCCATTTCAGTGATAGCCAAAAGAGGACTTTAAAGTTACATGCAATCAGGTATGTTATTGTTCAAGGTGAGCTATACTGGAGAAACCCTGATGGTGTGCTGCTGAGATGTGTGGATGAAGATGTGGCTAACAATGTTTTGATTGATATGCATAAAGGATTGTGTGGTGGACATTATACTGCCCAAACAACAGCTCATAAGACTCTCAGAGCAGGATATTGGTGGCCCACTCTCTTTTCAGATGCACAAAGGTTAGTGAGGAAGTGTGACCCTTGCCAAAGATTCTCAGGAAAATTGAGATATGATGGTGCTTTACCTCTCAGAACTGTAACTGTGGATGCTCCATTTCAGCAATGGGGAATTGACTTCATAGGGGAAATTGCAGACAAGTCAAGTGGGGGACACAGTTGGATTTTAGTGGCAACTGATTACTTTACCAAATGGATTGAGGCCATTCCAACTAAGAGAGATACAAGTAAGCTGGTGATGGATTTCATACTGGAAAATGTTATCATCAGGTTTGGAGTACCATTCAAGATAGTCACTGATAATGCTATGTGTTTCAGATCAGGTGAATTTGTTGATTTTTGCAACAAATATGGGATCAATCTATCATATGCATCACCATACCACCCACAAGAAAATGGTCAAGCAGAATCAAGCAATAAAAGCATCATGAAAATTATCAAGAGGATACTGGACAAGAACAAGAGAGCTTGGGACTCAAAATTAAAGTTAGCAATATGGGCTGACAGAGTGACAGTAAAAAAGGCTATTGGAATGTCACCCTTTGAGCTAGTATATGGTGCATCAGCCAGATTGCCCATAAACAATCTCCTACCAGTTTACAAATTCATCAAAATGATGAGGAGATTGAAGACTCCATGACAGAAAGAGTGAATCAGCTGGTTGCATTGGATGAGAATAGAAGGAAAGCACACCAAATTAACCTCAAGAGACAACAAGATATGAAATATCAGTTTGATAGGAGAGCTACAAAAAGGAAGTTTCAAGTCAATGATCTGGTGCTCATCTGGAATGCAAAAAATTAGGACAAGGGTAAACATGGTAAGTTTGAACCCTTATGGATGGGCCCATATCAGATTTACAGTATTCATGGGGAGGATTCTTATTTCCTCTAGGCCCTAGATGGTGAATTTCTGGAATTGCCTGTGCATGGCCAATTCCTTAAGTTCTATTTTGCATAGATGACTTGTTGCTGTGTACATTTGTAAAAATATGTATATAGTGTAAATGTTCTGTACAGTTCATGCTTTTTTGGCTTTTTTTTGCCTGGTCTGCCCGGAGATCTGGTTCTCGCTGCAGGTTTTCAACCTGCACGTCCCCATTCGGAGCCAGTGTTAGCACTAATTTTGGTCTGGATCTGAGCGCAGGATGTTGGAGGGTTTTTTTCCTTTTTGGGCCCTAAGTTTCCTTGTTCATCACTGTGATTTTCTCTATCAGCGAAACTTCTTTTTGGGTACTCAGATTTTGCTTGAACCATCATTTTGAACCATCGCGTTGAACCCTTTTGGTTCAAGGTTCAACGGTTCATGGGCTTAGGCTCCATCTTTTCCCGTCAGTGAATTCTTTGTTCATCTGTGTTATCGGCGTTGAACTTCTCGGTTGAACTTCTCTTTTGAACCATCGGGTTGAACTGGTTCAGGGTTCAATGGTTCAATGCCTTATGATTTTGGTCTTATCGGCGTAACGTTCATCATCGGGTGGACGGTGGAGTGTTGGCCCGACGATTTGCCTCTGGCCGATGGAAGGTTAGCGGTTTGCAAGGTTTGTTTCAGTGTGACGTGGACTATCAGGCTAACCATTGGAGGGTTCACCGATATACAATGTTTGGCCGATGGATATGTTATCGGCGAGAGCTGTATTGTCGGCCTGAGTGTTTTGAGTTATGCCGACGACGGGAGGTTTGGCCGATGAGGAGTCGTTGGTGTGTGTTTGGCTGATGGAGGAGCAGAGTGTAGCTCGTTGGTGCATCAGCGAGACTATTGTGATTGGCTGGGGAGATTTTGGTTGCTCTGACGGTGTAAGTCACACCGACGAAGGTGGTCTTCGGCATGACTTGTGTTGTCGGCGAGGATGGATTGCGTTGGGCCGACAGTGGAGGGTCTGACCGATGAAGGGGGAAGCCGATATGTTATCGACGGGAGTTGTTCTATCAGCAGCAGTCTTTTATGGTTTGCCGATGGAAGGAAGTCACCCCGATGGGGAATGCCATCAGAGTAAGGTTGCTTTTCAGGTTAGCGGTTGGAGGGTCCGCCGATGGGGTAGTGTCAGGCCGATGAGGATTTGGAGTGGTCATCGGTGAGAGTTGGTCTGTCAGTGAAGGAGCTTTTGGCTAGGCCGATGGTTCTTCTCTGGCCGATGGGGATGTTGGAGGCTTTCAGGAGTTATTCATCAGTGTGATTGGCTGTGTCGGCCGAGGGGGTTTTTGCTTGGCCGACGATATTGGTCTGGCCGATGGTGGTGGGATGGTAACTGCTAACGGGGTGCAAGCTGGTCATCGGGGAGACTCATACTATCGGTGGAGATCTGAAGAGTTGGCCCGATGGTGCATCTTTGGCCGATGGAGGGGATTGTGATGTAGCGGTCAGCAGGACAATTGAGGTTGGCAGGAGATTCGTGGGCTTGGCCGATGGTGTTGATCTCAGCGATGGGCTTTGGGTGGAGGAGCATGTGTCGAGCATGGCAAAAGCGCTCAACACCTATTATGCAAGTGACTATGCTTTTAAACTACTAAAGTGATCTCCTCACCGTGCATGTGGGACTAATCTCCCTGTATAATTTGAAACTGCGATAGAACGTGTTTTGGCGGGAATTTCTTTTTTGAAGTGCTGCGATGTTTTTCCTAGCGGCCGCGGGTGGTTGAGCCATCAATGGCGACTGTAGTTGGGGCATGGGTGAGTTGTTGAACAGTCATGTACCTGATTTTTGGCATGAGGACTTCCAGATGGTGGCATAGGGCTCGAGGCCACCATTGTCTACTTTCTGTCTCTGCAGCAATAAATTTTGAGCGCCATTCCTTTGAAGGATCTGTATATGGCAGATTTTTGTAAAAGCCTTGTAATTAATTGCTGTGGTACACTTTCTGGTTGATATAAGCAGACTGTGTTACCATTGTTTAGGTTGTTGAAAGTTGAACATTTATCTCTGTAATACAATACAGCTGATTTGGTTGCTCTGTACAGCAAAACCTGTGAGTTTATGTATCTCTTGTTGTACGTTTTTGCATGAATCCACTGATTTCATGGTTAATTCTATATGAGAAATGCTATGTTAGCATGTGTTTTGTTAATTCTGTCTCCAGTATTGCATGTATCTTTCTTCTGAGTCTGGATATTTAAGCAATGTTTGAGACTCTAGAACATAGAATTCCTGTGTTGAATGTCTGATCTCTTAACTTCTGCTCAAGGGGTAGATTAAATTGTTCTCAGATTGAACATTGGGAAGGGTATACTGCAGTAGGGATGCCATAAGTATAGATAGCTTAACACTCTGTATTGGGAGATATCTGTAAGGCAGGTATCATATGTATCCCCCTGAAATCCAGTTTTAGTTGTTCATGCATATCATTCATAGGTGTATGTCTACTGACTCCAGGCCCTGGATAGGCACCGATCTAGCTTTGTCTTTGTGTTATATACCATGTCCAGCTTTGCATCCAAATATAAAATCAAAATCAAAATCTAAAACAATCATTAGGACATTAGAATTAGTTTTAGGATCCTCAGTCCTCTGTCTACAACTGCAAATAGGCCCAAAGCTAGCCCCTTTGCTCTTATCTTTCAGTTTTGGTCTACTTACAGGAGGACTTATCTGCTTTCTGTTAGCATCCCAGCCTTGTATGTATATCCTCATGGATGTTGAGTAGGGAATACCCCCCTAGGTTTTGTAGAGCCTGAAGAAGAAGAGGAGATAAAATATAGAGTCTATCTCCTACACTGTTGGCCCCTGGCCTAGAGATCCTGTTGATCATTGATGGCTACCTTGTAGGGAAATCTGGGAATAAGCATCCAGTCTAGGAAAAAACCAACACAAATATCCTTATAAAGGGGGTTGCCTTCTAAGGCAAGAAAAGTGACATAATATCGATTGTCAAATCTGTGACCTAATGACGAATAGTCCAGATTTACAATGATAAAATATAAATAAAATGTGGTTTCAGGGGTACTTCCCGTAAACCCCCACTGAGGCATGCAGCCCCTGGACCCCTCACGGGGGGAACCCCCCCACAACCCCCCATCGCAGATGAATTAGCATCAGGTACCGAAAATAAACATGCGGTTGAAACAAGATCGTTGCTGTTGAAACTTTTCATCTCTTAAGGGTGATTTACAAGCAATAATAGGAATAATAAATTACATAGGATTTACAAGGTTGATGACACCTTAATCTTAACATTCTCCCACTTGACATCATACATTGTAAATACCCATAGGAAAATAATAAAATAATCAGGCACTAGAAACAAGGCCCATGGTCTCTCTGCACCAAACAAATTTCTCTGTGCTCATAGGCTTGGTCAAAGCATCTGCAACATTCTCTTGAGTGTCTACCTTCTCCAACTCAATCTGTCCATTTGCAATCATTTCTCAAACAAAGTGATACTATACATCAACATGCTTAGTCTGAGCACGATACCTAGGATTCTTGGCCAAACAAATAACACTCTGCTATCACAACAATCTAAATGATCTTGCAATCAAAACCAATACCTGTACATAATCTCCTCAACCAAACTGCCTCCTTAGAGACATGGGTAGAAACCATATACTCTGCTTCAATGGTGGGCAAAGCAACCGTGGGCTACCTTTTACTTATCCAACTCACTGCTCTACCAAACAAAGTAAACACATAGCCACTGGTGGACCTTCGACTATCCAAGTCACCTGCGCAATCTGCATCAACAAATCCCTGTATGCAAAGTTTTGTCAGCACTGTCAAACCAAACAATAATCAGGAGTACATGCTAGATATCTAAACACCATCTTCACATAATTCTAATGTTGTCTACCAGGGTTAGACATAAATATGCTCAAAACTCCCACTGCTTGGGCAATATCTGGTCTAATGCAAACCATTGCATACATCAAACTCCCTACAACACTAGCATATGGCACATTAGACATATCCTCTAAGTCATCCTCATTCTTTAGACACATATCTAATGAAAGCTTAGTACCAATGGGTAAAGGAACTCTAACTGGGTTACAGTCCTGTATGCTAAATCTTTATAAAATGGTATTCACATACTTACTTTGTGACAACCAAAGCTTTCTTTTACCTCTGTCCCTCCTGATTTTCATACCCAGAATCTACTTAGCTGCTCCAAGATCCTTCATATCGAATGCACCTGAAAGTTGGGATTTCAATTCACTGATCATACCCTTAGTATTGCTGAAAAATAACATGTCATCAACATACAATATAATGATCGGAATAGAATCATCAATACAATTAATATACACACAATGATCCTCCTCACTTTTAACAAAGCCCAATTTCAACACAAATGAATCAAACTTTTGGTACCACATTCTGGGGGACTGTTTCAGACCATAAAGAAACCTCTTCAATTTGCAAACCCAATGTTCTTTCCCTTTTACCTCAAAACCTGTAGGTTATTGCATGCAAATTCCTTCCTCAAGATCTCTGTGCAAGAACCCAGTTTTAACATCTATTTACTCTATTTCCCAAACAAAAGCTACAACAATGGATAAAAGAAATCTAATAGAAGTTAATTTAGCAACATGAGAGAAAATTTCACCTAAATCAACTCCCTCTCTCTTGGAGTAGCCCTTGGCTACCAGTTTAGCCTTGTACTTCTCCAATGAACCGTCTGCTCCAAACTTCTTCTTGGAGACCCACTTGCATCCTATGGCCTTTCTTCCTTTGGGAAAATGAACAAGATCCCAAGTATCACAAGAGTCTAAATCCATCATCTCCTCCTGCATGGATAACTGCCAAGACTTACTATCATAGATGCATGAATAGCTTCCCTGTAGGATCTAGGCTCATCGTCAGTACTCAATAAAGCAAATACACAACAGAAATATCATGGGCTATACCTATTAACTGGGTTTCGTTGTCTTGTGGATCTTCTCAAAGGTGGAGTAAGAGATTCTTCAAGCTCTTTTGCATGCTCATATGTACTGACTTCTTCTATCACAACAGATTCTTCCTCATCAGAACTTTCACTCAAGTCTTCTTCTGCTTCTTCACCCCCAATCTATCATTATGTTCTTCCTGAGGTGCATCTTCATGCTCTACTTCAAAATGTACTCTCTTCACCTTTTCTTCTTTTTCCTTTGGCTGTCCAGGTTCTGAAATAACACTAAGTTCCCTGCAAATAACATCTCTATAATAGATAATCTTTCAGGTTAGTGGATTCCAAAGCTTATAACCTTTTACATTATCACCATATCTAATGAAAGTACATTTTTTATCTTTTGGATCCAACGTAGTTCATTTTTCTTTGGGCACATGAACATAAGCCTCACGGCCAAATACCCTTAAATGTGAAACATAAGGTTTCTTACCTATCCACATTTCATAAGGAGTTGAAATAAGAGCCTTACACGAAGATCTGTTAACCAAGTAGTTCGTAGTACATACAACTTCTGCCCAAAAGCATTTGTTCAACTGTGATTAACTCAACATGCTTCTGGCTCTTTCCATTATTGTCTGATTCATCCTTTCTTCCATTCCATTCTGTTGTGGAGTATATGGAGTTGTTTTCTATCTAACAATACCTGCATGCTTACATAATTCATCAAATTCCTTAGAACATTATTCCCCTCCATTGTCAGATCTCAAAACCTTTATCTTATGATCTGATTGCTTTTCAACTAAGGCTTTAAATTCCTTAAACTTAGTGAAAACTTTAGATTTGTGATGCATAAAATAAATCCAGGTAAACCTTGAGACATCATCAATGAAGGAAACAAAATATCTAGATTTTCCAATTGATTCAACATCCACTGGACCAAAGACATACGAATGAATAAGTTCCAATTTATCATTATATTTATTACTGCTAGAAGGAAAATGAGATCTATTCTATTTTCCAAACACACAATGTTCACAAAATTTGAAACTCTCATCAAAATAGGATAAACCGTCTATTTTTATTTTATTTAAGATAGTCTTTAAACGAGACTGACTTATGTGGCCCAATCTACAGTGCCACAACATACATGTATTTTTAGTAGTAGCCTTAGATGCATAAGAGGCATTACAAACAGTAGTGGCTTTTGGCTTAAATAGAGTTCCCAATCTTTTCCCTTTCACTACCACCAAGTTTCCTCTCAACAATCTGCAACCATGCTTATCAAATGTCACATGCATTCCCTAATCATTCAACTTTGAAATAGAAATCAAATTTCTAGCCAATCCAGGAACATGCAAAACACTAGGGAGGGTTTTAATTCTCCCATCACTGAAACACATTACCTTCCCTCATCCAATAATAGGGTATGTAGAGTTGTCCCCAAGGTACACATTTCCTCCATCATACTCTTCATATGTGGAAAACCATTCTTTATGCAGAGTCATGTGGTACAAGTATCCTGAGTCAACCAACCAATGATCATGAGAAACAACATTACATGTAGAAAGTAAAACCTCATCACTTGCATTTGAAGGCTTATAAGTAGTGGAATCTCATTGTTTCTTCAGGTTTCTACATTCCTTTTTCACATGTCCTCTCTTTTCGCAGTTCCAACACTTGACTCTGTTCTTCTTTCCAGGAGTCTTAGAACAACCCTTAGACTCGTCTTTAGACCCCTTCTGATCTCCTTTTAGTCCTCTTTCCATAGACCTTCCCTTGACACTGAGAGAATGCCCTGAACTATTCAAACTTTTCTTCTTCAATTCTTGTAACAACAAAACTGAAACAAGAGCATCCAACCTTGGATCTGTGAGGTTAGTAGTGATAGCCAAAATAACATTCTCCCATGACTCAGGTAAAGAACAGAGAAGCAATATACATTTATCTTCCTCATTCACCTCAACATATACAAATGCTAGTTGACTCAATAACAAATTAAATAAATTCAAGTGCTCTGTAACTGAGTCACCCTCTTTCATTTTCATGGAAAATAACTTACGCTTTAAATAAAGCTTATTTACCATACTCTTGGCTTGGTAGATCTCACCTAGATGCTTCCATAAGCTATGTGTAGACTTCTCACTTGCAACATTCAGTAGAATAGAATCTGCAAGACATAACTGAATTGTACCTTGTGCCTTTTTATCCAGTCTTTCCCACTCATCAAGAGCAACATCATTAGGTTTCTTCTCTTTCGTAATAGCCAACCACTGGTTTCTTTCTTCTAGCAAATCCTCCATTTTTAGCTTCCACAATTCGTACCCTGTGCCATTGAACTTTTCAATATCCAACCAAGAGGTAGAAGCAACAATGGATGAAGTCATGATATCTACACAAGATCTGCAAACAAACAACCAAATCTCCCATTGCAGCTAAAAAACCTTCACACTACCACCCAAGAATCAAAACCGGCCAAGCTCTTATACCAAATGTTAGAAATGAAAGTGCAAACCACATAACAAAAATCTGATTCAAATGTTATTAATATCCTATAAATAATGTAGAATCAATAGAGATTGCAATAGAAATAAAATCCACTACATAGAAATAACATGCATTAAGAACTGAACACATAACACAATATGTAACATGGAGAAAACCCTTTCGGGTAAAAAAATCCACCAAGAAAAGAGGCTCCAAGTTGTATTATCTTCAAATATGAAATTACAATACATGCACTTCCTCTTCTTCTTCAGTCTTCAATCTAGTGACTCTTGTTACTCTCAACTCTACTAAAAATGTAGTACAAATATCCTTATAAAAGGGGGTTGTCTTCTATAGCAAGAAAATTGACATAATATCGACCATCAGATCTGTGACCTAATAATGAACGGTCCAGATTTATAATGATAAAATATAAAAAAAATGTGGTTTCGAGGGCGCTGCCCCTGAACCCCTCGCAGGGGGGAAACCCCCTGCAACCCCTCGTTGTAGACAAATTAGCGTCAAGTACCAGATATAAACATGCGGCTAAAACAAGATCGCTACTGGCAAAACCTTTCATCCCTTATGGGTGATTTACAAAAAATAATAAGAATAATAAATTACTTAGGATTTACAAGGTTGATGGCACCTTAATCCTAACAATACTAGTAGAACCATAATAAAAACTATGTTGCAATAATTCACATGCTTCAAGAAAGGATGGCAGAGAAGAAAAAAGAGCAATTAGTCTCGGGTCCTAGCAAGTGCACCCAAAACCAAACTAAGAGGAAGGTTATTGAAATTGAAGAATCGAAGGATGATTTTCTCAAGGATCATTTGCAATTCTTGTAGGATGAATGGTAGGCTACTGAAACTCTCCATGTCCTTTCCTCTACCAAGTGATGTGTCTCTAGTTGTGCTTTGATGATTTTTTGTTGTTTGCTTTCAACTTTCTTTTAACTTTATTTTTCTATGTTTTGTAACTTTTTTGACATAAGTTCATTGATACTAAATCTCCCAACTTATCTTACCTTTAGGTAAAAATATTTAAACCCTTTTAAAACTCGTTTGCCATTTTAATTAAAAACAAATCATAATTTAATAAAATTATACTATTCCATTTAACTTTACATTTAATATTTACTTATATGCAATTTACATTAATTGAGATGATTAGCCTTACCTCTATTATAAAATAAAATTAAGTGTTTATAGTACTCACTCTATGGAATAACTCTTAATTTATTATTGTATTTATTTGCATGAGCTATGTGGTGCTTGTACAATAATACAATTTGTTTTTTGATGAAGATCATCCACAAGATCATTTTTGCTACCCAATATAGGAGCACGAGCCTTAGGCTGAACCTCTTCAGCTAAGAGCCAAGGATTGAGGGGTATCCATTTCACCAAATTCACCTGGGGCACAATCCCAACCTCATCCCTTATGGTGTTGGAGACCTTGCACTCAGTGAGACTTGATCCCTATTCATAACCTTTCGACTTCACCAATAGACCAAGGGCCCTTTAAATGAATTTCACTCTATAGCACTCAATTTCACATTATATTGAATATAATGGAAAGAAAATTGAGTAAATTTCACTTTAAACAAGTTCTAAAATTGTTTTTCACTAGTAAATAAAAATGACTTTTTCCATATTTGGTGTTTAGTTAGCAATGGTTAAGTTTTTTAATAAAATTAAATGGATATGTATTCTTCATCATAACAAACATAATAACTAAATTGACTAAATAATTTTTGTTCTATATAAGTTTGAAAATTGTTTTAATTAGCAATCATTAAACTTAAAGAAAATTTTTGTTCTATATAAGTTTGAAAATTGTTTTAATTAGCAATGATTAAACTTAAAGAATTTTTTGTACAGTTAAATGGATTTATATTTTTACATTTCTTATTCAAAACAAACCTATTAAAAAGTAATTTGGTTAACCACTTTTTTCATTTTAGGTAAGTTTGAAAATTACTTTTAAGTCAATTTTCACTAATAAACAAATTTGACTAAGTTTAAGTTTGGAATGAATAAATATATATCTTTCCAAAATTAGGTGAAATAGTTTTAGTTTTTGATAAATTTTAAAATTAGTTCTCAATCAATTTTTCATTTTTTCGTTAGTAAGCAAATTTGACTTAAATATTTTTAGTTTTTGGTAAATTTAAAAATTCTCAGTCAATTTTCATTATTAACAAATTTGATTCAAGTTTGAAACAAACAAATATACTTAAATTGTTTTTGCATGAATTTGTACCAGAAACATCTAGAAATATCATAACTATTACAAACAAATATATTGCTAAACTTCAGTGCATAATTTACAAAAATAAATACATAAAAAAATACAAATAAAATTGTAAAAAAAAAAAAAATTTCAAATCACAAGAAAATTCTTTAAAAAAAAAACCCTCAAAGCTGCATCGAGAAGCACTAAAACTAAAATGTCATTGTCTCAAGAAGATTGACCTTATAAACAAGGGTTTGCAAGCAAGTTTTTAAGAGCTCATGGACCCACCATGTAACAATCAACCAAACTACTTAGGAGCCTAGGAGGTTAAACGTTGATCACCCAAATGCTTATCACACGCCGAGCTGCTAAGGATTAGGGAGGCAAATTTCAAAAGCAAACTAAAATTGATTTGATTAAAAATCATTTTGGAAGGTAAATGTAAAGGTTGAAACATCTTGTATAACTAAACTTGGAATCTACCTATAAGGGCTATTCTTAAATATCATCTACTTCAACAATTAAAGGTTAATTTTGACTAATAGGACAAATACTTATGTCTTTTTGTTGTGAATGAGGTGTAAAATTGTAAGTGATGGTTCGACCATTGACTATTACAAACAAATATATTTCTAAACTTTGGTGCATAATTTACAAAAATAAATACATAAAAAATACAAATAAAATTGTAAAAAAAACATTTCAAATCACAAGAAAATTCTTTAAAAATAAACCCTCAAACCTACATCAAGAAGCACTATAACTAAAATGTCATTGTCTCAAGAAGATTGATCTTATAAACAAGGGTTTGCAAACAAGTTTTTAAGAACTCATGGACCCACCATGTAACAATCAACCAAACTACTTATGAGACTAGGAGGTTAAACGTTGATCACCCAAATGCTTATCACATGCCCAGCTGCTAAGGATCAGGGAGGCAAATTTCAAAAGCAAACTAAAATTGATTTGATTAAAATTCATTTTCGAAGGTAAATGTAAAGGTTGAAACATCTTGTATAACTAAACTTGGAATCTCCCTATAAGGGCTATTCTTAAATATCATCCACTTCAATAGTTAAAGGTTAATTTTGACTAATAGGACAAATACTTATGGCTTTTTGTTGTGAATGAGGTGTAAAATTGTTAGTGATAATTAGACCATTGAAATGGATGGTATTTAAGTAGAATGATCTGGAACACCCACGCCTAGGACCTAAATTTGATAGCCACATGATTATATTTTTTTTTTTGGTAAATTACAATTAAAATTTTAAGAAGACTATCATATGAAAGAAAGAGATTTTGGATTTCTACAGGATTATAGTTATATATATAGTGATTGATCTACCAGAGCCTACCTATTGCTTGTACTTGCAAGCTTATTCACTCCTCAATAACTCCAATGATGCGCCCTTCAATACACAGTCATCTCAAACACCCATGCCAAATTATAATCCATGTGCTCCAAAAAACAATGTTGCCCACAAACTTTGCACAGTCTTTGCAACCTTCCAACCATCACACTACTCTTGTTGCAGTGCCTACAACTTCTCCACACTCTGCATAGCAAATTCACAACTTCAAATCAACCAATCTATACATGATCCTTCCCTGCAACCCATGCAGCGGTCACATTACACAACTTCATAGCTTGAAGTTAATACCCAGAAAATTCTTCCAACAACTGCACATATTATGCAATGTCATGTAGAGAAAAGAAACCCAATAAACTTGTTCAAAAGAAGTAGTGCATATACAATCTGATGTAAATTACATAACTAACATAAAACAAAATTCATTATGTGATCTTTAATCTAAGAAAACTTTATGGGTTAAAAAGACTATATCTATAGTGTAAAACTCAATTGTTCAGTAATACAATAATAAAAACCCTTTCTTCACTCTTAACCATGCACAAATATTAATAGGCACATCAAAAGTGGTCATCATGCAAAAGATAAAATGAGTGTTTTAAAACATGGGCGAAAATAGAAAAGCCCAAAAATGGAATTGCTAGCCCCATCCCGATTATTAAACATGAAAAATATACAACACTTATCCAACATTCTTCCACTTGTTGAATACTTTATATAGGAGTCACACTCTTAAAGTGTTAGTTGCTAAGGGCAACCATGCCCATTGATTCGCTGCACCTTTCGCGTAGTACTCAAGCCTATGTTAGTGAATTAGCAACATTCTTTTATATGTCAACTTTTTTCAAGAGTATCCACTTGCCGTTAACCTATTGTGAGAGCCTTAACCAGTTGTCTCACAAAATGATATTGTACTCTAATATGCTTTGACCGAGCATTATGGGTAGGATTCTCGGCCAAACATATAGCATTCTGAGTATCAAAGTCAATCCTTATCACCTTTTGCAACAAACCAACTATCGAGCACAACTTCTATAACCACATAACTTCCTTACACACAAGTTGTTGCTATATATTTTGCCTCTATTGTGATAATGCAACTATTGCTTGCCTTTCCCTCATCCAACTTACTACTCTTTCAAAAAGATTGAACACATAACCATTGGTAGACCTTTAACAAACAACATCTCGAACCCAATCATAATCCATAAAACGATGTAGATTCAAAGTTTTATTTTTATTAGCTCTTCCTTGGTAACAGATTGCTACAAGTCCTTCCCTCTACCAAATGATGTGTCTCTAATTGTGCTTTGGTGATTAATTGTCAATTGGCTACATATTTACTATTTGCTTTCAACTTTGTTTTTTCTATGATTTGTAACCTTTTTGACATAAGTTCCTTTATACTAATTCTCCCAATTTACTTTGCCTTTCTGTATTCAATACAAAAAAAAAAAGAGATTTAAACCCTTTTAAAACTGAATCTTTACCATTTTAATTAAAAACAAATTATAATTTAATAAAATTATACTATTCCATTTTATTTTACATATAATATTTATTTACACACAATTTACATTAATTGAGATGATTGTATTGTAGCCTTACCTCTATTATAAAATAAAATTAAGTGTTTATAGCACGCACTCTATGGAATAACTCTTAATTTATTAGTCTATATTTGCATGAGCTATGTATAACAATAATACAAATTTTAAAGTTTGCACTAATCGGGTATTCTAGCATCCTCTAATACTTGTGGATGCATTTAATATATCATGACAAACATTTCAACTTCAAACATTTCTCCTCCAACTACGATATTCGAGGCACCTTGAGAATCCAAAACCTTGTGCAAATAGGTTAGTTTTGTGGATGATAATCCACAATTTGGGTGGAAAATTATAAGAATCTAGCCAAATAAATTAAGTTTTTTATAGATTTCTCTAACTTATATAAATCCAATTCAATCAAATCATTGAGATAAGCAGTTTCTAGGCTACATGTACTT
The DNA here is from genome assembly GCA_027924645.1 of Cunninghamia lanceolata. Taxonomy (NCBI): domain Eukaryota; kingdom Viridiplantae; phylum Streptophyta; class Pinopsida; order Cupressales; family Cupressaceae; genus Cunninghamia; species Cunninghamia lanceolata. Next base: position 15,203,161 of record BSBN01000508.1, on the reverse strand, counting down.
ATCATAAAGTAGCAGGGATCCTTTATTTATTTTTATTTTTTTCAATTTTTGGGATGTGATTTGTACTTTTAAAATTTATTTAATTTTTTTAAAATATATAAGGGATTTGTTTTGTTTTTTATGAATATGTGTATGTATTACATATTTAAAAAAAGGCGGGGAAACATCACACCCTAAAAGTTAAAATGAGGATAAACTCATAACAAAAAAACATAAACATGTGCTAAACGGTAAGAGCTATAGCACTAGGGTGCTGGTCATCCGGTTTGCCCCACACATCTCAGTGAGTTCCCAACCATCATTGTCTTCATCATCTTTTTTATCTTCAATAGAGGGTTGATTTCCACTAAGCTCATGGCTGCAATTTTTTTTTTTTAAAGTTCCACAAATTTCTACAAAAGAAGTATAGATTTTGAAGCAAATAAAAATAGAATATATAGTATATAGTATTTTTATTTGGAAAAATATTTTCAAATAAAAAACTTAGCACAATAACTTTGTTAACTTAGTACAATAACTTTCTTCACATTACAATAATAAAGCTCTTACTTAACCCTTGACTATTAAGTAGTTCAAACTGGTTTAAAACTAATTTAAACAAAAAGATTTTAAAAAAAAAAAACTAATAAAATGTACAAGCTTTTTTTTTTTTTTTTTAATAAATTTAAAAATTGTATAATTAACTCTATTAAATACAATTTCAACAAAAAAAATATTGGTGAAACAACTTAAACAATCTTGAAGATAACCTCTAATCATATCCTGATTCAACACTCAAAGTTTTCAGCTTAAATTTAAAAGGAACAAATATGACTACTCTTAAAATTGAATATATAATTTGCAAGAGTTAAAGATAGATATTTTAATAAATTAAATTGGTTTGTACTTAAAAATTCTATCTTCATAATCAAAAATAATTTTCATAAAAAATTGATGTAAAATTTGACTAAGTTTAAAATGAAAGAAATAAATAAGTCTAAAACAATTATATATATTTTTAAAAATTAGTTTGTAATTAATAAGGGTTAAATTTAAAATATTTTAATAAAATTAAATAGATTAGTATTTTAAAATTTCACTTTCATAATTAATATAATGGAAAGTAGAATTTGGGTAAATTTCAATTTAAACAAGTTTTAAAATTGTTTTTCAAATATTGTTTACTAGTAAATAAAAATGATTTTTTCTATATTTGGTGTTTAGTTAGCAATGGTTAAAGATTTTTAATAAAATTAAATGGATATGTAGGTAGATATGTATTCTCCATAACAAACATAATAATAAGTAAATTGGTTAAATACTTTTTGTACTATACAAGTTTGAAAATTATTTTAATTGGTAATGATTAAACTTAATTTTTTTTTAAAATTAAATGGATTTATATTTTTACATTTCTTATTCATAACAAACTTATTAAAAATAATTTGGTTAACCACTTTTTTCATTTTAGGCAAGTTTGAAAATTGCTTTTGAGTCAATTTTCACCAAAAACCAAACAAATTTGACTAAGTTTAAGTTTGGAATGAATAAATATATATCTTTTCAAAATTCTGTTAAATAGTTTTAGTTTTTGATAAATTTGAAAATTAGTTCTCAGTAATTTTCATTAGTAAGAAAATTTGACTTAAATATTTTTTAGTTTTTGGTAAATTTGAAAATGAATTCTCAGTCAATTTTGATAAGCAAATTTGATTAAGTTTGAAACAAACAAATATATTTAAATTGTTTTTGGATGTAATGTCCCCTTTTGAAAACAATACCAATTTTTCCCCAGGAGAATGGTTTCTTGCCTTTGTACCCTTGAGAGTTCTTAAGAATCTCTTTTTTACAGCCAATATGCTATTGTATCTTTATACTTCAAATCTGCCCCTACATATACTTTCCCAACTCAAGAAATATGAATATTCTAAACTCAGAAAATATCTCCTTATTCCTTTTGATTTGTTGTTTATCCAAAAATATATTTTTCTCTAACTCCCAATTATATTCCTCCTTTGATGATGCTGCTATTTATATTATATATGTTTCATTATGCCTCTTACAAAGAATAGTGACTCTTCAAAGAGTCACATACATTGGTCCCCTCTTATATTTAATATCTAGTCACTTATAATATTAATATATAATATATATATTATTTAATTTATTCATTCATATTAATAATATATATTATAATAATATTTATATCTATTAATATCTTATGAGTATAATAATAATAATATTTGATATTTATAATCATGTAATATGATAATATATTATATAACTTATTAATATTTAATTATTAATATTTATGTGTAATTAAATATATTGTTTAAATCTTCAATTTAATTAAGGCTTTAATATGGGGACATGACAGGCCTCCCCTCTCGAGATTGCTTGTCCTCAAGCAATCACAACGATTTCTTTCATTATCTTGCACCTTTTAATGTTTACTTGTTGATACAAAACCGTGGTTTAGATTGAACATGCTTTAGTGAAGAGAGATGGATTGTGATTCCATGAAAGAGAATTTGCAATTAAAAGAGCTTTTGTTTGATGTTTGAATAATAGTGAAGGGATGCAAGTATCATAGATTAAGAAGATTTCAGAGTATTGAGATTCCAAGATGCATCTTGAGATTCGGTCTTGTACTTGTCATATGCTATTGACCTCAAAATTGAGAAAAGTCATGTTCTTGGGTAGTAATTGATTATATGATGTCATGGATAGAAAATTTATGATCAAAGTTGTTTTGGTAAGCTTTTATTTGAATAGAGATGCGCTTGATGAAATATAAGTGTTGTAGATGAAGAATGATCTTGGCAATTTGTGGGTTATGGGCCCATAATATAACTTAGTATCAGTTTTATGTTACTTATATCAAGAGAAGAATTCAAAAAAAAGATTCTTGGAAGAGATGAATTTGGTTCATGGATCTTTGTGATTAATGAAATTAACTTTTTGTGTTCTATACTTCCCTAATGTCCCTTGTAGGATATATTGATTTCTTCACCTGCACACAAGAATAACTCTTGAAAGGGACATTAGCAATATTAAAGATCAATAAATCAGTAATGAAATATAATTAATGATATAACATAAATAACATTTAATTTCAACATATAGTTATCCATACCTCAAGTTGATCTTTTGATAGATTCCATAGAAATACTTGCAATTTAGAGTGTGATGGAGGGCACACTTCCTACCTATCACCTCTATAACATTATGGATCAAGAGTGTGATGGAGGGCACACCTCCTACCTATCACATCTTGACAAGAACATGATGGAGGGCACACTTCCTACCTATCATGTCTTGATGATGGAGGGCATTCTTCCTACCTATCATCCCTTTAACATAATTTGATGAGAGCATGATGGAGGGCATTCTTCCTACCTATCATCTCTTTAACATTAAGGATCAAGAGTGTGATGGAGGGCACACTTCCTACCTATCACATCTTGACAAGACCATGATGGAGGGCATACTTCCTACCTATCATGTCTTGATGATGGAGGGCATTCTTCCTACCTATCATCCCTTTAACATAATTTGATGAGAGCATGATGGAGGGCATTCTTCCTACCTATCATCTATTTAACATTAAGGATCAAGAGTGTGATGGAGGGCACACTTCCTACCTATCACATCTTGACAAGAGCATGATGGAGGGCATACTTCCTACCTATCATGTCTTATTGAGGTATGATGGAGGACATTCTCCCTACCTATCATCCTCTTAACATAATTAGACAAGAGCACGATGGAGGACATTCTCCCTACCTATCGTGTCTTGTTGAGGTATGATGGAGGACATTCTCCCTACCTATCATCCTCTTAACATAATTAGACAAGAGCACAATGGAGGACATTCTCCCTACCTATTGTGTCTTGTTGAGGTATGATGGAGGACATTCTACCTACCTATCATCCTCTTAACATAATTAGACAAGAGCACGATGGAGGACATTCTCCCTACCTATCGTGTCTTGACCTAGTTTGCTCATACTCAGGCAATTATAAACTTTCTTCTTCATTATATTTCTTTTTCTTCACCTTAGGTTCAAAATCTTCCTCTTGCTCTTTACTTGTTATGATTTTTAGGTTTTGTTCTTAGTCTGAGTATCATTTGGTTTGCGTATTTTATGTCATTGTTTCCATAGTATGGTCACTATCTTTGGTTCCATTTCCAAATTATATTAGATTGCAGCATTATCAATTTGTTACAACCCATGTGATTAGGAAATAGAAAATTGCTTCATTCTTTTTTTTATTGGATAATTACTCACTGAAGGCTGTTATATCCCATATTTTAGTATTGCTGTTGATTGTGTAATTGTCATTTTCCTGATAACTTTGGGAGGTGTCACGGTATTCTTTCTCTATTGTTGGTTGCCGCACTTTTGTGAATACAATATCTATGGCTAAGGGTTAATCATTGCCAGCTGCGGCTAGTATTGACAAATCAAATCCTCTTGAAATGCCATAAGCTTTGTTGAATCTGCCGCTAGAGACAAAGACTACCTTAAGTTTGGTTAGCCGAATCATCAGAGGTTTGTCAACTTGGTCTTGTAATTACCATATATTATCTATTTCCTTGCATGGTTCTCAACAATGTTGTATGCCCATATTAAGCCTTGAATGCAAATCGTGGTCTTGGTACAGCCACAAGGAAATTACCAGCTACAGAAAGTTGGAATTATAGTATGGGTATTCCTGTTGTTTTTTCAATTATTATGAGTTTGCTGTATCTTGCATCTTTGTATGCGAGTTTCCAAATCTTGGTTTAATTAAAATATATGATTATTGGAGTATAAGAGCTTCTGTTTGAGATTTATTACTGCATAATACTGCTGTTAGAATACTATTTCAGTCAGAAAAAAATGGTTCTTAAAACACCCACAATTTTAGTTTAATAATGGGTTGAGTGATTTGTTGCAATCAGCTATTTCAATTGATTGTTAGGGTGGATCTGCTTGCTGTAATTTGCAACAGTTTTCTATGAGCTTTCAGATTAGTGGCCTTTTTGTATAGGCTTGCATAAATTTGTTTCACAGGATGGCAGGATGACTGCTCTGATACCACTGTAATGTCCCCTTTTGAAAACAATACCAATTTTTCCCCAGGAGAATGGTTTCTTGCCTTTGTACCCTTGAGAGTTCTTAAGAATCTCTTTTTTACAGCCAATATGGTATTGTATCTTTATACTTCAAATCTACCCCTACATATACTTTCCCAACTCAAGAAATATGAATATTCTAAACTTAGAAAATATCTCATTATTCCTTTTGATCTGTTGTTTATCCAAAAATATATTTTTCTCTAACTCCCAATTATATTCCTCTTTTGATGATGCTGCTATTTATATTATATATGTTTCATTATACCTCTTACGAAGAATAGTGACTCTTCAAAGAGTCACATACATTGGTCCCCTCTTATATTTAATATCTAGTCACTTATAATATTAATATATAATATATATATTATTTAATTTATTCATTCATATTAATAATATATATTATAATAATATTTATATCTATTAATATCTTATGAGTATAATAACAATAATATTTGATATTTATAATCATGTAATATGATAATATATTATAACTTATTAATATTTAATTATTAATATTTATGTGTAATTAAATATATTGTTTAAATCTTCAATTTAATTAAGGCTTTAATATGGGGACATGACATTGGATGATACAAGAAACATCTAGAAACATCATAACTATTACAAACAAATATGTTTCTAAACTTCAAAATATAATTTGCAAAAATAAATACATTAAAAAATACAAATAAAATTGTAAAAAAAATCTCAAATCACAAGAAAATTATTAAAAAAACACTCAAAACTACATCAAGAAGCACTAAAACTAAAATGAAATTGAAATGCTTTTGTTTGGGACGGTTCAATTTTTCTTCGAGGTCTCATAGACTACCTGATCTCGTGGACATCATTAAAAAATTTCATCATTGTCTCATGAAGAGGTTATCTTTTAGCTCAAGCAGTTTCTCAATCCCGTGTTAAGGGGATTTTGCTTCCTAACTCTTCCCAACAACTAGTCAATGGCCATTTTGCAGATGATTCCGTCCTCACTCTTCTTGAGGAAGAAGATAACATCAAAGAGGCGATTCATTGTCTTGACATTCTTTGTCAAGCTTCTGGCTCAATATTCAATGGTAGAAAACTCTGTGTTATCATCAATCTTTTCTTTCCAAACTCAGTTGGCTCAACTCGTTTGGTTGGAAATGGTTTGCTCATTGAGAGATATTTTGATTCCTTGAAATTCCTTTTGCATTCTAGGCCACCCCTCCGATCTGTGGCAAATTGTTATCACAAGGATTAAGAAACAACTCCAGTACTGGATCACCAAGCCTCTCTCTTTGGCTGGGAAATTTCATAATTGCTCCAAGATTCTTCCAGCAACACGTGTATATTCTACTTGTTGGGTTTGTTTGAAAGCTTCTTATTTGAAAATTGAGAAGCTTCTTAAAGATTTTTTGTGGGCCTCCAATGATGGCCATCAAGGGTTTCATCGTGTTGCATGGGAATTTTGTTGCCTTCCCCGAGAGGCTGGAGGGCTCAGTTTGATTTCCATTCACTGCCAAGGTATTGCCTTGTGTGCTAAATGGCTCATCTGAGCCCTTAATGGCAATGAAGCATGGAAAATTCTTGTGTAGTATTGCATTAGCATAGGCACTCCTCATGGACGGCCTGCCTAGAATGACTTGGATTTAGGAACCCTTCTTACCATGAGGGAACATGTTTCCATTCAAGGTACCTTCATCATTAAAATCATTTGGAAAGCTTGTGAAGCGATAAAATTGTGGCTCTTGTGGGAAGGAAATGAATTCCTTAATGGATTATCCATCAACCAGTACTCCATTTGGTGGTCCCCCTTTCCAGCATTCAAGACTGACCTTTAGCTCATGTGCCTTGGCTCCATACTCTGAAATTCTTCAGGTTCGACATTCAGGTTTTACCAGATCTTATTCACCAGGCTACTAAGAATTTTTCATCATGGCTTGAATTTAAAATTAAGTATAGACTTGCAAATCAAGATCAAGAAACTTACTAGACTGTCATTGACATGATCCCTCCAATGCTTCATAAGATTTGAGTGAGATCTCTCAATCCATGGTGGAAAGATTGGAAATGGTATCCTGACACACCCTTCAGAAATTACAAGCTTAGTAAAGGATATTCATGGTTGTCTCCACATTTGCATATGGTGGATCAACTCAATCATTGATGGCAATTACAATCCTCTCCCAGGACTTGGAAGAAACGATTTCAGTGTGTTTGGTCTACTGTACTGGAACCTAAACTTGCTCATTTTGCTTGGTGTATTCTTTACCAGGGCCTCCCTTTGGGGCATCGTCTGGTTCAGTGGGCATTCATCACCCCCATTGCACTTTTTGTGGGTAGATTGAGTCTCTCAAACATCTTTTTTGGTTTTGCTCAAGAGCCCAAGAAGCATGGTCTTGGATCCATGACTTCTTCAAGCCTTTTAGGCCTTCACCCTTTTCTTGGCATATGGTTTTGCTTGGAGACTAGTCTTGTCTCCCATCCAAGTATACTTATATTTGACATGATTTTAGGGTGGAAATTCTCTTCAGCATATGGAAGGATAGGAATGCTACTATTTTTTCTCATTATTCTGTAGATAGACATTTTTCTTTGTATTTCAAGCTATTATTTGCTCTAATGTTCTTATGCAGATTCAGGTGCAAGCTTCCAAAGTTACACTTGAAGTTGCTCATCTTTAGGAGTTGCCAAATCATCAGGGTAATGCCCCTTGCATGGTTGCCCGGGTCCCCCCTAGATCCTACCACCTCTTCTCTGGGGCATCGATGTAGCAATTCAGCCAGGCATGATAGCAGTGATCAGGGTTCTCAATCCTGTGACCCTCAACATTCTAGAGACTTTGCTTCTCAAGGAGGGTGGTCTTATCCTTCTCACCTGCCTTCTCCTAGGTGGGGCGCTAGCTGGCCTGATTCAGGAAAATTTCCCCACTTGTTATTTCTCCAGTCCGGGCTCAGCAACCCTCTGAAGAAAAAGAAGATGAAACTGCTCCTCTCACTGGTTGAGAGCCAATTGATGACACGACCCCAATGATGTTTGGGGTAATTCTGATGATAAAGATCCGTCTCCTCCCCCTGGAGTTGCATTTGCTGCTTAGTTATATTTTTCAGACTTGGCCCTTTGTTGTTATTTTGTCTCTAGACTTTGTTATTTTGCTATAGTCTCCGACTATGTAGATATGCCTTTTTACTACCCTCCCTTTTTATGAATATTTTTCTATTTATCTTTTGTTTAATATAAAGTTAATAAGTAATATTCATCCAAAAAAAAGATTGCTCTTATAAACAAGGGTTTGAGAGCAAGTTTTTAAGCCCTCATGGGCCCACCATGCAACGATCAACCAAACTAGGAGGTTAAATGTTCCCAAATGCTTATCACATGACGAGCTGCTAAGGATTAGGGAGGCAAATTTCAAAAGCAAACTAAAATTGATTTGGTTAAAAATCTATTCGGAAGGTAAATGCAAAGGTTGAAATGTCTTGTTGCATTTTTAAAAAATTAGTACGGCGGATTTGCAGAGTTACCTGCAACACCCACACCCACACCTCGGGCCTGGATTTGACAGCACCATGTTTTATATTTAGATTTTCTTGTAAATTACAATTAAAATTTTAGGAAGAGTATCATATGAAAGATGAGATTTTGGATTTCTACAAGACTAGTAAAAGCACCAAAGGTGCTATTAAATGGCCGATAGGCACAAATATTTATAGGCCTGTCACTAAATAGTTTATATTTATTTTTTATTAGAAAGTCACTACATGTAGTAGTTGGTGGAAAAGACTATATATACTATAAGAAACTCAATTATTCTGTATGCTTGTTTGAATGTTGACATCCATGTTTGTTTGAAGTGTCTTTGAACTTTATTTGTTTGAAGTGTGTTTGAACTTTAGGCATTACTTTGTGTGCACTTATTGTTTGAACCTTTGGCATTCATTTTGTATTTGTGTTTGAACTTTGGCATCCACTTATTATTTGTGGGAAGTGTGCATTTGAACTTTGACATCCCTTTATTATTTGAGTGAGTTTTCGATGTTCACATGAAATGTGTATGAACTAACTTTTATATTCACTTTGTGTGTGTGTGTGAGTGAGATAATTTTGACATTCACTTGGATTTGAGCCACTTATTGTTTGTGTATTGGCATCCACTTTGCTTATGTGAATCATATGTTTGAACTTTGGCATCCACTTAATTTGTTTGAGTTAATTGTGGATTCATTTTTTTTGTATGAAATGTGAGTGAAATACCTTTTCCATGCACTTATTAGATCTATTTACTATTTTTGTTTATTGAAGATTAAACTTTCACATTTACTTAGTGTGAATTGAAAATTGGCATGTTGAATTATGTTTACTTTTGTGTGTGTGAGAGTGTTTGAACTAAATTTGGCATTCACTTTGTGTGAAGTGTGTTTGAATTTTATTTTGTGTGAGTGTGTGTGTAAATTTTTTTATTGTGTGTGTGTGCATAGACTTTCTTATTGTGTGTGTGTGAACTTTCACATTCACTGTGTGAAGAGTGTACTAACTTTTTACATTCACTGCATGCTTGAATTTTGGTTTGTTTGAACTTTAGTGTTTACCTTATATATGTATGAAGTGTATGTTTTTAACAAATTATGTGTGGAATAATTAAACTTTGTGTGAAGATTGTGTTTTAACTTTGGCATTCACTTTGTGTGAAGAGTGTACTAACATTGGCATTCACTTTATGTACATGTTTGAACTTTATTATTTACTTTGTATATGTATGAAATATGTTTTTGAACAAACTATGTGTGAAGTGATTCAACTAACTTTGTGTGAAGAGTGTGTTTTAACTTTCGCATTCACTTTGTGTGTCTTTTTTCTTTTTTGGCACATTTGAAATCGAGTGTTTACTTCATATATGGTTGAACTAACTTTGTGCATGAAGCATGTTTGAACTTTGGCATGTGATCACTTTCTAAGTGTGAAGTGTTTGTTTTAAATTTGACATTCACTTTTGTGTGAATTGGGCAGGGTCTGAAATTTAATTTTGACATTCACTTTGTGTGGTGTGTGCATTTGGAATTTACCATGTTTTATAACTTTGGCACACTTTATGTGTTTGTTTGTACTTTAACATATTTGAACTTAAGTATTCATTCATGTTTGTACTAATTTTGTGTGAATGAATTATGTTTGAACATTGGCATATTCATTTTTTGTTTATGTAAATTATGTGTGTTTGCGGGGGGATTTAATAAGTTTCTAGAAAGATTTTTTTTTAATTTTTCAAACACATAAAAATAGAGGAAAAGCCCAACAGATAAGATTTTCATATGCAACTAATCAATTATTATATTAATAGAATGACCACTTCTATTACAACATCATCTTCCAACCAATTTGAAATTATTTTTTAAATATAAATATACTTTTTAAATTCTTTTTAATCATAAAATCAATTTCAAAAAAATATATTTTTAAATCTATCCAACTTTTATTTGGATAATTACACAAAAAAATTCAAACAATTAAAAAAATTGAATCTAACAACTTAGAAACCCTTAATACAAAAAGCAATATTAGATTCCCATTCCAATCTTCATGACCAAGTCAAAAAAGTTTCTTAAGCAATTACTTGAACCCACTCAAAATAGGTGAGCGTCACACCACAAACATAAATAAAGATACAATTTATATTCTAAATAATAATGTTTTCGGTCATTATGATTGTTTTAATATAGTTCATACATTTACTTTGTTAATAATATTTAAATTAAATTCCTTTTAAACAAAAAGATACTACCGAAGTTAAGAAATAAGAAAAAGATTCTAACTAAAATGATTTCTATCAAACTATGCATTCAATAGATATAAATTAATAAATTAATTGAAATTAAATTATAGTGAATAAATGACTTATTAAAATATAAGTAACCAACATTATAAAGACATATATAAATTTATTAAGGTTATCATGGAGTAACTTTATAGTCTAAACATTTATTTAATGATTTTAATAGATTTAATAAAATAATTAAATTAAATAGTTGTTTCTTTTTTAAAGTTATTTATTTAAATAAAATAAACTTTGCAAGATAATTAAATAAGAAATTAAATCTAAATTTTTATGTCTTTAAAACTAAAACTATGAAATTAATAAATATTTAAATCTATTTAATTTAGTTATTAACTTGTATGTAAATTTTACATAAAATAGATAATTAGGTTATATTTTAAGAAAACTAATTAATAGAGAATATTGAGGATCTATTTAAAAACTCATTATAAAAACTAATGCACCAATTAATGATAAGAGTGGTAGTGGACTAATTTTAGAATGTAATAAAACATACCATAGGGCTTAAATTTGACAGTTGTATAGTTGTTTTTAAAGATTTTAACTGTAAAATACAATCAAAATAAATATTTCACTTATTAACATACCTGCAATTTATTTTAAAAACTGTAAAAAACAATTAATATGAAAATATGACTATATATATGTATATGTATATGTACATGTGTGTATATATATATGTGTGTGTATGTATATGTATATGTATTCTTTAAATTTTTAATAGGAATTTCTATTATTTAAAAAAAAAAATTCCAAATTTTTAGATTTGTTTTTTATTGAATATATTCCTACATGATTTTTAGATTTGTTTTTTATAGAATATATTCATTCTAAATTTCTGCACAACTTTCTAGGCTTTATATATATATATTCCTTTTATTTTAAAATTTTTAATAAGAACTTCTATTCTTTAAAAAAATTCCTTTAGATTTATTTTTTTATAAAATACTTTATTTTGGTTTTTTCAGCACAACTTTTTAGGCTTTTTGTTGCACATCAATTTAATAGGAACTTCTATTATTTAAAAAAATTCTTTAGATTTATTTTTTAATAAAATATTTTATTTCATTCTTGGTTTTTTTAGCATAGCTTTCTAGGGTTTTTGTTGAAAATAGTGATATTAAATTATTAATATGTCCAATGTTCATATGTCATTCCTTTTTATAATATATTATATATCTGTGATTTTGCCCTTTATTTGGAATTTGGAACCATGCTTTTAGAATAAACTGAAGTTTCAAACCCAATCAAGAATGCATTTTAGTATTACATGTCAGTAATTGAAAAGAAAATAAGGAAGTGACTAAAACCGCAGCCAAGGGGGGTGACTAGAGGTAATACTACACGATGCATGTTTTCTTATTCTTTTATTGCTTAACATTTTATATACCATGACTAATGATTCCACATTTTACATGCATATCTATTGTTGGATGGCTCTATTGTTCAAGCTCCATCACACCTGAAATATAAAATTTGACTTGCATTAAAAAAATTTGATTGTCATGTGAAAGGCAATAATAGAGACTAAACTGTAGGAAAAAAATTCCTTGACAGGCAAGGCCAACTGTCAAATTTAAGCCCCGCATACCATTATGATATAATCAAAGAGAATCTCTAACTTTTACATGTTTTGTTTTGTAATTCTCTTTTTCTTTTTCTTACTTTTTCCTAAATTCTCAATTTTTTTATCTTTTTGTTTTTCTTGTTCTTTATTGTTTTTTCCTAATCTATTTTGCATATGCAGTGAATACTATTATATTGTGTAGGTTTAAAAGTGCATTGAAGAAAAATACAAATGAAAGTTTGGAGTAGAAAACAACTCTTATATATATATATATATATATATATATATATATATATATATATATATATATATATATATATATATATATATATATATATAATTTAAAATCTGTGGCATAAATTAATCGACATCATAGGAATTAAATTATAGTGAATAAAGGACTTATTAAAATATACGTAACCAACATTATAAAGAAAATTTATTAAGGCTATCATGGAGTAACTTTATAATCTAAACATTTATTTAATGATTTTAATAGATTTAATAAAATTATTATTATTATTATTATTATTTTTATTGGTAAAAGGCCGAGGCCATTAATATATAAAGTCAGTAATAAAATACAATAAAATATAGCTCTGTTCAGTGCAGGTACCGGTAGGAAAGAACAGAGCAAAGAAAACCTCCAGTCTAGCCTGGGACTTTTGCAGTCCAGTACTTACTGTTTATTTATAGAATTTATACGGGGTCAAGCCCAATAAGGACTCATCCTTTCTTATACAATTTCTGGGGTACAAGTACAAACATTGCCCTATACCAGGGCCTTTCTTCTGATATTCTTTTGTTGTATGGCTTGTTGGATCTCTGGCTTCTGGGATGTCCTCAATGACATATAGTATTAGATTAGCTGTCTATTATCAAGTGAGGGGCTTCTTCTGTCTAGCTCCTGCCAGATTACCTGTCTTACCTAAAATCACAAGGAAAACTTCCACCTCTTTTCATAAGTTAGCTAAACAAAACAAGGATAAACATAGACTTCTCTTCCTGCAAACACCTGTTAGTTCTCTAAATCCTTTGCCTACGAGGAAAAATTAAAATACTTGATCTTGCCAATCTTATCATAAATATTCAAACACACTTGCTTTGAAGATAACTAAAATCCTAAACTAGTAGACTGATTCCCTATATATGCCAACATCTAAATGTATATACTTGTAAAAATGCAAATATATATACCTGAGTGTGGGCATAAGTGATCGATCTAGTCATTGATAATGTTGGTGAACCATCTAAACTTTAACCCATCAAAGAAAAATGTTTTTACCTGTCAAATCTGTAATATCTCTCAAATGAGCTGGAATGGCAGCCAAAGCTCAACTCGAAACCTCATTATTGCCAGTCTAATTTCTTGCCTTCTCACATGCCAGTAGTGATTCAAGATTCAAACAAAGTGTTAGGACAAGAAAATTTAAAATTTTCTTGTATTCTTGCTCATCCATACTCGGCCGAACCAAAAATATTTCACCCAAAATCAGAATAAAACAACTGATATAACCCATAAAATCCTGTGACTTTTATCCCGAATAATGTAAAGGGCCTCAATTTCTTACATCGGCAAGACCTCAAGTTAGTTATACCGATCCATGGGAAACTTGTTAAAAAGGCTATTGGCATGAGAATAAGGGTCGGGGAGAAGATTTCAAAAGTCACCGATGGAGAAAATGAGACCGATGACCTTTCGTCGGAGAGAAAGGGCCTAGTCACGCCAATTGGTATAACTAAGACTATTGGCGAATACTCTACAAGACCTCCCAATGATGTAGATCATACCGATAAGAAATTTCGGTAAGATTCTCACCGATCAACCAGTAGAACGGAGGAGACTAGCAGTCATCGGCAAGAGACAAGCATCGAAAAGAAAGATTAAAGACTCTCCGATACTCTAATGTCTCACTGATTGAAGAAAAGTGCTTCGGTGTAACTTACACCGATAAGTGTGAAGAATAAGAACTATCAGTGAGAACAAGTGAATCGGAACAAGGCTTATATGTCTGACCGAAGCAATTCTCACGCTAAATCGGTGACATGTTATGAAAGTCTTTCCGATCCATGATATAAAAGGCTATCAAGGAGACGAATATGATCGGGTAACCCTAAATATGTTACCCCGATGACATAGATTACCCCGATGACAATGATAGTCACATTCATCGACGAGACTCTCACCGATAGCCATATCAGTGACACTTGAGAGATCAGGGAAAAATATTAATCACTCAGCGATGAAGAAAGTCATGCCGATGGTGAAGTCGGTAGAACTCTCACCGAGCATCCAATGGAATCGAGAAGATTATGAAATGAGGTTTTAATGTTGTATGTTTCGTGCATTGTATGTATGTTTTATACTCCATATACATACAATACGGAACTCAAGAAAGGTTGAAATTAGGTTAAAATGATGCATCATGACTTAAAGTATATCAGAAGATGCTTTGCACTTTATATACATCGTGGATATACCAGGATGCTTTGTATATTAAATATGTAACATAACAATGTATATTGAAATGTATAACATAACAATGTACAACTTCGATATACAAGCCGATTTACAAGATGCTTTGTATATTGAAATGTATAACATAACAATGTACATCTTTGATAGACCAGCAGATGTACAGGAAGCTTGTATAAAAACAATGTATGTTTCGTACATTGTATGTGTGGTTATACATTACATACATACAATGCAGAACTCAAGAAAGGTTGAGATTTGGATAAAATGATGCATCATGACTAGATGCATTGCACTTTAAATCCAACGCAGAGCCGAAAAATAAGTAAACTGTGGTTTATAAAATAAGTCCAAAGAGGTGATACAAAGGAGTTTGTGTGTATTCAGCTTAGTATCTAAAAATCAGATACAAGTATGCATTTCAGAAGATACAATCCGAAAAGTGATGTGGGCTTCACCGAATGCATATCGGGCTTGTATAAATAACGATATACAAGCCGATATACAAGTAAGAAGGATGCAAATAAGAGATACAAACCGGATGCAAAAGAAAGTTAAATCCTGAAAAGTATTTGTATGGTCAGGGTGCTTGTATATTTATAATATACATACCCGAAATACAAAGGAATAAAAGCATCACTGGGGAAGACATGCTTTGTATGTGTGCTTGATCACATACAAACGGCAGTATACAAGAAAAATATACAAGAGAGGGTTTGTATAAGATGCTTTGTATGTGCGCTTATACAAGATAACATACAATTGCTGATATACAAAGAAAATATACAAGAGAGGGTTTGTATAAGATGCTTTGTATGTGCGCTTATACAAGATAACATACAAATGACAATATACAAAGAAAATATACAAAAGAAAATTATATAAAACCCGACATCATTGGAGATATAAATAACGGGTGGGGGCCACGTATGTATATTGGAGACGATTGTACCACACGGTACATACAATGGAGGATCCCAAGAAATTCCAATTCATTTCACAAATCCAATGAAGTCCGCGATTGTATAAAAGTGTATGCATGTGATATAAAAGGAGAAACAAATGGATATATACAAGTCCGGACCCAGATAGAAAGTTTAAATTCTGAGAACTTTATTTGAAGTTCGTGCTTGTATATTGCGATGTATATATACAAGATACAAAGACAAATGCATATGAAAAACAAAGGAAATGTATATATAAAGAAAATATACAAGAGAATATACAAGTATGCAATTCGGAAGATACAATCCGAAAAGTGATGTGGGCTCCACCGAATGCATATCGGGCTTGTATAAATAATGATATACAAGCCGATATACAAGTAAGAAGGATGCAAATAAGAGATCCAAACCAGATGCGAAAAGAAAGTTAAATCCTGAAAAGTCTTTGTATGTTCGGGGTGCATGTATATTTATAATATACATACCCGATATACAAAGGAAGAAAAGCATCGTTCGGGAAGACATGCTTTGTATGTGCGCTTGTACAAGATCACATACAAATGGCAGTATACAGAGAAAATATACAAGAGAGGGTTTGTATAAGATGCTTTGTATGTGCGTTTATACAAGATAACATACAAACGCCACTATACAAAGGAAATATACAAGAGAGGGTTTGTATAAGATGCTTTGTATGTGCGCTTATACAAGATAACATACAAACGACAATATACAAAGAAAATATACAAGAGAATATTATACAAAACCTGACATCATTGGAGATATAAATAATGGGTGGGGGCCACATATGTATATTGGAGACAATTATACAACAAGATACGTACAATGGAGGATCCCAAGAAAATTCCAATTCATTTCACAAATCCAATGAAGTCTGCAATTGTATAAAAGTGTATGCATGTGAAATAAAAGGAGAAACAAATGGATACATACAAGACCAGACCCAGATAGAAATTCTGAGAACTTTATTTGAAGTTTTTGCTTGTATATTGCAATGTATCTATACAAGATACAAAGAGAAATGCATATGAGAAACAAAGGAAATGTATATACAAGGGGTATGCGTGTGATATAACAAGGTGGTACAAACGGATACATACAAGTTTAGACCCAGTTAGAAGTCCAAGATTGTATATTACAGTGTATGTATACAAGATGCAAAGACAGATGCATATGGGAAACAAAGGAAATGTATATACAAATGCACGATACACCAAAGATACCTATGTGGGCCCCATCTCCAATGGATATACAAGTTTATGCAAACTCGGATTGAATGACAAATTAAATAATGTGAATTTTAGCTGGGGACTGCTATCGTATATAAAACACAAGCATTCAATATACAAGAAGGTGATACATATGTGGATTCGAAGGGGATTTCAATTCATTTCATAAAACTAATCGGGCCCACTCTTGTATACAGAAGAAAATGTATCCGATATACAAAAGATATGTATGCGATATACAAAAGGAGGATGCAGGAAAATCATAATTGCTCTATTATACTCCCTTGCCATCTAAAGGGTAGAAAATCTAAAGATGCTCAGAGTTTGTTCACCCTTCGTGGTATGTTATTAGACCAAGTGATGAATTGATTGGCCTCAAAATAACTTTCCTCCAAAGTTTCAGATTGATTCTGATAATACTTCAGGGGTGTAAGCTCTAGTAGATAGGTAGAGACCATCCACCCCTTTGTTGGCAAGAGAGTCTGCTTTACTATTACCCTCTCTGTAAGTGTGATTGAATGTGCACCTCCTTAAAGAAGCAATGATGTCGAGGGCATTAGCCAACAGGGAATTCAGTCTCCAATAGGCATGTTCCCTTTCCGTAAGCCATTAATGACGATCGCAAAGTCTCCTTCGACCTCTAATTTTTCAATTTTCATGTCTTTGCAGATTCTCAGACCTTCAATCAAGGCAGTTAATTCTGCTGTATTATTTATTGTTTCTCCTAGGGGTTTGGCTAAGGTTGACATTTCTCTAGATTCAGAATAGTGGATTACACAACCTATTCCTGCGACTCCCGAGTTGCCCCTAGATGCTCTATCAAAATTTAGCTTGAACCACCCTTCTTTAGGAGGATGCCACTTACATTCCTTTCTCTTGTTGGTGGAGTTGTGGTTGCTTGGTCCCACAAAGGAGGGAAGTTTTAGTCCTGCCCATCTCCCCCACATCTTTTCATCCGAGTGCGTCATTGTGGATTCTTTTTTTGAGTTATTTAGAATCCTACTATTGACTATTTCTATTATAACGGCCTCAATTTTAATGATTAGCTGACTAAAAGTTGTTTCCTATCTTTAAAGATTCTTCTATTTCTTTCTTTCCACAGATCCCAAACCATGATCAAAGGGGAAATTGTCCATAGCATATGGTAGATGCTTTGTTTGTGAGTCTCAGGCCAGCATTGGAAAAGGTTCAAAATGTTACTAGGCATGGCAGTAATCCATCCCATCTTATTACTTAGCCAATTCCAACATTTATTAGAAAATTGACAATTGAGGAGAATATGGTCTGCTGTTTCTTGATCCTCTTCACAAAGGGGACATCTGCTAGGCCCCTCATATCCCATCTTGGTGAACCTATCCGCCGTTAAGATTTTTTTCTGCAAGGCCATCCAGGCAAACATCCCAACCTTTGGGAGACAGTTCTTATCCCAACACAGTCTCAGTGGTAACTCTGATTTTGGTCTTTGTTGTTGTCTGATTAAAGTTTTGTAACCATCCTTGGTTTTATAATTTCCTGATTTAGCCCCATCTCAAACTAATCTATCTAAGTCTCCTTTGAGAGACACCCTCCTTTTGTTAAGGATATCAAGTAGTTTCTCTTTCTCATTATCCAGAATGTTCATATTATCCAGGGGTTTCCATTTCCACCCCCTATTCTCCTCATGATTGGGAAAATCTATATAATATTTTACATATTTCCCCCAATGTGATTCTAGTATCCTTTTGGCATTCTCTAAATTATCTAAGCTGCTTATCGCCTCATACCCACCCCATGAGTCGTCCCAAAAAAGGACTTGGTTCCCGTCACCTAAACTCCAAGTCAGTTTGTCCATTATGAGCTTCCTATAGTCCATCATAAAATTCTAGAGGTGAGAACCTTTAGGTGGGTTAGCCATTCTAAAAAGGAATGCCGGTTCCTCCCCTCTAAGATATTTGTTTCTAAGAATTTTAACCCACTTTGAATCGGGTTGCTAATACATTTTCCATACAAGTTTAGCACCTAAAGCCTTACTCTATTCTCTGAAGTCTTTTAAGCCCAGGCCTCCTTCCTCTTTTGGTCTACAAATCTTGTCCCAAGCCACAAGTGCCATTTTCTTTTTATCCTCCAAACCTTGCCATAGGAAAGTTCTTAAAATTTTGCTGATTTCTTCCCGTTTTCCTACTAGAAGATTCATACAGGATAATTGGTAAATTGGGATAGCTGAGAGAACCGATTTTAACATTGTCACTTTGCCTACTGAGGAGAGCCATTTGCCTTTCCAAGATTCTGCTCTATTCCTGATCCTGGAAGTAATATGGTCCCAAAGATCATTGATCTTATTGCTTTTACCCAACGGTATACCTAGATATTTACAAGGCATTTCCCCTTTTTTAAAAGACAAGATTCTACATATTTCTTTTTCAGTTTCAAGAATTGTGTTGAAAAAATAAATTGCTGATTTATCAGCGTTTACCTCATGTCCAAAGGCCCTACAATAAGAGTCCAAGATATCTTTGAATGCCCTAGCTTCTTCTATGCACCCTTTACCGAAGAGCATAGTGTCGTCTACAAACTGTTGATGTGTTGTAGGATCGACACCAGAAGTGATTTTGATTCCTTGGATCTTTCCTTCTTCCCTAGCCTTGGAGATCATTCTTCCTAATACATCTACCATTATAATAAAGAGAAATGGGGAAATAGGGTCCCCTTGTCTCAATCCTCTTGAAATACTAAAAAAACCTTCTGGGGTTCTATTGATTAATACTGAGATCTTGGTATTAGAAATACATGCATAAATGAGGTTTATCCATTGTTTATTAAAACCAAAAGCCTCTAGGGTTTTGCAGAGGAAACGCCAGTCTACCTTATCATAGGCTTTACTTATATCTAGTTTAATTAACATGCTAGGTTTTTTGTTTTACTGTATGGTATGAATGGCTTCTTGGGCTGTAATAACTCCATCAAATAGAGATCTACCCGAAACAAACCCTATTTGTTCATCACTAATGATGTCTGGAAGCACTGCCTGAATCTTATTAGCCAGTGTTTTAGTAAGGATTTTATAAATTGCATTACATAGAGATATAGGCCGTAGATCCCCTAGACTTTCTGGCTTCTCTTTTTTTGGAATAAGTGTAAGGAAAGTATTATTTACCTCTTTGAGAATACTTCTAAAATTTCTTACCCCTTCTAGTGCTTCGACTACTTCATCTCTTATGAAGTGCCAACATTTCTGGAAGAAAAAGGCTGGGAAGCCATCGGGACCAGGAGCTTTATCTAGTTGCATTTGAGAGATTGCCAGCTCTACCTCAGTTTTGGTAAATTTACCATTAAGAGCTTTGTTTTGATCCTCTAAAATAATCCTTGGGATATCTTCCAGAATGGCTTGTTGGTACATGCAATTTGATCCCTCCTTATTATTAAGAATATTTTCAAAGTACCTAACCGTTCCACGTGCAATTTGTTGAGGATCTTCGATCTAGTCATTATTTGCATTTTTAATTTTGAGGATTCTATTTATGTTTGTATGTGCTTTGGTGCTGTTATGAAAGAACTTAGTGTTCTTGTCACCCTCTTCCAGCCAAGTTTCTCTTGACTTTTGATGCCAAAAGATTTCCTCTTTGGCTAGGATATCTTCTTATTCAATTTTCAGCTATTTTTCTTTAGAAAATGTTTCAGCGTCCATTCCTTTGGAAATCACGATTCTGTTTAGGTTTTCCAGTTCTTTTTCAAGCTTAGTTTTGGACTCAAAGATATTACCAAAGTTAGTTTTATTCCAGCTTAGAAGCTTACATTTAATAGTTTTTAGTTTGAATACTAAATGAAAAAGCTTAGATCCAGATATTCTAGTTTCTTTCCACCACTGCTTAATGAGGGTAATAAGGTTGTTATCTTTGATCCACAGTTGTTCAAATTTAAAGGGGCAACGTTTGGGTTGGCAATCTTCTAAGATACTCAGCTGCACTAGGTAGTGATCAGAGCCCGAGTATGGTAAGATCTCTGCCGTCAGAATATAAGGGAATTGGGCCAATTACCGCTTAACAAGAATCTATCAAGTTTTTCTGTAATATTGCTAAAGCCTTCTCTTCTGTTGTTCCATGTAAAACCTTCCTGTGCAGTTTTGATTTCCAATAAATTATTCTTCTGAACCTAATCTTTAAAGTCTTTCGCTGGTGTAGATAACCTAACAAGACCTCCTAGTTTTTCTTTAGGATCTAATATTGCATTGAAGTCTCCCCCCCAGAATACATACTTGATCTTGTAAAGTTCCCAAGAATTGTTCTATTTCTGTCCACACTGCTCTCTTATCCTGGGTCTGAGGAGGACCATAAATGTTGAGGAGAAAAAAGTGTAGGTTGCTTCTGATGCTTTTGACGAACCCCACCATCCAGTTCTTCTTGCAGCTTAATACTGTAAATGAAACCACTCTAGGGTCCCAAATTACCCCTATGCCTCCCGAAGCACCCTCAGCTGGAACTCCAACTAGCTCCCATATTCCTAACTTCTTGTTTAGAGTGTCAATCTCATCTTTATTTAGTTTAGTTTCTTGGATCATTAGTATATCTGGTTTTGTGTTGGTTATACAACATTTTATGATACACTGTTTGTTAGGGGCATTGAGACCCCTAACATTCCAGGTGTGAACTCTCATGGCGCCAGGGGAAGGCACTTCCCCTTCCCTACATAGAATAGTGTGGTGATCTTAGTTTGATCAGTAGCCTTGCCTGCCTTCTCTCTTAGCTCCAATAGTGATTTCCTACCCCTTTTCTTATTACTTTTGGCACAGTCTGGGATATCCCTGCTAAAATTGGTTATGGCAATTCCCAACCTCAGATCTGTTTCATCCACTTCTCTATCTCCCTGATCTTTTGGGTCCTCTTTCTTTCTATCCTACCTTTCCTCTTCTTCTTCAAGTTCTATAATCTTGGTGATGAGTTTTTCCTTCTCTTTGTTAACTTCCTTGATTACCACTTCCTCTAATGCCTTATTGAAGATCTCATTGCAGATTTCTTCTATAATTGAATGGCTGAGCTTGTCTGTGGATTTCTTTTGATTCTTGGAGTCTTTATATTTTTCTTCTGTTTTGAAAGTGTTTGGAACCCATTCTGGGGTTTTTAAAACCTCTGGGTTTATACTTCCTTCTGCTACTATGGGGTTATTGTCTCTGGTAGCTTCTAAAGGAACTTCCCCCTCCTCCAATTCTATTCTCTCTTTGCCTAACTATGGTTCATAATTCTAATTCGGGGGCTTAACCATTGTGATTGTTTTTTTCCCTGAGTTGACCTGACTGGGATTCATAGTCTATGTAGTAACCTCATTACTATGATTCAGGATGTTTTCTTTGTTATTTTGGGAAGATTTAGGGCTTCTCTTAGGCTGGGCTATTACCATACTCGGGTTCTGATTTTGCCCAGACAATTCCTTGTTACCATTGAGGTGATCCTTTAGGGAAGAAGAGCTATTCCTCTGATAGTCCACAATAAATCCACCTTTATTATCATTAAATTTGATGTTGACACCCCCAGGCTAAAAAATGGGGCGCACCTTAGCGGGCATTTTTGGAAATCTGTTGTTAGTGTTTCTAAGGATAGGTCCACGATGGAGAGTTGGCTTGATGCAATAATTGGCCAGGTTAGTATTAATTTCAAGAGGTTCAAGGTCTTTGGTGCTAATATCTAATTTTACTAATAGGAAAACATCTGAGTAAGATAAGAAATCCTTCTCCAATCCCATGAACTCTCCCAGGTGATTTCCTATCTCCCTCAAGATATTACTATGGATGAGCTCGACCGGGAGATTCGGTAGCTTGACCCACCTAGCTACTTTTAGTTTCAGTTTGCTAGGGTCAAAATTAGGTATCCAGTCTAAGTACTCAAAATTATGCCCTTTGTAAAACAAGCTTCTGCTGTTTAAAATTTCTTTTTTTAGGTTTGCACTCTTGCAGACAATGAATATGAATTCTTCAGAAGTGATAGTGATACTTACCTAGTCTTTGTAGAGGGTTTGGACCCATTCTGCAATTTCCTTCATAGGCTGCCCTATCCCACGCCATCGAATATAAAAACCGTGGGTTCTACAATGCATCCCCATACCATCTGTGTAGATATTTTTGATATCGATTGATACTTTCTTTTCCATGGCCTCAAAATTTTGATGATATATTGAACTTATTTTTGGTCTCGACCCAGGGGTTCTAGGGTTTGTCTGTTCACAGAGTGTTGCCTAGTCTAAGCCCTTCCAAAGAGTGTTAGGAGCCGAGTTGCCGAATTTAGGGTTTTTAGAGATTTGCCAATAGTGGGGAGCCCTGAAATTCGATATGCTACCTGTATGGGAATTTTCCTTTGCATGAATGAGCGTGGGGGACAGTTTTGAAAAACCCTCCACGTATCCTTGTCTTGGATAGGAAGGATAGGAAACAACAGGGGGTTGTCGAGTACTTTAGCCTCTTTCCTGGCCTCGAGTGGTGCGATTTGCTCTAGTTACAAATGTTGCGGTTGCTGAGGTTATTGGGATAGCCCACATTCCTACCACCCTGGCTTGAGCTGTTACTCTTGCTGTTGCCTCTGCCCTAACTTCGCTCTGCTGCCTCCTACTCTTCACCATTTGCCAGCCCTGTTCGTCCTGAGGATGCGGAGGGGGAGCCCTGCCCCCGTAGAAAACCTTCTTCTTCCCCTGGATAATGCTGCAAGGGTGCTCTGCCCTTGGTTCATTTCTTGCATTCTTAATAATATTGCTTTGTCGCTGACTACCTGCTCTTTTTCGCATTTTGTCTAAAATTCAACATTCCATTTTTAGGACAATATTATTATTGGAGAAAAATAAAAATAAATGTAATAAAGATGGAGATTTCTATTTCTCTTATAACAATATAACTTTATTTTTATTTTTTTAAATGAGTTTGAGTTTAAACAATGTTTAAATTGTTATTTTAAACAAAAATAATTATTATTATTAATTTTTTCAAAATAATTATTTATTTTTTAAATTTATTTAATCATTTAAATAAAATCAACCTTGCAAGATAATTAAATAAGAAATTAAATCTAAATGTTCTTGTCTTTTAAAACTAAAACTATGAAATTAATAAATATTTAAATCTATTTAATTTAGTTTATTAACTTGGAAATTTTACATAAAATAGATAATTAGCTTCTATTTTAAGAAAAACTAATTAAATATCTATTTAAAAACTCATCATGAAAAAGTTCATGTACCAATTAATGATAAGAGTGGTAGAGGGCTAATTTTAGAATGTATTAAAACTTACCAGATAATCTCTAACATTTACATATTTTGTTTTGGAATTCTCTTTTTTATTTTCTTGATTTTCTTGTTTTTTCCTAAGTTCCCACTTTTTTTTTTCTTTTCCTTTTTATTTATTTTCCTTTTATCTATTTTGCATGCAATGAATATTATTTTATTGTGTAGATTTGAAAGGGCATTGAAGAAAAATACAAATGAAAGTTTGGAGTAGCAAACAACTCATTTATATTTATCTATTTTGAATGCAATGAATATTATTTTATTTGGAGCAGCAAACAACTTTTATATATATAAAGTTTTTATTTAAAATCTGTTAGCATAAATTTTAGAGATAGGAAATAATTACAGCGAAATATGAAGTATAATACTATTTAAATCTCCTTGCATTAGAATAGTGATCCCTCACACCCAAAAGCCTCAAAATGAGTTTTCTCACCTCCTTAGCATACTTACCTACAATCCCTTTGTGTTGTAAATTAAAAAAGATTAGTAAATTTTGAGATAATTTTTTTTTTGGGTTTTGTCTGGTACATGTAGGACACCAAGAAGAAATCCTCTAGATGATGAGCTGGGTGTATGAGATAATCCTTCCACAATTTGTTTGTGGCATCAAATTATTAAATTTTAAGCAAGGTCCAATAAAATTTAAAATTTATATATTATTGTCCATTAGTAATCAGATCAAAAATTGATGTTAAAAAATAAATCTGAAGAAGAAAAGAAATGAATGTTAACCTAGAAGAAGCCATCCTCCTCACATGCATGCCTAATTTGATTCACTTATTTGCTCCTGTGGTTGCAAGTGACTCCTTAAAATGCAACCCTAATTTTTGGTTAATCTAAGATATACACCCTATGTATTTTCTTTTTTCTTCTTGTTGATCCTGTTCATGCTCTCCTTCACCTCACCTCACACATTGTAGCACCAAAAAAACAATATGTAAGCAGACTATATATAATTTGTATTTTGTCTAATTTCTTTTTTGGTTTTTGGTTTTTAGTTTTTCCAATTTCTTTTTTAGTTTCTATTTTTTATTTTTTCCAATTTTTATGTTTGGTTTTTATTTTTATTTTTTTTCCAATTTTTTTTTTGGTTCCATAGTTTTTGTTTTTTTATTTTCAATTTCTTTTTTTTGTTTTTATTTTTTATTTTTTATTTTTTCCAATTTCTTTTTTGGAGTACACTCACGCAACTTTAAAAGAAAATGCAACTTTTAAAGGATTTTATGATTTTTCCATTTTTTTCCTTCAATTTTTTTGGTTTTTATTTTTTATTTTGTCCAATTTATTTTTGTTCTTTATTTCAATTTATTTTTTATTTTTTCCAATTTCTTTTTTAGTTTTTATTTTTTATTTTTTCCAATTTCTTTTTTTGTTTTTATTTTTTATTTATTTTGTCCAGTTTCTTTTTTGGTTCCATAGTTTTTGTGATTTTCTTATTTCAATTTCCTTTTTAGTTTTTATTTTATTTTATTTTTTTCCAATTTCTTTTTTGGTTCCATAGTTTTTGTTGGACTACCAAAAAATTGTGGGACTACCAAATTTATTTTTAGCAATTGGATGACCAAAAATTTGTGGGACTACCAAATTTTTTTAGCAATTACAAGATGTGTGCACATATAGAATGGCCTATCATCCAAATTATAGTGACGGATCTGCCAGAGCCTACTTGTTGCTTGTACTTACGAGCTTATTCACTCTTTAATAACTCCAATGATGCGCCCTTCACCACACAATCCTCTCAAACACCCATGCCAAATTATAATCCATGCACTCCAAAAAATGTTGCCCACAAACTTTGCAAAGTCTTTGCGACCTTTAACAATCACACTACTCCTATTGTAGTGCTTACAGCTTCTTCACACCCTACACATCAACTTCACAACTTCAAATCAACCAGTCTGCACGCGACCCTTCCCTGCAAGCCATGCAGTGGCCACATTACACAACTTCATAGCTTGAAGTTAAGCACCTAAAAAATTCTTCCAATAGCTGCACACAAATCATGTAAAAGATAAACATGAGTGTTTTAAAACATGGATGGAAATAGAAAAAAAAAGCTCAAAAATGGAATTGTTAGCCTCATCCTGACTATCAAACATGGAAAATGTACCACACTTATCCAACATTCTTCCACCTGTTGAATACGTTATATAGGAGCCACACTCTTAAAGTGTTAGTTGCTAAGGGCAATCAGGCCCATTGATTTCTTACACCAAGAGAATTTCATGCGGTAGTCAAGTCTATGTCAGTGAATTAGCAACATTCTTTTATATATCAACTTTTTTTCAATAGTATCCACTTGCCTTTACCCATTTGTCTCACAAAATGATATTGTACTCTAATACACTTTGACTGAGAATGATAGGTAGGATTCTTGGCCAAACATATAGCATTCTAACTATCAAAGTCAATCCTTATCACCTTTTGTAACAAACCAACTATCGAGCACAACTTCTACAACCATATAACTTCCTTACACACATGAGTTGTTGCCATATATTCTACCTCTATTGTGATAATGCAACTATTGCTTACCTTTCGCTCATCTAACTTACTGCTCTTCCAAAAAGATTGAATACATAACCATAGGTAGACCTTCAACAATTAACATCTCCAACCCAATCAGAATCCATTAAACCATGTAGAGTCAAAGTTTTATTTTTACTCTCTTCCTTGGTAGCATATTGCATATTCTAAGGTGCCACATAGATATCTAACTTTTTTCACAATAGTCCAATGTTCTTTATCTAGCATACATGAGGGTGCCAACAACACTAGCATGAGGAACTTGACACATTTCCTCAATTTCCTCTTCTCTTTTAGGACACTATTCAGTAAACAATTTTTGATTGATAGGAAATGGATTACTTACATATTTACTATCCTACATCTTGAATCTCTACAAAATCATTTCAATATATTTCTTTTGATGTATCACACTTTTATGTTTATATAATTTCTTTTAATTTCCATGCCCAAAATGAATTTTGAGCACCAAGATTTTCCATGTCAAACTGTGAAGATAGTTGAGACTTAACTAAACTAATCATTATCTTATTGTTACCAATTAATAATATGTCATCTACATACAACACTATGATTAAAAAAATCATCTTTTTGTTTGAAATATATACATGGATTAGCTTTGCATAATATACCCATGTTCCAAAATATACCTGTCAAATTTTTGCTTCCACATCCTTGGTGATTCCTTCAAAGTGTAGAGAGACTTTTTCAATTTACACACTAAGAGCTTTGTACCTTTCACCTTAAAACATTTTGATTGTGCCTTGTAAATTTTTTCCTCAAGTTCACAAAATAGAAATGTTGTATTTACATCCATCTATTCAATTTCAAGATAAAAAACAACAATAGCTAACAAAAATTTGATTGAAATTAGTTTTACAATAGGAAGATTTTTTTTCCAAATTCAATTCTATTTACTTAAGAGAATCTCTTTGCCACCAAATGAACTTTATACTTCTCCATTTTTCCTTCTGCATTGTACTTCTTCTTAAGTAACCATTTACTTAGACCAACTAATTTTATTTCAAGAGGTAATTTAACCAACTCCCAAGTTTGATTTTTATCTGACTCTTTTTCTTCCTCCATGTCCTCCTTCCAAGACTCTTTTTCATTTGATCCAAGTCCCTCCTTAACAATCATGGGGTCTTCATTAGTAATAGACAAAGCTAATAAAAGGAATGCATAATGAAAATCAAGATATCTATACCTTTCTAGTTTTCTTCTTACCCAATTTGATCTCTTCAAAACTAAAATATCTAGTTTTGCATCCCCTGAATCTATATCCTCTTATTGTACATTTTCTAGTTCCACGTTCTCTTCTACCAACTAATTCTCTGATTCATCATGTGTGGTTGTTTTTAATTTAGACATAGATTTACTATCTTTTGATTCAACATGAACTCTTTCAGGTTCTTTCTCTAGTTGTTTTCCTATTTTGGAGCCCTCTTTCTTTCTTTAAAAATTACATTATCACTATATTCCATTTTCTATGTTTTTGAGTCCCACAACTTATATCTTTTAACACCAGCACTATATCCCATTAATATACACTTTGCTGATTTATAGTCTAGCTTAGTTTTTTTCTCTTTGGAAATATAAATATAAGTATCACAACCAATAACCCTTAAATGTTTGAGGGTGGGTTTCTTACTCGTCCATGCTTCATGTGGAGTTATATCCAACAAAGCTCAGGTGGGTGACCTATTGATAAGATAACAAATAGTTGTCATTGTTTTTTCCCATAATTTCTTATTGAAACCTACACAATGTAGCATGCTTCGAGCCTTATCCATTAGAATTCTATTCATTTTTTCAACAATTTCATTTTGTTGTGATGTATAAAGGGAGTGGTATTTTTTCTTTCTATTCCAAATTGCTTGTAGAATTGCTCAAACACATCTAAGCAATATTCTCCACCATTATCACTTCTCAAAACCTTGGTTTTCTTTTCTATCTAATTTTCTATTAGAGCCTTAAACTTTGTAAATTTATTGAAAATTTCATATTTATTCTATAGAAAATACACTTAAGTATTTCTTAACAAGTCATCTATAATAGTAACATAGCACATATTTTTCAAGTGACAAAACTTTTATTGGTCCAAAAACATCAGTATGCACTAAATGTAAAATTCCTTTTGATCTTGTAGCACTACTAGAAACCTTCATGAGTTTTCCTTTTAAATACACAGTGTTCACAAAAATTAAAGTCTAATGGGTGATCATAAATTCCTTTAGTCATATCTTTAGTTTTTAAATCTCAAAGACCTTTCTTTCTAATATGTCCCATCCAATAATGCCACATCATTTTCCTTTTTGCAGGAAGTGTAAGAGCTTGATTTGTAATGTTATTTGCTTTAAGAACATGAGAGTTGTTGTGGACTAGCAAGTGAAAAAAGTAGTTTTGAACGATCTGAGTGGGAAATGTTTAGAAAAAACAACACGAATGGAGATGACAAAGATGACAATGAAGAGGAGGAATAAAAACTTATTGATATCTAGCTAGAGGCCCAACAAAGATCTATGAGTTATGTGGCTCATTTAATAATGACATTAGTTCATATAGTGGAGAAGGGATCTTGTATCATTGCTTTGTTGGGTCTAAGTGGTGGGAAGGCCAAGGGAGGCTTAATTTTTTTGGCTCAAGCTAAGGTTTGCATCGAGGGTTTCTTTCTCTCCTTACATTGTGATTGACATGACTCCTTTAGTTGGGGTTTAATTTTTAGAGGATAGGACCCATCCTATCCTTTCTATCATTGGTATCCCCTCCCATACAACCAAGGCATGCAATTCTAGGGTTAAGGAAGATATTAACGGTGTTTAGAATGTACCTACTATGCAATGTGTTTCAAAGCTGGGTGCTTGTGATTTTGCTACTTGTTGTCTAGTGTCTGAGGAGGGCCAAGGTATGTCTGGGGTGCCACCAAATACTAAGGTTGTTTTAGGTTCCAGTGCCAGGTGACCTTTGAGAAGGTCTTGTATTGAAGTCATTGCTAGTAAATCATGTTCCTCTTTGCCCTTATCCTTGGAATCCATTGGGGATGGTCAAGGCTTTTCTCTTTTAATCCTAGATTCTATTATTGATAGAGCTTCCTCGAAGCTTGAGAACTCTCATAGAAATTTTTATAGGATATAGGCCAAATGTTGATGTTTTTATAAAATGAGCCAAGAGAAAATGGTTTCGTTGTGACCATTTTGAGATCATGGCCATGGCTAATGGCTTCATTTTTACGTCTTCTTCGAACCATCAAGATTGTGACTGAATCCTTTTGGATGGTCCATGGTTTTTGGGCAAGTTTGGACTTTTCCTTAGGAAGTGGTATTCATCCTAGAGAAGGAAAGCACCAACATAGTTCCTTTTTGGGTGAAGCTTCTAGGTCTACCACTAGAATATTGGGAGGTTGAGGTCTTAAAGGGTATAGCTCGTTATGTCAATAGCCTAATAATTTTTTTAACATGATGACTATTTCTAGAAAATGGTTGTTGTTTGCAAGATTCTGTGTGTTTGTAGATGTGGGTAAGATGCTAGGTAAAAGTTCAAAGTTGTGTCACACTTTAGGCCACCTTATAATCATAAATGAATCTAAGTATTTCCAACTAAAAGTCAATTTTGGTGAAACATATGTTCTATGTGGATTTATTCTAGCTAAATCAAATCTAGGTGACAACTTTAACAACTAGAACCATCCACTAACAACATATGTAGCATCACTTTGGAGCTAATTTACCAAAAACATATAATTATTTGAAAAACTTGATGTTCTAACTATTACAAGTATGTGCCTAATCGGTGTTGTCATTAATGTCAACATATCTGTGTTGTCATTGGTGTCAACTATGCTCTTACTTTGTTAAGGATATTGAGAAAATTAGCCCCTCCGGTGATAACAATGTGTTGCAATAGAAACAGTACATTACATGCAAAAGAACAGTCCAGAAGAATGCTCCTCATTTCTTGAAGAAGGAATATCTTTACCTGCAGATTGGAAATTATTTAGAATCCTATCTGAAGATGTTAAATTCTGAGTTTGAGCCTCCGGTATGAAGAATTGAGTGAGATATGTTCACCAGAGTGAAAGCAACCTTTTCTCTATGTTTGGTGGTGACAAGGAGAAAGTGTTTTGCTTTGCATTCCTCCGCATTGAAGTATTTTGGTCTATGGTTCTGCAAGTAAGTCTGTGATGATGTTAAATGCCTTCAAGTGTAATGGTTCATGATTTGGTGGTCCACAAGCTATCTTTTACTCATGATAGTGGCTGGCAGTGTTGTTCTTGTGCTCCGGTTTGAAGAATCTTGTTGATAGAGTTGTTAGAGATTGTGCGATTGTTCTTGATGATTATAATGTGCTTGTGGATGTCTCCTGATCATGCTCCTACATTCGGATTGGTCCGCAAGGTGAAATTTAGATTATGCATGAAACGTGTTCTTGAGAATACTTGTGTTAACATCAGTCTTGGCCGACCTGGTTGAATTCATCACTTGCGAAGATGCATCGAAGATTGTGATAGTGTGTTGTAGCATGGAAGATCATGTTTGAGTCCCAACTAAGACATGGCATGATCTACATACATTCTTACATCTTTTCCTTAGCTAAATTTGTATTAGGTCTAGACCTATTTTATGTATGTTTGTAATGCCGACCTTGGAGATTGTTCCAACGGTTAATGATTGTAATGCTGACCTTGATGATCATTCCAAGGTTGATGTAGTGTATAAATACTTGTAATTGAGTCATGAAAATGTATCCAAGTGTGAAGATGCAAAGATAAAGTGAAGTAAGGTAGCAAAGTAGAGCAGAGGTGTCCGTGCTTCAATGGAACCGAACCTTGGCATGAAGTAGATGTTGTTATCTCAGTTCAACCTTTTGGCAGTGAGCCACCCTTTGGTAGTGAGCCATCCATAGGCAGTGAGCCTTTCTTTGCAGTGAGCAATTTGGGTAGTGAGCCTCTATTTTTTGGTATTGATATAACTTATATATTTCTGTGGGCTAACACCCACAGTAGTTTTTCCCTTTGAGGGTTTTCCACGTAAAAATCTGGTGTCTCCTATGTTGTTTATTCTTTTGTGTTGAGCTTCTCATTTAATGCTTTCATGGTTATATATGAATATAAGTAATTGACAAGTTAATGATTATATTTGGTTAAAAGTTTTAGGACAACTGATTCACCCCCCCTCTCAGTTGTCTGATGCAGTTCAACAATTGGTATCACAGTAAGGTTCCTCTGAAGAAAGCCTAACAGCTTGAGGAAGATCCAGGATGTCTTATAAGAATGAAGCTCCACATTTTGATGGAACAAATTATGCTCTTTGGAAGGCACGAATGAAAAGCCATCTTTGTCTTGGTTATAAAGTGTGGTAAGCTATAGAAGCAAAATATACCATGCCTCCAAATGGTTTGACGGATGAAGATGAAATCAAAGAATATGAGGTGGATGTCAAAGCAAAGGATGCTCTGCTAAGTTCCTTAAGTGACTCTATGCTGACAAAAGTTGTGGACCTTGAAACTACAAATGAGGTATGGGATAAGATAAAAAATCTGTATGAAGGAGATGATTCTATAAAAGAAGCCAAGATGCAAAGTATGAAAGTGAAGTATGAGGGTTTGAAGATGAATGAAGATGAAAACATAACAGCTTTTATGCAAAGAGTTGATGAACTTGTCACTGGAATAAAGGGTATGGGAGGAATTCTCGATGATAAGGAAGTTGTGATGAAAATTCTTAGATCTCTACCAAGTCATATAGTGACAAGGTGACTGCAATTGAAGAATTCATGACTGTGAAAACTATTGATAGAGATCAGTTGCTTGGAAAGCTTACAGCCTTTGAGATGAGAGAATTTGGTGATGCCCTACCTAAAGTTGAATTAGCTTTTAAAGATAGTACTTCAACATAGATCTCCAGAGCTGAGAAATACAAGGTGGATGTTGACTTTGATGAAATTGAAGCCAACTTTGTTGATAGGCTTCAAAGAGGTTCTGGTAAGTTCAAAGGTAAATTACCTTTCAAATGTTTCTCTTGTGGTAAAGTAGGTCATTATGCTTCTAGATGTCCTAAAAAAATTGAAATAAATACGAAGAAACATGAGAGCAGGCCTAGAGTCCCAAAGAAATGCTACTATGTCAGAGATTTTGATGATGAAGGGGTGACTGATGATGCTAACACTAGTGCAAATGAATGCCTGATTATTTCTTTTAAAGAAGATTATGTGTCTACTAATTCTGCTAGTTGTGTGAAGGATGAAAAACTAGTAGAAGAAAGTGCTTTGGCTATTCAGGTTGAGAAAGATAAGGATGAATGGATTATTGATAGTGGATGTTCACATCACATGAGCGGTGACAAAAGTAAGTTTGTAAGTTTGGAAAAGTATGATGGAGGATTGGTTAGGTTTGGAGATAATGCAACTGGTAAGATTTATGGAAAAGGATCTATTTCATTTGATGGAAAGCATAATACTGACAATGTCCTGTATGTGAAGGGTTTGAAGCATAATCTTTTGAGTGTTGGTCAGATGTATGACAAAGGATATGATCTGAGATTCAAAGATAATGGATGCAAGATCATGGAAAGCTCTGGAACTATGATTGCTACTGGTAAGAAGACAAAAGGTAACATCTATCAATTGAGAGGAACTAATGATTATTGTTTATTGGCTCAAGTAGATGAAAGTTGGCTATGGCATAGAAGGGTGTGTCATATAAACTTTGATAGTCTGGTAAAGATAAGCTCAAGTCAGGCTGTGAGAGATTTACCAAAACTTGTGAAACCCTCCAACTCAATTTGTAAGGAATGTCAGTTGGGAAAGCAAATAAGGACAAGTTTCAAGAGCAAAGAATAATTTTCTACCAGTTTGCTGGATCTAGTGCATACAGATCTCTGTGGTCCTACAAGGGTGAGAAGTCTATAGGGTGACAGGTACTTCATGTTGCTTATTGATGATTATTCTAGAATGACTTGGGTTACTTTTCTAAGAGATAAATCAGAAGCCCTAGAGAAGTTCATTTTTTTCAAGGCAATGGAGGAAGAACTATTATAGATAGAGAAGAATGAAACTTGGGAATTAGTTCCTAGACCTACTGACAAAAATGTTATTGGAACTAAATGGGTATTCAGGAACAAGTTGAATGAAAATGGAGAAGTTGTAAGGAATAAAGCAAGACTTGTATGTAAAGGATATTCTCAAATTGAAGGGATAGATTTTGAAGACACCTTTGCCCCATTAGCTCGGATTGAAGCAATCAAAATGTTTCTCGCATTTGCATCTCACAAAGATTTTAAGGTATATTAGATGGATGTGAAATCTGCCTTCCTGAATGGTGAATTAGAAGAGGAAGTATACATTGAGCAACCAGAGGGATTCCAATTGTCAAATCAAGGTGATATGGTATGCAGGTTGAAGAAAGCATTGTATGGACTCAAACAAGCTCCTAGAGCCTAGTATGCAAGGTGAGACAGGTATTTATTGCAATTGGGATTTAGTAAAGGTACTATAGATGGAAATCTGTACTTCAAAATCAATGATGATCAGATCTTGATTGTTGAGGTCTTTGTTGATGACATTATCTTTGGAGGAAATGAAGGTATGTGCATAAAGTTTGCCGGTGAGATGAAAAGTGAATTTGAAATGTCCATGTTTGGTGAAATGAATTTCTTTTTGGGTCTACAAATTAATCAATCAGATAAAGGAATCTTCATATCTCAGTCTAAGTATGTGAAAGAGTTGTTGAAGAAGTTTGGGATTGAAGACTCTAAACCGGTATGTACTCTCATGGTGAATGGTTGCAAGTTGAGAAAAGTTGATGAATCACCTAAGGTTGATAAAAAAAATACAGATCCATGATTGGAGGATTGCTTTATCTAACTCAAACTAGACCTGATATTATGCATGCAGTCTATCTTGTTGCAAGGTTTCAAGTTGATCCAAGAAAATCACATGTGATGGCAGTCAAGAGAATCCTGAGGTATTTGAAAGGTACTCTGAATTATGGCTTATGGTATCCAAAGGACAATGATTTCACTCTCAGTGCTTATATAGATGTAGCTTGGGCCGAAGATGTTGATGACATAAAGAGTACAAGTGGAGGTGTCTTCTTCTTGGGTAATAGATTGGTCTCATGGCTAAGCAAGAAACAAGATTCAATATCTTTGTCAACTGCAAAAGCATAGTTAATTGTAGCAGCATGTTGTTGCACTCAAGTATTGTGGAAGAAGCAGACTTTGAAGGATATAAGAGTTGTGTATGAAGATCCAA
This sequence comes from Cunninghamia lanceolata, assembly GCA_027924645.1. Taxonomy (NCBI): domain Eukaryota; kingdom Viridiplantae; phylum Streptophyta; class Pinopsida; order Cupressales; family Cupressaceae; genus Cunninghamia; species Cunninghamia lanceolata. The sequence goes on along the minus strand of BSBN01000508.1, from coordinate 15,167,988 downwards.
TTGAAATTTTTTGTGACAATACAAGTACCATAAACATTTCAAAGAATCTAGTGATGCACTCAAGAATAAAGTACATATCAATAAGGTATCACTTTTTGAGAGAGAAGGTGACAGAGAATGAAGTAACGTTGGAATATGTATCCACAAAAGATCAGATTGCAGACATTTTCACTAAGCCTCTGCCTAAAGATACCTTTGAGCATCTTAGAGAAAAGCTAGGGGTCATTACCCCTCCTGGCATGAACTAAGATGCATAATGAATGCATTAATCCAGTGGAGCTCAAAGTGTCATTCCTTGATCTGGATTGATGTTCTGAAGGCTACCTCTTAAGGGGAGTAGCTAAGTGTTTATGGTAAAGTAAATGGATCAAAGAAACAATGTGCAAGTATGTGTCATTTACCATTGATGTCAAAGGGGGAGAGAAATCATGTGAAAAACTTAGGGGGAGAAAGAATGCAGTTGTGTAAAAAGAAAGGGGGAGAATCTTGTCTTGATGGTCTTTTTATTTTTTCACATCATATGTTGCCATCAATGACAAAGGGGGAGATTGTTGCAAGTATGTGCCTAATCAATGTTGTCATTGATGTCAACATATCTGTGTTGTCATTGGTGTCAACTGTGCTCTTACTTTGTTGAGAATATTAAGAAAATTAGCCCATCTGGTGATAACAATGTGTTGCAATAGAAACAATGCATTACATGTAGAAGAACAGTCCAGAAGAATGCTCCACATTTCTTGAAGAACGAATATCTTTACCTGTGGATCGGAAGTTATGTAGAATTCTATCTAAAGATGTTGTATTCTGAGTTTGAGCCTCTGGTATGAAGAATTGAGTGAGATATGTTCACCAGAGTGAAAATAACCTTTTCTCTGTGTTTGGTGGTGACAAGGAGAAAGTGTTTTGCTTTGCATTCCTTTGCAACGAAGTATTTTGGTCTGCGGTTCTGGAAGTAAGTATGTGATGATGTTAAATGCCTTCAAGTGTAATGGTTCATGATTTGGTAGTCTGCAAGCTATCTTTTACTCATGACAGTGGCTGGCAGTGTTGTTCTTGTGCTCCAATTTGAAGAATCTTGTTGATAGAGTTGTTAGAGATCGTGCGGTTGTTCCTAGTGATTATAATGTGCTTGTGGATGTTTCCTGATCATGCTCCTACATTAGAATTGGTCCGCAAGGTGAAATCCAGATCGTGCTTGAAGCGTGTTCTTGAGAATACTTGTGTTAACATCAGTCTTGGCCAACCTAGTTGAATTCATCACTTGCGAAAATGCATCGAAGATTGTCATATCGTGTTGTCGTGTGGAAGATCGTGTTTAAGTCCCAGCTAAGGCGTAGCGTGATCCACATACATTCTTACATCTCTTCCTTAGCTAAATTTGTATTAGGTCCAGACCTATTTATTGTATGTTTGTAATACCAACCTTGGAAATTGTTCCAACGGTTGATGATTGTAATGCCGATCTTGATGATCATTCCAAGGTTGATGTAGTGTATAAATACTTGTAATTAAGCTGTGAAAATGTATCCAAGTGCGAAGATTGCAAGATAAAGTGAAGTAAGGTAGTAGAACAGAGCAGAGGTGTTCATGCTTCAATGGAACTGAACCTTGGCATGAAGTAGATGCTATTATCTCAGTTTAACCTTTTGGCAGTGAGCCACCCTTTGGCAGTGATCCATCCATAGGCAGTGAGCCTTTCTTTGCAGTGAGCAATTTGGGTAGTGAACCTTGTAGGCAGTGAGCCTCTTTTTTTTGGTATTGATATAACTTATATATTTTTGTGGGCTAACACCCACCGTGGTTTTTCCCTTTTAGGGTTTTCCACGTAAAAATCTAGTGTCTCCTGTGTTGTTTATGCTTTTGTGTTGGGCTTCTCATTTAATGCTTTCATGGTTATATCTGAATATAAGTAATTGACAAGTTAATGGTTATATTTGGTTAAAAATTTTAGGACAACTAATTCACCCCCCCTCTCAGTTGTTCGGTGCAGTTCAACACTAACAAATCCTACTTATGCAAATAATCATTTTAAAAGAATCTAAAAATACCCTTTTGTAGATCTACTAGTCTATCTATAAAAATATATTTTTAAAAACATTTCAATTAGTGTTTATATTTTATTTTTACTAAAAGTAGATCATCAACACCAAAATATTATGTTGATTGTCCTCTAAGAAAAACAATTTAAAATATATAATTTATTTTTGAAAAAATATGATGCACTAGAGGAGAGATTTCATGTCAAGACGATATAATTTTTTTCCTATTTTGGATAAATAGTTAAAATAAAATTTGATGTCCCATCGAAATAGTTATGTTTTCATTATATGCAACTTCTAAGATTTATTTAAAAGTATAAATTTATCAAAATGGGGAGAAAATTAATCCATGTACTAAAGTTTCAAGTTATGAATACACAAAAAAATAGAAGGAAAATAAATGAAATTTACTACATAAAGTGCAACGTCCCATTCAACCATATTTTTTAGCATTTTATCAGCAACTAAATTATAATGTTAATTTTATAAAATACTACATTTAAATAATTTTTAATTTTTTTTTTTTAAATACAAACATAAAATACAGAAAAAATCTACATTTTATTAGTTTACATCGTTTTAAAATTCAGAACATATATGTCACTTTGTAGTGATTTAAGTTAAAAAGTTAAATCAGTGTTGGTCATATCCTTTATAAAAGTTTGACACAGCTTTGAACTTTCACGCTACTACCTTCTATTACTTTGTCCTCCAAATTGGGTGAATGAGTTCAACACATTGTATGAGGATTCCACGATAATGTGTCAAAAATACCATGTTGTTGGTCACTCTACCTCTAGGTGCTAGAACAACAAAAGGTCACAAAATACTTGGAAGGAAAAGATTTCAAGGAGCTTGGACTTCCTCAAAATGAGGAAACTTACTGTCAGATATTTCTGCTATAGGCAAACCTTCTACTATCAACACCCCTTTGCTAGGGTCCCTTGGTACATGTGTGCAATTTTTAGAGGTGGCTTGTAGGCAATAGATGTCATTCACCTTGCAAATCCCTAGACATGTTTTAATTGTTTTAATTATTGTAGTGGGTAAAATAATGTTATGTCTTTAAGGATCAATGGAGAGCATAGAATTGGATGCCCCTCCTAGGTGGTAGGCAAATTTATTTATTATTAGTTATTCTCTCACATGTAATCGTAGTGACATTTAAGTTGGGAGTTACATTTAGGAAGATATTTGAAATCCAGTAAAAGCTGAAATGCATAAGAGGATCTTCTACAAATGGATCTTATGACAAATTTGGTCAATCTTCCCATGGATCACCTAGGATTGGGATCTTGGTCAATTTGACTATTATGATAGATCTATGATGCTAATGATGCGTGAGGTGGGTGTAAGATGCATAATAGGAGTTACTTACTATTTAGGGTAGTTGATTGATTTTGGTGAGTTGTGAGATTCCCCATGATGGAGATGGACACCTACATTTGGATGAATGGTATTGACCACTTGTTTTGAAATACTATTCATGGTATTTTGTATCCATATCTTCTATATATTGGTGTCTAGAGATGGTGGTATTATGAGATTTTTCTGTAGGTCATTCAAGCACTATTATGCTATTAGAATTTAGAGAGATAAGTAGATCATGTTGATGTAACTATTTACAGGATTAATACAAGCTTGGGTCTCTTTGGATATGGAGTTTTTTCTTTCAAGGGTTTCTCCACATAAACATTCTATTATGATTTTATTTTTCTTTCATGGTTGATTTCCATTTCCATATGATCTATCATTGTTTATGAATTTGGATGCACTAAAGTTCAACATATCTTGCTATATTTTTTCATCCTATTTTCAACATTTGGTATCAGCACCACATTTGGCTTGATTAGAGAGAAGGATGCCTTCTTCAAGTTGTTTGATTGGGTTTTTTGTTGTAGTGGGATTGTGTTGTAGTTTCTTTCAGTTTCAAGTTTGGGTTGATAGAGATCATGGCTTGCTCATCCCAGTTGGAGATTGAAAAGTTTAATGGTTTGGGTTTTGAACTTTGGAAGCTAAAGATAGAGGATCTCTTAGAAGAAAGAGACCAATGGATTGTCATGAAAAGTCAAAACAAACTAGAAAATATTTTAGATGAAGAGTAAGTAAAACTTGACAAAAATGCCCAAGACACTATATGGTTGTGTTTATCTGATTCTATTCTTTGGAATGTTTCTAGTGAAACCACTGCATATAATTTGTGGAGAAGAATAGGAGAGATTTACCAAACTAAGAATCTTGTGAATAAATTATTCTTGAAAAGAAAGTTGTATTCCTTAAAAATGAGAGATGGAGGCTTGATTGCAAAACATTTGAATGTGTTTAATCTAATCTTGACTTAGTTACAATCAATACCTGTGAATATAGAGGAAGATGGTAAGTGTATTTTGTTATTATGTTCATTGCCTGAATCTTGGGATAGCTTGATTCTTGCACTTAGTAGTTCTATGACAAATACTAGATTGAGGCTCTCAATGCTACCTTGATCATAGAAGACATGAGGAAAAACTCTATGGAGGATGGGTCTAAGGATGCATTGCATATGTGAGGAAGATCTAAAGAGAAGGGCAATGACAAATAGAAAGGTGGTAAGGACAAATCTAAGTCCAAGGGAAGATCTAAGACATCTGGTAAGACTAGATTTAAGTGTTGGAACTGTGACAAATAGGGGAATCTCAAAAAGGAAGGTTGAAATAAGAAAAAGAAAGATGAAGATTCCTCTACTAATAAATCCTCTAATGATGAAGCCATTGATGCTATTATTATTTATGCTAACATGACTTCTAATGGCTCCCAGCTGATAGATTTAGGTGCATCCTACCACATGATTTCTCATAAGGAGTGCTTTTCAACATATACAACTTATGACATTCTGGTGGGGAAGTTTTCCTTAGGGACAACAACACATGGAAGATTCTAGGCTGATAGGAGGTAAAATCAATTTTTAGTGATGGAAGGGTGAAAAACCTCATGGATGTATTGCATATCCCTAGTTTAGATAGAAATTTAATTTATGTATCTAAAATGAATGATTCACCTGGGTGCATGCGACATTTGAGAAGAGTGGTTGTAGGTTGAGCAAATGGAGTTTGGTGTTGGCTAGGGGTACTAGATGCGGCACCCTATTTAGGTTGGAAGCATCCACTTTCTATAACTTTGTGAATGTAACTGATAACTTTGTTTCCTATAAAATATGACATCACATGATGGGTCACATTGATGAGAAGGATCTTAAAACCCTAATTAATAAAAATATGGTCGATGGTTTATCTAGTTATTTCAATTACTTTGATTTCTATGAACACTATGTGTATGGAAAACAACATAGAGTTTCATTTAAATTTGGTAGTAGTAGACCTAAACATGTTTTGGAAGTTATTCATAGTGATGTATTTGGTCATATGGATGTTTCTTACATTAGAAAATCTCGCTACTATGTTACATTTATCAATGATTTCTCTAGATATGCATGGGTTTACTTTATGAAGCATAAATCTACCGTATTATCTATGTTTAAAGAGTTTAAAGCATTTGATGAGAAATATACAAATAGGAAAGTAAAGATTTTGAGAATGAATAATGTTGGTGAGTGTTTCTCTAGATATTTTGATGATTGTTGCAGGCATGCAGGGATTCTTAGATAGAAAACAACTCCATATACTCTGTAACATCCAAGTTCTAATAACATAGGAAAAATTGAAAAATGAACCATAGTGTAATTCAACAAGGTAAAAATGAAATACATAATTTTTTTCTTTTAATTAACCTATAATCCAATATCCATAATTACAAGATTTTTCCTTTACAAAATATGATACATCATGATGTCTTTCTCAATGACAAAGTTTACAATGTAAAACAATTACATAGACAAATTTGGAATAAATACTACTTCTAAATATCTGACATCTTTATCACAAGTCCTGGCACATCTTATGCTTGGAGAGAGAGTATCTTTCCAGTGATTTACCTCCATCCACAGACCGACAGTCTCCCACACATCTTCCACATAGGAAGTGGCCCTACCCTTCACGAGGGATATAGACCTTAGGTGACCAGTGGTAATTTACCTTTCCTGAGTACATAGTGTTGTATCCTACTCAACTATATCAACCATACAACCCTAGATTCCCTCTAGCTAAGTATGATTTCTGATAAGATGAGCAATCTAGATACAGTGAACCGACAATGCATGCATAAGACAATTGCATTACTTTGGCCAAAGTTTTTATTATCAATTTTGTTAATAATGAATGACGTAGTTTTGTTCACCTACCCCCTACTCGACTTGGATACCGTCGTTTTCCCATAGTTTATCCCTATCAACTATGTTTATACATCAGTTAAATCATTTTGAGATGATATTAGTTTTTCCCAAACTCAGAAAAATCTATATGTCTTATCTAATCATTTGGTTTCAATTCGACTCTAGGTTTCTCATAATAACCCTTGAATAATATGACATTTTGAATTATCTGAAACTCATATCTATGAGACTAGGTTAATAAACAACTTATAGTTTAACTATAACGGAATTAAGCATACTATCATTCTATAATAAGTATTACTCCTTATATGAAAAGTATGTATATTCTCAACTTACCTTTATGTATTGACATCAACAGTCACAAAATATAAACTCAAATAGGATTCCGCTCAAGTTCCTATCTAGTTAAACCTAGATTAATCACATCATAATGGTTTACTACAAAGATATCTTCATTTACATAATACATAGGAAAGATAGTACTAAGGGCCTCAATGTCTCTATCATAACATTTTCATCAAGTTATCACTCGATTATTTAAAAGGTGGCTTCCTAAGCTTAGTAATAATTCTACGTTCTCTTAGAAGGGAAACCATAATAGACATTTAAAAACTTAACAAGAAATGGTTTTAAACTACCATTAACCCACCTCAAGGATTTAGCCATCTTACTCATCTATATGTTAAACCTATCAGAGTTCATCATGATACTAACATGTAAAAGAGTGGAATAACTTTCTTATAACCAAACTCTCGACCAACCTCAATATCAAACCTTCTCATTGTATCGACTGGTTTTTCTATAAAATTGACAACTTTAAAAGGTGACCCTCTACGGTTGTAATGGAATATAATGACAATGATTCATTTCAACTGTTAAATCATTTAACAATTAGACTTCGACACAGTATAAAGATATTTGACTTAGACTATTTAGCCTTTATGAGCGTCGACCAACCAGCTATAGATGGCAATAACAATTACTTCAAATGGTTTAACACATAATGAAAAATAATCATTATATAGTTCGTGGCTATGAATCGATCATCATAGACAGGCTAAGTAATAATATCAATTCTCCTATATAAGTATACAAGGAAAGTTAAGAACCATGATAATTATATTGATATCATAACACAAACCTAAGTGTTACCTGGCGATGGATCAAATGAGTTATTTGTTGCAGAGTCTATTGACCAGTCGGCCTATATGATGTTGCCTTCACCTCTATGCTTCGGTAGTGATCTCTTCCTTCTATTTTTCCCCCGTGATCTCTGTGTTTTATACTCTCCTATCCCACGATTCCTATATCCTTTCGCCCTTAATGAGTCATGGGGTTTAAGGACTCTTCATTGCTCATAATGAATCAGTTTCTACCACTCCCTCAAATTTGAGAGGTAATCAGAGTTATAACAGACCACTCCTCATTCGGTTTACAACCGATCCCATTTTATCAGCAGTGAATAACACATGTTTTGCTTAAGGTACAGAATATGGGAAAATTCCTCAAGTGTAACAATAATGCCACGTTCCCTCTTAAAAGAGGTCGACACATCACTCAAACACTACTGATCTTTAAATGATCACAATAGAGGGATTCGACCCACCTCTATTACTAATTAAGACTCTCCTAAAAATAAGCATTTGGCTTCTATAACACCATCGACTCATTATGAGGTATTATCGTCATTCGATGCTAAGGCATTTACATATTTGATTACATCAAATATAATTCCCATAAAATCACCTCTATATTAGATAGTTATGGTTTAATTAATAAAATAATAATATTTAAACAAAGATTACAGATGATGTGTTTGGGTTAAGCTTGTCTCTCCATCAGAATCCATCAATAATAATCACATATCCTTAACTTGATGAAATCATTTTAACATTAAGAATCATTCATCACACCTCAAGTGACTTAAGAATAATAAGGTGACTATTTTATGACAATAACATCATAATATTTATGTTAAACGTAAATAGTCATAGTTCATACTCAAACGACGCCGTTAACGTTACTAACGACTAAGATGACTTACTACGACTTACAAAGATTGTAAAATATTGACTACTTGTTGATTAGGTTCAAAAGTAAACTGACAAGACAAGACTTACCTCTCATAACAAATTGGTTCATGTTCTCCGTTAAACACTTATACTCGATTTGGCAAATAAACTACTTGTAACCCGAGGTCTATATCTCTCTCCTCAAAAGATAAACTCTCTCTCTTTTCTTCGAGAGTCATCTAAAAATCTATAATCCTATATCAAACTTGTTACCAAACAAATTATGATTAGTGCATCATTATTTAAATAATAAATCAAATTTCATAATGCAAATATTAAATTGATAATAACATAATCATTTCCATAATTTCATAAATGACATACAATATAATCCATGTCTTTCCTTGTCATTAATCTAAACATCATAATACATTTACTTAAGTCCAAGTAAAAGTAAAAGTATAGAAAGACAAAAATTGGGGATGTAACATATCCTTCCCCTAAAGATTCATCGTCCTTGATGATATAAAGTATCAAAATTAACTAAAAAGCAAGTTCATTATTTTCAACTAGTAACAACATTAAATAAATGAGGAAACTTTTGATAAAATTCATGCTAATCCTCCCATGTAGCATTTTCCTCAGCATATTGGTCCCATTGGACCTTGCACTGCAAGACCTCTTTGTTACGCAAGCAGAGGTTGCGTGTTTATAACACCTTGAGTGGATCGATCATGACCACTCCTAGATCCTGCATTTGTAAAGAATTCCAATTCAAAATATGGTTATCACCTGCAATATAATTATTCAAATAAGACACATGAAATACATTGTACATTCTAGAGAAGGCTGGTAGTAGAGCAATTTAGTAGGCAACCGGATTGACTACTTCATGTACTTCAAAGGGTCCCACATAATGAGGGGCTAACTTAAAAGACTTCCCAAACTTAATAGAACTTTTTTGAGGTTTTATCCTCAAAAGAACTTTTTCTCTGATAGAGAATTGCCTCAGAACACGCTTTGCATCTGCATAGCTCTTTTGTCTATCATTGGCTTCTGCCAATCTTTTTCTGATCAACTTCACCTTCTCTTCCATTTCAGCTAGCATTTCTGGTCCGATGCTAATCCTATCTTCTAGCTTATCCCAGCTTATAGGAGTTTGACATCTTCTTCCATACAATGCTTCAAATAGCGCCATCTTAATAACAGGATGATAGGAATTGTTATAAGTAAATTCCACAAGTGGTAAATATTCCTCCCACTTATATTGCTGATCCATGCAATACATTCACAACAAGTCTTCTAAAACCTGGTTTACTCTCTCAGTTTGCCCATCAGTTTCAGGATGATAAGCTATACTCACATTGAGTCTAGTCCCTAGTGCAGAAAACATAGTTTGCCAAAACCTTGATGTTACTCATGCATCTCTATCCAAGATAATCTTTTTAGGGAAGCAATGCAATCTAAACACGTCTTGCACAAATTTGTGAGCTAACACATGTGCTCCATCAGTCAAATTCACTTGTATAAAATGAGCTACCTTTGTGAGTTTATCAACCACAACTAAAATGTCATCATGTCTATTCCTTGACATAGGAAGACCTTGAACAAAATCCATACTAATAACTTGCCATTTCCACTCTAGCACATCATGGGGGTATAACAATCTTGTAGGGTGTTGATGCTCTACTTTCACCTTCTGACATTCTAAATAGCTTGCTACAAATCTTGCAACATCATTCTTAATTCCTTTCTAGAAATAAAGAGGTTTAACATCTGCTAGAAATTTGGTCACTCCTAGATGTCCAGAATATGGTGTAGTATGAACTTCTTTCCATACTAAATCCCTTAAACCAATTGAACCAGGAACATACATTCTACCCTTAAACCTCAACAATCCATCTGACTCAAATAGAAAATCATCATACCTTGGATCTCTAGGATTATTTTTCAGAGCATGCTTAACCTACTCATAATACTCATCACCAAACAAATTTTGCAATACCAAATCCTTGAAATTTCTACAAATAGAAACAATAGAAGCTATATGTCTTCTATGACTCAAAGCATCAGCTACTCTATTCTCTTTTCCTTTGATGTAGTTTATTTCAAAATCATAGTCAAATATCAATTCTAACCATCTCCTTTGTCGAGCATTCAAATGCGGTTGAGAGAAAATATACCTAAGACTTTGATGGTCTGACTTAAGTACAAAAGTTTTTTCCAACAAATAGTGTCTCCACATCTACAAAGCATGAGTTACTGCTGCTAATTCCAAATCATGTGGTGCATAATTTTTCTCATAAGATTTCAATTTCCTTGACTCATATGCTATAACTCTCCCATCTTGCATAAGCACTCCTAATCCTTCTCTTGAGGCATCTGCAATTACTTCAAATTGTCCTTTGAGATCAGGAACTTTCAAAATTAGAGTTGTAGTTAACTTTTCCTTTAAGAGATCAAATGCACCCTGACATTTGTCTGTCCATTCAAATCTCTTTTCTTTCCTCTGCAGGGAAGTGATTGGACTAGCAATACTAGAGAAATTTAAAACAAACTTCCTATTATAGCCAACTAGGCCCATGAAACTACGCACCTCATGCACATTTGTTGGTACAGGCCAATCCAGAATAGCTGTGATTTTTGTAGGATCAACAGATATTCCATTAGCTGATATAATATGCCCTGGGTATTGGATCTCTTTCTGGAAGAATGTGCACTTAGACAATTTTCCATATAACTTGTGTTCCCTTAAATGTTACAGAACTATTTGCAAGTGTCGTTGATGTTCTTCTTCATTCCTAGAATAAATGAGTATATCATCCAGAAAGACTAAAAAAAACTTAGCTAAACAATCTCTGAATATACTATTCATGAGATTCATGAATGCAATAGGTGTATTTGTCAAACCAAATGGAAACACTGTGAACTCATAGTGTCCATATCTAGTTCTAAAAGTTGTCTTATGAATATCCTCATCTTTAACTCTTTCCAAGTTTTCTCTTCTCACTCGCTTGATTCGAGTTAAGGCAGTTGCTAGAGTTTCAGTATCACTTAACCAAATGTCACTCTCATCATTGGTTCCCTCAAAGGTTTTGATAATGGCATCACATTCTCTTTTTTCTTTAAGGAAATGTTGACTCGTATTAACAGACTTTCTTGCTGTCTTCTTAAGACGCACCATCCTGGCACATAAATTTTCAAACATTAGCTAACCGCATAATGTTGGCTACAGGCAAGCATAGTGGTCTCATAAGCCCTAGTGCTGAACCTGGTAGCTCTGATACCATATGTAACATCCAAGTTCTAATAACATAGGAAAAACCAGAAAATTAACCATAGTGTAATTCAACAAGGTAAAAATGAAATAGAGAATTTTTTTCTTTTATTTAACCTATAATCCAATATCCATGATTACAAGATTTTTCCTTTACAAAATATGATACATCATGATGTATTTCTCAATGACAAAGTTTACAATGTAAAACAATTACATAGACAAATTTGGAATAAATACTGCTTCTGAATATCTAACATCTTTATCACAAGTCTTGGCACTTCTTCTACTTGGAGAGAGAGTATCTTTCTAGTGATTTACCTCCATCCACAGATCGGCAGTCTCCCACACATCTTCCACATAGGAAGTGGCCCTACCTTTCACGAGGGATATAGACCTTAGGTGACCAGTGGTAATTTTCCTTTCCTGAGTACATAGTGTTTTATCCTACTCAACTATATCAACCATACAACCCTAGATTCCCTCTAGCTAAGTATGATTTTTGATAAGATGAGCAATTCAGATACAGTGATCCAACAATGCATGCAGAAGACAACTGCATTATTTTGGCCAAAGTTTTTATTATCAATTTCATTTATAATGAATGATGTAGTTGTGTTCACCCACCCCAACTCGACTTGGATACCGTCGTATTCCCGCAGTTTATCCCTATCAACTATGTTTATACATCAGTTAAATCATTTTGAGATGATATTAGTTTTTCCCAAACTTAGACAAATCTATATGTCTTATCTAATCATTTGGTTTCAATTTGACTCTAGGTTTCTCATAATAACCCTTGAAATATATGACATTTTGAATTATCTGAAACTCATATCTATGAGACTAGGTTAATAAACAACTTATAGTTTAACTATAATGGAATTAAGCATACTATCGTTCTATAATAAGTATTACTCCTTATACAAAAAGTATGTATATTCTCAACTTACCTGTACGTATTGACATCAACCGTCACAAAATATAAACTCAAATAGGATTCCACTCAAGTTCCTATCTAGTTAAACCTAGATTAATCACATCATAATGGTTTACTACAAAGATATCTTCATTTACAGAATACGTAGTAAGGATAGTACTAAGGGCCTTAATGTCTCTATCATAACATTTCCATCGAGTTATCACTCAATTATTTAAAAGGTGGCTTCCTAAGCTTAGTAAGAATTCTACGTTCTCTTAGAAGGGAAACCATAATAGTCATTTATAAACTTAACAAGAAATGGTTTTAAACTACAGTTAACCCACCTCAAGGATTTAGCCATCTTACTCATCTATATGTTAAACCTATCATAGTTCATCATGGCACTAACATGTAAAAGATTGGAATAACTATCTTATAACCAAACTCTTGGCCAACCTCAATTTCAAACCTTCTCATTGTATCGACTGGTTTTTCTATAAAATCGACAACTTTAAAAGGTGACCCTTTATGGTTGTAATGGAATATAATGACAATGATTCATTTCAACTGTTAAATCATTTAACAATTAGACTTTGACATAGTATAAAGATATTTGACTTAGACTATTTAGCCTTTATGAGCGTTGACCAGCCAGCTATAGATGGCGATAACAATTACTTCAAATGGTTTAACACAAAATGAAAAACAATCATTATACAGTTCGCGGCAATGAATCAATCATCATAGACAGACTAAGTAATAATATCAATTCTCCTATATAAGTATACAAGGAAAGTTAAGAACCATGATAATTCTGTTGATATCATAACACAGACCTAAGTGTTACCTGGCGACGGCTCAAATGAGTTATTTGTTGCAGAGTCTATTGACCAGTCAGCCTATATGATGTCACCTTCACCTTTGTGCTTCAGTAGTGATCTCTTCCTTCTATTTTTCCCCCATGATCTCTGTGTTTTCTACTCTCCTATCCCACGATTCCTATATCCTTTTGCCCTTAACGAGTCGTGGGGTTTAATGACTCTTCATTGCTCATAATGAATCAGTTTCTACCACTCCCTCAAATTTGAAAGGTAATCAGAGTTATAACAGACCACTCCTCATTCAGTTTACAACTGATCCCATTTTATCAGCAGGGAATAACACATGTTTTGCTTAAGGTACAGAATATGGGAAAATTCCTCAAGTGTAACAATAATGCCACGTTCCCTCTTAAAAGAGGTTGACACATCACTCAAACACTACTAATCTTTAAATGATCACAATAGAGGGGTTCGACCCACCTCTATTACTAATTAAGACTCTCCTAAAAATAAGCCTTTAGCTTCTATAACACCATCGACTCATTATGAGGTATTATCCTCATTCGATGCTAAGGCATTTACATATTTAATTACATCAAATATAATTCCCATAACATCGCCTCTATATTAGATAGTTATGGTTTAATCAATAAAATAATAATATTTAAACAAAGATTACGGATGATGTGTTTAGGTTGAGCTTGTCTCCCCATCACAATCCGTCAATAATAATCACGTATCCTTAACTCGACGAAATCGTCTTAACATTAAGAATCATTCATAACACCTCAAGTGACTTAAGAATAATAAGGTGACTATTTTATGACAATAATGTCATAATATTTACGTTAAACATAAATAGTCATAGTTCATACTCAAACGATGTCATTAACGTTACTAACGACTAAGACGACTAACTACGACTTACAAAGATTGTAAAATATTGACTACCTGTTGATTAGGTTCAAAAGTAAATTGACAAGACAAGACTTACGTCTCATGACAAATTGGTTCACATTTTCCGTTAAACACTTATACTCGATTTGGCAAATAAACCACTCATAACCCAAGGTCTATATCTCTCTCCTCAAAAGATACTCTCTCTCTCTTTTCTCTGAGAGTCATCTAAAAATCTATAATCCTATAGCAAACTTGTTACCAAACAAATTATGATTAGTGCATCATTATTCAAATAATAAATCAAATTTCATAATGCAAATATTAAATTGATAATAACATAATCATTTCCATAATTTCATAAATGACATACAATATAATCCATGTCTTTCCTTGTCATTAATCTAAACATCATAATAAATTTACTCAAGTCCAAGTAAAAGTAAAAGTATAGCAAGACGAAAATTGGAGATGTTAACATACTCTATAGCAAAATGGAGTGGTAGAGTAGATAAGCATGCCTTTTATGGATAAAGCTAGAAGCATGCTAAGTAGTGCCAAGATTGAATAACATTTCTAGGCTAAAGCTATACACAATGCTTGTTATTTGGTTAACAAGTCTCTCACTTATACTCTAGTTGATAAAACACTTTTTGAGGCATGGATAAGTAAGAGACCATTGGTTTCTCATTTTAGATTTTTTAGTAGTGAGTCATATGTTCATGTTCCTAAAGAAAAACATTTTAAGCTTTATTTCAAGGCTAACAAGTGTGTTTTTGTGGGTTATGGTGAGAACAATAAAGATTATAAGCTTTGGGACCTTATAGAATTAAAAGTGGTATATTCTAATAATGTTACTTTTAGGGTATTTATAGATGTTGAACAACCTCATGAAAACCCTAAGAAAATAGTACATTTTGATATTAAGAGTGATTTGTAAGAATATGTAGGTACAAAACAACAACATTGTTAGGGTTAGTCGGTAGAAGATATCAATTAAATGCAAATAAAGATTAAACAGAGGAATGGAAATACACAAAAATAATAACAGCGAGAGACAAGTTTTAATGTGGTTCACCCAAACTCGAGCTACATCCACCAACAGAGAGTCCAATATTATTATCCAGTAAATCAAACCGATTACAACCAGCAATCCCTGCAACTCAATACCGTTGCAAATGCTACAATACAATATCAATCAAAACCCTAACCCTTAGCCACTTTTATCAAGCTTTTTGTTAGTTACAAAAATAGGGTTTTCTTATGTTGGTCAATGAAAAAATAACTCTTGGTGCCTTTATAAAATAATAAAAAACTGTGTGAGGTTTTGGGGGCGTTGCCCCTGAGCCCCCACAGGGGCACTGCCCCTCGACCCTGCCCTGTATCGCGACAGGGCCCTTGGACCCCGCAAGGGGTGCTACCCCTTGACCCTGTCTTGGGGGCGCTGCCCCCAAACCCAGTAGGAATTTGGGGGGAAACCGCATCGATAAAAGTGGGGAAAATTTAACCTCCAAGTCTGATTAGGCTCCATATAACAACAAACATGATGGGTGGAATGAGGAAAGAGAAGGTACAAATTCAAGTTCCTATGAGGAACAAAAAGAGCCTCTTATTACACCTCTCAGAAGGTCCACTAGACAATGTAATTTAATTGAAAGGTATAGTCCTTTTGATTATAGTTGTGTATTTGCTTTATTGTGTAGTAACAATGAATCTAAATTTGTGAAGGAAACTTTGTCTTAAAATGACCACGAGTCTTGGTTGGAGGACATGAAAGATGAAATAAAGACTTTGGAAAAATGTGACACATGGGATTTAATTGATTTGACCAAGGAAAGGAAAGCCATTGGATGTAAATGGGTATTTAAAAAGAAATTCAGTGCAGATGGTAAGTTGGAGTAGTACAAGGCCCATTTAGTAGATAAGGGTTACTCAGAGGTTGAGGGAGATGATTTCGGTGAGCTATTTTCTCCTGTGACTAAAATAACTTCTATTAGATTCCTTTTACCTATTGTTTCTACTTTTGATTTAGAGGTAGAGCAAATGGATGTGAAAACAACATTTCTACATGGGGATCTTGATGAGGAAATATTTATGAAATAGCTTGACAATTTTGTGGTGAAGGGACAAGAATACTTGGTTTGTAGGTTGAAGCAATCTTTGAAATAGTCATCGAGAATGTCATATGAAAAATTTGATGCTTTTGCATTGGATCTCATGACTTTGTTAGAAGTGAGGCTAGTCACCATGTCTATTTTAAATTAATTGATTATCGAATACTAATCTTTGTCCTATATGTTGGTGGTGTATTATTTATTGGAAATGATAAGGGAAATTAAGAGTTAGTTACTAGATACTTTTAATATGAAAGATTCAATGGTTGCAAAATATATTTTGGGTAAGGAAATATATAGGGATCAGGTTAATATGAAACTTTGGTTAAATAAGAAGTACAATGACACTATTTTACAATGTTTTGCCATACAAGATTACAAACCGATTAGCATTCCCTTACCAATTGGCACTAGGCTAGGAGCTCTCTAGAACAATGTCCTAAAATAGATGATGAAGATGTAGAAGGTTATGTATGCCAGTGTTGTTGGAAGCCTCATGTATGCCATGGTTTGTACAAGACTTGATATTACTCAAGCAGTCGGAGTTCTAAGTAGGTTAATGCCAAACCTTGGTAAAGAACACTAGACTTATGTTAAAAGGGTTTTCAGATATTTGTGTGGAACTTCTACCCATTGCATTTTTTTATCATGGGACTAGTGATGTAGGAAAGATGGTTGATTTATAGGGATTTGTTGATTCTAATTAGGTTGGTGATCTAGATTGTAGGAGGTCTACGAGTGGCTATGTATTTACTTTGTTTGTAGACGCATTTAGTTGAATGAGAAAATGGCAATCTATAGTCGCATTGTCCACTATATAAGTAGAGTACATGGATGCAACACATGCTTACATAAGGAGGAAGTGTGGTTATAGAGGTTGTGTTTAGGTATCAATTTTGAGTGTAGATAGGTTAGAATTGGATGCAATAGTCAAAGTGCCATCTATTTGGCTAAAAACCCAATGTATCATGCCTGCATGAAGTATGTTGATGTTCAATATCACTTTATTCAAGAAATGGTTGAGGGTGGTAGAGTCATGTTATAGAAAGTGGACACCTCAAAGAATGTTGTAGATTCTCTCACTAAACTAGTGAGAACAAAGAAGTTTAGTTGGTGTAGAGAGGCCATGGGTCACTCCTCTTAGAGAACTTGATGATTTTCCTAACTATGTTATTGCAATGTGAATGTCAAGTGGGAGACTATTGGGATTAGGTTTCATTCACCTTGTAAATCTCTAGACATGTTTTAATTGTTTTAATTATTGTAGTTAGTAAAATAACATTGTCTCTAAGGATCATGGAGATGGTAGACTTGGACACTCTTCCTAGGTGGCAGGAAAATTTATTTATTATTTATTCTCTCACATGTAATTGTAGTGGCATTTAAGTTGGGGGTTACATTTGAGAAGATATTAGAAATCGGGTAAAGATCGAGATGCGTAAAAGGATGTAAGAAGATCTTCTACAAAGGGATCATATGAAAGATTTGGTCAATCTTCCCATGGAGTGCTTAGGATTGGGATCTTGGTCAATTTGACCATTATGACAAAATCTATGATGTTTATGATGTGTGATGTGGGTGTGAGGTGTATAAGAGGAGTTACGATTTAGGGCAGTTGACCGATTTTGGTAAGTTACGAGATTCCCATGATGGAGGTGGATGCCTAGATTTGGGTGAATGGTATCGGCCACTTTTTTTGGAATACCATTCATGTTATCTTGTATTCATATCTCTTATATATTGGTGCCTTGAGATGGTGGTATTATGAGATTGTTTTGTAGGTTATTTGAGCACCATTGTGCTACAGGAATTTAGACAAATAAGCATATTGCGCTGATGTAACTATTTATAGGATTAAGACAAGCTTCAGTCTCTTTGGGTGTAGAGATTTTTCCTACAAGGGTTTCTCCACATAAAACATTGTGTTATGGTTTGTATTTTCTTTCATGGTTTATTTCCATTTCCATATGATCTATTATTGCTTATGAATATGGATGCACTAAAGTTCAATATATCATTTTTTCAACTAGTTCTCCTTGTTTTCAACCAGTTCTTTTTTGTTCATTAGCATTTTTAAGGGTTGAGGCATGTGGTGTTATTTGTTTTCAAACCTTGAACTATCTGTTGTTTGAGGTTGTTTCTTCATTATTTGTCAGACTTTGTAGATATATATTTTCTATGCTATGTATAAGGTATGAGGCCCTTTCAAAAGCCATCTTTTGCCCTTAATAAAACAACATGAGAGTTATTGCTCCCACCACTTACAATGTTTCCCTCAAGTTTAACAATGTTCCTAAACAAAATCCTTTTGCTAATATTATTGTACAATGAATCATTTTGTTGCTATAATTATTAAATGCCACTTGCACACCTATATCATTCATTTTTCTTATTAATTTTTTTTCCAAACCTAGAATATACAGAACACCAAGAAGAGTTTTAATTTTTCTATCTCTCAGTCGTAGCTTCACTCTTCCTTGACCTATAATCTTATGTCATATCATCTCCTAAAAACACTTCACCTCCATTGAATTTTTCATAATCATTGAACCACTCCTTATGAGGAGTCATATGAAAGAAAGCACCTGAGTCTATCAACCACGTATCATGGCATTTATATAATCTTAAAACAACAACAAAAAATCCCTTAAATCTTTAGTTGAGGTCTATGTTTCTATAGAAGAAGCAGTTTCAAATGACTTGCCCTTCTCAACATTTTTAGATTTATAATTGCTCTTATAGTGCCTTATTTTACCATAATTCCAACACTTTCTCTAACTTTTATCTAGAGTATTAGATTTACCTCTGGATTTTGATCTCTTGTCCCTTTCAACTTTTTGTCTCCTGAATTCTTTTGATTTCTTTCATAGGAATGACCTCTTACAACTAAAACATCCTTTGATTAATAACCATTTGCAGATTTTCTTTTGATTTCTTTTGACAATAGGGCTGCTACTACATCCTCACTTTTTAATTTAGAAATGTTGGTGTAATTAAATATTTAATTACACTTTATTAAGTTTACTTAAGGATTTTTTAAGTCACCTAGGGTTTTCTTATCTTGCAAATATAAAAGCAAGATCTTGAATATGTAATTTCTTAATCCAATTTCATTATTACATCTAATATTGTGCAAATTTATCCTTTGTGCTTTTTTCTCTTGTAGAAGATAATCCTAGATTTTGTAGGTGATCCTAGCACCTTGAGTCAATCAATGACTCTTACATGGTATCAGAGCATCTAGATCTACAAGCCCCTTCTCAAATCTAGAGAAAAATCAAACAAGAGCCAATTTTTAGGTGTATTTTTGTGTAAAACATAACCTTTCATTGGAGTCAAAGCAATCAAAATAGTTACATTAGCCTCTTATTTGGCTCGATTTGAACTCCGGAGGCTAGATCTGTAAGGGTTTGAAGTGGGTGCTTTTTTTGGGATCCAGAGGAAAGATAATTTTTAGAGCATGTTGGGTCAAATTTGACCTTGCCATTGCGCTTACAAGGCCCAAAAACCCTAAGAATGATAGTCAAATTGTCAAAATCTAGCCTAGGAGCATTTCGGGCAATTTTTTATTCCTAGGGTCGTATGACACCTATACGGCCTAGTTCGTATGGAAAAATAAAAAAATAAAAAAAATATTTTGGGTGCAGAGGCCCCGACAGGCAGGTAGGTCATTTTTTGGCCTAAGCTAGCTCAAAAATTGACCTAGACGACTAATCGGCCCCAAATATGAGCCCTTGTGGACCCAAATCTCACATGTCACCACTCATCTGCAAAGGTCACCACTTTTTTCCTCTGCCTTGCTAGTTAAAACAACCTGAATCACCACCTCTGACACTGCCTAGATCGGTTGTGCCACCACTGAATAGCCCAAATGGCGCTTAGTCAGCTCACCGCCCTTTTATGGCCCAATCGCCACCATAATCTAGTAGCGTTGTCCATTTCATTGCTAAAATAATGGCTAGGGCCCCTTTTAGCCCCTTTTTCAAGCCTAATAGGGTTTTTTTTTTGTTTTTGGCATAACTTGGGCAAACATAGTCAAAATTTTACAAACAAATAGGTGTTGGAAAGCTGGTTCTGAGCATAATCCAGTGGTAGTGGTATTTTTTCTAGATTTTTCTACTAGTGACTTTATTTATTATTGTTTGAAACTTCTAGATCATCTTTTTGGATTCCAAGCTCATATTTTTTTGCCACAATCTCTAATTTTCATGATTCTTGTGTTGTTGGAAAGATATTAAGGAGCTCTATATAGTCATCCATGCACTTTTTCTAGATTCTATCCCAGGTATATTTTATTCAATTTGTCATTTTTACACATTTTGATTGATAACTAGGACATATTGGCACCTGGAGAAGTTCTATTTTTTGGCAAGCTTCATATCAACTTCTATTTTTATCCACTTTAGTTTGTTGGTGTAATCATGTCTCCTAGTTTGTGGAAATTAAAATGTGATAATTGTGGGAGAAAAAGGCATACGATAGATGAATGCATGCAAAAGAAAATTGATTATTTAAAATTGCTAATTGAGCTTCATCAATTGAGATAGTTATGCAATGCCAATGGCATCAATTTGCCAAATTCTTCTAACCCAGCATGTGCAAATATCTCATCATCACATGTTGCTCCATTTGAGTCTAGGGTTACTTCATAGAGAGCTTCTAGTGATTCTTTACAACAGGACATTATCAGTCTTCTAGAGATAATTCATTGGGACACATTTCTACCAGATATCTCATCATTATTTATAGAGTCTCACATTGCAGATTTGGGAGATATTTTGGAGGTCATTCAGTTACTCTTTGATGATAGCTTTGATGGAGTTGCATCACCATCATCTTCTTTAGAGTTTGTTCTTCATCCTCCTATTTAGTCATAGTTTGAAAATAGATTGGAAACATTTGAGGAGTTTTGAGGAGCTTCATTGTTGTATTTAGATCATGTGCAAAGTTCAGAGACATTTATTCTTCTGCCTACGTAGTCCTATTCGGAATGGGAAGACATTATGCACACATCTGTAGTTTTATTTCTTCACAAGGGGAGGAATGTTGTTTGACATTCATGGATCTTCATTTTCATCCTTTATCAAGCATTTACTAGCATTGCAGGGGTCCTCTTGAGGAGTGGCTACATGGTCTCTCTTCTCATTTCTATTTTGGGAGGGAGCATTTCCTCACACGGGGTTCCATCCTTCTCACTTTTGGGGGGTTGCCAAACCTTCTCTCTACATCCTCTCTTATGGGGGTTGTATGTATCTATTGATTGAATCTTCATAATGGATGTAGTCCTTGGGGGTCTTGGTGTTGAGTCCTTCTTCCATCACTTATTTTGTATTTTCTCTTTTTTTGAAGAGGAGTTTTATCCCATTGGGTTTTTCTCCTGTTCTCTATTTGTGAGAGACTATTTGTACATGGGTACCTAATATGGCCTCATAGCCGAGACCCATCTTTGCATTATTTTCATGTTTCTCATTCTCCCTAAGTTGCACTTAAGGGGGGTGTTGGTGTAATTAAATATTTAATTACACTTTATTAAGTTTACTTAGGGATTTTTTAAGTCACCTAGGGTTTTCTTATCTTGCAAATATAAAAGAAAGATCTCATATGTAATTTATTAATGCAATTTCATTATTGCATCTAATATCGTGCAAATCTATCCTTTGTTCTTTTTTTCACTTGTAGAAGGAAATCCTAAGTTTTGTGGGTGATCCTGGCAGCTTGAGTTAATCAACGACTCTTACAAGAACCAATACTAGTGATTGCTATAACTAAATTATCTCAAGAGTTGGGTAAGGAACAAAGCTAAGTAATACACTTCTCTTCATCATCCATCTTAATATTAACAGAAAATAATTGGCTTACTACTGTATTGAATGCATTTATATGTTTGCCCAAAAATTTTCCATCATTCATTCTCAATGAATACAACTTCTTCAAAAAAAAAATTGCTAGAGACTTTCCTCGATACAAAGTTCCTAAGTTATCCCATAGCTCCTTCTTCTATGACTTCTATTGATAAATTCAACAAGACTAAATTTGACACACACAATTTGATTGAGCTCCTTGCCTTACTATCAATAACCAACCACTCTCCATCCTTCATACCAAATGGTTTTGTTGATGATATGACAATCCATTGATCTCTGTCAACAAGCAGATCTTCCATCTTCAACCTCCATATCAAAATTATTTTCATGAAATTTTTCTGTTTATCCTTGTGCTTCCTGTGATTCTTTTGATTCAAGCACAAATCCTGACAAACACAACTCCACTAGAACAAAGTTTATCATAGGAAAAAGAAACTCACTCTCCAAACCAAACTAAAACACCAACTTTGATACCAAATGTAGAGAAAAGAAGCCTAATAAACCTAATCAAAAGAAGTAGTGCATATACAATTTGATGCAAATTATAGAATTAACAAAAAACAAAACTCATTATGTATTATTTCATCTAGGAAAACCCTTACAGGTAAAAACCTAGCATAGTATAATTCTTCTCTATTGTTTGAATATCAATCATTCACCAATACAATAAGAAAAGCTCTAACTTCACCCTTAAGCATGTGTGAATATTAATAGGCACATTGAAATCAATTTTACACATTGCATGAGTCATGCAAAAGATACATATCAATGTTTTAAAACATGCGAAAAAGTAGAAAAAACTCAAAATAGCACCAATTAACCTCTTCCAATTATTGCTTGCCAAACCTTTAATCTCACACCCTCCTCTCTAGCACTCATTGCATTAGTAATTCAATGTTGTGCCAAAAAACCAAGTGTTTACAACTACCTAAGGCTTAAAACACCAGGCCTTTGATTTGTTCCTTGTTGTAGCAATAGACATTGCCTTAAAACACCCCAATGATCGTGATTGTGCTCAACCAAAAGACAAACACCACATCATAAAAAATAGAATACTCACAACCAAAGCATAAAAAGTGAATATCCTTTCAAAGAGCCACATAGATCACATGAACCTAGATATCTCTACCTTCTAATAGGAACTTAAACATGGACTCTATCTTTATACACAAAGCTAGACATTTGTACCAAAATTGCACGAACTTGAACATGAATCCAAACATCTTTGTTGAACCCAATACCATATTAAAAATAATACTAAAATGTTAGAAATAACACTAAATAATATGTTAAGAAAATGATTATGTAATAGAGAGAAAGGATAAAAGATAATAAAATATAATAAACAACTAATTTTTAAAATGTGTTTATTGTGTACTTTTTATTTCATTAATTTAATTACTTCAACTTTATCGTAAGTTACATTACATTATACAAACATTCATTATTATATAATTTTACGTGACAAATAAATTAAGAGGTACAATATTTGTGGAATAAATTTATAAAAATAAATATTAATTTATTATATTATTCAGATATTATGTAATGCATGTGGGACAAATCCACACAATAGAATATTAACACATTCTAACAAAATATTTTATTTTAAAGTAAATAGGTGTGTACCTTAATATACCTTTTTCACAATTAATCTAATATCAAGTAAATTTATTAAATATTTTTTGTTTCATGCAAGTTTGAAGATTGTTTCTTAGTCATTTTTTTTATTGATCAACACATTTAACTCTCTCACAATTTTTTCTAGATTTTAGTTTTACTTGGTAAAGGTTATACTTAGATATTTTGGTCAAATCAAATGTGGGTTTGTATCTTAATTTTCCTTCTCCATACTAAATTTAGTAGAAAGTAATTTGGTTTATAATGGATTTTTTTAACTGAGGTTTAAAAATTGCTTCTTAGTTATTTTTTCACTTCTAAGTAAATTTGACTAAGTCTAGAATGAAAAAAATATGATTTTTCCTAAATTTTAGTTTGTAATTATCAAAAGTTAAACTTAGTATATTTTAATAAAATTAAATATACTTATTTCTTAATATGCCTACTTTAAAATTTATTTAATATAAAGTAAATTAGATGAATGGTTTTTGTTTTACTCAACCTTGAATATCGCTTCTATGTCAATTTCTACTCTTAAAGCAATTTTAATGGCCTAGAACAACAAAATGACTTTCTATACTTTGTTGTGTAAATTAGAGGACTAATTATCATTATATTTCAATGAAATTAAAAATGTTTGTTCCTTAACATGTCGTCTTTAAAATAAGGTTAATAGCAAGGAAATTGTATTATTTGTTTTTTACTATAACCTTGAAAATATTTTTTCTATCATTTTCACTCTTTAAACAATTTTGATATAGTCATTACAAGATATATCTTTTTCTAAACTTAGTTGAATAATTTGTAGATTTAACAGATTTAATAATTGACATGTTATCTTGATTAAGTATTCATAAACTTACATAGCCTTACATAGCCTTGCAATTGGCCTCTTGGTGATATTGTGCTAATGACCTTCCAAAAGATCATTATGCATATATGATGCACCGGTGACATATACAAAAGGATTATTAAGTTAGTTGGTTCATATATCCTTTGTTAGTCTACTTGTATGCTCAAGTAAATTAGTTGAAATGTACATTTACATTATCAGAGTGCAAATGCATACTTTATTGAAACGAAAAGAAAAAAAAAACGACCTTTTCTTTAAATATGTTTAATTAGTGTGTGATAAAAAGTAGCATATAAAGGGTGCTATAGATTCCATGTAAGATCCCATGTGATAAAAGGTAAGGAGACTTATGTGATAAAGATAAGGAGACTTATGCCATGTAGTTGATTGCAAAGGACAAGCCTCATATGCTCAAAATAATCCTTTGTGTCAATGGCAAAGCCTAGGCCACCTAGGATTATTATTATAAATATATTGAACCCTTCCTTAATTCAAATGATGCAAAAGTGAATGATCCTCATATGACAACTCGTGTGTTCTAACATGTAGAGTATAATCTATGGTAGTGACTTGTTGATAATAAAGATTAGTCCTTTATAGGCTATGGATAGTAATATCTCCAGTTAGGATTTAAGCCTAAGGGAAACGTTAGGAAATCATAAACTAAGAATGAATGATCCCATATGAGTGATTATGTACTCTTTATACAATGATATGGTGTTGTGCATATTTATGACTGCATATTTGACGTGTTAGTTGGATTGATAATTAGTCTTCACTAAAGCAGTTGAAGTGATCTCGATTATTAAGTATAAAGATAAATAGAAGGTCAAAATTTTAACCATATTAGATTACAATGAGTGTGAAAGCCAACATAGAGACAAAATACAAGAAGGAAAAAAAACAAAAGACCAAAAAGGAAATAAAGAAAGAAAACTAAAGAAAATGAGAGAAATGCTCTAAAGAAATAGAGCATGAGAGAGTATGTGAGTGAGAGAGGGAGAGACATTGTAGATGAAATCATAAAAACTAGTGGCATAAATTTAATTATGTAATAAAGTATATAACACAAATATTTTTTTTATGAATATTCCTTATTAAACATTATATTACTAATATAAAAATAGTATAATATTTACAAAAAAAGGGAGGGTGATAAAAAGACACACCCACAAAGTCTAACAGGACATCATCCTAAACAAAGGCAAACAAATATAAGGGCCAAGCCCACATAGTACTAAGCAGCTAATGCCATGCCAACAGAGGGTGGATCCAATTATACAATACAACTATATAACACAAATATTGTCCCTCAACCATTTGGAGTAACTACCCTCTACTTAGGTGTGGTTTTAATGCAAATAAGGAAGGAATACCAACTTGTCCCTTGTAGTGTAAAGCCAAAGTAGCTTGGGATTAGATATGCTACTAAAGCTCCTATAATTTGAACTCCACTAAACTATCATTATTTGCACTTGCCTTTGCTTTAAAAAATGCCAAGATCAATTATTAAACATTATATCATAATAAAATAAATTAAAATAATTTCATACCACAACAAAGGAGAGACAATGTATTTGAAGTGGGAAATTGTTTGATGTATGAAAACCTCACAAAGATGAAAACTTGAAATCTTACAATACCTTTAAATGCTTACAATCACTCCACTACATAAATTATGTTTTTTTTTTAAATAACAAGATAACTGAGTGCTTCCTTCATCAAAATAAATAGAGAACCTCTATTTTATATTTTCAACCATGCGTTAGCATATGCCTATGTTTCCTATTTCTCATGACAAGAGATGTGCACAAATATATGTGTAAAAGAAAGGAGTTACACTTGAATATTCCTTGTAAAAAATATAGAAACACCTAAGAAAGGACTTACAATCCAAATAATCTTAGCTATAAAATAAATAAGAGGTGTTAGATAATTTAAATTAATAAATATACAAAATAATAATAGTAATCCTAGTCACTTCACTAAGGACTAAAATTCTTTAAATGCACTAAAATTCCTTACACAAAATGAAGAAAAAGAGATTGAGTATAAATATTTCATAAAAATAAATAAATCTATACCTAATAACCACGACTTTAATGACCAAAGAAACATTAATTCTAGCATCTTTAATCTTTATTAGGGCATGCAAGAGAGTAAATTATATTTTCATTTTTCCTTCTCCTTTTTACATGTATGAGTCATGCCAAAATATTACAATGATAAATTATTTTTTCTTTACAGAACAAAAAAAAAAAACTATAGGCTTGCCTTCAAAACATCTTGAATGAAGTGAGGTTAAATCACAATGTGTCTTGTTCTAGCATGGAAGAGTGGAATCTTTGCCAAGGCAAAATTGTACTTTGATTGTCACAATACAATGGAATTGGATCTTTTGTGGAAACCCAACCTTAAAAATTCTCTTAATCCAAAGAACCTCCTCTGTAGCATGAGAAAAACCTTTGTATTTTGCTTCAATAGAAGATAGAGAAACCATTTGTTGATTCTTATTCTTCATGAAATTATACTGGATTCTAAAAAGAAACATCACCACTAGTAGTTTTCCATCATTGAGATCACCACCTAAATTAGAGTTAATATATTCAGATAAAATAAAATCACAATCTGAAGCATAATATAATTTAATATTTTGAGTACCTTTAATATATTTTAAAATTAATTTTGCTTTTTATAATATACAAAGTAAAATAAACCCAAAATTTCCTTGGGGTAAGAGGTGAAAGAGAGAAGAAAGATCAGTCAAAATGAAGAGTGAAATGGAAACCTCCATAGTTTAAATTAAATTTCGATGGTGCTTCCTGCAACAATCTAACTAATGCTAGAGGTGGTTGTGTAATTAAAGATTCGCATGGTCTTTTCATGGTAGCAGGCTCTTTCTTATTTCCTCCATGCATTAATAATGAGGTGGAAGTGCAACCTCTCTTGTAAGTACTAAGGTTGGCAGTGAAGCAAGGGATCAAGAATTTGATGGTGAAAGGCGAGTCCTTACTGATTGTAGAGGGGATGCAGAAAGGGTCTATAAAATGTCGAAGGCTGGATTGTGTGCTTAGAAAAAGCCCAATTGATTCTAACTTCTTTTCACAAATTCAGCTTTGCTTATTACTCCCAGCTGGCTAATTTTATGGTAGATTAGTTAGCTAATGCCATAATAGATCAATATCCTTTTTCAACATAAGTGAGCTCGGATCCATCTTCTTGCCCTGGTTTGGAAGAGATCCTGGTGGTAGTCCTAGGTGATCAGATGGGTTCTATAAAATTTTATCATTATTAATTTCTGACAAAAAGAAAGTAAAAAATAAGTAAATTTTGAATGGTGACAGTAGTCTTTATGGCAAGTAGGTGAAATGAATGCTGAAAAGGTGTTTTGGCCACCTTCCATCCTGCTCGTGGTAAAGGTTTATGTGGATGGTTTGGGCCAGGCCAAGATTTAGTATATTAGATGTTTGTGTTCATTCTACCACGCCTCTGTGTTCTTTCCTTTGTCTATGTAAGGTTGCTTAATTAGTAGCTAGTAATGGCTGATCTAGGAGGGGGATTGAGCTGTAGGACTCACAGTACAGAGGTATAGTTTTAGATTGATAGCTCAAGAATGTGCTCATCATGCATTCAGCTGCAACTTTATAAGTAATCTTGGTGGTGCTTGGTCTAGAAGGCATTGGAAATACTAGAAACCGGAGAACCTGCGCATCAATCTTGTGAGACTTTCAAGTAAAATTGGCCAATATGGTCTAGATTGAGGAAGTTTTTGAGTGGATTCTACAGATGGTGCTTCAGGAAGATGTGGATTTTTTAGATGATATCATGATAATGAAGGAGACTTGGTAGAAGAAATTGCTCCGAGCAAAGCAATATGGCTCAGTTGACCAAAACAAGTTGGTAATACTGTAACAATATTGCAAAGATGTGGACAAATATGTGGTTTTCCTTAAAGTGGTGCACTAGGAGGGGTGTTGGGGTAATAACCACTGTCATGATGCCTATCTCTACTAAGGAGGACTTTTAGGAGTTTCCTAGAGTTCGGTGACAGATCTTGTGGTGATAATTCTACTCTACTTAAACATCATTTGGTTCAATGGTCAAACAATCAATAGTAATTTTACATTTCATCCATATCAAAGAGTGGTAAAAATTTGTTATATTTATATTGTCTAAAATTGACCTTCAATTGTTGAACTAGATTGTGTTTAAGAATAGCCTGATAATTCACCTTCATAGAAAGAGGAAGCAGTGGGTGATTCTAGCTAATCAAGCTTAGATTGAGCCAAACAAATGAATTTTCTTTGAGGACGGTTGATGGGTTTGTGACAGGGGTGAACTAGGGTTAGCTACCAAGACTAACTTGGTTGGATGTGCATATCTAGATTTTTTGCATCATGTTTTTTTTTTGGTTTTGTTTGGGTGGTAGCGTGATAGCTTTTTTCTATCATGGTGTTGGCTCCCCACATATATGTATGTATGTGGGAGTTTATTTACACGGCTTCAATTTAAGCAACAAATTTATAGAATTCTAAAATATAAATTGTTTTGGTTATAGATAATAAAAACTATTTTTTATATAACAATTTGTGCTTTGCCTTTTTTCTTGTTTGAGGTAAGAACTATATACCTTAAAGTCTACTTTTTTTTTTCTTGTTTGAGGTAAGAACTATATACCTTAAAGTCTACTTTTTTTGTTGTAGCATTTCTATTATTGACTTCTATTTAACTTGTGTTTTCCTTCTCCTCCTCATCCTCTAAAGAAGTAGGTGAAACAAGAAGAAATTGATTATTGTGTCTAAATAAAGAATCTAGAATGTTTGCACATATACCCCATTCCTCAACCTGCAATAACTTTGAATTCCTAACAACATCCAGATACTTGAAGGGGAGAGGAG
This sequence comes from Cunninghamia lanceolata, assembly GCA_027924645.1. NCBI lineage: Eukaryota > Viridiplantae > Streptophyta > Pinopsida > Cupressales > Cupressaceae > Cunninghamia > Cunninghamia lanceolata. The sequence goes on along the minus strand of BSBN01000508.1, from coordinate 15,138,404 downwards.
AAGACAACTTAGGTCTCACAAATTGGGAAGAATCCCTCTTTGATTCTGCAACAACCTTATTGCCCTATGAACATTCCACTTTATTGCTTTCCAAACATATACTTTTGCCTCTTTTTGATGAATCCTCTTTATTTTGTTCTTCCAATGCTAGAGAAGATTTAATAATTGTTGTCTCTTAAAATTGCACTCTTGCTAAGTTGCAGAACTTAGCATTCTGGAGAAACATGGGATCTTTCCGGGCTTGTGGGTCACCTATGATGGAAAGAACCTCCGAAGAAGGCCGGCTTCCTCTTGATACTCACCTAAAACTATCTTAATGCTTTGCAGAGGAAAAGGTAAGAAAGAAACATGAAAAGTAAACTAACTCCTAAGGTGATGCACCAAAATGATTATCTTGACCTATAAAATCAGTTTTGCTCACACAGTTTAATCAAAAGATACAAGCTTGACTTGCACAACCTAGTTCTATATGTTTTTTGCATCAATATTTCATGAGAAGGTATGATGCATCATCCTAGAAGGAAAGAAACCTTTCACAACTTGAACTATTTGCACTCTAACACAACTCACAACCTGCAAAATAACATGTACTAACTGCACAAAAGTGCTCCCAATGAGACACAATGACAAGGAAATAAAATGACTTCACAAGTAATTGTATCAACCATTTAACTGCACACAATAGAACATAAAAGAAGTAAGAAGGCAAAAGCTTATCTCTATTGATCTCCGAAGTGTAAACTGTATACATGTCAAAATGAGTTATAATATCATCTCCTGTTGAAAGCTCCAGAAGAGTTACAATCTGGCCTGAAAATGAAAAGAACTCCCTAATAATGAACAAAAGAGAAGACTATATACTTCTCCAAGCAACTGCAACAAGATAAGGACAAGAAACCTCCATGGTCGTGCCTCACATAAAAGCCCTCAAAATATTTGTCTAAAGCCCTCCAAAATGAGTTCCCAATGAAGAAAAAGTCAAGGCATGTCATCACCCATCATAAAAGCACCAGAAAATGCCTTTAAATTCTCTTTAAGGCCATAAAAACAAGTCAAATATCTCAATATCTCCTCCATTTGTTTGCCAACCTCTCATGCAGCATCATAAATGCTTGGCATTTGCACAATAATGCTCAACCACATCTCTTTGACCACATCTGAAAGCCTCCTCAATTTGTCCCTTGCACAATAAATGACATAAATACAATTATTTCTGCATTTAATTAACACTGACTAAGTGGTTTATAATTACACCACTTAGTTTAATGTTTTACATTTGAAATTTATTACAAACCTATGCAGAAAATAATGGCACTAGGACATTAACATTCAATCTCCTGATTTTGCATAGTTTGGAGATAAATTAAATATTGTGAAAAAATGATAAAGTAATCGACGAGACTTACTTTGTCACGTGTTATGGATTTGCCTATTCTTGTCTTTTGCATTTTTATGACAAGTGATAAAGTAATTTATAATCCATTACTTTATCATTTATTTACAATGTTTAATCTATTTCTAGATTATGCAAAATTAAAATGAAACACTTATAACTCCTAGGCACAAACACGACTCTCCTTTCAACACACCTACCACTTGCATAAATTTCATGCATTTCATTGCTACACAAAACACCTTATAACCCCATACATGAAAAGATCTCTTCTATGCATTACAATGCCTCATGCACTTGCATAAATCTCATGCCTAATATAATACATAACAAAGAACCCTTATGACTCCCTATGTATTACAATGCTCCTTATGCATCATTATACCCACCCTATGACTTCAAACACCAACTCATACCTAGCAAAAATAAAATAAATAAGGCACTCGTCCTTAACTTTTCATTATGTTTTTTGACTTTGTGAAAATAAAAAAGGCAAAAATAAGGCATTCACGGGCCTGTGGCATCATAAGATTTGACTAGGTTCTAAAGACTTGAAGTCTTTCCCCACAGTGCAAAATGGATAATAATGATTTTATAAAACAAAAGTAAAAAATGAAAGAAAACTTGAATTAGGTTGTTCGACCCAAAAGGAGGAAAACAACCCTAAAATTGCATTTGCCTTTTGTCTTGTTTGCTGCTCCATTCGACCGCCACCATAGAGGTAGGGTTTTTGGATGAAAACACTCTGATTTTCTACAATTTCCTAAGGGATTTGATGGCTTCAAGCTGAAAATGAAAGGTAAAAATCTCTAATGCTACATGTTCGATCCATTTTCTTTCACTTTGGAGGTAAAAATTGGCCCTAAGCCGCGGCTTTGACTGGTTTTTGATGCATTCTCTTTACTCTGTTTGTTGTTTTGATGCCTCCGTGAATATACTGGTCTGAGCTCATTGGGGACAATGTAAAGACAAGACTCACGGCCCCAATGTGCATATGTTTCTTCATAATGGTAAGCTTTCTCTGTCTTTTCGAAGACTGCATCATTCTTTTGATCTCTTCATTGATAAGATTCAATATGACACTACAGGCCGTGGCCATGCATACATAGGCATTCTTGAGTATTTGTTTTTGTCTGAGCTCAAAAACTTTTGATTTCCTTTTGTATCTACATTTTTGGCCCAAAACAAGCTCGATCCATGAGTGGATTCGGCTTGTTGTAACAAGACCCTCTCCAGACTCTCTCTGGCCACGATTTTGATATCAGTTCTGAGCATTTTGTGTTTGAAATGAGCTTGAAAAAGCCTCACTTTCTCTATATTTGCATTCTTTTCATTTCAAACCCCCAGATGTGTGAATAAAATGCATTATATAATTCCTTGGGTTCTCCTGCTAAAGAGAAACAACTCCATTTGGATATGACTGGGTATTTAAACAAATAATTCTTTTTGTTCTTATTCATCTCTCTGTATGCAGAAACAATGGAATTATGATGCTCTTCCTTTACTAAAATGCAGAAAACAAAACCTTGTTCAGCATTATACTGGTTGTCATGGTTCATTCTTGAAAATGCAGAAAAAAATAAGCCTTCTATGGCTGTGGCTTGATGTAGAAAAATGGTGATTTCCTGTAAGCTGAAGATAATACAACAATATTGTCCTTCATTTCTAAGTTTTTTGCAAAATACAAACCTCCTATAAGATTAAAAACTCTTCATTCCCTGATGCGGATACCTTACTGTTGGCTCAAATCGAGCTTGACCCATGACATAGGAATGAAAAAACTTGTAAAGAATAATGTTCTAATTTCTTTTTGCTCCAATGTAGCATTTTGTTTTACTCTATTTTGAGGATGCAAAGATACACAAAAACTCTTTACAATTGCAAACACATTTTCCTTCTGTATCTTCATGTGGGTTTGATAAAAGCAGTGAGATGTTTTGTTTCCTTTGAAGACTATCATATCTGCTCATATATGTTCATATATTTGACAAAAGAAAAATGGTAAATAGCTTTCACTTACTATATACCCTCTCAAGGTTTGTAAGAACATTTTTTTCTCTCTCTGTCTGGTGATCTTCTTTATGCATTTTGAAGCTCTTTGATCTTGTCCATATGAGACAGTCACTTGATGAATGATAGCATCTTCCTTTAAACCTGCACCTTTTACATTGCTATTCCAAAACTTCACACATGATGTGGCATATATGATGTTTCATTATTCATTCCTCGGGTTTATGGCTGTGTTTGATCATGGTTTGCATTGAATATGGATTATGTCAATGTTGTAGCAAATCTTTTCTATGTGACTCACTTCATGTATAGAGGGCACTCTACAGAAAGCATACTCATTTCATGATAAGGTCATATTGTCTTTCAATCATGTAGCAAGTTGTTCCCTCTTGCTGTTGTTCTTTACCGATTATCTCCAATGTACAATGCAAAAGACACAATCCTCATTTTTATATCCTCAATCTATACTTTTTATGTATGAAGCCATGCTTACATGATGCCATTATTACATCTCCTCATGTATAAATGAAACACATATGCACCTTGCTGCATCTGCTGCATCCTCTTATCATGTTGATCCAAATAAACACCTTTCATAGTCCATTTGATTTCATTGTAGAAACAAAACATCTCTGCTATCCATAGTTCATTTATCCTTCAGATTACAAGATAATATCAGATATGGCATCATTAGAGGGAAATTATGATTCATTTTGCTGTTCCAATTGCACTCTGTAGTGATGACATCCATGTTATCTCCTTTTGCACTTCCTATAGATAAATCTGACATGACTTTCTATAGTCCACTGGTACCTTTGATGACTCATGGCAAATGTTGGATAAGCTACCTCCTGTAGCTGTAGCATAACATTGATATGGTTGTACCTTTCACTTTTGAGACTGCTGTAGCATCTTATGACCATTTTATAATGAGTTGCTCCATTATTCATCTCTCAGGCACATGACTGTATCTTCATTTGTTGAGATGTGATTTCATTTATGTATAGAGAGCATGATATCTTTAAGATGAAATATACATTATTCTTTTAATTCTATAGCAACACTTACTCTATTTTAATGCTACTCCAATCTATGATGTCTTTTCAAGCATATTGCTATTCCAAATGGCTTTACACATGATGTTGCATATATGATGTTTCATTATTCAATTGTCCTATCTGTGGGGTATATCTGAATAGAAAAATCATACTTCAATCACAACAAAAAATGGAAAAATACCTTCTATTGTTGTACTTCATTCTTGTGCTTTTCTATGTATGACAAAACCATATGAATTCCCCTTTAATGATCATGTAGAAGAACAAAAATGTCTATTGTCTTGCATTCTATTTTGTCGTTGAGACTATTCTTTAAACTACTATATCTTAACTCTTTTAACTCCTACATCTTGACTGTCTGATTCTGAGCATGCGGGGCTCAACCCTCATGGGAGCCCATTTTCTCCACATGCCATTTTATAAAGGATGAATCAGCAAACTAATTTCTCATATACATGCACAAGAAGCAAACATGTTAACATATGAAACATATCTTTGATTCATGATGTGGGGTTACTTGTATGGATCTATCTCTTTCTGATATAGCACTTGTGTCTGCTCATTCTAACCTTTCTTATGCTAATATGATTACTGATATACTGCTGCTACATAAAAGTGAATGGTACTTTTGAAGTTCTGATTGTGAATGAAAATACTTGGTACCCTGAGCATTAACAAAATATGTTTTCTAGGTACGTTGGAGCTCAAACGGATGGAGGAAGATAACAACTGGCTTGACCACGGGATTCGTCATTCGCAGGCAATATCGGTCCCCTTTCTTTTCCTATGCATTTCTTTTCTTTCAAAAGTAAAATTTACTTTTATGTTGCCTATTTCAGTTACTCCCATGGCTTGTGTGGGACACTTTTATACATTCTTTTGAATACAATCAGCTATCTCATTCTATGCAATGATTTATGTATATTTCACTTTCTGACTCAAATACATAGCATAAAACAACTGATCTTTCATCGAAACATATGTATAACATGATGTATAATTTGACATTCTATAAATAACTCTTTTACTTGCACTGAAACATAATGAATAATCAGCAACTGGAACATGAACTCCATCAATTCTCTTCATTCTTTGAATGCTTGTTTTCTTGTTCGTAGATGATTTCACTTACTAGGATGATGTAACAACTCAGCTTGAGTTGTTACATGATTTTGATAAGTGATTTTGCACTTGTCTTCTATCAAGACATCAAACATTGACTGGATGATCCTGCATAAGCAAAAAAAAATTGTATTCCCTCTAAACAACTGATGTTTAGGCCTTGCTAAATTAGGTGTGAACATAATTTAGTAACAATAATATTTGAGTATTTTGGAGGTGAATGATTAGCCTTTACAATTTTACCCTCCCAAGTCGATTGATTATTGGCTTCATCATTCTTCTGACTACATTGGGAGCCATCAATTGAGGAGTTCTCTAGAACATCAAAGGAATCTAGAGTTGAGCATTTCATGGATTGATGGGAGAAGTGGGCATTATGTCACCTTTTTGAGTTTTTACGTTTTTCCCTTTGTATTCAAATTATGTATACCCTACTTGAAAGCACCTTTGGTATCTAAAAAAATATTTTCACAATCTAATACCTATTTCCATATCCTATCTCCTACCATGAGCCATATCTCATGAGGTAAACCTTTGGAGATATCCAACACCACATGGATTCTTGTTGATGTTAAATGAATCAAACCATCCATTTAAGGGTTAATGGAAAAAAATTATGTAACATATTTTATTTACCTTGTTAACACACATCCACCTAGAACTATAGAGGGAGATAACTAAACTAAACCCATACATGCATAATAAAAAATGTCTCACACATTAGATTAAAGGTTGGAAACCATGGTTTCGCCAACAAAACATTTTTATCCCATAACCATGGTCTATTCTCCAAAATAAAGGATTTATCTTCTATAGATTGATACAATAGAACAAAAAAGTCTTGAGCACTAGGATATTGTTGGGACTTGGGTGATATTCACCTTTAAAGAGTTCTTAAAGAAAGATTTTTTATCTACATAATGCAATGCAATAAGATGCAATGAGTTTTAGATGTTGTGGCATAGTATACATGTTGGTTTACACATAGTGATGTTGTGGTAGCAACAACAAACCATTTGGAGAAGAACTCACAACCACATGTAGAATGCAGTGTTGTTGGAAGCATGAATGGCAATGCAAGAGCACTTGTGGTAGAGCTAGAGTTCATGTGGCACTTTCTAAGAGCATTGGTAATGTTCTAGAAAATGACACAAGGTTATAAGTCTCCTCTTCTAATCCCTTTTTTTAAATTTCTCATACTTCATGTCCTCTTGCCACCCTTCTCAACCACTCCTTTGTTGTGCTCACTTGAACTCAACCATTTCTGTCCCTCTCCTTTCTCACCTTAAAGATGTTCCAACTTTAACTACCTCTCTAGATGACCACATTGATCATAACACTTATAGAGCACAAATATAATTTCACAAGCAATAGAAGATAGCCTCCCACTTGCAAATCCTCCAATATTAGGTTAGAACCATAGAGGATTGCTCTGACCCTTCTTCTATCATTGATTTTATTTTAAGCATGCTCATATCCCAATCTCAAGACTTAGATGTCCTACAATGCATTGGTTGAATATTGTCCAAACCAATGCTCCAAGCTCTACTCCATCTCATCCTTCACAACCTATGAATTCTACTTCTCTAACCTCTTTTACTACTCCATCTACATCCTCTTGTGTACTACTCACACTTCCAACACCTCCCCAAACCCAACCTCAATTAGTGAAGAAATCTTGCTTCACTTGTTCATAGGTCTTAAAAAAGCCTATATGATCTATAGTAGGGGAGGAGTGAAAGTCTAGGAGTAACCAAGGATTGACCCAAGAGTCATGAATTAAAATAAATCAACTATTAATAGGTGAAAACTTGTAGTGAAACCTTGACACAAATTGTGAATCATGTTCCTATTGCCAAATGATACCTAGAATTGTTAGGTTAGAAATCCATTCCTACCAAATCTCATCCATCTAATTGGGTACCAAGACAAAAAGAGAAAATATTGAGCATTCCTTTTCATATTGATGTGAGAGGGCATCCACTACCACATTTTCCTTACCCTTCTTATAGACAATCTCATAATTGTATCCCTGCATTTTACTCACCCATTTGTATTGTTTTATGAAGGGCACCCTTTGCTACAAAAAATATTTCAAGCTATGATGATTTGTATTGATGTAGACATTATGGCCCAATAGGTAAGGATGCCATTGTTGGACAACATGAGGTAAAGCCAACATTTATTTTTCATATGTAGATTTAGCCATATTGTGCCCTATGAGTTGCTTTCTAGTGAAGGTGAGTGGATTACCCTCTTGCATCAATACCAAACCCATGCCAATGCCAGATGCATCACATTGAAGAATAAAGGGTTTATGAAAATATGGTAGGGCCAAAACTAAAGTGGAACACTAGCAATCTTGAGAGTAGTAAAGGCCAAACTAGCTTCTTTGGTCCATATGAATGAGTTCTTTTGAGAAAAGTCATCAAAGGCCCAATAATTACTAAAAAACTTGCGATAATACCTTATCAAGCCTAAAAATCCTTGCAATATTTTATGGGGCTTAGGTCTTGTCCACTCTTGCGTTACTACAATATTATTGGGGTCAATCTAGACACCATGTCATGTGAAATAATGCAGCCTAAATACTCCACTTGTTGGACTCCAAAGAAACACATAGAGCACTTAGAAAAAAGAGAATGCTCATTTAAAATCTTGAGGGTGATCTCCACATGTTGAATATGATCAACCTAGTTTTAGTTGTATATGAGAATCTCATTAAATAAAATCAATAAGAATTTGTGCAAGTAGCCACAAAACGCTATATTCATGAGGCTCTAAAAAGTATAAGCATTGGTTAAGCCAAAGGGAACTACCAAAAATTTATAATGTCCTTCATGAGTCCTAAAGGTGGTTTTAGGAATATTAGATTCTTTGACATGAATTTGGTGATAGCTAGAATGAAGATCTAGTTTAGTAAAAAAATTAGCCCATGAAATCTCGTCTAATAAATCTTCAATAATGGGAATATGAAATTTATCCTTGACGGTTAATTTATCAAGTTCACAAAAATTAGGGCACATATTGTTGGGAATTAAGGTGTCTCAACCTTGGTAATTCCTTACATTTGTAATGTTTGCATTTATTATTTAATTGCCTATGTTGTAAATATTTGTAAATTCCATATTGTCATATTGTGGGATGTGGCACGGTGATGTGTCGAACCTACATGGAATATTACAACTTATAATTTTGTCCTCACATGAGGAAATAGGCGTCCAACTTTGTGGTAGGAGCATTTTGCCATGTGTTGGCATCTTCCATGTTGTGTAAGGGAATGTTTGACCGAAACGGTTATGACGGATTCCTATGACGAATCTATGACATATAAGAGTTAGAAATAGAAGGTTATAAGATAGGTGATGACATGTGTTATGAAGCATCTTTGAATAAGGCATATTTGGGTGCCCCAAGGTGGAATATGACATGTTGTAAGAGAATATTCTATTTATAGCATGTGTATGATAGATTCTCTTACAGCTTTGTAACCGCTATGACAGATTCTATGACGGTCGTAAGTGTCGTAAGAGCATCTGTCATAGCCCATTTTGGAAATAGGTGACCTCTTTGGAATGGGAGCTGTGGACAAGTGTTAGGCACATTCTACAATGTTGACCAAGTGTCTTTGGGCATGGGTTTTGGTCCATGAAGCCATGATGGACGCCCATTCCAAGATAGGTCCAATATTGCCTTGTATTTCCTATTTAAACATGTGCTTGGAGATGGAGTTTGTATCACAGGTTTATAGGTACTATTATGCTGCCAGATTGACTCCAAACATGAGTGTCGAAGACCATTGAAGCTTGCATTGCAAGTGTATTGTAAACAACTTTCATATTTGTTAATACATTGTACAGGTTTCTGAGTGTGGGGTTTTTCACTCGATAAGGGTTTTCCCCACCGTAAATCTTTATCTCTCTTCTTCTATCTACTTTTTGGTTCTTGTGTTTTGCTGCAATATCTCATGTTAATGGTTTAACATTTCTATAATAGTTAGGATAAATTTGAATTTGCATAGCCCTCTCCTCATTAGATTAGTGTAGGAAGTGATTTCCGCACACCTAGCTTCCTTTCAGTTGGTATCAGAGCTTGATCACCTTTGGCCCTAGTTGTTGGGTAGGGTTTTTTTGAGCTAATCTTAGGTTGAGTGGGAGTCTGTGCAGAGCATTCTATATGTTATTGCAGCAAGGATATGGCAGGCACATCCAAAAGATTTGAAGTGGAGAAGTTCAATGGCAGTAATTTCGAGCTGTGGAAGCTCAAGATGGAAGACATGCTTGTTGACCGAGACCTTTGGGAAAGTGTTAATGGAACTAAACCAGCTGCAATGTCACAAGATGAATGGGATCTCAAGGATCAGAAGGCTAAGGGTCTCATAAGACTTAGTCTTGCTGATTTTGTGTTGTTAAATGTCCATGAGGAGACTACTGTAAAACTACTTTGGAAGAATTTGGGGGACGTGTATCAAGCCAAATCCCTAGTCAATAAACTTTTCCTAAGAAAGAAGATGTATTCCCTTTGAATGGAGGACGAGGATCCGTTGTTGAACATATGAATGCCTTTAACATGCTGGTTGCACAATTGACATCTATTGGTGTAAAGATGGAGGAGGATCGGTGTATGACCCTGCTTTGTTCTCTGCCGGACTCATGGGATCATCTTGTCATGGCAATTGGAAGCACCACATCCACATTCAAAATGGAAGAAGTGGTTTCTTCGCTATTGTCTAAAGAGATGCAAAGAAAGTCTTCTGAGGCAGCCAAAGAGGCCATTGTAGTTCATGGAAGACCCAAGGAGAAAGGGAAGAAGAAGGACAAGAAAGCTGAGAAGGGTAGATCCAAATCCTGTGGGAGATCCAAATCTCCTAGAAAGTCCAAGGCTCTTTGTTGGAACTGTGACAAAATCAGGCATTTCTGAAAGGAATGCAAAGAGGAGAAGAAGAAGAAGAAGAAAACTCCTGATTCAAATTCTGACAAGTCACAAGATGACAGTGATGCTTTCATCGTAGCCCTGGCAACCCATGCATCTGATGATGTGTGGCTAATCAACTCTAGTGCATCATTCCACATGACCTCGTATCAAGACTAGTTCACTACGTATGAGGAGTTTAATGGTGGAAAGGTGTATCTGGGTGACGACTCTCATCTAAAGATTGTTGGTCGTGGAAGAGTATCTATCCGATTCCCTGATGGTCAAGTGAAGGGGCTCTTTGGGGTTATGCACATCCCAGGATTAGCATGGAACCTACTTTTTGTAATTAGTTTGAATGATGCAGGTGTGCAGGTTGTCTTTTTGAAAGAAGGATGCAAGATGACTAGAGGAGCTATGGTGCTTGCTAAGGGTACTAGGAGAGGTACTTTGTTTCAGTTGGAGGCATGCATTTCACAATGCAATAGTTCTTCTAACTCAAGGAAGAGGGCAGCAGTCACTTCATTCCCACCATCTAAATGAGTAGTGAAGAAATCTGTTGTTTCTAGTCTTGATGGTTGTAATCGTGCATTGGAAGTTAAACTTCCTGCTGAAAAGACAATGTTATGGCATAAGTGATTTGGCCACATTGGTGAGAAGGGTCTGCGTACCCTAAAAAATAAGAACCTCATTAAGGGGTTAGATGATTGTAATCTTGAGTTTGAATTTTGTGAACATTGCATTTATGGAACACAAAACCGTGTTCAATTTTACTCGAGTTCTCATAAGTCTTCTAGTGTGTTGGACCTTATTCATCCTAATGTGTTTGGTCCTGTTAATATTCCTTCGTTATCAAAATATGTATACTTTGTATCTTTTATAGATGATTACAGTAGAAGGACATGGATTTATTTTCTCAGAAGCAAATCTGAAGTCTATAGCAAGTTTAAGGAGTTTAAAGCCTTTGTTGAAAATTAGACTGGTAAAAAGATTAAATGTTTAAGAACTGACAACGGTGGTGATTTTTGTTCTACAGAATTTGATAAGTATTGCAAGGAACTTGGGATTGAAAGACATAAGACAACTCCATACACCCCGCAACAAAATGGAGTTGCAGAGAGGATGAACAGGACACTGATGGGGAAGGCTAGGAGTATGCTTAGTGGAGCTGGCCTAGAACAAAAGTTTTGGGCTGAAGCTGTTGCCACTGCTTGCTATCTAGTAAACAGATCTCCTACATCAGCTCTTGTTGGAAAGACACCCATGGAGGTGTGGTCTCGTAGAAAGCCTTCAATAAGGCATCTTCGTGTTTTTGGTTGTGAGGCATATGCACATGTGCCTAGGGAGAAGCGATCAAGGTTAGAGAACAAGGCTGTTAAGTGTATCTTAATTGGCTATGGTGTCAGTGTGAAAAGATACAAACTTTGTGATCCCATGGCTGAAAAAGTGTTGTATAGCAGAAGTGTCATCTTCAGAGAGCTTACACCTTCTTCCACTATTTGTAGCCAAAAGAAATAGTAAAGAAAGAGGATGTTGTTCAGTTTCCTGCTACCCCTGAGAAGACTGAACAGAAAGACAATGTTGGACCTGATGATGAGGAGAGCTCTGGCAGCTCTAAAATCTCAGATGAAGAAGATGAACCTCAACCTCAGCCTTTGAGGAGGTCTACATGGATAAGAAAGCAACCTGAAAGGTTTGGTTTTACATTGCTTGATTCTAGTTGTGCTTATGCTTTAATCACTAACAGTGATGAACCTAGAACTATGTCAGAGGCTTTGGATATGAAAGATGCAAGTTCCTGGAAGGAGGTCATGGAGGAAGAAATGGCTTCTTCAGAAAAGAATCAAACTTGGGACTTGGTGCCTTTGCCTCCTGGATGAAAACCTGTTGGATGCAAATGGGTGTTCAAGAAGAAAATTGGTGCAGATGGCAGTGTTGAGAAGTATAAGGCCAGATTGGTTGCGAAGGGGTATTCACAAGTGGAGGGTATAGATTATGGTGAGATCTTCTCTCCCGTTGCAAAGCTGACATCCATTCGATTCCTGTTGTCTCTCGCAGCAACTTATGACTTGGAGGTAGAACAAATGGATGTGAAGACAACTTTCCTTCACGGTGACTTGGAGGAAGAAATCTACATGTCACAGCCAGAGCATTACATGGTGAAAGGTAAAGAAAATTTGGTTTGCAAACTTAAAAAGTATTTGTATGGTTTGAATCAATCCCCTAGGAGATGGTACTTGAAGTTTGATGCCTTTGTGTTGTCAATTGGATTTGTGAGATCAAAATCGGATCATTGTGTGTATTATAAATTTGATGGTGATCGTATTCTCATTGTTGCACTATATGTTGATGATATGTTGCTCATTGGGAAGGGTAAGAATATGATTTCTAATTTTAAATCTCAATTGTCAGCTCAGTTTGAAATGAAAGATTTAGGGGCAGCCAAGTATATTGTAGGAATGGAAATCAGAAGAGACAAAACCAACATAAAACTTTGGTTAAGCCAGAGTAAGTATGTGAAGACCGTGTTGGACATATTCAACATGGCACATTGTAGACCATTGTGTGTTCCCATTTCTTTGGGGACAAAGTTGTCTGTTGAGGATTGTCCAAAGTCTCCTAGTGAGGTGGAGGACATGAGCAGAGTACCTTATGCTAGTGTTTCTAGCAGTTTGATGTATGCTATGGTCTACACAAGACCAGACATTGCCCAAGCAGCGGGATTCCTTAGTCGATTTATGGCTAATCCTAGACGGGTTCATTGGGATGCAGTTAAGTGAGTCTTCAGATATTTGAGGGGTACTTCCGAGTATTCCATTTGCTATCATGGTAATGTTTCAGGATCTCCGCATTCTGTTGATATTCGTGGATTTGTGGATTCAGATTGGGTAGGTGACATTGACAGTAGAAGATCCACCAGTACTTATGTGTTTACACTGGTGGTGCTATTAGTTGGATGAGTAAGCGACAACCTATTATTTCTTTGTCCACGACAGAAGCTGAGTATATGGCAGCAACTCATGCTTGTAAGGAAGCCATTTGGCTTAAGAGATTGTGTTCAGATATTGGTGTTGATGCAGGTCAAATCATGATCAGTTGTGACAGTTAGAGTGCAATTTGCCTTGCAAAGTGATGCAGAGCAACACAGTGAAAGCACTTAAAAAAGGTATAAAAACCCATTAAACCCACAAAACCAACAGTACAAAGAGAAATAATATTCAAAATGCTTTTAAAACCCCTTCGCAAAGTCCACTTGATGCCAAAATACATTATTTTCTACTATCGACATGATAATACATTTCCTGACCTTCTATCTCTGGTAATCCGTTCGCATCTTCACCCGTTTTGACCGCTACAGCCAGTCATCAATTGCATCAAATAGAAATCTATGTTTCAACATACAATTGAAATATACAACCGAAACATACATCTGACAACTTCCTATAGCCGGTTCTCTCTCCCGGTTCAACCAATCACTCCTTGCACCCAACCCTTTGCTTCATCCAAATGTACATTCAAGACATGCTTTTGTAACATACAATCCCGATATGCAATAGCAGTATACACGCAAACTGACACTCGCATACAATAGCGATATACACATACACTGTCTATGACATACAATTGAAGGATACATAGGAAATGGACCTTCATACAATTGTGATATATACAGGAGTTGTATATCCAACGAACAACACAAACTTAACCCATAAAGACTTTTATACATACCTTTCTTCACAGAATATACGCAGGATGGTACTCGCATACAAATGTGATATACTCACAAACTATTCCCAGGATGAAATTGGCATATATACATAACTGTGTATCTGAATCACACTAACCTCCTCTGTAACAAATCTTGCAATTTCAAATCTGCCATGACCACGAATAAAAGGAAAACAGAACAGAAAACTACTTTACAAGTCCATTCCACTGATTTCAAAAAAATCCACCAGTGGAATGGCTTTAATCATACATCTCAACAACAGAAAGACTAAATTAAACACAAAATGAGTCTATACAGATAATATACACAGGACAATTCGATGCATATAGAATTTACACAGAATTTAGGATTTAGAAAACACAATCGACAAAATTTCTATTGCTACATTCCAACTTCATACATTTGATAATTTCAGAAGGTGGAAGGCGAACTCTCTTTTCCACCACCTCCGTCTGTTTTTTTTTTATTCCACCCTCTTCTGATTTTGCTTAACCAAGATTATAAACAAAAAACCTAACTAATCTCATGACACCTGTTTGACTTTAGATAGCAAAACTCCAAATAGTTCGACACATTGATTTAATCATCCACATATCCCAATATCTAACGATATCCAAATTAGCTTATTTGGAATGCCCAATTTGTGACCTCGATTCCTATGGTGGATGGTGGGGTCAATTCTTACAAACATGAAAAGTTAACACAAAATGCTACATGATAACATGAAATGTATCAAACATATTTAAACCTTATTCTTCTCCCTCTTATGCATATTTTATCTTGTTGAAGGGGTGCTCCTGCACCATACTCCCCACCTTGAAAAGAACTCATGTCCCATGAGTTAAGTCTTTGACTGAATCCACCTTTATCTCCTGCTGTCGCATTTCTGCCCCATGATCTCTGGATGACAACCTGCTGCCATGGAACCAAATACTCATGCCTAGTACTGTAGGCTCTTCTCACACTTTGCTAGTCATCCTTTCTCACTATCATCTCTGTCTGAACATCTACATTGGAAACCCCCTATACTGCTATGGTAGAACGTGTTTTTCTTTCAACTCTTAGAAGACAAACGATAGTCCCTACTATGATGGCATCCTTGTCTTTCCAATCAGCCTGTGGCTGTGTACAAACCTGCTTCGTAACCTGCTGCTGATCCACCTGATCCTTGTCAGTCAGAACTGAAATTGTCTTTAAACTGTGATCTCCTCTCCATGAGATATCCTCAACTTCCTTTGACTCTGCTATAGGCATCTCCACAAACTCTTTCTTTCCCACTAAAATGATTTTGGCTACCTTCTGTGTTGCAGCATCCTCCTGCAATGGTGTCAACACAATAGTTCTCCCATCCTTCTTGATGGTGTATGTGTTAGCATATCCATCATACAATACTCTCCTATCAAATTGCCATGGCCTACCCAAAAGTAGGTGACAACATTCCATGGGCAATATGTCACATAAAACTCTATCCTGATAATCTCCAATCTAAAAATCAACATATGCCCGTTCATATACCAAAAGTGATTGACTGTCACTTACCCACAATGCCTTGTAAGGATTTTGATGTGGAATCCTTTCTAGTTTCAACTTATCCACCATTTGCTGAGATATCATGTTATCTATTGAACTAGAATCTATTACTACCTTGCATATTTTACCTTTGCTTTTACAATTGGTCCTGAAAAGTGCCCCCCTTTGTATCATCTCCTTGGATGTACTCAAGAGCGTTCTCCTAAGCATCAATGATTCTCCCTTCTCAGGATATCCATGACTATCAGGAGCATCCACACTTTGATAAGTGTTTGAGCTTTGCACACTTTGGCAGTCAGACTCTTGGATCAGATTTGTCCTTCTTTCCCCCATTGAACTTGCTGCTTTTTCTGGACATCTACTGGCTATGTGGCCTTCTTGATTGCAATTGTAACATCTGAGAGGTCCTCTGCCCCTAAAGTTTCCTTTTTGATTGTAACTTCCCCTTTGAGTTTGACTGCTATCTCCTTTGTTGTTCTCTTGATTGGATTCACCTTTGTGTCCAAATCCATTTCCTCCTCTTTGATTGCCTCTAAAAGGACTTCTTCCCCCTCTTTGTTGTCTTCCACTTCCTCTGTTCTGTTGTTCTCCTTTTCTTTTCAATTTCTCTTCTACCCTCAGCGCCACCTGGAAACACTTGTCAACGGTTTCTGGTGTCAAGATGTGTTGGGTGAATATTTTGTCGTTAACTCGCTAACGACAAAATGGGTATATCAGCCACAGCTATGATGAGACAAAGTCTCTCCTCTCAGCAAGGGGAGGTTCCCTCTAATTACTTAACTTTTGCAAATCAAACAACTTATCAAATTTATGTACACTAAAAACTATGTTTGTGGTGGTTCCATCTCATCTCATTCTCTTTTTTCAGAATAGATGTTTATATTTCAAACTCTTGATATAAGACTTGTAAATTATCACAATATCACAGAAACACAAAGTTTTCTGTTACCTCGCTTATTACTTGTAAACAAAAATATTTGAAGTAGAATGCAGCGCAAAGTCTTCACTCCTCCTCAAGATGATAAAAGTAAATCGAATATAACAACTTGCAGCACAAAGTCTCCAAACTATCGTATTCTCACAAACATGAACATATAACCCACAACCGATTTGATAACACAAAGTTTATCAGAATCGAATTAAGAGCGCTCTTCAATCACTTGAAACAAACTCCACACTTCACTTATTATCAAATAAGATTATGATAGCAAGACGTAAGAACAAAACTATCACACCACAAATAATCCCAAGACAAAGATTGGAATTGAACTTGCTTTCTTGTATTGATAAATATTTGAATATTGATTTTCACAAAAAGCACAAAGTCTTGATTTGCTTCTCAATTCGCCAGAGTTTTCTTGCAATAGACAAAAGATAGTCTTTACAAAAGAGGTCCCCTTTATTTATAGGGAAAGACCTTGAGAAAATCTAGGAAATCTACAACTAATTTGACTTATTCAACAAGAGAGTCCTATTTGACTTATGACTTCTCTTGTTTCACATGTAATTACATTTTGGAAAATTACATGTGTAGATGTCCAAAACAAAATTCCATTTACATAATATTTAAGAAAAATAAGCTAAGGCACTAGCTTCCTCCATCCTTTTTCCTTAGGAAGTTCTGATACATGGTTTGAACAACTAACATCTCGCATGCATCTGGTTTTGCTGTATTTTTAGAGATGGTGCGAGCTCGGAGGATTGAATCCTTCACCGCCTTTACTGCCTTTTCATGCTTCTCTAAATTATCCTTCAGGTTCTCCAGAGTCGAATGTTGATCATATAGGTTGTCCATTGAGAGCACAGAGGGAGCTTCCTCTTCAAATTTCTTCTATACCATTTCTTCAAAAGAACTTATCATTTCCTGTGCCGTGAGGAAGCTATGATCTTCCCTTGTCAAGGTGCAAGGAAGTTCTTCCAGCCGATGTAGGAGTGTGACATCACTGTCTTCGCTGGCTTCTCGAGCTTGGTACAGATCTTCAAGTAGGCTCTTTATTATGAAAATACGATGAGCTAGAGTCTCCTTAGTCTTGAGATATGATTCCCTGTTGGTGATGACCCCAATGGTGATTAGATTCTTTATCTTGATCTTCTTCATATCTATCCACTCTTCTAGGCTCTCTTCTTGATCTTGTAACTCTTGTGAAAGTAGGTCTACCAGATTGTCCAGCTCCACTTTAGCTTTGTCCATTTTCTCCTTTCTTTCCACAGCGGTTTTCAATAGAACTCGTCCTTGTGCCAACAACCGCTCCACCACATCTCCCACAATCTTGCCTCTAGCTTGGGCTTTTTCAACCTTCTGTATCAGGGGATCTTCCACTGTCACTGCCATTGGTTCCACTATCTCTGATGACTTTACTATTTTCTGAAGGACAGCAGCCAGTTGTTCTGCTTTTGCTTTGTATTGCTCTTTTTCCCTCTTGGCTTCATCATACTTTTCAAGTAGGGTGGTGGCAGTGGTCTGGAAATCTACTTTGACACCTTCATGAGTCACTTTACCAAGTTCAACCCTTGAGATGACATAACTGCTCATGTCAAAAGTATCAACTGTGGCATCTTCAGGAGGTTTGGCAATTTCGGCATATCTGATTCCCTTTTCAGTGACCAGCCTAGAAACAGTCTTAGGCTTCTTCTTTTGATTCTTAGCTTTCACGGGCAACAGCTTGAACTGAATACCTCCCAATTTCAATGGGAAACTTTATTCCTGACTTCTTAAGCTCCATCTATTTGTTATGAACCACAATCAGTTGTCTGCAAAGCTCCATAAGAACAATGCGATCACTGGGATACCGTGGCAGCATGTAAGGATAACCAGGATAGTATCCTACCTGAAGATAAGTGAAGGTGGGGAATTGTAGGAACAAACAACCAAAAGAATTTACAACCTGCCATGCTTCATCAGAAACTCTTCTCTGAACCAGTTCACCATTCCACAAGCACATGAAAACTGAGAAGAACGCATCATTGACTCTTCTGAAATGATGAATTGACCCCTTCAGAGTGATTTGGGGGTAATATTCATACACTGGGACCAATCTCCTGTCCCCTACTTGGGTCAAACCTGGAAAGTTCCTCATACTTGCAGCAGCATAGACAAGGTAAGAGGTCATATAAAATTTGAAGGTAGTATTGACCCTTACCAGTTGCTCGTGCAAAGCATTACTAATCTGTTCACCTCAGAATATCTTCTGATTACCCTGTAGAATCACCTTGATGTAAGTGTACATCCAGTCCTGGAATTTGGAAGCAGAAGGGAGTCCTCTGATGCGACTCAAAAGTGTAATCAAGTCACACACTTCCTCCACAAAATCACTCCTGTGAAGGTCTTTTGGCCACCTGGTCAAAGTTGCCCTAGGAATCTTCAACCATTTGCTGTTTATGTGTCTTCTAGCAGATTCCAAGTCATTGTCATAGTCTTGTTGACCCTAAGCAAAATCAATCTACCCGACATTTTCAATTGGTGGACACATAAAGATTTTGTCCATGAATTCTGCATCCAATCTCATGATAACATTTCCCTGTGAGTCCGTCACAGCTCTAGTGTCCCTATTGTAGTGGTTGGCCACTTGTAGAACAAATTCAGGATTATGTGCACTGACAGGAAATGATGCAACCAAATGAATACTGCTGTCAATGATTTTCTGCATATGCCGGGAGGGATTTGCTTGTTTAGTTCTATCTATGAATTCAGCCATATCTACGTGTCCAATTTCAGTGTCTCTAATTTCATCAACATTCCACTAAACTGTTGTTACCGGAAACATACCCTGGTACTTGTACTTCATGGCTCTGGACTTTGAAGGAGATGATTCTGACATGAGCCCTGGAGAAAACTGTGAATTCGAACACCACCACGAACGCTGACTGAGAACTGCAAAAGGCCATGATCTCGCAGTTAGGGGAAAATTGGATAAACTGGGTCAACTGCGTTTTGATGATCATGGATGGGAAAGCATGTGTTAAAAGGGCTTGAGTGCGCAAATCGAGGCAAGGGTGAAAGCGGGCTTTTGGTTTTGAAAAGTGAATTTTCCAGTGTTAGGGAAAAAATCAGGGAAATGTGCTTGGGCGGGTGTATTGACCGCTCTCGCAAGTTGGAAGGACTTCTAGGTGTAAAAGCGGTGAAAAAGGCCGCTTCTACATGCACTTTGGAAGATTTGATTTGTCATGGTCGAGCGGTTGAAATCACCGCTTTTACATGTGGTGTAAAAGCTCTGAATGTTCAGGCGGGGAATTTGGCCGCTCTTGCGAGTTGGTAGCTACTTTGGGTTTCGGTGTAAGGACGGATGAAAACACCGCTCATGCATTTGGGAGATTCATCGATTAACATGTTCAAGCGGATGAAATGACCACTACTGCAAGTTAAATGGAAAATGTTAACAGATGTTCGAACGGCATGAATCGCCGCTCATGCAAGTGGGAGTGAATGAGTTTTGGTGTCGAGGCGGAAAAACCTGCCGTCTTTGCACACAACGGGAGTTGGTAGTTGGTGAAGGTTTAGTGGCGAATATGGTCATTGTTGCATACAATGGGAAGGTTGGTAAATGATGAAGGTCTGACTGACGAAAGACACAAAGTCTTCAAAACAAAAACAAAACCCTAATCCGAATATGAATCACAAACAACAGAAAAACCTAACAAAATTTCATAACTAACAATACTAGCAGTTAATGAGTAACAACAGGGAAGAGAAACGAAAGAAACTTACCTGTAACAACTTGAAACCCTAAGCTCAAACTGCAACGTGAGATCCGTCACGACTCTGGAGTATACGATCGAGTGGTCGGAGAGAACGTTGGCGGGTCAATTAGGGTTTAGTATAAGAAATGACAACAATGGGAGTGAAAAAACACATTTAAAAGGTTTGAGATTAGAGTTTAAATGCCTGGCATGAGTGGCCATTAATGGCACTCGACATCCAAATCCTAAAGATCTCGCGTGAGCGGCGATTTCGGCCGCTACGACACTACAATAGATAAATATGTAAAGTCGGCAAAAAATGCCGTTCAAACATATATGACGGAAAACACATGCGATGGCAGTGAATTTAGCCGCCCAAGCGCATTAAACTTAAAAACGATGCAATAGCGGCGAAAAAGGCCACTTCTACATCAAACAAAAACAAGTCTAAAAATAATATGTAGGAGCGGCGTTTTTCGCCGCTCTTGCATATTAAGAGTCAAAAATTTACTAACTCCAAAATAACATTTTACTAGTTTATGACTTTAAAAGATCCTTGCGAAAATCGAGAAATCAATTCAAGGGAATGTCACAGACGAGTTTAGAATGTCAAATGACCTCGCACGGGACTAAGAAAATATTTCCTCGATTTACGATCTTAGAGTGTAGGTTCACGAAACGGACAAGTTTCGTGGGGTTGTCTACAAAAACGAGCGTAGCTGATTTTGAGAACAACAAAATGGTAATCTCATCTTGTGTACTGTACTTCAGGCCATTAATATACTTGGCAACTCTTCCCTTCTCATTCTCAGCATGCCCACACCTTAGAGACAATTTATGAAATTCCTCTGTATAGGTGGATACATCCATATCCTTCTACCTTAGGTTTTGCATTTTTTTGTATATCTGCACTTCATAATCTGCTGGTAAGAATTGAGCCTTGATCCTCTCTACCATCCGACTCTAGGATGAGATCATGCTCTTGCCACTCTTCACCCTTTCTCCTTGGGTGTAGTTCCACCACGTGAGTGCATCGCCTTTCAATTTTATTTTTGCAAACTTGAGTCTTCTATTCTCCGGTACCTCCTTGTACTCGAAGTAGTTGTTCAAAGCCTCGATCCATTCGATGACTTCTTCTGCATCCATCTTTCCGCTGAACATCAAAATCTCCATTCTTGATTCAGATGACTCCTTACCAAGTGATTTTATGGCCTCCAGAAATTGTTTCTGATCTGCAGATATATTTGTCTGTCCTGAGGTTGTTTCCTCTTCCCCATCTTCTTCTCCATCAGACTCCTCGTCTGGTTTCTTTCTTTTTCCTAAGGTTTTCAACTCAGCCTGGAGTGCTTCCCTGACTCCAGTTTTTATCATATCCTCTATCTCCTTGAATTTCTTGGCCCATTCAGTGGTCATCCCCTTTGGAGGCATCTTGCTAGCCCCTTCTTCGATTTCTCTGTATAACATAAACATTCGCAGACAGTGCCAACACTTTTGCAAATCCTCTCGTCCAACAGCAGATCCTGGAGATGCACTACCACTCTTTCCCGCAGTGGTTTCACTCTGCACCCTCTTCCAGTCAAATCTCTATTGGTGAATAGTCAAGACAGGCCTCAACATCATCTGCCCACACACTACAGGAATAGGATTCAATTACCTTCAAAAAATTAAATACTTAAACACCTTTGCCCAGAGCTTTTGCTAGCTCTGATACCAATTTGATGCAGAGCAACATAGTGAAAGCATTTAAAATAGGTATAAAAACCCATTAAACCCACAAAACCAATAGTACAAATAGAAATAATATTCAAAATGCTTTTAAAATCCCTTCACAAAGTCCACATGATGCCAAAATACATTCTTTTCTACTATCGGCATGATAATACATTTCCTGACCTTCTATCTTCGGTAATCCGTTCTCATCTTCACCCGTTTTGACCGCTACAGTCGGTCATCAATTGCATCAAACAGAAATGTATGTTTCAACATACAATTGAAATATACAACCGGAACATACATCTAACAACTTCCTATAGCTGGTTCTCTCTCCCAGTTCAACCGGTCACTCCTTGCACCCAACCCTTTGCTTCATCCGATTGTACATTCAAGACATGCTTTTGTAACATACAATCCTGCTATGCAATAGCAGTATACACGCAAACTGACATTTGCATACAATAGCGATATACACATACACTATCTGTGACATACAATTGACGGATACACAGGAAATGGACCTTCATACAATTGTGATATATACAGGAGTTGTATATCCAACGAACAACACAAACTTAACCCAGAAAGACTTTTATACATACCTTTCTTCACAAAATATACGCAGGATGGTACTCGCATACAAATGTGATATACTCACAAACTATTCCTAGTATGAAATTGGCATATATACATAACTATGTATCTGAATTACACCAACCTCTTCTGTACAAATCTTGCAATTTCAAATCTGCCATGACCACGAATAAAAGGAAAATAAAACAGAAAACTACTTTACAAGTCCATTCCACTGATTTCACAAAAATCCACCAGTGGAATGACTTTAAGCATACATCTCGACAATAGAAAGACTAAATTAAACTCAAAATGAGTCTATATAGATAATATACACAGGACAATTCGATGCATACAGAATTTACACAGAATTCAGGATTTAGAAAACACAATCGACAGAATTTCTATTGCTACATTCTAACTTCATACATTTGATAATTTCAGAAGGTGGAAGGTGAACTCTCTTTTCCACCACCTCCATCTATTTTTTTTTAATTCCACCCTCTTCTGATTTTGCTTAACCAAGATTATAAACAAAAACCCTAACTAATCTCACGACACCTGTTTGACTTTAGACAGCAAAACTTCAAACAGTTCGACACATTGATTTAATCATCCACATATCCCAATATCTAATGATGTCCAAATTGGCTTATTTGGAATGCCCAATTTGTGACCTCGATTCCTATGGTGGATGGTGGGGTTAGTTCTTACAAACATGAAATGTTAACACAAAATGCTACATGATAACAAGAAAATGTATCAAACATATTTAAACCTTATTCTTCTCCCTCTTATGCATATTTTATCTCGTTGAAGGGGTGCTCCTGCACCATACTCCCCACCTTGAAAAGAACTCATGTCCCATGAGTTAAGTCTTTGACTGAATCCACCTTTATCTCCTGTTGTCGCATTTCTGCCCCATGATCTCTAGACGACAACCTACTGCCATTGAACCAAATACTCATGCCTAGTACTGTAGGCTCTTCTCACCCTTTGCTGGTCATCCTTTCTCACTATCATCTCTGTTTGAACATTTGCATTGGAAACCCCCTATACTGCTATGGTAGAATGTGTTTGTCTTTCAACTCTTAGAGGACAAATGATAGTCCCTACTATGATGGCATCCTTGTCTTTCGAATCATCCTGTGGCTATGTACAAACCTGCTGCTGATCCACCTGATCCCTATCAGTCAGAACTGAAATTGTCTTCAAACTGCGATCTCCTTTCCTTGAGATATCCTCAACTTCCTTTGACTCTATTGTAGGCATCTCCACAAACTCCTTCTTTCCCACTAAAATGATTTTGGCTGCCTTCTGTGCTGCAACATCCTCCTGCAATGGTATCAACACAATAGTTCTCCCATCCTTCTTGATGGTGTATGTGTTAGCATATCCATCATACAATACTCTCCTATCAAATTGCCATGGCCTACCCAAATGTAGGTGACAACATTCCATGGACAATATGTCACATAAAACTCTATCCTGATAATCTCCAATCTAAAAATCAACATATGCCTGTTCATATACCAAAAGTGATTGACTGTCACTTACCCACGATGCCTTGTATGGATTTTGATGTGGAATCCTTTCTAGTTTCAACTTATTCACCATTTCCTGAGATATCATGTTATCTGTTGAACCAGAATCTATTACTACCTTGCATATTTTACCTTTGCTTTTACAATTGGTCCTAAAAAGTGCCCCCCTTTGTATCATCTCCTTGGATGTCCTCAAGAGCATTCTCTTAAGCATCAATGATTCTCCCTTCTCAGGATATCCATAACTATCAGGAGCATCCACACTTTGATAAGTGTTTGAGCTTTGTACACTTTGGCAGTCAGACTCTTGGATCAGATTTGTCCTTCTTTCCCCCATTGAACTTGTTGCTTTTTTTGGACATCTACTAGCTATATGGCCTTCTTGATTGCAATTGTAAATCTGAGAGGTCCTCTGCCCCTAAAGTTTCCTTTTTGACTGTAACTTCCCCTTTGAGTTTGACTGTTGTCTCCTTTGCTGTTCTCTTGATTGGATTCACCTTGGTGTCCAAATCCATTTCCTCCTCTTTGATTGCCTCTAAAAGGACTTCTTCCCCCTCTTTGTTGTCTTCTGCTTCCTCTGTCCTGCTGTTCTCCTTTTCTTTTCAATTTCTCTTCTACTCTCAGCACCACCTGGAAACACTTGTCAACAATTTCTAGTGTCAAGATGGTAATCTCATCTTGTATATTGTACTTCAAGCCATTAATATACCTGGCAACTCTTCCCTTCTCATCCTCAGCATGCGCACACCTTAGAGACAATTTATGAAATTCCTCTATATAGGTGGATACATCCATATCCTTCTGCCTGAGGTTCTGCATTTTTTTGTATATCTGCACTTCATAATCTGCTGGTAAGAACTGAGCCTTAATCCTCTCTACCATCCGACTCCAGGATGAGATCATGCTCTTGCCACTCTTCAACCTTTCTCCCTGGGTGTAGTTCCACCACGTGAGTGTAGCGCCTTTCAATTTTGTTTTTGTAAACTTGAGTCTTCTATTCTCCGGTACCTCCTTGTACTCGAAGTAGTTGTTAAAGCCTCGATCCATTCGATGACTTCTTCTGCATCCATCTTTCCGCTGAACATCAGAATCTCCATTCTTGATTTAGATGACTCCTTACCAAGTGATTTTATGGCCTCCAGAAATTGTTTCTGATCTGCAAATATATCTGTCTATCTTGAGGTTGTTTCCTCTTCCCCATCTTCTTCTCCATCAAACTCCTCGTCTGGTTTCTTTCCTTTTCCTAAGGTTTTCAACTCAGCTTGGAGTGCTTCCCTGACTCTAGTTTTTATCATATCCTCTATCTCCTTGAATTTCTTGGCCCATTCAGTGGTCATCCCCTTTGGAGGCATCTTGCTATCCCCTTCTTCGCTTTCTCTGTCTGACATAAACATTCGCAAATAGTGCCAACACTTTTGCAAATCCTCTCATCCAACAACAGATCCTAGAGATGTACTACCACTCTTTCTCGTAGTGGTTTCACTCTGCACCCTCTTCCAGTCAAATCTCTATTGGTGAATAGTCAAGATAGACCTCAACATCATCTGCCCACACACTACAGGAATAGGATACAATTAGCTTTAGAAAATTAGATACTTAAACACCTTTGCCCAGAGCTTTTGCTAGCTCTGATACCAATTTGATGCAAAGCAACACAGTGAAAGCACTTAAAATAGGTATAAAAACGCATTAAACCCACAAAACCAACGGTACAAATAGAAATAATATTCAAAATGCTTTTAAAACCCCTTCGCAAAGTCCACATGATGCCAAAATACATTCTTTTCTACTATCGGCATGATAATACATTTCTTGACCTATCTTCGATAATCCGTTCGCATCTTCACCCATATTGACCGCTACAGCCGGTCATCAATTGCATCAAACAGAAATGTATGTTTCAACATACAATTGAAATATACAACTAGAACATACATCTGACAACTTCCTATAGCCGGTTCTCTCTCCTGGTTCAACCGGTCACTCCTTGCACCCAACCCTTTGCTTCATCCGAATGTACATTCAAGACATGCTTTTGTAACATACAATCTCAATATGCAATAGCAGTATACACGCAAACTGACACTCGCATACAATAGCGACATACACATACACTGTCTGTGACATACAATTGACGGATACACAGGAAATGGATCTTCATACAATTGTGGTATATACAGGAGTTGTATATCCAACGAACAACACAAACTTAACCCATAAAGACTTTTATACATACCTTTCTTCACAGAATATACGCAGGATGGTACTCGCATACAAATGCGATATACTCACAAACTATTCCCGGTATAAAATTGGCATATATACATAACTGTGTATTTGAATCATACTAACCTCCTCTATAACAAATCTCGCAATTTCAAATCTGCCATGACCACGAATAAAAGGAAAACAAAATAGAAAACTACTTTACAAGTCCATTCCACTGATTTCAAAAAAATCCACTAGTGGAATGGCTTTAATCATACATCTCGACAACAGAAAGACTAAATTAAACACAAAATGAGTCTATACAGATAAAATACATAGGACAATTCGATGCATACGGAATTTACATAGAATTCAGGATTTAGAAAACACAATCGACATAATTTCTATTGCTACATTCCAACTTCATACATTTGATAATTTCAGAAGGTGGAAGATGAACTGTCTTTTCCACCACCTCTGTCTATTTTTTTTATTCCACCCTCTTCTGATTTTTCTTAACCAAGATTATAAACAAAAACCCTAACTAATCTCACGACACCTGTTTGACTTTAGACAACAAAACTCCAAATAGTTCGACACATTGATTTAATCATCCACATATCCCAATATCTAACGATGTCCAAATTGGCTTGTTTGGAATGCCCAATTTGTGACCTCGATTCCTATGGTGGATGGTGGGGTCAGTTCTTACAAACATGACATGTTAACACAAAATGTTACATGATAACATGAAATGTATCAAACATATTTAAACCTTATTCTTCTCCCTCTTATGCATATTTTATCTCGTTGAAGGGGTGCTCTTGCACCACAAAGAATCCAACTTTCCATGCTAGAACAAAGCACATTGATGTTCAGTTTCACTTCGTGCGAGATATGGTTGAGGATGGAAAGGTAAATTTGGAGAAGGTAGATACTATGAAGAATGTTGCAGATGCATTGACGAAACCAGTGAGCACAGAGAAGTTCAGATGGTGTTTGGAGTCTATGGGCCTCTTGGCCGATAGCAGTTAAATCATATTTTTCTATTGGCTCTTACAAGGTGTTCGACAAGTGGGAGAATGTTGGGAATTAAGGTGTCTCAACCTTGGTAATTCCTTACATTTGTAATGTTTGCATTTATTATTTAATTGCCTATGTTGTAAATATTTGTAAATTCCATATTGTCGTATTGTGGGATGTGGCACAGTGATGTGTTGATCCTACAAGGAATATGACAACTTATAATTTTGTCCTCACATGAGGAGATCGGCATCCCACTTTGTGGTAGGAGCATTTTGCCATGTGTTGGCATCTTCCATGTTGTGTAAGGGAATGTTTGACCAAAACGGTTATGACAGATTCCTATGACGAATCTGTGACATGTAAGAGTCAGAAATAAAAGGTTATAAGACAGGTGATGACATGTGTCATGAAGCATCTTTGAATAAGGCATATTTGGGTGCCCCAAGGTGGAATATGACATGTTGTAAGAGAATATGCTATTTATAGCATGTGTATGACAGATTCTCTTACAGCTATAAGTTGTAACCGCTATGACAGATTCTATGACGGTCGTAAGTGTCGTAAGAGCATCTGTCATAGCCCATTTTGGAAATAGGTGACCTCTTTGGAATGGGAGCTGTGGACAAGTGTCAGGCACATTCTACAATGTTGACCAAGTGTCTTTGGGTGTGGGTTTTAGTCCATGAAGCCATGATGGATGCCCATTCTAAGATAGGTCCAATATTGCTTTGTATTTCCTATTTAAATAGGTGCTTGGAGATGGAGTTTGTATCATAGGTTTATAGGTACTGCTATGCTGCCAGATTGACTCCAGACATGAGTTTCGAAGACCATTGAAGCTTGCATTGCAAGTGTATTGTAAACAAATTTCAGATTTGTTAATACATTGTACAGGTTTTTGAGTGTGGGGTTTTTCACCCGATAAGGGTTTTCCCCACCGTAAATCTTTGTCTCTCTTCTTCTGTCTACGTTCTGATTCTTATTTTTTCTACAATATCTCATGTTAATGGTTTAACATTGCTGTAATAGTTAGGATAAATTTGAATTTGCATAGCCCTCTCCTGATTAGATTAGTGTAGGAAGCGATTTTCGCACACCTAGCTTCCTTTCACATATATGCATGCCCCCATCTTTCTTGGGAACCATAACTACAGGAGAGAAGTGATAACTAGTACTTTGGTGAATGACAGCTACCTCTTGTAGCTCTTTAATCATCTTCTCAATTTCATTATTTTGCTCAAAGGGATATTGATAGAGATGAATATTTGGAAGATGCTACCAAGAATGAGAAGAATCCATTGTCATGGGACTATGTGGGGAAAACCCCTTGGGGTCCTTAAATACTTGTTGATACTTATCAAGTGGGTATTGTAGGTTTAATGGAGGAGGAGTAGAAGGAGGTTGATCCTCTAGAGAGTAGAATTGGGCAAGGTTGCTAGAACACCCCTTCAATAATTTATCCATATGATGAAAGCTTACCATCTAAACATCACCTACCTTCAATTGTTATAATTTATCCATATGGTTAAATTTGATCCATGGATTGCATCATGGGATT
Organism: Cunninghamia lanceolata; assembly: GCA_027924645.1. NCBI lineage: Eukaryota > Viridiplantae > Streptophyta > Pinopsida > Cupressales > Cupressaceae > Cunninghamia > Cunninghamia lanceolata. The sequence goes on along the minus strand of BSBN01000508.1, from coordinate 15,109,351 downwards.
AGCTAGGTCTAAAGAAAAAATGTCATAATGGCTTTGTGGATCAACTTGCCAAATATGTAAATTTGTGTGCTTTGTCACACCCATTTGTAGCAAGTATTATAGCAACAACCTTTATGGATACCATTAAGAAGCTACATGGGACTCTAAAAATCGTAGTACGCGATCATGATCTTAAATCTATAAGTACTTTTGGACTAACGTATTCTCTATTGTCACTAGGATTTGTACTTTGTGTTGGAGCGGTTTAGGGCTTCAACAATCCAATGAAACATTGAAATGATTTCTAGGTGTAGGACCCTGCAAGGAAATCAAATCTTTAGAGAGAGGCTGGTTCCTTCGCTAAATGGGAGATTCAACTATTGCTAAGACTAAACCTAATGTATCCACCATTGGAAAAAGGGGAAGAAGGATAAAACTGGAAAAGGGGAAGAAGGATAAAGCTAGAAATTAAAAGAGGTGGTACACCAGGTTTGAATATAGAACACTCACAAAACTAAAATGCACAAAATAACTAGATACAACTGATAAACTTACACAGATCTAGCAGATTCTAACAGAGGTAAAGAGCAAAACAAGGTTGCAAGGAAATAAACATTCACAGACAAATCAGTCCTAAATTACACTAAGCTAAAAACAACCAACATATATTTAATCAGAAAGGCACGGTTACAGCAGAGGAGGGTTCTATTTGGAGTACAAAAAATGTCTCTGTATCTAACCCTCATTACATCTTTTTTACATGTATATAGAAGATTTCATTACATTGACCTAAGTCACCTATCACAATAAATTTGCCCCGTGGGCTTGTCAGAAAATATTGGGTTGTTAGAAGGAATGTCCATCTGCAAGAATTAATTGCAAAAAATCTCTTGGATCTTGATGTAGCTAGGAGATATTTGCTGCCTTGAATGCAGGCAACTGATTCATCATCTACAATAATAAATGCAAAATATCTAGAAATGGAGTAGCTAAGCAGATCTGATTCTGCATTAATGGCTAAAGAAGATATTTCAAATGAACTTTCCCACCAAAATCCCCCTATACAGAGCTTTTACAACACTTTAAATATTCAAATTCAAATATTTAAAGCCTACAATACATTATAAACTTTGTTTGTACTGATTTTGCACTTTTCTGGAAACTTTGACCTTTATTTTGCCTTATCGGCAAAATCTGCATTTTATGAACCATTATATCTTTGCCTTCTGCATATTTTCATCTTCAGTCGACAACTTTTCAAATTTCTGAACTATGGCTTGTTTCTCCCATTTTTGCAATTATCAGCAAAAATCCATTTTTCTAAACTCTTTTCTTGATCATCATTTATATCTCTTTTTCCTTATTGGAAAAATGTCATTTTTCTAACTTTGCTTTTGGTCTATCTTTTCTTCTTTATCAGCAAAATTTCATTTTGTCAAATTTTGCCTTTGCTTCCTTTTATCAAAAAGTTCCTGATGCAGTCACAATTAGGAGGGTCCACAAAGTGAATACTCCAGGTCTTGCAGTAAAAGTAAACACAATGGAAACAACTCAAAGATATAAGGTAAATGTAGATTTAGTCATTCAGTATATCATAGATTCAAAATACAAACTAGTCGGCATCATGCAGGCTTACAATTAGGGCTCACAAGCATGATTCCTTAGTTACAAAATGTACACAAGATATGGCTTTGAAGGCACTTTCTGAAGAAAATTTAACTTATGAATTCTCTAACTATCAATCACTGCTTTCCTATGCATCTATTACATGAATATATATCATCTCTGGAACATAAGATTCCTTTGCGTCAGCCAAGGAAGATCACAAACTCCAATGAAGAGCTGTAATGTGTGTACATGGATAGGTCAGACCTAATCATATAGAACTCCTCTGCAAATGAATGGAATAGCGTGCGGATCTCAAGGAAGGTCAACCACGATCAAAAAAATGTTGAGTGCTATGTCATTTAGCTCCACAAGTCATGAAAGTGCTCCACAAGTCTTCTTCTTTAGCTAATTATCTGAGACTATCAGGATGCTCTGTTCTGGGAAAATAGTCGATCTTCTGATTGTGATATCTTTCTGGTACCTGATCCAAATCATCTGAATTTTGGATATGATGTGCATGAATGTGTCTAGATGCTAAGTTCAGCTCCACAAGGTCTAAAATGAAACTGCAATAGAATGCGAACCAAAATACAAAAACTGCTACTGACTAAACTAAACTAGAAAATGGAAGAAAACAAACTGAAATGTTTTTGGTTGATGCAAGATTTCTCTTGAACCAGGGATGCTCCTGCATCAAACATCCGGGGTTATTGAAAAAGTGAGTCCCTCACTTTGCTGGGGCTAGAGGAAAACCAAGACGGTCCACTTTAGCCTGAGAAATCCATGATGAATCTTATTTCAGTCTGCCTTTCCATTTCAAAAGATATTCTTTGTATTGTCTTCCTTTGGTGCTATGTCCAATTCTGCTATCTAAGATGTCTTCAATCTGCTCCAGTGCTTGTTGTGGTAACTGCTTGTTCAAATCTTCTTCAAGGATGTCATTGAACTCTGCTTCATGATACTGATGTAGGCCTGCAATGTTGAAAATAGGTAATATACCCAATGTCTCTTGTAACTCCACTTCATATGCATTTCCTGAATCAAAATTTCTGAGTATGCTACATGGTCCAAACTTCTTCATCTTCAACTTGTTGTATGTCTCAACTGGAAATGTCTCTTTTCTTAGATATACCATCACTTCATCTCCCACTGAAAATTCTTTGTGTCTTCTCTTCTCATCTTCTTGCTCCTTATAGTTGTTGTTCATCTCCTCCAAATATTTCTTAACCTGGTTATGCATGGTCTCCATGTGTCCTACAAATTCTTCTACTTATGCACTCCTCTTCTCTTCCATATTGGTATCTCTCAACTCTACTACTCCTCTAGGGTTAGTTCTTGTCACAATCTCAAATGGTGTTCTTTCGATACTCCTATTCACTGAATTATTATATGCAAACTCTGCTTGTGATAGAATCAAATCCCAATTTCTTGCCTTCTCTCCAACCAAACATCTCAACAAGTTTCCCAAACTCCTATTTACTACCTCTATCTATCCATTAGTCTATGGATGAAATGTTGAACTAAACTTCAAGTCTGTCTTCATCTTTTTCCAAAGTGTCTTCCAAAAGTATCCAAGAAATCTTGTATCTCTATCTGAAATTATGCTCTTAGGTAATCCATGCAATCTCACAATCTCCTTGAAAAATACGTCAGCCACATGAACTGCATCAGTTGTCTTCTTACAAGGTATGAAATGTGCCATCTTTGAAAATCTATACACCACTACAAATATTGAATCATGTCCTCTCCATGTCTTTGACAATCCCATTATGAAATCCATAATTATGTCTTCCCAAGGTCTTTCCGGTACTGTCAAAGGTTTGTACAATCCAATATTCTGACTACTCCCTTTTGCAACTTGACAAACTCTACAACTCTACACAAATTTCCTAGCATCCTTATGTATCTGAGACCAAAAGTAATTTTCATTTATAAAAGCCACTATCTTATCAATGCAAAAATGTCCTGCCAATCCACCACTATGTTTCTCTTTGATCAAATTATCTCTCATTGAACTCCTAGGTATATATAACTGGTTTCCTTTGAACAACATATCTTCCTGAATGAAATAGTCCAATCACTTACTCCTATCTATCACAACAAGTTCCTTACATGCTTTCCAAGGTTCTGCAAAATCAAGATCTTCCTCATACATGTTCTTCAATTCTTCAAATCTTAACACTTCAACTCTCATCTCTGTCAGCAAGTTCCTTCTTCTACTCAATGCATTTGCAACTTTCTTTGATTTTCCACTCCTATGCTTCAGCACCAAAGTATAACTCTGCATGAACTCTACCCATCTCATATGTCTCTGATTCAACTTTCCTTGACTGTTCAAATACTGCAAAGCTTGATGATCTATATACAACACAAACTCCTTAGACAACAAATAATGTCTCCACTTATTCAAGGCTTGAATTGTGGCATAGAACTCTTGATCATAAACTAAATATCTTCTCCTTGCATCATTCAACTTCTCACTGAAATATGCTACAGGTCTACCTTCTTGACTTAACACTGCTCCTATTGCATTTCCACTTGCATCACATTCTACTTGAAATACCTTATTGAAATCTGGTAATGCCAACACAAGTTGTTCTATCACTTTCTGCTTCAACAATTCAAAACTTTTGTTTGCTCCTGATGTCCACTTAAAGTCTTTTCTATCACCTCTCATTGTCTCTGTCATAGGGTTACATACTGAACTAAAATTTATGATGAACTTCCAGTAGAAACTAGTTAATCCATGAAATGATCTAACTTCTCCAATGCTCTCAGTTGTAGGCCATTCAACAATTGCTCTTACTTTCTTAGGGTCCATCTTCAATCCTTCCGCAAAAATCACAAATCCAAAATATACCAATTCTTCCTTCATGAAACTACACTTCTTGATCTGTTTATTAGCAATTTATCTTCTCTTAGTCTCTGCAATACTTGTCTTAGGTGCCACAAATGTTCTTCTTTTGTCTTACTGAAAATCAGAATATCATCCAAATATACAATAACAAACTTACCCAAGAATTTCTTCAAGACTTCATTCATCAATCTCATGAAAGTACTCGGTGCATTTGTCAATCCAAAAGGCATCACTAACTACTCATACAATCCTTCATTTGTCTTAAAAGTAGTCTTCCATTCATCTCCTTCTCTGATTCTGATATGATGGTATCCACTCTTCAAGTCTATCTTTGTAAAATATTTTTCTCCACTCAAACAATCCATAATATCATCCATCCCACGTAAAGGGAATCTATACTTAATTGTGATCTTGTTTATTTCTCTAGAGTTTGTACACATTCTCCATTCTCCATCCTTCTTCAATGCTAACACTGCACAAGGACTCAAACTTTCTCTGATCAAACCTTTCCTCAACAACTCATGTATCTGTCTATTCAATTCTTCATTCTCTATCGGTGTCATTCTGTGTGTTGCTTTGTTAGGTAAACTAGCTCCAGGTATAAGATCCATGTGATGACTGATACTCCTGATTGGTAGCAATCCTTCAGGTACATTATCTGATATGATGTCTTCATACTCTATCAATAACTCAATTATCTTCACTAGTTGTGATTCTTCAGTCTTTAGGTTTTCAAGCTTCTTAGGGATCAAAGCATAACACATATTCTCATGTCTCAATCAATCCAAAAATTTTCTTCCATCTACCAAATAGATTCTAGCATTCCCACACACTTCACTCTTATGATCATCTTCCAAAGGGATCAAAGTAATTCTCTTCACATTTGATGTTATAGTATATGTATTCTTTCTCCCATAATGTATAGCTTTTCTATCATACTACCATGGTCTACCCAACAAAATATGACATACATCCATAGGCATAATATCACACAATACTTCATCATGATAAGATCCAATATGAAATTTTACCAAACATTCTTCACTCACCAGTACCTTACGATCATCCTGAATCCATGCTATCTGATATGGTTTAGGGTGTTTCAATCTTTCCAACTTCAGCTTAGTCACCATCTCCTCTAAAACTAAATCATCTAAACTACCACTATCAATTACAACTTAGCAACATTTACCTCTTGATTTGCATCTGGTTCTAAACAAGCTTTTCCTCTGCAGTGGTTCCTCATTTGTCTCTACTTGAAATAGTGCTCTCCTCATGACAAGTGATTCTCCTTTCTCAGGTTTTCCAACTGAACTGGGTGATCCAATAGGTTCTTCTTCCACATAGGTTGCTCTTCTACTATTCTCTGTCGTCTTGCTTGTACTCCCTTGATTACATTCAAATGCTCTATGTCCTTCAACTCCACATTTAAAACAGGTTCCTCTGAATGTTCTCCTATCAGGTCCTCTTCCTTCTCTTTTGTATCCTTCATTCTGGTATGGACTAGGGTTTCCTCTGCGGTAGAAAGTACTATCATCTCTCCAATATGCATTTTTATCTCTGCCCTCCTTGAATGTGCTCTCTTGTCTGTTCTGCTTTGCATATGATCTCTCTCCTCTGGAAAATATTCTACCTCTCTAAAATTTACCTCCTTTGCCTTTTTGCCTCTGATCATGCCTCTTGTTCAACTTTTCTTCAACCTTCAGGGCAAACTGATATGCTTCTTCCAATGTTGTCATCCTCACCAAACTCAGTTCTTGAATGTTCAATCTCGGTCCATTGATGTATCTAGCCACTTTCTCCTTGCTTGCTTCACTATGTTATGTCCTTATGATCATCTTATGAAATTATTAAGTGTACTCCTTCATAGATTTCTCCTTTTGTCTAGGGTTTTGCAATCTCTTCAATAGTTCCAACTCATAGTCAGCAAGTATAAACTGGTTCTTCAATTTTTTCACCATTATATCCCAATTTGTAATATTTTCTTTTCCTCTTCTATTTCTATCCAACTAAACCTTTTTCCACCATATAGTAGCATGTCCTTTCATCTTTGTCTTTGCAAATTTCACCTTCTCTAGATCTTCAAGTTCTTCATACTCAAAGTATTCTTCTAGGTCATTTATTCAATCAATCAACTCCTCAAGATTCAAATTGCCAGTATAGCTCGGTACATCAACTCTAGGTCTTTTCCCAATATTTGAAATGGCTCACAACATCTTGAATTGATTTGATTCTTCTTCTTCTTATCCGAGGGTTGCTTCATTTTGATTAGCGGATTGAAATTCTTCATAATCATCACTTTCAACATTAGGTCGAGGAGTAAGTCCTCTTCTCTGATCTTCTTCAACAGCATCCAAGTGAACTCACATTGTTTTCATCATTTCCATCATCTCATCCATTCTTCCAGCCATAGTACCAACAGCAAGTATTCTCCTCGGCGGCATTCTTCGTAGGATCAAGTGCAACTACCTCAAATTCGGCAATCGGGATACAAGGTGACACTTGCCTCACAATCGGCAATCAGTAGACAATACAAGTAGTCTGCCTTGGATTCAACGATCTATTCACAACAAGGTATTATGTAATTCCTTCACCAACTTCACTCAATTCGCTCCCAAAGATTCAAACTTCACTCTGATACCACTTGGTGCAGTCATGGTTAGGAGGGTCCATAAAGTGACCAGTCCAGGCTGTGCAGCAAGAGTAAACACAACTGAAACAACTCAAAGATATAAGGCAAATGTAGATTTAGTCATTCAATATATGATAGATTCAAAATACAAACTGGTCAGCATCATGCTGGCTTACAATTAGCGCTCACATGCCTGATTCCTCAGTTACAGAATATACACAAGATATGGCTTTAAAGGCACTTTCTGAAGAAAATATAACTTATGAATTCTCTCACTATCAATCACTACTTTCCTATGCATCTATTACATGAATATATATCATCTCTAGAACATAAGATTCCTCCACGTTGACCAAGGAAGATCACAAACTCTAATGAAGCATTGTAACGTGTGTACACGGATAGGTCATACCTAATCATATAGAACTCTCCACAAATGAATGGAATAACATATAGATCTCAGGGAAGGTTGTCCATGATCCAAACAACATTGAGTGATGTGTCATTTAGCTCTGTAAGTCATGAAAGTGCTCCGCAATTCTTCTCCTTTAGCTGATTATCAGAGACTGTCATGATGCTTTGTTCTGAGAAAACAGTCAATCTTCTGATAGCGATATCTTTCTAATACCTGATCCAAATGATCTAAATTTTGGATATGATGTGTATGAATGTGTCTAGATGCTAAGTCTAGCTATGCAAGGTCTAAAATGAAATTGCGGTAGAATGCCGACCAAAATATAGAAACTGCTACTAACTAAACTGAACTAGAAAATGAAAGAAAACAAACTAAAATGCAAATGTTTTGGTTGATGCAAGATTGCTCTTGAACGAGGGATGCTCTGGCATCAGTTCCACTTTTCTAAACCTTTGGCCTTATCTCTTTTTGCCTTATTAGCAAACTTTGCCTTTGGCCAACTTTTGCCTCTTTATCGGCAAAACTTTGCTTTCGCAAACATTGCCTTTTGGTCTTGCTTTTACCTTTGTCGATGAAATGTCACTTTGTCAAACTTGACCGCTTCCACTTTTACTTCTTTCTCCCTTATTGATGAACTTGAGGATTTTTGAACTTGGGAAAAGTTCACATTTTTACCGATTTCCTGATAAAGCTTTCTTTTTCTTTGCCTTAACCATTTCCATGTTTTCTATTTTACCTTATCGACAAAATCTCCAACTTTCAAACCAAGTCTTCTTTGTCAACAAAATGTCACTTTGCCAAACCATTTTACCTTAGTTGATTCTTCACTCTTATTTTGCCTTATCGGAAAAACTTTGAAAATCCAAACTCATTACGCCTTAGCCAAAATTTCCTTCTATCGACCCATTTACCTTTTTGGGAACATTTCTACCTTGTCTTTTACCTTTGTCGGCACAGTCATTGATCGACAGACCTGCCAATTCGGGAACTTAAGATTCGTCAAACCATAAGTTTGCTAACAAAGGCAAACATTTGCTTCTTCTTTACTTAGCCAATTTCTTGCAAGTCTTCCCTTCTGCTTTCCTTTATTGGGAATTCACCCAATTGGCGAACCTGAGAATTCTCAAACTTTTGAAGAGTTCACAACTTTTGAAAATCACTAATAAAGGCATTTCTTAGCTCCTTATGCCTTAGACAAATTTTAAAGCAACCCACTCTCCTAGCCTTTTGTTGGCAAATCTTTGAATTGACAAACTTGTGAAATTTCAAACTTTTGGAAAAGTTCACGAAACATGAGAATTGCTGATAAAGGGGAATATGCCTTCCTGCTTTAGTTAGTTTTTGATTTTTCCTCCCTTTTTCAGTGAATCAACCAGTTGGGGAACTGGCAAGTTCGTGAACCTGAAGTTTTGCCAACAAAGGCCAAAAACTAAGGTAAAGACTTAGAAATTTCTGGGTTTTTCTGGGTTTTTTGTAAGGATTCTCCCTTGGAATTTTTAAGGATTTTTGCAAGGATTTACATTGTGTTGGTTAACAGTTTTGTCACTGCAAAAATATAATTTGATTTGCCCAATAGGCAGCAACAAAAAGCCACCAACGAATGGAGTAATCATTGCAGATGCAACGATTATCCTCTACGTTTGAGAGGGGCAGCTCCCTCTTATGATGGGGGTTTTTGGATTTTTGAGTACCTTTAACCAAAAGGTACAAAAAGGTAACAAAAGAGAGGAAAAGATTGCAAAGGAAAAGAGGAAGAAATATGCCTGTGAGTGTAAGCAACACAACACAAACCCCTTGAAGAAAGATAACTAAACTACAGAGGAAAAGCACAAAATCTTCTGAAAGAGAGATAATGAAAAATAGTAAGGCACAAAGACCTTCCAAAACACCTGTATATCAAGAGCTGAGTAAAAGAGTTTATAATCCTGAAAGGAACTAATTAGACATAGGAATAATTAGCTCATGAGAAGAAAATTGCAGACATAAGAACAACTCTTCTATATTATCAAATGAAAGAAGTACAAGCCTCCATATTCCTCCCTTACAAAACTCTCAACTCTACAGGAACATGAAATAATAAACACCTTCTAGACTGATCGAGTCTCACTCGTGCACCAAAGTGCAAGGGGGATCAGAAACCTGGCTAGCCCAAAAGATACAAAAAATAGAAATAAATATCTAGTCACTACCCTCCCCACAACTCTCACAGGAGCTCCTGGTTGAACAACCAAATCCTTTACAATGACTACAAATCCAGTTTTATAGAACTCCTTAGATGGCAGCCCAAAAGCATCCGTTCACCAAAAGAAATTACAAAATGACAAAGGAAAATTGAAGAGTCCCAGATGACTCTTGGCATTCTACTCAGGCTTGTCTTCCTTTACAATAATTTCATCCACATCTTCATAGGTCTTGAGACCCTTACCACACCAAACCTCTCTATCCACAACATAGCCTTTAAGAGTTTCATTCCATAAGCCTTTCCATAAAGCATAATGGATTAATCTAGGTATCAAACACAAAGTGCAGTCTAATACAATAGTTCTGGAGTGTGATCCCTCTGAATGAGTTTGAATATATAACCATCTGAACCTTTCCAATCTAGACCCAAGAGTTATCAAAATACTATAGAAAGATCTCTAGAGATCATCAATGCTCAACATATTGAATCAAGCTCATCCACTGTCCTAGCAAGCAAGTGCTATATAGAAAGAAGCAATAAAATTATACTAATCTAAAGTTGCTTTGTTCCACCTCCCATTTGATGATCTGGGTATAGCTTCAAAAAGTGATTTGGCCCCCGCAGATGCCAATACACCCAGACTATCACCCTTTGCTATCCACCTAGACCTTGGTGGAGATATCTTTCCAGAATCTTGTAGACTTGGGGTGCTTGATGATCTCCTCCATGATCGACCAATGCTGACCTCATGTTATGATCAAACTATGACTCAACTTCAAATGAACTAATCTCAGGTTTCATGGTGATTACTACCAATCAACGGACACCCTCAAAACCAATGCCTTCATTTGATTTCATTTTAGGATCGCAATAACTTATGTCACTATTATCTCACAAACCACATAGTTACCATTATGCAATTTCTCTTGAATGGCAAGATTTTGTGCTCTATCCATGGCTATGCTCGTGAAAGTTTCTTAGTTTTTCTGCATACGCAGCATCTCAACGACTTTGCAATCCCAACACGAAGGGCTCCATTTCAACATCTTGTTTATCCTTACCTGAACTTGCTCAAGGAACCCATTTACCGTATGAACAAGCTATGGAATCTATTAATAGTACTCACTTGAAAGTTTCTAAATCCTTTTCAACAGTTCCATTTTGAACTTATCCTATAATTGTGGCATGCAGAATAACGTGAATCTTTTTCCTTGAAGTTGCTTTGTCTTTTTTGGATGATTCCTAGCCTGAATAACTGTCTTAATCTTATCATTCAAGTAGTCACAGCCTTGTATCTTCTTTCACAATTGTTCACCAACTTTGCTTTGGCTCGTTATTATGTGTGTACCAACTATGACCCTTTTTGACACGTCCATTTTGTGCGTCTCCTACAATTTCGATATGCAAACGATAATGTTTTTCCTATTTGAAGATGCCACGGCCTTATGTTGTACTTTCATCTTTTGCATGCATAGCTACCAAATCATTTCCAACTATGATATCTAAAGCATCTCTGACTATGATTTCTGACAAAAATCTTGTGCATTGCACTATTCACAACATGGCGTAGGCTGGGGACGTTTTGGACTGCTAATTGCATTTGCATGCAAGTTACTAAAAATTTTGGGTATATCCCACAATGCTTGTATTCCATGAGCTGGCGACCTTTCAACTACCTGTTATATCTGTCTGAAAACTTCGAGCCTTCTCCAAGAGACCTGCTACATTCTCAACTCGCATTGGTTGAAGCTTTGAAGATCTTTTCAAACAAATCCATTTTGTACGAATCCCACTATCATTGCATACTTCAAATGCTCCTTCTTTTATTGAAATGGGTCATGGCTTTCTCTCTGCCTCCAACACATGGCCTTATCTGCTTCACATTTGCATGAAAGTTTCTAAAACTGTTCATCAGCTCCATTCGGTGCATATCGCAGAGCTTGGCCTTTTCGACTATAAAATTTGACAGAGCTCTTGCATCTTATTTGTTATTTTTCTATAGACTGGCAGTGCGTCGGCAGGGATGGTGGAATGGTTAACATCTAGCATGACACTAGCCAATTACACTTATTTGATAACTTCAAAATACTAAATAGAGCTAGAAAATGGTGTTCTCCATAAGAAGAATGACAAGTTACAAAAGTGTTGAGAATAAAACTAGTAGGAGTAATGGTCGAGCATGTATTCAAGTGTCTGGTGTTCTTGAAATCCACTGAGCAAGCTTCGTGTGGTCCATACATTTCCATCTTTTTGTGAAGCCACTAAATGGTGCATTATACTAGTTACCCAACATATCAATTCCTATAACAAAATCTTGCTTGGGATGAAGTAGAATAATGTTCACAACCTTCTCAGTTGTAACATTATTTATATTTGGGATTGCATTATCAAAGTGGATAGCTAGGGTGAGCCACACAACAAAATGTCACTGTGAGCTATTGAAAATCTCATTTACTATAATAATACAATCACTACTGTGTATGAGGAAAAAATTGATTAAATCTAAACTAAATAAAATTAAAGAACCCAATAACATAAAGAAAATGAATTTAAATAAAAGCCATGACAAATAATCAATGAAATAAAGACTTTTACCGAAATCTGTATTGTTTCCTTTGGATTGAATGTGGATTGCTCAATGAAGTTGCGAAGCCATAGCTGCAACAAGCAAGTAGTGTGCTCAATGTGCTCAAAGATCAATGTCAAGAGATCGTGAGAGTGCTCAAAGATCAATGTCAAAAGATTGTGATAGTGCTCAATCGACGCGTTTTGTATGCTCAAAGCTCTGTTAAGTATGCCTGAGAATACGATCGAAGAGAGAGGCTCAATGAAGGAGATGGGGGGGGGTTTATATAGATTTCAAGGAAAATTGATCAACGGTCTAGATAATTCAGAAGAATCAACGGAGGAAATGAGTTGAGGAACGTGCAACGAATGAGAAGAAGACATGTGTCTTGCTTTCTTTTGCATGAGAGGAGTTATCAAGAATAGAAGAATGAGTTAACTGAGGAGATAAATCAATTAAAAGAATAAAGCAATCAGTTAAGTGATTTAAAACAAGAAGAAGAGATTTGCATGAGAAAAGAAGATATTTTGCTTTATTAAATATAGAAAGCTTGAGTTATATTAGAGATAACTCAAATTTAGAAGAAAAAGCAATTTAAATAAATAATTGATTTATTTAAATTTAGAGAAGATATTTTGGAAGAAATAATTAAATAATTGGAATTATTTAATTTAGAAGATTTAAAAGCAAATTAAATAAATAAATTTATTTAATTGTTGTGCATGATTTTGGAAGAAGAGAAGATTATAAATAAAATATTTGATTTTATTTATTTTTAAAGGATTGAGATAATTTAAATAAATTTGATTTGATTTATTTAAATTTAGAAGAACAATTGATTTAATTAAATAATGTAAATTATTTAATTGTAGATAAGATAGAACTGTGATGAATTAATTAAATAATGGGATATATTTAATTAATGTGGATGTGAATTTTTGAAGGAGGATAATGATCAAATTAAATAATTAAAATTATTTAATTGTGGAAGAATATAGAGGAATTTAATTTAATTAATTAAATAAAGAGGATTTATTTAATTAATGTTGAATTTAGAAGATTTAGAAGAATTTGATGATAATTAATTAAATAATTAGATTATTTAATTAATGTTTGCAATGCAAGTGATTAGACAGATAACAGAATGCAAGTGATTTGATGACATGGTCATTTTAGGGTGTCTACATTTTGCCCCTCTTTGATGCAATGCAGTTTACAGCATTGTGTCAAAGAAAATGATTGTTGAAGACATGATACAATTTTTTGATGCCCCAGTGTAGCTAGTTGCCCCAGTGTAGCTGGCATAGGGTGCCCCCTCGCGAGGAAAGACAGGGAAGCGACAGAAGAACTGTGTTGACACTCGACTAGAAGATTTTGTTGGAGACAGATAAGGTTGGGTTGATGATAGATAGAAGAAAGGAGATAGGAGAGAACATAAGAGAAAGACTGTTGATCGATCCTTGCTAGAAAACTATATAAGGCCATGGATGAATGGATGGGTAGATGGATGAGCTTGTTGCAATGGTTTCACATTTGTTTATAAAGAGCAATCCTTATTTTTGATATAGCACGTGGATAGTTTGCCACCAAGGTATAAAAGACCAAGGTGCTGTAATATCCGAGTGCGTGTACGTTGACTCTGCAAGCAAGCGGTTTGAACTGAGATCCCCTTAGACATACTATGACCTTGTTGGTACATGTGAATAAGCCATAGTCTTGAACATAAAATAAACTTCCATACATGCGAATGCAAGAAGAATTATTAATATGTAAGATGCTAGGTCGTAACACACACAAGATAAATAGAATGTTAAGAAAGATACTAAAGATCATTCCTCAAACACAGCACACGAAAAGCAATGACTATGCCCCAAATCCATACTGCATCGCAACATACCAAGATTATAGATAAACCAAGGTAGCCTTGAATAGGTATTGGAAAAGGAACAAAAGATAAACTAAAAAGCAAATTGACTGACTTACAAAGTAAACATACAACCAACATATTCTCTTGCCAAAGAGGTTTGCTCAGGATAGATTGGATAGGAAAGATAACAGCCTTATCGTAGGAACTCTGTGTCCATTAAAGGGGGCTATCTACCTAAAAAGACAATGTCTCACTGCAAGAAATGCCACAGGTCGCAGGAGACACGTGTGTTGGTCTCGATCATGGAACACTTTGCAGAAGACAAGCTTGTTGATCTAGGGCTTTGGTGAAGCGGGACTTAGCTGATGTTGGCAATCGGTATGCAGGACAGTAGAAGACTCTGGAAGGAAGCTTCTTTGCTTCAGGTTTGTGAAGGACTATTGCTTTGAAAGGATGCACTAGCTTGCTGCTTGAGTTAGTCAAGTCAAGGCGAATGGATTTTGAAAAATGGAAGACTAGAAAGGTGACAGTGCTAATGGATTGGGACGGGTGGAGAATGATGGATCGTGTGTGCCTGAGTACTGGATACATCCTTCGTATTCCAGACTGCCTACATACCCTGTATCCACGGGATCAAGGCACACTTACGATGGAAGATGAACGTGATAAATATGTAGTTCTGGATAGAGTGATGAATGGGTCAAGGTGAAAGGAGGGGATCTCATGTACCTGAGTACTGGATACTTCCTTCGTAATCCAGACTGCCTACATACCCATATCCATGGGATCAAGGTACCTTAAGACTGAGAAGAGATAATATGTAGTTCTGGTGAGGGTGATGATGTAGAAAAAGTGTTGAGAAGATAACGGCCTTATCGTAGGAACTCTGTGTCCGTTAAAGGGTGTTACCTGTGGAAATGAGAAAAGATCGAAGTATGTGCTGCGAACCACGAACAAGGAACCAATCCTAGAGCTAAGTTAAGGAAAGAGTTGCCCCCATTCTGGTAGAGGAAACTGTAGGGGTGACTGCCGAAGAAGACACAGAAAGACTTGACCTAGGACAAGACAGTGTTAACTGTAGACACAGATCAAGACATGGGAAGACGACGATGGACACTGACAAATTTCCAAGCTATACTAGATAGGGAGATGGAAATGCAAACAAAGTCAATGGTTTTATTATGGATGGATGGATGAGGCATGTTGCGAACTGGACAAGGAGTGGACAGGACTCGATAGACGATGGATGCTGACTCTACACATAGCGCATGTTTGCCAGGTTTTCACTAGGGTACTTATCCAAGGCGCCTGTTTGCCAGGTTTTCACCAGAGGACAGATTTTTTTTGGATTTTTTTTTGGAATACTCTGAGGATCAGGCATAGAACTTCTTGAGATGGACACTGTTAAGTGGCTCATCTAGAGGAATGCCGTCAGGCGTAGCTAAAGTATAAGCTCCTGATCCATATGCTGCTGTCACAATGAAGGGACCTAACCAGTTAGGCTCAAACTTACCCTTCTTCTCTCGATCTGCTTGATTTCTCTGATTCTCCTTAAGTACAAGATCACCAACTTGAAACCATCTTTCTTTGATCTTTTTGTTGTAATTACGCCGGAGGCGGTTTTGATAGGCATGGAGATGATTAAGTGCGGCAAGGCGCCTCTCATCTAGTAGTTCAAGCTCAGCTAATCTGGAAGTGCGATACTCATCTCCGCTGATCAGGCCCTGCATGGATACTCTGAGGGATGGGATCTCGACCTCTATAGGTAGGATGGCTTCAAAGCCAAAGACCAAGGCATAGGGTGTGGCACTAGTTGGTGTTTTGATACTAGTGCAGTAGGCCCATAGGGCGGGATTGAGTTGCAAGTGCCAATCACGACCAGCTTCATTGACTGTTTTCTTGAGGATTTTGAGAATGGTTTTATTGGAAGCCTCAGCTTGGCCGTTACTCTGCGGATAGTAGGGAGTTGAAAAGCGATGTTGGATATTGTATTGTGTGCACAAGGCACGGACATCTTGGTTTTTGAATGGTCTCCCATTATCAGTGACAATGGCTTGAGGAATACCATACCGGCATATGAGGTAGTTTAGAATAAACTTGGCTATTTGCTTACCGGTGATATAGGTCATAGGAATGGCTTCCACCCACTTCGTGAAATACTCAGTGGCAGTAATGATAAACTTGTGGCCATTGGAGGAGGAAGGGTGGATTTGTCCTACGAGGTCGAGACCCCATTGAGAAAAAGGCCATGGAGTTGTCACAGGTTGTAATTCATGAGCTGGTGCGTGAATTAGATCTCCGTGTTGCTGGCATTGTAGACACTTCTTAGCAAACTGTGCAGCATCTTGCTCTATTGTAGGCCAGTAATAACCTGTTTTGAGTATCTTCTTAGCAAGATTAGGACCGGTAGAATGTGCGCCACAGACACCTTCGTGTATGTCTCGTAAGGTAGCTTCGGCTTCTTCTGCGTTAAGACATCGTAAGAGGATACCATCGAGACTCCGGCGATATAGTGTATCACCTAGAATGATGTAACGAGAGGATCGACGGATAAAGGTTTTGCGTTGGGTGGATGATAGGTCAGGGGGAAAGGTATTGTTCTTGAGGTATTCATAGATATCGTCGTACCATGGGGAATTGGGACCAACAAGTTCGCAGATGATTTCAGTAATTGGAATGTCGACAGTTGGTATCAATAATTGCTCGATCAAGAATTCACACTTCTATGTATTTGCAGGCATGTCAATCAGTGACCCAACAGAAGCCATAGAATCTGCAGCTTTGTTATGCTCTCTTGGAATTTGCTCAAATGTGATGCTAGAAAAATATGGTTTGTAGGCATCCACTAGTTGCTTGTAGGGGACCAACTTTTCATCCTTTGTTTGGTATTCATCTGTGACTTGGCGAATGACTAGCTGTGAGTCTCCATATACTTGTAATTCTGTAATGTCCCATTGAACTGCTGTATTGAGACCTATAAGGAGTGCTTCATACTCGGCTATATTGTTGGTGCAAGGGAATGCTAGCCGATATGACTTTGGAATGTAGTCATTCTGAGGTGTAACAAATAAAATGCCAGCTCCTGATCCATGCTGTGTGTAAGAACCATCAAAGTATAACTTCCACATTATGGAGGTAGCAAGAGTGAAGAGGTTCTCATCGGGAAAGTTTGCTACCATAGGATGTGTGTCTTTCATAGGTGCATCTACTAGTTGATCCGCGAGGGCTTGTCCTTTGATTGCCTTACAATCCATGTACTCAATGTCAAACTCACTAAGGATCATGACCCATTTAGCTA
Source organism: Cunninghamia lanceolata (assembly GCA_027924645.1). Taxonomy (NCBI): domain Eukaryota; kingdom Viridiplantae; phylum Streptophyta; class Pinopsida; order Cupressales; family Cupressaceae; genus Cunninghamia; species Cunninghamia lanceolata. Next base: position 15,091,947 of record BSBN01000508.1, on the reverse strand, counting down.
GTTTGCCTATGAGAGCTGCTTTTGCTAGTAGATACTTCAGGGGATCAATTTTAGCTATTAGATTTGTGTGTTGGTTCAGCATGTAATGCCGCAACTTTTGGGAGGCGAACACTACTGCTAAACAAGCCCTTTCCATTGGTGAATAATTGAGCTCGTATCCCACCAAGGTTCTACTAATGTAATAAATTGCATGCTCTTTTCCTGTGTCATCATTCTATGCTAGCAGGGCCCCTAGGGCTGAATTTGTAGCGGAGATGTATAAGATCAAAGGTTTGTCCGCAACTGGTGGAACCAATACAGGAGGTGTAGCTAGATACTCTTTAAGTTGATCAAATGCTGCTTGACACTTATTGTCCCATCGAAATGAGACATCCTTTCGGAGCAAGTGTTGAAAGGGTTGACATTTATCTGCTAGCTGTGAGATGAAACGCCTGATGGACTGCAACCTTCCTTGGAGGCTCCTTAATGCTTTTAGATTCTTTGGTGGAGGCATCTCCACTATAGCCTTTACTTTCGCTGGATCGACTTCAATGCCTCTACGAGATACAATGTATCCCAATAGCTTCCCTGATGTTACGCCGAATACACACTTCTTTGGATTGAGTCTTACTTGGTATTTTTCAAGCCTATCAAAGATCTGTCCTAGGACCTGTATGTGATCCGCTCTAGAAGATTTAGCCAATATATCATCAACATAGTCTTCCATGATGTGATGAAACAGATCATGGAAGATCACTGTCATTTCTCTCTGATAGGTTGCTCCTGCATTCTTCAGACCAAACGGCATGACACACCAACAATAATTGCCCCAAGGACAAGTAAAGGTTGTTTTATGTTGATCTTCTTCAGCTATCCTTATCTGATTGTAACCCAAGAATCTGTCCATGAGAGAAAGCATCTCGTGACCTGCTGTCAACTCCACTATAATGTCAATGTTTGGTAGTGGAAAGTCATCTTTAGGACATGCCTTATTGAGATCTCTGAAATCATTACACATGTGGATGCACCCATTAGGTTTAGACACAGGTACAATGTTTGAGACCCAATCTGAATAGTCAATGGGTCGTATGAACTTTACGTCTAACATCTTTTGTATTTCCACCTTCACCAAGAGAGCTATCTGTGGGTGCATTTTTCTCAACTTCTGCTTGACTGGTTTCACCTTGGGATCAACTGTGAGATAATGAACTACTAGCTTAGGGTCTAGCCCTGGCATATCAACATAAGTCCATGCAAAGTTGATAGTTCGTTGCAAGAAGAAGTTGTTAAGATTTCTGTGCTTTGTTTTAGATAATGATGCCGCTAGGAATGTGGTCTTTGGATTTTGTTTTGTGCCCAGGTTTATCTCTGTAGAATTTTCCACTAGGAGAGATGATTTCTCTTGATACTTAGATGGTAGGGGAAGGTCAAATCCTCCATCCTCAGGTGCCATTGTTGGGTTTTCACCTTTGGATATGTCCTTTGTTTTTACTATTTTGGGATCAGGAGGTGCCACAGTGTGGTTTTCACCTAGAGATCTTTCTTTATTTGCACTTTTGCGACTGCAGGATTTGGCATTCTCACCAAAATAAGCCGTGGGCTCTAGTTCCATTACAAAACCTGCTTTGTGATTGCCAAGAGGGATACCTTCTCGAAGTCCCATGAACTCCGCTAGAGCTTCATCATTCTGAAATACATCTATAATGGGGGCCCCTTGTTGGTCCCAATCGATAAGTTCAGGGTAGACAAGTGTGATATTCTGGGTGCTGGTGGTGGAAGTTAAGGATACGGAGGACAGTGTAAAAATGGAGGATTCTACGAATAGATTGGTCATGTGGAGGGACGAGTCATCGATGATATCCTCTGTAGACGTCGAATCGGCAGGAAAAGTGTCAGCTACCTCGTCGAGGATATACTCGATGTCCAAGGCGCGTGGTACCTTCTTACCAAATCCTAATCCCTTCTTGTCTAGCTTCTTTGTTACCACAATGGGCTCCATAGTTCCTTGATTCTGTTTCCCAAGGCCACCTTTGCCTTTATAGCCCATGTTTTTCACTATCCTTAAGCCATTGCCATATTGCTTGACTGGTATCGTGACTGGTTCTTTCTCCTTGTAGAGCCAAGAAGAGATGTCCTCAATAGTTTCCTCTTCCAATAACCATCCATGTTGGAATTGGGTTAGGAATGTTGGGGGAGGAATAGCTGCTTTTTTGGTTACTTTGGCAATGGGTGGTTTGCCGTAAGATTTTGGAGAGAGAGGCATCCGCCCTACACAACAAGATTCTGGGATATCATAAGTGCCAAAGCCTATATCTCGGACGCGAGTTGTGATTTTGGGGAAGGGTGTAGGTTCACTTGTAGAGGCTTGCGTGAGAGTTTCAGGGTCAACATAGAGAGGGGATTCAAGGGCTTTGTCATTTTTAGGCACTTGGTTGCAATTCTTATAGCTTCCTTGCAAGACACAGCAAAATTCAAAAGGATTAGGATCTCCTGGGATGGTGATCTCCGTACCATTGTAGGGGAACTTTAGAGATTGATGGTACGTGGAGGGAATAGCTTTCATTGCATGGATCCATGGGTGGCCTAGGATAATGTTGTAAGGCAGCTCAATATCAAGGACTTGGCACCTAGTTTCAAGCATGACAGGGCCCAGTTGTATAGGCAAGTGAATAACACCTTCTGAACGGCGTTCTGCATCATCATACCCCTTGATTGTAATACTATGATCAATGTTGACGTGATCCTCAGAGTATCCCAATTGCTTTAGTAACTTTAAAGAACAGATGTTGAGACCAGCACCACCATCTATGAGTATGTGTTTGATTTTGCGCTTATGGATGAGAACTTCAATATGAAGGGCATCGTTGTGACAAGGATCGTGGGAGGGGAGGTCTTTCTCAGAGAAGACCACGTTGTAAGGGGAAGCAATATTACCCACTATAGCTTGGAAATCTGCGACTGCTATGTTGTTAGGAACGGAAGACTCTTGGAGGGCTTTTTCTAGCACCACTCTATGTGCAGGTGATGACCGTAGAAGGTCCAAAATAGAGATCTGTGCTGGTGTTCTCCCTAGATGTTCGACAAGATTATAATCAAACTAAACCGGAAGCCTAGGTGTAGGTGCACGGATGGTGACATGACCTTGACGAGTAGTAACAGCACAATCTGTAGATTTGCCTTTGATGGTGAGGGTAGACACTCGACTCTCTTCAAAATGACCTACAATGGAATCGAAAGACGTGGAAGCGTGATTGATACCTTTACCTCTATCCTGAGGGGGAGGTGGACCGTGATGAGGGAATGGTTCCTTGTACATATCGAGATCCTTGTTCGTGTGTTGCGCTGGTGATTCATCCTCAAAAGTGATTTGATTACCTTCGATGAGGTTTTGGATGAGGTGCTTAAGCTTCATGCAAGACGCAGTTCTATGCCCTTTGCTCCTATGGAACTCACAATACTCATTGTCTCTGTAACGTGCAGTTTTGTAGACAGGTTCTCCATAGGGGGGAGCATCAGGTAAGGTGATGAGCCCTTTCTGCAAAGCTTGCTGTAAGACTGATTCGATGGGCACTCCCAAGGGAGTGAATTGATGTCGCGGAGGGTAATTTTGTTGGGGCCTCTCTAGTTGTCGTTGCTGTTGGTTGGGATAAGGCTGCCTTTGTTGCTGTTGTTGTTGAGGTGGAGCTTGACTTGGTTTGGAGAGCTGCAGCGATGTTTGCAACGTTTGGACATGCTTAGTGTCGACCACCCCATCGTTGACCACATTTTTGTTCTTGTTCCAATATTTGGGTTTATCATTCGATTGTTGATGAGAAGTACTATCTTTCGTCTCCTTAAAGATTTTGACCACACCCTTAGCAATGAGGGCCTTCTCAATGTTGATACCCTTGTATGTGATTTCATCGAAGGTTGTAGCACTAAGAATTTGCAAATGGAAACCTAACTCTTGGTTGAGGTTCTGCACGAATATGCTAACAAGTTGTTTCTCCGGAATCTTGAAAGGGAATTTACTAGCCATTTGTCTCCATCGTTGAAGGAAAGAAATGAAAGTTTCACCATTTTTCTGTTTATTGTTGCATAGGTCCGTCATGGAAATCTCATGCTCTGCGTTGTAAGAAAAATGGGTGGCAAACTTCTCTGCTAGCTCATTGAAAGACTTGATACCTGTAGGTAAGTGTGAGAACCATTCTATTGCTTGACCTCCGAGACTGCGAGGAAAGAGACGCATAAGATATGTGTCGTTATGCGAGACCTCGAAGCAAGCAAGATAGAATTCCCTAAGATGGTCTTTTGGGTCACCTTTTCCTTTGTACTTATCGAACTTGGGAATAGTGAAATTTTGAGGAAAAGGGATCATTGGTAATGACCGATCAAAAGGATAAGGACACACTTCCTCTAAAGAGAAGGTCTTTTTGGTGTGGCCAAACGTAAGATCAGATAGTTGCTATTGAACTTCTGCAATCTTTAGCTCCATAGTCGTGGGAGAGGTTGGTAACATCTCCTGTTGTCCAAAAAGCGGTTGGTGTTGCCCGTATGGAAGATTATAATGTAAGCCATGCGCACTGGTATTATAAGGGTCGTAAGATTGATTGGGAACATACAAGTTGTATGTTTGGTTCAGATTGGATTGGAATTGGAGGTTTTGATTTGGTAGAGGTGGAGGTGGTGCTAGGTAAGAGTGTTGGCTTTGTGATGGTTGAAGAAAAGAATTGGGTGGAGGAAATCTAAAGTGCATTTGATTAGGTTGTGGTGGCGGCACATAGCTTTGGGAAACCTGATGTTGGGAATGTTGAGAGTGGCTAGGCAATGTGTGAAAGAAGTTGAGCGAGGATGAACATTGTGGAGGAGGGACATAGGTAGACGTGATTTGCGATGGTTGGGGTTGATTGAGGATGCGAGTAGAAGAATGTTGTGGTTGCGGTTGCTTAAGGACAAGAGTAGAAGAATGTTGTGGTTGGGGCTGCATGACTCTAATTGGTTGAGAGACATGCAGGTGTGATGATATAGGAGGTGGCATTTGTTGAGACCCTTGTTGCATGGCTACATAAGTGTTCCCCGGATTGTAATTGGGTGGGAAACCTACACGTGATGGGGTAACCAAGATTCCACTTGCGATTGGGGTGGACACTTTAGGAGGTGGTTGCACATTCGATCGAGCTAAGGTGGCTTGCTTAGCTAACTCTGCTTGACGTTGGAGAGTTTCTTGTTGGTTTTGATAGATCTCCATAGGAGTCAAAAGCGGTGATATGGGCCTCTCCTTTGTTGGATTTTGAAAAAGGGGATTCCTATACTGCGAGCCTTGAGTAGGTAAGGGCGTAGTCACCGTGGACATGGTTTGCACCGCTTGTATGGTATCTTGGGCGTTGTTGCTCTCCTTGAGAGTGGACACATCAAAATCTTGAGGTAACTTGGCGCCTTGCTTTGCAAGCAAGCGAAAGAAATGATCCTGGTTCTCACTAAGGATTTTATCAAAGGCAGCTATAGCTCTAGGATCTTGTATAAATTTATCAAGATCTTGCCCATCTTCTTGAGAGGATTGACCTATTTCAAAGTGTCGCTCTTCTTGAGATGGGGTTTGATCTACGATATAACCTTGTGGGACAAAATCCAGAGGCAAGCCTGTGGTATACTGAGGTGCATTTATCAAAGGGGTTCTATCCTCATGAGGATTGCTTGGTTCATCTATGTGCGGCATGTTCAGAGAGCTGATTGGTTTTGCCGCGGGTGTTCTAGGAGTCACCTTGGGAGTAATGTTGAGACGACCTGATTGTGGTGTGCGAGGAGGCGACTTGCACTTCTTAGGGACAACTTGCTTGGATTTCATAGTTTGCTGTAGCCTAGTGGTGACCATGGGATACTCTAGGACAAAATGTAATGCTGGGTTTCTGTGAGATGCTTTAAGAAACGGACAAACTTCTGATGCACAAAGTACTGGACCAAAAGTGCTATACTGTTTGACCAGAGGTGCAGGACTGTGCTACCAAAAGCGTGCTACTGTGGACCAGAGGCGACGGACTGAGCTACCAATAGTTAGTTACTACTATGCCAAAGGCGAGCTACAGTGACCAAAAGCGAGCTACTGTTATACCAAGGGCGCTGAAGTAGAGTTTTGCCAGAGGTGGGTTACTGCTGACCAAAGGCGATCTACTGTACTACCAAAGGCGAGCTACTGTAATACCAGGGGCGCTGAAGTAGTGTCTGATGTTTTTCAAAGGCAAAATTTTTTCTGTTTCTGATTGGATTGGTTTGGCAAGAGAAAACACAGCAAACAAGTGGTCAAAAATGGCACAAGGATTGACACAACAGATAGTGTATGTTCAAGGCTCCAAACAAGCCCAATGTTTCCACAGGTCTAAGACAATTGCAATCAATAACAAGCAGTTTTTATCCCTAGAGACAAGGTTTCATTGCAGTAGATCAGCTCACAGCTTAATACTCCGTCGATAAAAATATCATTCCATAAAGGTGTCAGATATTTAGTATCTTTGCGAGAGATGATAGGTAGGGATATCTCACCCTCCCCTTGGAAAGCTCAAGTAGGTCACAAGAGCTTTATGTCCAAGGGAATACTATCTCTTCTCAAGGGAGCCAATGGTGAGTATCTTAAGGGTTTAAATCGATTTCCCTTGCACTGATGATTACCGCAATGTTCGGAGGTAGGTCGGGTAGTCTCTATCTAAAATGGTTCTTAGTGACTTTGAGGGACCAACGCCTTACGAGCAATGCGACAAGCTACTAAAAGCTTTAACCAATCCTACTAAGAGTTTCAAACACTTTGCTCAATGTGAAAATCGTTTCCACAAAGAGCTAGTACACCTCTTTTCAGTTTGGCACCACAAGGTAAGGCTGACGTCGGTTAGGACTTGGCTTTCGCCTTATCCCTTTTATATAGCGGTTCAAAGGAAAACTCCACTTAGGGTCGTCCCTTTTGGATGAAGCGCAATCCAAAAGCAAGTCCTTCTAAAGGAAGTACATAAAAGTAAGAGCAAGCACATCAAACAAAGGTTCAATTGTCCCGTTATAAGAAAAATAAGGTGCAACTAAACTAGGCACACACACGTTTGTAGTTGTAAATTGTCCCTTATGAAATGAAGTGTTTGGCATTCATGTCCATTGTCCTTTAGAAAATTGAGGTGTTTGTTCATACATGTCCATTGTCCCTTAAGAAAAGCAGTATGTTCCTAAGACTTAGATTGCAAGAAAAGATTTGTTCAATTATCCTTTTAAGCATGCAATGTGTTTCTAAGACTTAGTGAGATAAATCAGAATTTCTTCAACGCTCATCCTGCATGAACATGTTAGAAAACTTATTTGCTTTGTTTGAGTGATAAGAAGCTGCAACAAGTGATATTAGGTCCACACAAACTCAAAAGTTAGCAAGTGTTTAAAGTCATAGATTGAAGATAGGCCAATGAGTGGTCTTAAAAAATAAATCTTAGATAATCCTTGAAACAATATTACCACTGTGTAGAGGACAGAAAAATATCAACTTTCCAAAAAAACATCACCTAAATCCGAGTCCGTTTGTGAAAGTTATGCAGCTTGGAAGGTCTAAAAACTGTGACGAGACAGAGACAGCAGTGAAAAAATCAATTTTCTAAAAAATTAGAGAATCTTGAGAAAAAACCAATTTCACCACGATGTAGATCATGAAATTTTAGCCTATTTCAAAAAAAAAACACTAAAATACGTGTCCGTATGACCAAGATAATGAGGTTTGAAATTTGCCTATTAGTTTAAAAATCTCATTGAAGAGGGGTCTGTCTTAGCCCCCTGTGACTGGGTCTTGGTCACTGATGTGACCTGCTGGGCTGGAGTTGCTTTTTTAAAAAAAAATAAAATAAAGATTTAAAAAAAAAAATTGAACCTTTACTTATTTTTAATGTTTTTATCTTTAATGTGCTTTTTCTAAAAAAACTCATGTTTAAAAAGGAAGACCAAAGGTACGCATGTTCTTTTTTTTTTTTTTTTAATTAAAAGAAAACTGCAGATAAGGACAAGGTACTGTCAGTGAGTACCTGCGCAGTACCTTTGTGCCTTTTTTTTTTTGTTTTAATTTTTGTTTTTGCTTTTTTTTTTAATTTTTAGTTTTGGATTTGCTTTTTTTATTTTTGATTGATTTGCTTTTTCTTTTTGCTTTTATTTTTTTTATTTTTTCTATTTTTTTTTTAAAAGAAAACTTAAATTTTATTTTATTTTATTTTATTTTATTTTTACGGTACCTCACAGTGATTGTACGGCCTCGGGGTGCGTGCCAGAGGTGAAAAAATTTTACGTTCACCGAAATAGGCCAAATTTTATATTTTTCTTCATCGCTTGACCCTTTCGAACGCAACCGTGACCTTTGTTTTTGCCCAACAAGCTTCCTTTAAAAATCTTTTTTCAGATCTCTCCAAAAAAAGAGTTAAAAAAACCTGTGAAATCAAACTAAAAATTCCACAAATTTGATATTAAATCAAGACCAATGGGTCCCACCGGGCATGCCAGAATGTGTATGAGGAAAAAATCGATTAAATCTAAACTAAATAAAATTAAAGAACCCAATAACATAAAGAAAACGAATTTAAATAAAAGCCATGACAAATAATCAATGAAATAAAGACTTTTACCGAATCTGTATTGTTTCCTTTGGATTGAATGTGGATTGCTCAATGAAGTTGCGAAGCCATAGCTGCAACAAGCAAGTAGTGTGCTCAATGTGCTCAAAGATCAATGCTAAGAGATCGTGAGAGTGCTCAAAGATCAATGTCAAAAGATTGTGATAGTGCTCAATCGACGCGTTTTGTATGCTCAAAGCTCTGTTAAGTATGCCTGAGAATACGATCGAAGAGAGAGGCTCAATGAAGGAGATGAGGGGGGTTTATATAGATTTCAAGGAAAATCGATCAATGGTCCAGATAATTCAGAAGAATCAACGGAGGAAATGAGTTGAGGAACGTGCAACGAATGAGAAGAAGACATGTGTCTTGCTTTCTTTTGCATGAGAGGAGTTATCAAGAATAGAAAAATGAGTTAACTGAAGAGATAAATCAATTAAAAGAATAAAGCAATCAGTTAAGTGATTTAAAACAAGAAGAAGAGATTTGCATGAGAAAAGAAGATATTTTGCTTTATTAAATATAGAAAGCTTGAGTTATATTAGAGATAACTCAAATTTAGAAGAAAAAGCAATTTAAATAAATAATTGATTTATTTAAATTTAAAGAAGATATTTTTGAAGAAATAATTAAATAATTGGAATTATTTAATTTAGAATATTTAAAAGCAAATTAAATAAATAAATTTATTTAATTGTTGTGCATGATTTTGGAAGAAGAGAAGATTATAAATAAAATATTTGATTTTATTTATTTTTAGAGGATTGAGATAATTTAAATAAATTTGATTTGATTTATTTAAATTTAGAAGAACAATTGATTTAATTAAATAATGTAAATTATTTAATTGTAGATAAGATAGAATTGTGATGAATTAATTAAATAATGGGATATATTTAATTAATGTGGATGTGAATTTTGGAAGGAGGATAATGATCAAATTAAATAATTAAAATTATTTAATTGTGGAAGAATATAGAGGAATTTAATTTAATTAATTAAATAAAGAGGATTTATTTAATTAATGTTGAATTTAGGAGATTTAGAAGAATTTGATGATAATTAATTAAATAATTAGATTATTTAATTAATGTTTACAATGCAAGTGATTAGACAGATAACGGAATGCAAGTGATTTGACGACACGGTCATTTTAGGGTGTCTACAACTACCAACCAGCAGGCTCAAAGTCTATGGACTCAAATCTGATTCTCCTCCCATGTTGCTTATTTAAATACAACGTAGGAGCCTAGATGTTACAATGAATCTTAATTTTGATTGCATCATAATCTGTCTGTCTTGTGTAGCCTTCGACTCAAAAACTCTACCTTCTGAATTCTATATTACCTTAAGATTCCTTTCGCCTGTGTCTGCAATAAATAAATTTATTGTTCACAAATTGATATTAATAACACTATTGTCAGCTGACTTAGAACTGAAAGACCTCCACCCCCTTGTCCCATACACCAACTGCAAATGGTATTTCAACAGGCCACCCTTGAGGTGTCACAAAATAGAAAGCCTGAGTGCTTCAATAACCTAAGCATCCTTGTGCCCCTGCTGGCCTTTTTTTGAAAACAATGAATCTTATCCCTTATAATTTGATCTTCATTTATCTCTGGATGATCTTCTTGCACTATCCATGTATGGTCGAGAAAACTTCACACAGTTTAAACTTGCTACTAATGTATGATCAGTGCATTTCACAAAGTTGTTTGCATGTATTTGGAATAATGCCTACTATTGTAATGAGAAGACCATGGCTACTTCAACCCACCTTACATATTTTGCAGGTGACCATTTCCAATATGCATATGAGTGAATCAAGGACATGAGGCGACAAAGGATGTGTGCAATGTTAATCATTTTACCAAGCTCAGATGAAAGAATGACCACAAATGTAGCTCAAGGAGACAAACAAAATTCATGAATTTGAATTGACAATATGTAATAGCTCATGACATGGGAAAAGTTTGAAATATTCAAGTTTCAAAAATGTGGGCAACACATTGAAAACTGAAGGATATCATGCTTTTAAGGGATTTCATCAATATTTTCAAGTTGGCTTATTTGACTTTGGGAAGGGGAAAATAGTTCAACATTTTGGCAACCTCTCAGGGATGTTTGCTTGCTAAAGAAATGGACTAGTGGCCTTAAGTATGCATTGGGCATGGAGTCAAAAAAGGGACAGTAGTAGGTTAAAACAACTGAAATCCTACCTTTAAAACAACACCAAAAAAGGAAACAAGGCCTACATTCTCCTAATGAGAGTGTAGATTGTGCAATAACACTTAGGAAAAAGGAAAACTAAATCAGAAACAAAGCTAAAATAGTATATATAAAATCTCAGACCAACCTTAGAGGTAAGGTTTTAGATGGATCCCATTGACTGAGATCGGTAAAACTTCACCATCCAACTTTGAAAGAATGAAAGCATTGGCTTGCTTGCAGTTGATGATGATATATGGCCCACTCCAAAGTGCATCAAACTTAGTGTGGCCTCCAGGTTTGGCTTTGTCATCATCCCATTTTAGAACAAGATCACCCTCCTTGAAGGTCTGAACCTTGGCCTTCTTGTCAAAATACCTCTTGGTCTGCCTTTGATGTTCTTCCAAGGTAGCCATGGTTGACTGTCTATGTTCTTCCAGTTCAATCAATTCTCCCATTCTTATAGACCTAGCATCTTCTTTTTCTAGTTCTAATTGCTGAGCTAATTCCAATGCAAAAAGATCCAAAGATATAGGCAATCTAGCCTCTTTTTCATACACAAGAACAAAAGGAGAATTACCAATGGCTCTCTTGTAAGTGATTCTATCAACCCAAAGAGCTAATTTGATCTTATTGTGCCATTACCTCTAGTTTGTCTTCACGGTTCTCTTTAGAATTCTAATCAAGTTCTTGTTAGTAGATTCAACCAACCCATTACCTTGGGGGTAATAGTTGGATGAAGTCTTCAAGAACACATTGTATTTTAGAGCCCAATCATCTATTCTAAAACTAGTGAAAGCTTTTGCATTATCAGGAATAATGGTATGAGGAGCTCTAAACATTGTCATGATTTCTTCCAAGAAATCCATGATTGCTAACTCAATGGCCTCTTTGAGTGGGATTGCTTCAACCCACCTGGTGAAGTAGTTCATTGCAGTCAAAACCCATTTGTGACCAGCACTAGAGGTAGGGTTTATCATGCCAATGAAATCCAATCCCCACTGTGAGAAGGGCTGGTCCACTTGAATATGATGGAGTGGGAAGGCTGTCAATCATTTCTTTCCAGCAAAGAGAGCACACTCTTTACATTTTCTTACCCACACATGGGCATCATTGAATAATGTGGGCCAAAAGTAACATGCCCTCATTATTTTCATTATTGTAGCTCTAGCAGAGAAGTGACCTCCAGCTGGGCCAACTTGAAACTCACTGAGTAATCTATCAATTTGATATTCTTCTATACACCTAAGTAAGACTCCATCCAGGTTCCTCTTAAAGAGAACACCATCCACTAAAGCATAAGGAATAGACTACAGCCTGAAGTGTCTTCTTTTGGTTATGTCCAATCCATAAGGATACTCACCAGTGGATAGCAACTTGGCCATATCTGTTGTCCAAGAACTCATAGCTGTTGATTCAGCTATAGGTTCTGCCTCATTTAGGTGGTAGGATGAACTCACTTCATCTACAGTAGTCTAAGCTAGTTGTTCACAAAATCCTCTGCCTCTAATCAACTTAGTGGCTTTGATTATCACATCATACTCCAGGATCGTAGTGACCCATCTCGCTCTCCTTTCACTAATGTCAATGCCCGTTATATAATCTCTCACACTATGATGAGAAACTAAAACTTTGATATGATTATTTGCCAACATATATCTAAATTTTTTCAAGGCTCATGGGACTATATCTAACCTCTTAATCTTTCAAGGTATGACTGAAGAAAGCCAGGGATTGCTCCATTCCTTGCTCATTCTGTTGCATCAAGACAATAGCAATGTTGCTCTCTTCTCCATGGGCATATAGGACAAAGTCCTCATAATTTGGGTTCATGAGAGTAGGATCCTGGGCAATCTCTTCTTTGATCTTCTCAAAACCATCTTTCCCTTCTTTAGTCCATCTGAAAACAACATTTTTCTTAAGCATAAGGGTTAGAGGTTTTACCAAGCCAACACTACCTAACAAAGTTGATCTACCCCAGAAATGATTGTAAAGATTTTTTGTGAACAGGCAGAGGAAGAGAAAGAAGAGCTGACATTCTTTTAGTATCTATGGAGATCCCATCCTTAGACACTAGATGGCCTAGAAGCTTACCCTAAACAACAACAAAAATACATTTTTAGGGTTCAGAGACACCCCAAACTCTCTGCATCTTTGGAAGACTTTCTCTAAATGATCCATATGATTTTCTCCTCTCTTGGAGAAGACTGTGATATCATCCAAATAAATCAAGATGAACTTGTTTATAAAACCTTTGAATGCAATGTCCATTGCCCTCTGAAATGTGGCACCAGAATTAGAGAGCCCAAATGGAATTTTTGCATATGCCATGCTTCCCCACTTAGTTGTAAATGTTGTTTTAAATCTATCCTCTTCTTTGACAAAGATCTGGTTATAACTAGAAAAGCCATCAAGTAGTGAAAACCTCTTTGCCCCTACAACAGTTTACAAAATTTGATCCATAGAGGGCAAAGGGTAGTGATCCTTTAAGGAAGCACAATCCAGGCCCCAAAAGTCTATGCAAAGCGTTATCTCACCATTCTTCTTCCTCACAAGTACTAGATTAGCAACCCAAGTGGACTACTTAATGGGAAAAATAATTCTTGCCTGGATGAGCTTTGCAAGCTCTTTTCTCATCAGAGGCTTAATCTTAGGATTAATGGGTTGTTGCTTCTGGCAAACAGGCTTGGCATTTAGATCCAAATCGATGGAATGTTGGGCAACATCTGGATTAAAACCCTTTAGGTCTTCATAACTCCACACCAAAACATAACTATACTTCTGAGAAAGCCGTATAAAATATTGTTGTTTAGAGTCACCACATACCTTTCCCAGTAGTAACTCTTTGTCCTAGGTGACAACAACCTTCTGGTAGTCCTCTCTTTTGAACGGCATGTTCTTCCTCTCACCCTTGAACTCATCATTAGGGCTGAATATGGCCTCAAGAGTGACTAAACCCTTGGGCAACTTGTTGGTTTTCAACTGAATGATTTGATCACCATATCCTTCTTACAGCCTGGGTTACGCCATGGATGAGAACTCGGCTTCATTCTAGATGAAGCTTGCAATCTACTCATTGCTATCAAAAATTTGTCAATGTATATCATTGTCAGGAATAGAGATTCTGACTACTATCTTAATATGCTGATTAGGACCCTGAAAAAAATCTATAGGTGGAGAAAACTGAGCCCCAACTATTGCCAATTAGTCTGCCTCAACATTTAATTTCCTTGGGATTACTTGTAGGTTGAGAGCATAAAAACTCTCAAACAGGCCCCACACTCTATGTTTGTAAGCTCTTAGAAGCTGATTTTTAGTTGCACATTTTTCTCTGACTTGGTTGACCACCAACTCAGTGTCTCCAAAGATCTCCAAATGCTTGATGTCCTTCTTAGCAAGTAGCAAACCATGAACCAATTCCTCATACTCTGCTTCATTGTTGGTGCAAGAAAAATGTAGCCTATGAGCAAAATGCAGTCTCTTACCAGTCGGAGAGACTAGTAGAACCCCTGCACTAGCTCTATTTCTTCTCTTTGCACTATCAAATAACATTCTCCATGGGCCATTACAGTCATCATTCGGTTTAAGTACATAATGGACTAAATAATTCCCCTCATGGATCATGTAGGTGCCCAAGTCAGTTGCCTCAATGGTGTCATAAGAATCAAAATTAGAGTGATCCCTTGCCCACTCATCAAGGAAATGAATAGGGGTTGGAAGAGGTGAAGATGCTGCCTCAAGAGACTTTGAATCATGCACTTGCTCATCCTAAATCATAACATGAGGGTTCACAAGGCTATGATCATAGTTCTCCACATGATAATTTGAAATTGGTTCAGCCTTGATGGTGAACCTTGTGCCATATCTGGTTCTCAACAGCATATGAGACCAGTTAGAAGAAAGGTATCCACCTACTTGAGCTATGAAATATCTTGACAAGAAAATAGCAAAGAAAGGAGGAAGATCAATGATTGAAATGTCTTGACTAAAAGTCAAGTTTGGACATGCATGTAGAGTCAAGTCTAGTCCTTTCATCACTCCCATAGTGTTTACAGAAGTGCCATCCAACTATAATACTCTTGATAAAACAGGGGTATACTTGATCCCTAATGCATCTTCTATCTTCTTGGGCATGACTGAAACACTAGCCCTTGAATCAATCATACAATTGTGCACTAGAAACTTGCCAATGATTAGAGACAAGTAGAAAGGGGATGGCTTCTTTGCTGAATTGACTTGGTCTTCCCTTAGTTGTACAAGACTAACTGGGCTCTTTTATTTTTGCTTTGCTAATGAGTCAGTTGTTGCTGATTCAGTTAATGGGAATTGCCTTAAGGCTTCTTGTAACAAATCCCTTTGGGAGGGGATGGACATTTCTTCCCATATTGAGACATTTATATTTGTTTTCTTCATCTGTTCCACAATATTTAGGGGAACAATTGCTACCTTATTGATTTAAAGGAATCCATGTTCCCTTCTTTGATTGATCTGTAGCTTGTTTAGGCACTTTTGGGCCTGATGGAATTTTTTTTGCAGCAGCAGATCTACTGCTCTGAATTGGATCTGTAGCACTGGCCACTTTTTCCTTTGAAATGGGCTCTTTTTGTAATACAGTAGGCATGAGGTTTTCCTCCAACCGCGTCTTTTTTGACCTTATGTTATTTGCAATAGGCATAATAACATTGTCCATAGGATAATTGACAACACAAAAATCCTCAGGAGTCCATAGCATCATATTGGCATCAGAGGTAGCCTCATTTGATACCTTTGGGTTGTTATTTGTTGCCTCTACCAATGATGCATGTTGGGTATGAAAGTTTTGCACCATTAAAGCTCTTTCTTGTGCTCCAAAAGCACAAGTAGACTGATTGTGAGGTTGGTTGCAAGGGTAGCACCAATCTGCCTCTTGGGCCAAATTGTTTTGAGTAGGGACTAGGGCCCTAACTAGATTAATAGCCAATATCTATTGGATAGGTTGGACTATTTGTAGAGGTTGAGCAGGGTTAGGGTTTTGATAGCTATTAGGCTAGTAACCTTGATTCTAGTTTTGATTTCTATTGGGATTGTATCCCTAATTCCAATTTTGATTAGAAGACTACCCCTGGTTATAATTTTGATGGGGTTTGGGGGCAGTTTGAATAGCTATGCTATTTTCTTTGTTGGTCATATTGGACATTAGGGTTTTAAGATCATTCTCTTCTTGAGAAAGAGAAGAAGTGGAAGCTTTAGGCTCTGGGATGGAAGCAATAATGGGTTGCTGAAATAGTGAAGGTAGGTCTGGGAAAATGGGTACAGGAGGTCTGGGAGCAATTTTTCTAGCATATATTAGACAATTTTCAACCCTTAAAGTTGTCTCATAGGCATCAGGTAGGGTTTGAGCACCCATAGATTGCATCATTATAACAATATCATAAATTAGAGCTCTTAAGAAATACAAAAAAGCACCTTGTGGAGATGGCCTGAGGAGAGTTGGAATTCTCTCCCATGTCCTCTGAAATCTGAAGTTGAAATCCACCAGCATCTCACTCGGATCTCTCTTGATTGTTGTTAGCTGTTCTAACAATGAAACATTATCTTCCCTCTCTCCAAACTGCTTGTAGAGGGCTTCTCCCAGCTCATCCTAGTCATGTATTGAAGCAGGGGTTAAACTCCTGAACCATTGAAGAGCTCTCCCTTTGAAAGATGAGACCATGAGCTGAACAACATCTTCATGTTCAATGTGATGAACTGAACACACGTTAGATATATCTTTGATGTGCTCAGTAGGGGTTTTAGAACCATCACCCGTAAAGGATGAAATACTCTTTAGGGATGCAATGGATGTTTCATTGTGTGCAGCCAAATCTAAAGAGTTGCCTCCATTAAAGGTCACAAAAGGTAAATTTCTTGCCATACTAGGAATATTCAAATTTAATCTGGGTATGTGCAAGCCTCTTCTTGTATATTGAAACCTAACAGGAGGGAGTGTAGATTGAGCTCTTGGGAGAGATATGACATGACTACTATTCCTTCTTGCAAGAGACCTAGATAACATAGACCTTCTCCTTGAAGCAGCAACAGGCAATTCAATGAATTGATAATTACCTCTTGAAGAAGCTCTTGTTTACAAAGGCATAAAAGGTTGAATTGGTCAAAAACCAGGAGCTTGTAGAGTCGCTAGGTGCATGTAAATGTCTGCCAAAGTGTAGAATATTGAGAATAACACCGAATTCTCAGCTTAAACCTTGATTTAGATGTCTTCAATCCCACCGAGCGTGCCATAAATTATTGTCACTAGGATTTGCACCATGTGTTGGAGCGGTTTAGGGCTTCAACAATTTAGTGAAACATTGAGATGATTTCCAAGTGTGGGACCCTGCAAGGAAATCAAATCTCCAGAGAGAGATTGGTTCCTTCTCTGAATGGGAGATTCAACTATTTCTAAGACTAAACCTAATCTATCCACCATTGGGAAAAGGGGAAGAAGGATAAAACTAGAAATTAAAAGAGGTGATACACCAGGTTCGAATATAGAACACTCACAGAACTAAAATGCACAAATAACCAGATACAACTGATAAACTTACACAAATCTAGCAGATTCTAATAGAGGTAAAGAGAAGAACATGATTGCAACGAAATAAACATTCACAAACAAACCAGTCCTAAATTACATAGAGCTAAAACAACATGAAGAGGTAAAAACAACCAAAATATATTTATTCAAAAAGGCACGGTTACAATAGAGGAGGGTTATGTTTGGAGTACAAAAAATGTCTAAGTATCCAACCCTCATTACATCTTTTTTACATGTATATATAAGATTTCATTACATTGAACTAAGTCACTTGTCACAATAAATTCGCCCCATGGGCCTGTCAAAAAATATCCCTGTCAGAAGGAATGTCTATCTGCAAGAATTAATTGTAGAAAATCTCTTGGATCTTGAAGTAGCTGGGAGATATTTGTTGCCTTGAATGTAGGTAGTTGATTCATCATCTCCAACAATAAATGTAAAATATCTAGAAATGGAGTAGTTGAGCAGATCTGATTCTATATTAGTGGTTGAAGAAGATATTCCAAATGAACTTTCCCGCCAAAATCCCCCTATATAGAGCTTTTACAACAATTTAATTATTCAAATTCAAATATTTAAAGCCTACAATACATTATAAACTCTATTTTTATTGATTTTGCACTTTTCTAGAAACTCTGACCTTTATTTTGCCTTATTGGAAAAATCTACATTTTATGAATCATTATGTCTTTGCCTTTCGCATATTTTCATCTTCAGTCGACAACTTTTCAATTTTTTGAACTATGGCTTGTTTCTCCCATTTTTGCCCTTATCGGTAAAAATCCATTTTTCTGAAGTCTTTCTTGATCATCATTTATATCGCTTTTGCCTTATCGGCAAAATGTCATTTTTCTAACTTTTCTTTTGGTCCATCTTTTCTTCTTTATCGACAAAATTCCATTTTGTCGAACTTTGCCTTTGCTTCCTTTTATCAGAAAAGTTCCACTTTTTTGAACCTTTGGCCTTGCCTTATTGGCGAACTTTGCCTTTGGCCAAATTTCACCTCTTTATTGGAAAAACTTCACTTTCACGAACTTTGCCTTTTGGTCTTGCTTTTACCTTTGTGGGGCTAAATGTCACATTGTCGAACTTGACTGCTTCCTCTTTTACTTCTTTCTCCCTTATCGGCGAACTTGAGGATTTTCAAACTTGGGAAAAGTTTGCATTTTTACCAATTTCCTGATAAGGCTTTCTTTTTCTTTGCCTTAGCCATTTCCATATTTTCTATTTTTCCTTATGAACAAAATCTCCAACTTTCGAACCAAGTCTTCTTTGTTGGCGAAATGTCACTTTGCCAAACCATTTTACCTTAGCCGATTCTTCACTCTTATTTTGCCTTATCAACGAAATCTTTTTCGACAAAATCTTTGTCGACAAAACTTTGAAACTCTGAACTCATTATGCCTTAGCCAAAATTTATTTCTATCAGCCCACTTACCTTTTTGTGAACCTTTCTCCCTTACCTTTTACATTTGTCGGCAAAGTCGTCGATCGACAAACTTAAGTTTCGCTAAACCATAAGTTTGCCAACAAAGGCAAACATTTGCTTCTTCTTTACTTAGCTGATTTCTTGCAAGTCTTCCCTTCTCCTTTCCTTTATCAGGGATTCACCCAATCGACGAACCTGAAAATTCTCAAACTTTTGAAGAGTTTGCAACTTTTGAAAATTGTCAATAAAGGCATTCCTTAGCTCCTTATGCCTTAGACAAATTTTGAAGAAACCCGCTCTCCTAGCCCTTTGTTGGCAAATCTCTAAATCGATGAATTTGTAAAATTTTGAACTTTTGGAAAAGTTCACAAAACATGAGAATTGTCGATAAAGGGGAACATGCCTTCTTACCTTAGTCATTTTTTGAGTTTTCCTCCCTTTGTCGGCAAATCAGCCAGTCAGCGAACTGGCAAGTTCACAAACCTAAAGTTTTGCTGACAAAGGCCAAAAAGGGCCAAAACTAAGGCAAGGACTTAGAAATTTCTAGGTTTTTTGCAAGGATTATCCCTTGGAATTTTTAGGGATTTTTGCAAGGATTTACATTAAAAATTGAAGGATATCAGGCTTTTAAGGGATTTCATCAATATCTTCAAGTTGGGATATTTGACTTTGGGAAGGGGAAAATAGGTCAACAATCTCATAGCTCATAGTTCATCAAATCATCCCAAATTAGATGGACAAACTGAGGTAGTCAACAAGTACTTGGCAAGATATCTCTAATGTCTTACTTTAGATAAGAAAACATGGGTACAATGGAAACCAAATGGTGGTATAACACTTCTTTCCGCAATTCATCCAAAATGTCTCTAGTTTTGGAAATATATTGGTATTATTTGCCATCCATCACCTCTTCATTATAGGCACACCCAAAGGTTAGAGTAGGTTAAGAACATATTCAACACTAGCAAGACGTACTCTCTAGTCTCAAGAAGAACTTGGTAATGGCACAAAATATAATGAAATGGCAAGTTGATCAACACCATAGTGAAAGAAATTTTGAGTTAGGAGATTAAGTCTTTGTGTGATTACATCCATATAATTAGATGCCATTAAAACATCAAAAGAAGGATAACAAGCTTGCACCGAAGTATTATGGCCTTTACATGGTTTTACAAAAAAATGATAGTGTAGCATAAAAACTGGAGTTACCTAAGTCAATAAAATCCATCTAGTCTTCCATGTTTCCTACTTGAATAAAGGTTATTGGACAAATAGTTTCAACCTAGGCAGAGTTACTAAAGCTTGATGAGGAAGGCAAAATGATTTTGGAACGTAAAGAAATCCTTCAAACACGTACTAAGAGGTTGTGGAAAAGGTTGATTACAAACTATTTGATTAAGTGGAAGAATTCTCCTGTTAAAGATGCTAGGTGAGAAAATGAAGATTTCATGCACAAGCATCCACTATTGATCTACATTGAGGGTGACACTTCTCCGAAGAGGGGGGCATGCTACACCCTTTACCCATTGATTGTGTTTTGATATGTGACTATGACTTATGGCTAGCATAACCCTTAATTAAGTTATATGATTATTTATATAATCTTATATAATTAGCTAGGTTAGTCCAAGTGACATCCATGGCATAAGCATGGTATATGTATAGGAGGTATTGATTAGTTTATTATCATCAAATTGTGAGCTTTGTTCCTATTAGATAATTATATGAGATTTCCCCCTCTAAGTGGCTTATTATTATCAAGTATTTGTATCTTATTTCATATTATATTTTTCTTGTGTGCAAGTAATTTCATAACATTTTTTAACACATGGGGTGTAAGAACCCTTGCTAAATCTAACCCAATAGTTTAGTTTTGATGCTTTGAAAATAATGTTTTCAAAACCTTCTGAATTCTAATCTGAATATGATATACTGATGTGTGTTTGTTTCAATGGTTTTCAATGCAATTTTGACAAACAAACATAAAGCAAATGTACCCAAATGTATAACAACAATATCTCACTTTAATTACAACTTTATTTCTCAAAATAAGATGACTAATTACAATAAAATCAGGTCTGATATAACTCAGATCAGACTAATAACATCATATGACAATGATTACAAAGATGATTCAACTTAAAGATTTGAATTCTAGACTCATTACAACATACTCAATTAATTATGCACCAATGATATGATGTTGTAGAATATGGAAAGTCTGATAACAAGAAGATATGACCATTGTGATGAAATCCATGTTGTAATCATCATATTACAATCTTCCTTATGGTCATGAACTCCTCCTAAAGGGCAACGATCAGATTTGTGATGGAGCGCTCAAACTCTAGTTGTGAGTGGAAGATGAAAATGCCATCAAAACACCAATCTACCTAGTCTAAAACATCTTATATGAATGTAATTACTAAAATCTTTATTTGCATGCCATAAATCCTCTCCTATGAAGAATCACTTAACTCCAAATGAGGCTGCCAATCACTAGATGATGGAAGAAACCCTAGGCGATGAGCACAGAAGTCTTTCTCCTTTAAAAAAACCCATGATCTGCCTATATGAGTACCCAGATCTACAATTCACTTTTTATGATGACAAATGATGTTCAAACCCTAGCGGCCAGCATTAAGGAAATTTAGATCTTCCTTCAAAAACATATTGATTCCATCATAAAACCATGTCATATTAATGCCAATTTAATCACTAATGACCTGCAATCTATTATCCTTCAACCTTCACCATATCAAATTGACAATTTGGCACAAATCATGTCAATTTGTCCTTCAAACCCTAGCTATCATAAACCTGCAGAAAATGATGTCCTTGTAGCTCCATGGTGATGTCGTAACCTGCAAATATGCCCAATAGCAAACCCCATATGTATTCATCTCTCAAAGTCGAGTGGGTTTTCATCCAAACCACTAATTTTCTAAGGGTTTTCTTCCTCAAAAAATAGCTAAAACAAGTTGCAACTCAAAGAGAAAATATCCAATATCAAATGACAAATTCACAATGATGATAAATGACCTTCAATTGCCTTCTTTTATAACCCACAAGTTGAGCACCCGAATTTGCCATAATTTATTTTTATTTCATGTCCACCTCCATAATAAAATAATATTTTATTTTAATTTTCCCATCTCCAATTGGGACATCCAAGCTAAGGAATAAAATATTATTTTATTTTTATTTTCTCTTCTCCAAGTGGGATGCCACCCTTGGCATTAAAATATTATTTTTTATTTGTCATTTTATTTTATTTTTATTTTTACCTTTATTTTTCCCACTTTCCATCCTCCAAGTGGATCTCTCCTCTCCAAGGCAATTTAATTAATTAATTTTGACTTCACCATAATTGCTACAAAATTACTCCAAGTCATAATCCAACATCATTTTTCTAAGGAAAAATAGTTATTTTCCAATTTTCCAAATATCTAAGTCACTTTGCAACAATGGCTCAAAAGAGGACATTACAAGTCCTCCCACCCCGAGATTGCTTGCCCTCAAGCAATCACATGTATCAAATCTACATTAGACTTAAACATGCCAACCAATTCCCAAATCCCAAATTAATCTAGGCCCTTGGTATGGTTCCTCATGTACTATACCATGTTGTTCAAGGTTTGTAAAAGAGAGTTTATGTAACCTTCTTGCTAAAAGTGCCACAATCCTCCTCAAATATCTAGACAATTTCCCAAATGTGTGCAATCCTCCATCATGCTTTCATTGTCCCATGCTGATATACACTGAAAAATCCTCATAGATGTCCTCATGAAGTGTTTCTTTGTCCATAAGTCTCATACTCTTAGTTGTAATTTGGTGTGGCAGCGTGTACTTGAGTGCTTTCATTGTGACTTGTTTCCCTTCATGTTGAAAACTCAACTCCATGGTTTGCAAGTCTTGAATGACTCTATGAAGTGAATGTAGCCATTGCATCCAAAGAACAATATCATTATCTTTCACATCAAGAACATAGAAGTCATCACAAAGTGTGTACTCACCAAATAGAATGCTAAGCTTGCTGATTTTCTTCTTGTATGGAATAGTTAGACCACCTGCTAGAGTCGCATCAAACCCATCAAAGCATCACTATGCAATCCCCTCTTAACCACCAAAATCTCATCAATGTAGTTATGAGTAGCTCCACTATCAAGAAGTGTCGTGACCTTAAACCCAAATAAGATGCCTTCAAATACCTGAATGGGTTATACCTTGGAGCTCTTGAAAGATAAGTTATCCTAATCCCTTTGTTATCATCACTCTCAATATGTGGTGTTGGTTGTCCATGTGCACTTTCTGAACTAATGTCATCATCCTCATCATCAATAACCTCTACGTAGTGCACTTTACCTTTTCCAAGACACCTATGACCGAGTTCCCATGGTTCTTTGCAAGAGAAACATAACTTTTTTCTGTGAAGATCATTATTTGTCTCAAGATCCAGCTTTGGTGGTGCTTCAACCCTTGTAGGCTTAGGTTGCTCAAGTATATTCTAATCTGATTTTTCATGCTTGAAGCTCTTCTTTTGGGGCTGAAATGAAGGAGGAGATGTCTCAAGATCAAGTACTAGCTAAATTGCATCCGGTAGAGTACTAGGCTTATGAGCCTTTACCAAACCCTTCAACTTATCATTCAAACCTTCTACAAACAACATTGTCACTCTTTTTTTTATCATATCAGGAACCATAACAACAACCTTTTGGAACTCATTGATGTAGGAATCCACATGCCCAATTTGTCTCATTTGTTCTAAATCCCTATAATAGACTTCTACATCTTTCCTGTCAAACCTAGCAATGAGTTTATTTGTAAACTCCTCATAAGAATGAATCATTGCATGGTTTTGTGTCACAATTATATGATGCCACCAATCATATCTTACTCCCTCTAGATGCATGGTTGCAAATTGAATTGCATTTTTTTCTGGCATTGGTTTAAGTGTCAAGAATGTATCCAACTTGTCTATCCAAGCATGAGCTATACTCTTACCACTACCATCAAAATTATGAAGAGGAATTTTTTTCAAAGCTTGTTTGTACCCCTTGTGTTGCTTCTTTGGTCTTCATTCCTGTTTGACTTTCCTCTTATCTTTTTTTTGATTCATATATTGATTCAAAGTGATCTCATTCCTAACCTTTGCTAGAAGTGTATGGTACTCATCATAGGCAACCATCACATCATCAGTTATATGTGTATCTTCTTCTTCTTCAGATGTCTCTTCTTCTCCCCTTTGCACAAATGTAGGACAAAGTGGCCTATCTAAAACACTAGTAGTTGTTCTACCTGCATTATTATTCCTTGTATTGTTGTCCTCTCCTAGAGTAAGCCGATTTACCCTCACTTGTGACATTTGACCAATGATTGTAAGTAATTGTTGTTGTGATTGCATGGAAGTTTGCATCATTTGTTGTAGTTGTTGGGCAATGGTATTCAATATATTTTCCATGTTTAGCTGCTCAAGTCTCCTAGGACTTTCATTTCCATTACCACCTCTATCTCTTTCCATCTCCACTTGTTGTGTACTTGTAAAAGGACCGTCCTCTTCTTGGATCTCATTGTTGACCTTCTCTTCTTCTAAAGTAGTACCTGTTAGAACCTTCTCCCATCTGCATATGATCAAGTTAAACCCTCCAAGATGGCAGGATGTTTAGCTCTGATACCATTGTAAGAACCCTTGCTACATCTGACCCAAAAGTTTAGTTTTGATGCCTTGAAAATAATATTTTCAAAACCTTCTAAATTCTGATCTGAATCTGATATATTGATGTTGTGTGTTTGTTTCAATGGTTTTCAATGCAATTTTGACAAGCAAACATAAAGCAAATGTACCCAAATGTATAACATCAATATCCCACTTCAATTACAACTTTATTTCTCAAAATTAGATGATTGATTACAATAAAATTAGGTCTGATATAACTCAAATAAGACTGATAACATCATATGACAGTGATTACAAAGATGATTCAAATTAAAGATTTGAACTCTAGACTCATTACAACATACTCGATTAAAAATGCACCATTGATATGATGTTGTAGAAGATAGAAAGTCTGATAAAAAGAAGATATGACTATTGTGATGAAATCCCTATTGCAATCAACCTATTACAATCTTCCTTATGGCCATGAACTCCTAAAAGGCAACAATCATATTTGTGATGGAGCTCTCAAACCCTAGTTGTGAGTGGAAGATGAAAATGCCATCAAAAAACCAATCTACTTAGTCTAAAATATCTGATATGAATGTAATGACTGAAATTTTTATTTGCATGCCATAAATCCTCTCCTATGAAGAATCGCTTAACTCCAAATGAGGCCGCCAATCACTAGATGATGGAAGAAACCCTAAGTGATGAGCATAGAAGTCTTCTCCTTCAAAAAAAACCCACGATCTGTGTATATGACTGCCCAGATTTGTAAATCACTTTTTATGATGACAAATGATGTTCAAACCCTAGTGGCCAACATTAAGGAAATTCAGATCTACCTTCAAAAACATACCGATTCCATCATAAGACCATGCCATATCAATGCCAATTCAATCACAAATGACCTGCAATTTATTATCCTTCAACCTTCACCATATCAAATTGATAATTTGGCACAAATCATGTCAATTTGTCCTTCAAACCCTAGCTAGCATAAACCTACATAAAATGATATATCCTTGTAGCTCCATGGTGATGTCATAACCTGCAAATATGCCCAATACCAAACCCCATATGGATTCACCTCTAAAAGTGGAGTGGGTTTTCATCCAAACCACTAATTTTCTAAGGGTTTTCATCCTCAGAAAATAGTTGAAACAAGTTGCAGCTCAAAGAGAAAATCCTCAATATCAAATGACAAATTCACAATGATGATAAATGACCTTCAATTGCCTTCTTTTATAACCCACAAGTTGAGCACCCAAATTAGCGATAATTTATTTTTATTTCATGTCCACCTCCATAATAAAATAATATTTTATTTTTATTTTCCCATCTCCAATGGGACATCCAAGTTAAGGAATAAAATATTATTTTATTTTTATTCTCTCTTCTCCAAGTGGGACACCACCCTTGGCATTAAAATATTATTTTTTATTTGTCATTTTATTTTTTTTATTTTTCCCTTTATTTTTCCCACTTTCCATCCTCCAAGTGGGTCACTCCTCTCCAAGGCAATTTAATTATTTAATTTTGACTTCACCATAATTACTACAAAATTACTCCAAGTCATAATCCAACATCGTTTTGCCAAGGAAAAATAGTTATTTTCCAATTTTCCAAATATCTACATCACTTTGCAACAATGGCTCAAAAGGGGACATTACATATTTGTATCTTATTTCATATTATATTTTTCTCGTGTGCAAGTAATTTCATAACATTTTTTAACACATGAAGGTGAATTGATATTGTCTATTAATGTTTTGATGTGCTCTCAATAAAATTGGTTGTCATCAACTCTTTAACACATGGAGGCAAACTGCTATTGTATATTGATGCCTTGAAGTACTTTCAAGAATTAGTTGTCATTAAATATTTAACACATAGAGGCAAACTACTATTGTTTATTGATGCCTTGAAGTGCTTTCTAGAAAATTGGATATGGAGGTTAAGGGAAGTAAAGTTAAAATTATTAAAATGAAGTTTCTCTTTTACTACAAGTTTTTAAAGAGTTTGAATCCTTATTTTTACAGACAATCACAAGTCCAACGTCAAAACTTTGAAACACTTTGAATTGCAAAGATCGATCATTTCTTGTGTAGTGGAGAACCCATAAACATGGATATTTCTATTGATGGGAAGTAACAATGACTATTATGTTCTTTATTCATTGCAATCAAAATGCTTCCGATGATTAGCTACCCATGTCTTACAAAGACACTTTAAGGATGTTTATTCAATAAAAAATTCAAATGTGAAGGTTAATGTGTTACTACATATTGTAAGCCTTGGGGCAAATAAGAGTTTAGACTAGATAGTTTTTTTCCTTTGTACTAATTTAATGTAAATTTAGCATTAAAATGAATCTACATTATTCTATAAAAAATGAAATATGCTCCAAACTATTTATATTGAATTATTCGAATATATTTTAAATGAGCGCTACTTGATTTTACATAGTTCTTATATCTCTCACGACTACAAATAATAAGTCAAAATGAGTGTTTCTTAATTTAATAAAAAAATTATATCTCTCAGGACTACAATTAATAAGTCAATATTTAATTCAAATAATATGACTGGTCTTTTTTCAGATTGTCTTGAAATAAACTCATTTCATAATCATTTAAAAATAATAAACTCATTCCATACAATCTGAACATAAGTTTTAATTGGTTTATTTGAAATGTGTTGGATCCAAATAAAATGAAATTGCTTGAAATAATGTGCAAACCTAAACCAAAATTAATCCATTTTAAATGGGTAGAGTTTGTTCTATTATTTAATTGGTTTTATTTGATGTAGTTTTTATATCTACACAAGTAATAAGTCTAGGTTATTTTAAATAATGTGATTGTTCTAGTTTAGTGCAACTAAGTCCACTTACTTTAAAATAATAGAATTGGTCCAGTTTCTTACAAATAAGTTTAATTTATTTGAAATAATAGGATTGGTCTAATTTCTTACAAATAAGTCTAGTTTATTTAAGTTGAGTTATTTTCAAATATTTTTTGTTTTTCCAATTTCTTTTAAATATGTTCAGTATATTTAGAAAGAAATGAGTTGTTTCAAATATTTTTTATACCTCTACAAGTAATTTTAGTCCAATATATTTCAAATAAGTCTGATTTATTTGGAATGTGCTAAGTTATTTTCAAATATTCTTTATATTTCCACAGTTAATTTATGTTAGGATTAAAGTGCCATCAACCTTGTAAATCTAATTACTCTTAATATTGTAATTTTTGAATGCAATCATAAAGGATGTGGAATCCACTGACACGATAATTTATTTTTACTGGTACGGTAATTAATTATTTACTAGAAATAGTAACTAATTATTTATCGACAATGTTTACTATTTACTTTTGACCTCAGGATTACTAAGGTGAATAGAGACACCCAAATCTATATTTGGCTTATGACATATGTAAGAGCATCAACTATTGTTAGTGCTTTACATGTAAGGAATCAACTATTATTAGTCTGTTATGACGGAGCATCTTATGATGGTGTTAGTGGGAATCCCAAAGAGGGGCATTGGGAATTTTGTATGACAGCAATAAGAGAAATTAATGCATTTTTCTATGTTGGGTATTGAGTTTTCCATGTTGGGCACCACACTTTGTGGCTTCTTCATGAAGCTTGTAAATATCTATAAATGGAACTTTGGAGAAGTGCAGTGTGAGGAGTTTGTTTGAAGGTACACAAATGTTGTCGAATTGGATTCAACATTGAGGAAATTTCATGTATTGTAATCTTCTTCAAGATAATACAAATTTGGCCTCTTTTCTTAGTAGAGTTTTTTTACCCGAAAGAGTTTTCTCCACGTAAGCCTTGTGTTATGTGTATGGCTCTTGAGTATTGCCGATTTCTTTGATGCTAGTTTACATCTTCATTTGATATTCTACAGTATTATTTTAGATTTGTAAGTTTATTTCAGATTTCCATATTGTAGTTGTTCCCTTCATTTCTAACAATTTAAGTTCAATATAATTAAAAAAATATCCTTGATTTATTTAATCTAGAATAGGACTACTTTATTTGGAATGCAGTCTAGTTTAATATGAATGGAATTTGGAAATATGGACTAGTTATTAGTCTAGATTATTTACTAGTATATTTATATTTAAAAATATATATCTAAAGTATGCCGAGGGATATCTCTTTTCCATAGTTTATTTGATTTTCTCAAAAAAAATTCTTCCATCGTTTTTATTTTTTAATTTTTCCAATTTCATTTTTAGTTTCATATTTTTGGTGATTTTCTCAGCTTTTTCTCCTTCCAACTGTTTCCAATTTTTTTTTGGTTTTTATTTTTTTATTTTTTCCGATTTCTTTTTTGGTTCTTGTGATTTTCTCAACTTTTGCTCCTTTCTTTTTTGGTTTTTATTTTTTATTTTTTCAAATTTATTTTTTGGTTTTTTTTTTTATTTTCTTAAGTTTTATTTTTTATTTCCTTTTTGATAGTTTAATTTTTTGTATAAATTTATACAAAAAAAATGAGTGCTCTCATCCCCACCCCACTATGACTGTATAACGTCTCTCTGCGTAAAAATAGTTCATAAAAGGGATCGAGGACTTAGTTTTGAAAGCACAATGGAGTTCTTTGTTGAAGAATATGCTCTATGATCCAAAATGATGCTTTATGATCAGATTTAAAAAGTTTACACCCTAACAGACTACTATATGATATCCTCTTTGCTTTGGGTCAAATCCACACCTACAAAAATGAAACATTATTTGTGGATTCGACCTTTGACTATCTAACAATTGTGCACTTTTGATCACATAAAATCTATTCAACTCGATGCTTGGAGTCTATTTGAAAAATAGGTAGCATTGACAAACACCTTTGGTAGACTACTAAGTGAGGATCTTCTCCTTATGTCAAGCCCTCTAGATCTAAATTAATAGTTTGAACAATGATCAAAGACATGTCAAGCAATTATGTAGTATGCCTAATTTGTTGTTAATGATGTATATGTTGATGTAAGTTGATGATGAAATGCTCTTTAATTGATTTTATCTATATATCCTTGGATCCTTAAAATTGATTAGATTTTATCCTTTTATACAACACCCTAGCATTCAAATCACACATTTCATGCTCAATTTGGTAAGTTATGGCTAGTAGGAAAGGAGTTGGCTTGGGCTAAATTTTAAATTTAATTATATAAATTAGGAAATCATTTTCAGGTCATGGATTTGATCCAAGATAATGAATGGATAAAATGCAAATCAAGTTTGTACTCTTAAGATATTTGAAAGTATGATTATGTTAGGTTCAGGTTAATTTATAACTTTTATGTAAAAATAGCTCACGTGTACACTAGTGATTGCATTTAGAACAAACAGGACAAAGTGAGACTAAAACAAAGTGAAAAAGCTTAAGGTATACAATTTTCACCCTTAAAATTTTCCCCCAATTTGACTTGCATTTGAACCTACTATGTGAAATATAGAAAAATAAGATGTGTTCTAGGGTTAAAATAAAAATTCAAAGGGACAAGAACTAACACTTTTATCCCTCTAAGTATATTATGACATATATATTAGAAATAGCTATAGACCTAAAACACGTAATCCCCAATTCGATAGTTACTATCAACACACAAGAACTAGGAATTGGAAACACTAAAACTAGAATGCTTGAATGGAAATAAAACTCAAAATAAAGTGCATGCACTTAGAAATTGTCAAATCCAAGATTGGAAATGGACTAGAAATGTGCAAAAAATGCAAGTGAATTTTTTATCCTCTATGATGTTTTTTTGTGAAAATGGGGTGCAAAAGTCACATAAAAAGTGTGTTGCAACTACACTAGGGGTACAGATGACCCACAAGGTGTAGATGACCTTCATCTGAATAGTCTTGAAACTTTCTAAGAAGCTTTTATCTTAAGTTTGGGACCCTACTTCAACTTGCAATCAACCTTTGTTCACTCCTAATCAAGAGATATTCATATTTGAGCTAGAGAGACATTAAAAATTGGTTGTGTTTAGAAGACTACCTCATTCAGTCCCCTATAGACATCAACTTTTCCATAAAAGCCCTACTATGAGATTGGCAAGTGTGTATAGACCTAGCGATAGTCTAAGTGATGTATACAAAAAAGGTGATTAGACAAATAAATCCTATGAGTTAGATCTATGATAAAGTGGCGTATGATTGTGATGGAGGACACAATGAGATGGAAAAGGTGATCACAAAAGACAAACAAGAGAGGTCATTTAGGTTTGTAATTTGGTAAGGTTTATGGTGGTAAGGGTATGTAGATTTGGGAGATGGATACAAGAGTTTTCTAATAGCTTATGGATGAGAGAAATAGAAAATAGAAATAGCTCAAGGGATCAAAGGTGACTCCAAATCTTTAGATCTTGAATCCTAAGTTTGTTGCATTGTTGCTTTGATGATGCACTTGTAATTTACCATTTTGGAGATTGAGAGAGGAAATTAGGTTTTCAAAATGATGCCTTAAGAGTGAATATTAAGAAAAAGAGGCTTAAATATGACTTTTCCTATGTTATAAGGTTTGTGACTGACAAAAAGTAGTAAGGATTAGGGAACTGTTGTTGAACACACCAAGATACTCAAGGGGGGGTGAATCAGTATCTAAACAATCTTCAATTTTACTAACTTCAACTTATCTGGAGCAGATTAAAACTTAAGCATCACAGTATTAACATAAGCATGAAAGATTAACACAATGCACATCAACACATAACACCAGATATATGTGGAAAACCCAAGAACGGAAAAACCACGGTGAGGATTAACTCACAATATATGAATCTCAAATAACAACTTTGTTTTAGGGCTACAACCCAAGGAAGCTACTACTCCTTGAAAAATTTGATTTAGGGTCACTCCCAAGGAAGCTAGTACTCCCTGAAGACTTTTTTTTAGGGTCACTCCCAAGGAAGCTACTACTCCCTAAATTGAGAACACACTTACAAAAGATTATAGTATGGCAGTCCTTCTACTGTCTAAAAAATGACATTGAAAGTCACACATTTGATGATTGCAATTCTACCTCTTCACACTTTCTTCTGATGATTAAATTAGTTAGGCACACTCTACACTTCATCATTGTCACAAATATGCTGTGTTCCACGGGGACGCGTCCCCCTGCCAAAAATAGCCGTCTCCCCGGGGGGGACGTCCCCGGGACGGGGAGACGCCGCCGAAATGCCCCCCCGCCGCCCCCCCGCCGCCCCGCCGCCCCCCCGCCGTCTCCTGAACGTCCCCCCAGTTGACGTCCCCCCGCGACCATTTTAATCCCTTTTTTTTTTTAAAAAATCATGGAAAATGAATCAAATGAAAACCTAAATTTAATTTAGCCCCACGGGCTTTCATATGTGAGCATTATAGTGCTCGGTTTTGTCTCACGCGGCACAGTTGCAGCGATAATAAAATTTAAAAACTCACGCCAGTTCTAAATCTGTCGGTTGTTCCTATCGGCGTATTCCTTTAACCTCCTGCGAAGGGCTTCGAAGTTCTGACTTTGCTCATTCCTGTTGTGCGCGATTTTTAAAAGGTGAGTGTTCACTGGTTTTAAAGTTTTTCTGAGGCGTAAATGGTAAAGCCCTATGAATATTTTGAAACCCGAAACACCATTTTGAATTTTTTTTGAAACAGGGTTACAGACTTTTATGCCCCTCAGCAAATACCAGAAATCAATGTGAAAAAATCTCTAAACATGCTCAGAAAATTTCAATCTTTTTTCTGTTTTCCCTGAAGCAACCCTGCCATAGGGAGAGGAAAATAGCAGATAAAATGGCCCTTAGATGAACAGTAGACCAAGTGGCTGCATTTGCACACCTGTTAGCATCCATAAAAGAATCACCTTAAAAATGCCTTACACTACAGTTTGTATAGCAGGCAAAAATATTAGCACAAAAAATGCAATGCCTCCAGCCAAAAAATTGCATTCATATGGTTTTTTGAGTCTCAAACCTGTCACAGGCTGTACAAATCAGCAACTTCTCAGGCAAAATCTGTCATTCTTCAAACTTGTCCAAATGATTTGTCAAAAAGTGCCATAACTAGAAAATGATGTACACTGTTTGGTGCCACAGAGGCTTACATGGGTTTGCAGAGGCAGACTGCCTCAACTGCTTTGCAATTCCGTGGCTCTTGAGTCTTATAACAACCATTAGAAATGAGGGCTGCAAAGGATAACTTACAGTCTACAGAATACATAGTTTAAGTATTTAATAATTTATAGAAGTAGGCAGAAATTAGAATATCATAATCTAAATCAAATGTATGCAAAATGTGGAAGCATAGACATGTATGCAAAATGTGGAAGCATAGACAAGGCACGTTGTGAACTATTTGACAGAATGCAACTGCATATCCTGCAATCATTGCAGTCCATGAGACCACATTTCTTTGAGGCATTCTGTCAAACAGTTCATGTGCCTAAGTGCCTTGTAGTTGTCTATGCTTCCACATTTTGCATACATCAACATATCAGACCTGTTAGAAACTTAGACATGTTTGATGTTATCATGTTAGACATTTTCATTTTTAA
Organism: Cunninghamia lanceolata; assembly: GCA_027924645.1. Lineage (NCBI taxonomy): Eukaryota > Viridiplantae > Streptophyta > Pinopsida > Cupressales > Cupressaceae > Cunninghamia > Cunninghamia lanceolata. Next base: position 15,058,971 of record BSBN01000508.1, on the reverse strand, counting down.
AATTTTTAATTTACTAGCACTTGCCCCCATAGGAGGTTCAAGGAATATGCCGATAGGATTCATAGGAATAACGGCATGAGACAATTCTGAGCACAATGATGCTCACATATTGATATAATTTATAAAGCCTATTAGCCATATTTAAATATTTTTAATTTTTCAGTTTCTTAACAACTAACAAGTTAACATTGTAACATTGTTTTAAGTTTTTAACAGTTTAACTTCAAGTTTTCTGTTTTTATTTTTAACTTTTTTTATTTTCTTTTGCAGCATCATCATCATAATGAGTACACACAGCAGAAGTGATGATGATTCTCAATCTGATCATGATCCTGATTTTCAAATAGGAGAGGAGGGTGAAACTGAACATGCCTCAAATACTCAGTCTCAAACTGACACAAGTTGCATTGGGAGTAAAAATAATAGCTGCCCTTCACGACTCCTTGAACGTTGGGCCAAGGGCCCCTTTGATCCAAAATCACCATTAAAGCAATTTGCAACTAAGATGGCAGCAAACACTGGCGTAAAGGGGGGCACTAGAAAATGGAAGTGCAACATATGTGAGCTTACATGGTTTGGAAGTAGCACAAGAATTAATGCTCACTTTCTTCTTGTTCGAGGCAAAGGTGTAGAAGTATGTGGAGTTGTGGAAGGTAACTTGAAGATGAGGGCTGAAATGTTAAAATCATGGGGTTGTAATGAGAATGAAATACCTACTTCTGTTTTATTGCCACAAAGAAGGGGAGATCAGATTTCTAGTACTACTTTGCAGAGTCTAAGGCCACCAAATCCATCTAGTTCAAGTGCAGCAGCGCCTAAGGGGAAACGTAAGATGACTTCTTCACAACCATTGGTAGATTTATTCAATGTGCAAGCAAGGGAAGAGGCAGATGATGCCATTGGCAAATTGTTCTTTGCCAATGGCATTCCATTCCATGTGGCTCGCTCTCCTTATTTTAAGGAAGCTGTGTCAAAGATAATAAAAGTAGGACAATCATATGTGCCACCAGGGGAGACTAAATTGAGGACAACAATCTTGGATCAAAACTATTCCAAGATTAATATTTTGATGGAGAAGATGAAGAGAACCTGGATCACAAGTGGATGCAGCATAGTCATGGATGGGTGGACGGACATTAGGCACCGTCCACTCATCAATATCATCGTTACATCTACAGCGGGCCCTTATTTCCTTAGGGCTATTGATTGTTCAGGGCATAGCAAGGATGCCCATTTTCAGTTCCAGATCCTCAAGGATGCTATAGACGAGGTTGGGCCAGAAAATGTGGTGCAGGTAGTGACAGATGCGGCCCATGTGTGCAGAGCTGCAGGGAAGTTGATTGAGGCAGCCTATAGACATATTTGGTGGACTCCTTGTTGTGTGCATGCTATGAATAATGCACTTAAGGACATTGGTAAAATCAGTTGGATCAAATCAATTGTTAGTGATGCTAGAGATGTGCAGATGTTCATTTGCAACCACCATACTTCACATGCACTTTTCAGGTCCTTCTCCAAGAAGGAATTCTTGAAGCCTGTAGAGACTCGGTATGCATCATACTTTATTCTCTTGGAGAGGATGCTTGAGTTGCAAGAGCCATTGCAACTAATGGTAATGACAACAGAATGGAACCGATGGCCTGAGTCGAAGACACAGAAGGGATTGAGGGTTAAGGAGGTGGTGACGAATGATGTCTTTTGGGCTGATGCAAAATATATTGTCTCCATTATTCAGCCAGTCTTCACAGTTATTAGATTTGGGGATTCTAATGCACCTTCCCTTGGAGAGGTATATGAGTGCATTGATTCTATGCTTGATCAAATGAAGTCTGTTGTGCGAGAGAAGGACCCCACAATGCAATTCTACACCGAGCATATTCATCCAATCATTCACCGTAGATGGGAGAAGCTCAACACTCCCTTACACATGGCTGCCTATGCATTGAACCCAAAGTGGTATATATATAGGCCTGGTAGAATCATGCCTATGCAGGATGTTGAGGTGAAGGAAGGGTTCGTGAAGGCCATTGACAAAATGTATGATTCTACAGAGGCCACCTTGCTTCGTACTGAGTGGACAAAATTTGCCACTCTTTGGGGATATTCAGAGGCGGCCAAAACAGATTTGGAGACTATGTCACAGGTGGACCCCACGTTGTGGTGGACTATGCATGGGCCTAGATCTTTGATTACTACTTTAGCCCTTCGTTTGTTGTCCTAGGTTTCTAGTTCTTCTGCTGCTGAGAGGAACTGGTCTACTTATAGCTTCATCCACTCTGTTAAGAGGAACAGACTTACTTCTAGGAGGGCAGAGAAGCTTGTGGCTGTACATAGTGCCTTGCGTCTCATTGACCGCACCACAACTACATACAAGGAGAGTCCAGCAGCCAGATGGGATGTAGAGCCAGAAGAGCCAGCACAGATAGATGAGGATGCTACACAGACAGGGCTAGTTGGTATTGGTTTAGATGAGCTTGAGCATTTGGGATCTAGCAGTTCCAGTGATGACGACATCGACATGGAGTTTGGGGATGATTAGATCATTGGAGGCACCAGGCCATTAACCATTTTGGCATTTAGTATTACTATTTAGTATTTAGTATTTACTATTTAGTATTTCAGTATTGTAACTTGTTGAAACTTGGTTGTAATTATGAACATTGAACAATGATATTTTGATTATGAAATTCAAATTATGAAACTTCAAAGTTCAAACATCTAGTTCTCATTCCAATGTCTATTAAATTTAAGTACATTCACATTGTTTCAATGTTCACTAGTTCAATGAATTCATGGCAATGTGTTTAAACACTAAACTTTACTTATTCCTTAGGCTTCTACAGTTATACATCTTTTTATAACTAATTTTTCAAGTATTATATGTATTTCAGCGCACCGCTCCCCCGCCGCCAACCCGCCGCCGTCCCCCGCCATCCCCAAATTTAGGCCCCCCGCCCCCCATCCCCGAAACGCGTCCCCCCCATCCCCCCGTCCCCGTCCCTGAAACTCCGTGGAACTATGCAAATATGTCTTCAAGATCAATCAGGATAGTATCTACAACTTTAGCTCTTTCTCCTTCAGTCACACATCATAATGCATTCATTCTGCTCCTTATCTTACTTGTGAACATTATCAATTACTTTGCAATCACACCTTGCCTCATTCAATTTGATTTACAATTTATACAAGATATTACATTGATTACATTGCTTGTTGGCCAGATACAACATGAAAAATACATTTACAAGTCAGTCAGACAACACAACATGAAACATGTAGAGAATAAGTCCTAAACAAGACTACACGCTACACCAACAAAAGTCCCATGCCTTGCGGACATCAACACTTGCTTAATCAGGTCCAAAACATCCTACACAACATCAAACATCAAGGAATTACATCCGTACACTCTGCTCATTTGAAAATAGGACAACTTTAAGCAAAAAATACATGAACCTTGAAGCATAACGACCACGACAACTTGAAAACCTTGTGTGGTACTGGAAACAAGAAAGATCTTCATGAAGATTTTCTAGATGAATCTACAAGACTCATAAAACATCTCCAAACACTCCTTTACCTCTGCACATCAAATATTTTGCATCGCACATCTTCAATCATGAACTCTAAGAACAACCTATCATCCAGAACACACTGCAACATACTATCATTGAGAAACTGAGCTTGCAGACCACCAAGAGCCTTGAAACTGCAAGGAAGCATGTAATGCACATCCATAAATAAGTCCACAAAACTGCAAAGGCAACCATTCACTTCCAGAGAAATGCAAAGCATTCCAATAGACCTTCAACACTAGCTTTCTCTACTAGAACACATGTCGGTACTCAATCATACATAACTTTCATAGTGGAAGGATAAATGATCTAAAACTTTGGAATTATCACCTTCACTGCACCTTGAACATAGTTCCAAAACTACATAGCCATATATGCAATTAATGCAGAGGGATGTGAAGCATTCCATTGTCCTACTCAGAACATCTTCACAAAAACAACACTGTCTTCAGTCTGTCAACAGTAAAACATTCTTCCGATAATCCAATCATCATGAAACTTGGAACATACATGTTTCAGGCCATCAGTAACATCAGCAACACATCTAATCATCTTAGTGCTTCTAATTCCCATATTAATATGTGTTCATACTTAACTCTGCACTGTTCAAGGCATGACATCCAACCATGAACTATATCTTCTCTCTTCTCTTGTTGGATGGGACATGTCATCCAACCATGAACTATATCTACTTTCTTCTCTTGTTAGATGGGACATGACATCCAACCATGAGCTATATCTTCTCTCTTCTCTTATTGGATGGGACATGACATCCAACCGTGAACACCATCACACCACCATGATAGTGTTGACATTAATGACAACCTAGTGACAGTGTTGACATCAATGGCAACCCTAGGAACCATATGTGTAACAATTGTAAGTGGGAAAAGTTTAGTTAAAAGATTCCACAAGGTCAATGTAGATGACTCTGCAAGCGACAAGTATTTACTTTTTGGGGGTGGCTAAGAAGGGTTGATAATGCATATAATGCTTGCTCTGTGAACTTGTGATTACCAAAATGGCCAAAAATGGACCTAAAATATAGTAGGGGTTCAATAGACACTAAAACAAGCACAAAAATGTAATGAGGAGATTGCAAAGTTATAATTTCTAAGATGCATGTCAAAGTAAATAATAAATCAAGATGAAAGAAAATATTTAAACACTCATAAAAATGATATGAATAATAATGATGATTCCACACATACTTCTCATAATGAGTGCTCTATTTGGAATCTTACAAGCACAAAAGTTTTAATGAGTAGCATCTGATAAAAATCTAAAATAGGTACTAACACAATTGCTTGATAATATCAACAATCAAAAAGTAAATGCAAAAAGAAAAATGGTATCCATTTGGCATAGTGGGATCTATATTCATTAGGTATGATGGAAGCCATAAAAAGAAACTGATATCTATCGAGCACGGTGAGAGCATTAAAAATGAGTTTGAAGTTGTAATAGACATGAAGCCATCAAGAGAATGAATGTAATGGGCATGAAGTCATGAAGCATGGTGCCCCCAATGTTGTCTCCCAATGAGGACCACAAACAAATGATAATAGTCATGAGTGCTAGATACAACATACAAGCATAGATAAGTTCCATAACATATAAGCATGATAAGTTTAAGCATGTGAGATATAAGATGTAAACATAATAAAAATGTAAGCATTGTACAATAAATGTCAACATGTAAGCATAAAATAATCTTGTAAGAGTGATAAGTATTATGAACCATAAGAGAAGTATGTAAGAATAAAGATCAAATAAGTATCTCAACATCATAATATAAAAGCATGTAACATCCTAGATAAGTGACCATGAAGAAGATGCTCCCAAGTAGGGAAACGTAACATGAAATATACACAAAGACAACATGTGAAAGATATAAAAATAAACAAGACATAATATAGATAGTGAAATGAGAATGAAAAGATTGCATAACAAATCATAAGTCTAAATGTGACATAATATAATAAAAGACATGATAAAATGAGGGGCACAACAAACAAGGCTCAATCAAAAAGACCAAATTCAACACACAAAGAAAAAGAAGCTATGCTTTTGGTCAACATGATTAGAGTAGTTTCTCATCATTGTATACTTTGCATCATCCCAAATCCATAGGGAAAACACAATAAAAACATATAAACAACACAAAAAAGAAGTGACAGAGCCACACAACACATGTTCCTAGTCACTTGTGTCAGCATGCACCATTAAAGGCATCTTTGCATCATCCACATTCTAACTAAGGACATAGAAACAACATAACATAAAAATAATGATAATTATATAAATAAAGATATATAAATAAAGATTCAAATGATCAGTCTCAACCAATAATGTGGGAAGCATTTACCCCCAATACACATCCCCATTCCAATCATGATAAATGTTATGGGACTTTTCCCAAAGTGAAAAAGAATACTTTTTTCCCATGTAAATGACCCTTTGGAATTAAAAGGGGGATAAAGGTTATTATTATTTCACCCTTTGGAAAAAAGGGAGATAAAATTCAAAATTATATGTAATTTCCCTAGGATTAAAGGAGGGTTAAAAGAATTCTTACGTAATTACCTTTGGAAAATGTATTGAAATAATTGATTATTGAGTGAAAAACAAAGAATCTTGAGAGAAAAACAAGACAAAAGAACTAGTCAAATTAATTATTTATGAGAGGGTGTGATGGTTTGGAAATCATCCTTGTAAATGTTATATAAAGAATTTATGAGAGGCTTGGAAGAGGGTAGAAGAAAACTCAGGTCACCCATGGAAGATGATGGATAGGCAGGTGGTGGATATTTGAGAAGGCGTACATAAAGTGTGTCCATTTTGAGGTACATAGTACACCCAAGATTATTTTGGATAGGTCTTTATGTTGAGTGTTTGCTCTATTGTGCCTGAGTACATGTTGTGTTTACTAAAACTAATTCCTCTTGGATTGTGGTCATAGCTTAAGGGATCTATCAACTAGATTCTTCCAGGGGTGTGAATAACCATTCCAAAGAATTATTTTAAATAAGTATTGGCTCTATTGTTGTTTGAATAAAATTAAAATATAAATATAATCATGAAATTGTTATTTGATTAACTGGTTTTAATAATTCAATATTTATTGTAATGTTATTAGATTTTATTAAATATTTAAGACTACCAAGTGTGGAAATTAACCCCTAAACATTTTTGAAATATATAAAACTATATAAAAATAAATTAAGGAGTATTGTCCCATCATAATAAATGTCCATGTGTTATGTCTCAAATCCTCTAGTAGTAAGATGTCATCATTATTCAAAGTAATAATCTAATTTTCCCTTTCTTTTCCATTTCTCTTGCTTTCATGAAGGAGGTTCCATGCATAGAGGTTTAACTTGCTTAACACTAGGATCTTTCTTTGGTACCCAATTTTGAGGACCCTTTGAAGATGAGGTTACTTTAGATATATCATTCATAATTCTTTTATTTGGCATATGCAGAGGTAATTAATCCTCTGTATCATAAGGAGGCTCACATATATCATAATAATCATGCTTAGAATTTGTGGGATGTGTCATTTGCAGTAACATGTGCCTTATATCTATATTTTCTTCAATCATTTTATAATACAAAGGAAAGTAAGTACTTTTTATTGCACTTTTAGGTTCTCGTGACCTTGTGTATTGCTTATTTTCCTTTCTTGCCCATGAATTTTATAAAAATTATGAACAAGATCTTGTCTCTCAAATGAAGGCTCCTTTGGGATTTTCACATATGTATCCAATGTAAAGTGACTCAACTCTAAAACAATCTCATGTGGATCTCTATGAATGGTAACCAACTTTCCTTTATGAATATATTTAATACAATATAACATAGATGGTATTGCTTTACATTGCTTTATCCAAGGCCTACCAAGTGAAACTAAAATATGTCATATGAAAGAATAACATAGCATAAATCTAGTACCTCTTTTGAACCCACCTCTAAAGGAAAAATGATGCAACCCAAAGTCTCAATCAAAATTCCATTAATCATATTCAAGGAAACTCCTAGATGTGCATAAGATTATTGAAATTAATGTGATGATTAAGTAAAATTTGTTTTGTGCATATATTGTATTGATTAGCTAGATCAATAAGGATACCATTGAAGTTCTTGTCACATACATATTGCCTAACATACAATGGACTGTAGTAATTATTGTGAGGGATCTCATCATCTAAAAATGTGATAAATGGGGTAGGAGAAGAAGAAGAAGCAACTCTATCATGAAGCATACCCAAAAAGTGATCCTCACGTGTATGTAAATTAATATCAAAATCATTACCATTATGCTTATATACCACATCACTATCCATATGCTCATGTGCCTCATCACTATCCATTCACTCATGTGGCTCATGACCATCCTTAAATAAATCTACATTATTAGCTTGATCATGTGAATTTGCAAAGGATGTTTAAGAATCTTCAAGTTTTGAGTAGGAGTCATTGAATGATTGCCTCATTATTAATACCCTCCATAGGAATCATGTTTCAAACCTATGCAATGCCATGCATCGTGCTCATGAATTCTATGATAGCTACAAAATGTGATCTTATTATATTCTTTAGGTATCACTCTAGATGTATCCAATAGACAAATAGGAGGAAGTGTAATCATATTAGCATAAAGTAGACTCTTAAGCACATTATCCAATGGTTCACTCAATCTTGAAAACTCTCTAAATTTTTAAGTCTTGAAAGTAAGAACATTAAAGCATTAGTCACATAATGAGCATTACGATTTTTTCTTGTTTATTGCTACCCTTTTGAAAATTAATTTTCTTTTGGCACTTACAAGGGTAGGAAGGCATAGAAAGAGCGTGATAAGAACCATACTTGAGATTTTTATAATAATTTTGACTCAACATTTTTTGCATGTGCACAAAATTCCATAAATGAAGCATAATTGTTTAGATACACTCTTTCTTGGATAGGAGAGAACAATCCCTTAACAAAGATGCCTTGGATCTCATCACTAGGAAGTTGGTGTTGCATTTTAGAACAAAAGGACTAAAATCTTATGATATAATCATTAATGTGCTCATCAAACCCTTGTTTACAAGTAAACAAATCTGAAACTGTAGTTTTTAACCCCATATTCACCTCGAAATGATGCATGAATGTCTTGGCCAACTAAGAAAATGTATGAATGTGCCCATGTGGAAGAGAAAAGAACCATTGTATAGCATAGTCTTCCAATGTGCATGGAAACAACTTGGTCAACAATTTATCTTCATATACAAAATCTAAACATGCCGTTGTGAAAGATATCAAATGTGTAATAGGATCACCTTTGGCATTATACATCTCAAATAGAGGTGCCACAAACCCAACTGGTAATGGATAAGTCACAGCCTCAAATGTGATTGGCTTATGTTGTGCCTCAATAAATTCATCATCCTTAGTTTTTTTAGGCAAGGTATCAACTTTATGATCCATTCTATCAAGCCTTTGAATAAGTATGTCAAGGGTAGAAAGGGGAACACTAAACGTGGGTATGTGAGAAAATATGGATGGGATATAATTAGGATAAATAATGTGATAAATGGACATGGCATTAGTAGGATCAGGATGATTAGTGGAAATACTATGAGGAAGATAGGTATGTATGATATGAGTGGGATGAGATGAAGGCATGACACTAGTAGGATGAGATGTAGGCAAGCCACTAATAGGATAACATGACAAGTAGGTGGAATACTAGTGGGATGAGAAGAAGCAAACGAAAGGGGAGATACATGCCTAATAGGCTCTGTATGCTAAAAATTGTGACTCCAGTTTCATGGGGCTATCGGGTCAGATTTCGGCACGCACATGGACCCTTTCCCTCCTTGCCACAAGGTAATCCACCACGTCACTCTCACTCACGTGGAAATAGCCATTCAAGAGGAGGTGAGACACGACGGGGGTCTGGCTCGTTGGAGAGCTAGACTTCACAGAGAGGGGTCAGCAAGTATTGTGGCCTTTTTTGTTGTGTGCTTTGTTGTATGTTTTGTTCGATTGTTGTTGTAGTTGAGATAACCCTATGACCCGAAGGGTTGCTAGTTTCTCTTCTCCTATTTGGATTTCTAAGATTCCACCTCTGTGTGGGTAAGCGATTGTTCTCGTTGATGTCCTCTTGTCTTTGTATGCATTGTAAGAGGTCTTGTTGTATCTATCATTGTCTGGTTTCTTCTAACAACAAGAGGACGAGTGGGTCTCCTTGTGGTAAGACAAACGTTTGTTGGTGAGGTCTTGGATGGATCTCTTGGATCTCGTCACGGATAGCCCTCACCCACTCTCCTCTCACTCCTAAGCACATTTGTGAATCAGAAGAGAGGAAGTCGTGTGATTGCTAACCTTAACCAGATCTAGGGTTTTGACCTAGGGATTTTTTGACCTAGGGTTTGACTTATGTTTTGACTTTGTGTTTACCTCGTGATGGAATCGAGGGTTTGTTTGGAATCATTTGAACCGTGATTACCTCGTGATGGAATCAAGGATTTGCAATGTTGTCTATTCTATTGTTTCTATATGCATGCAAACTAAATGATATGCAAAATGTTCTTTTTGGTATTTTTTAGAGTATTTTGGAAATAAAAGTATTTTCCAATGCAATGTTAACCTATGTTTTTTGTGTTTTTGATGTTTTGAATGCAATTTAATCTAAGAAAGGGGAAAATACTTCTTCTAATATACTAGATCTATAAATGAGAAAGCATTTAACCTAACATGCAAGATCTAACTATCAAGGAAAAAGCAATGTTTTACTGCTCCCAAGAGAAAATTTGATTCTCTAATTACTATGAAATGAAAAAAAACAATGAAGGAACCTGAGAGAAATGAAGATTTATTAACTCCACTACCCTTAGCAATCCTTGTAATAGGCAACCTTGAATCCTTTTGTGGCAACAGGTGATCCTCTTGACAACAAAATGACCCAAAGAAGCAAAAAGAAGCTTTGATGAAGCTTGTACGAGCTCGATGAGAGCTTGGATTGAGCACAATGGCATAGAATGAAGCAGTGTGATGCTACTTAGTTGAACAAATAAAGCAAAAGGCACTTTCATCCTGTAAGAGCATTTGAATCCTAAGTTGGAGAGAAAATTTTGGCAAGAGCTGTGTGCATAATGAATTTGCCTCCCTTTGTGCTTGAGGGAGGGGGTATTTATAGGTTTAGAAGAAGGAATTGATTGGAGAGTTAACTCATTTGATTGATGAGTTAACAAGAATAGATAGGACTTCACAAGGTTGATTACCTAGTGAACTCAGCTGACTAGAGAGTGATGAAGAAAAGATAGCTTATCACTGGAGAGGAAATGGAGGAGAGGGAATGCATGAGATTGATTGAAGAGTTAAATTGAGATCAAATAGAGCTAATTATGCATGTGTGGGTGCATGAAATAGTTAACTCTATATCGGGGATCAAAAACCATGCAAATAGAGAGAAAAACAAGCAAAAACAGATTAAAAACGAGAGAGAAACTTGAGTTTTTTTGCAGCTGCAAAAATGGTAGGGTCACCCCTGGGCGACCATGGGTCGCCTGGGGGATATCTGGGCTGGACAGGATCAGATGCACAAAAAGTAGGCTGGGAGATGGTAGAAGAAAAGAAAAGGATAGGTCCTACATCAAGAAATAGGTCAATCATGTGGAAGAATCCAAATCTCCACTTGTGTCAGTAGGATCTCCCAGGGGAGATTTGGAAATAATAGGGGAAGATTTGGATCGGTTCAACGAAACTAAAAATCAAAAGCGAGAGATGGACAAGGGGACCACTAGAAGGCTTCTAGGAGGTGTACTAGAGGAAAAACAAAGGGGAGAGGTGAAAACTCACCTACAAGACTCTCACAAGGCTTAGGATCAAGGTTGAAAGCCAGAAAACACAAGTCAACAAGTGTCGCAACAAGTGTCGAAAAGCGTCGCAAATGGGGAGAGAAGGAAATCGACAAGGAAGAAACAACACAAGACAAGAAAAGAGGACATGTCATCAAGAGGCCTGCTGCTTAAAGGACATTGTTTCACGCTTACATGTACGTGACAAGGATTTGAATCATCATAGGGGTCCTCATGGAGGCAATGCGTGATTTTTGTGCTTACATATTTGGCCCCTCGGGGATGATAGTCTACATGAAAGGTAGGTACCGTTCCTGAACTAGGCCTTACCTATTGTCAATTTTCCCACAATTTGTACCTATAATAACTAGTGTTAATCCGACATTTAAATATATCAAAGTAAATAATGAAAACTGAAATGACGAATCTTATCATAGATCGCTTGAGTTCGACTAGTTGCTTGCCTTTGTCGGTTTGGACTTGTAGGGATAAGAGCACGCAAAACAATGCATGAAATGGATGCATAAAAGCAAAGAACTAGTCTAAAATGCATAAATGAACTGAGCTAAGGGCAAACAAAGTGAGCCAAATTGTGAGATCGGAGCAAAACGGCGACAGAATTATTCATGTGAGCAGTCGATAGAGAGGTATCATCGAGGAGATCGCAGAGACGGCCACCTCTTCTTCAGCCACGATGAATCAGGTATGTAATCAGTGAAAAACTCTTCTCCAAACCCTAGTTTGCATTTTGTGAAAAATCTCTTAAAATTGTCTATTTTTGGTGATTTTCTCTATTGCATTGTGTTCTCTCGTCATTTAGAGCAAGATTGATCTTTCATTTTCTGAAATCGGTCAAAAAATGAGTTTTTTAGAGTGATTTTTGCTTGAGGGATTCACTCCTAGGGTCACCCCTTTTGTCAGGCAGGGTCGCCCATGGGAGATCCTGTTTGACAATAGGGTCGCCTGGGGGAGATCCTGAAAAGTAGCTGCGTCGCCCGAGGAAGATCCTGAAAAACACCTGGGTCACCTAGGGGTGACCCTATTGGACTAATTTCTGACTACATTTGATGCTGTTTAATGCTCATTTCACTTCGATCTGACATGATTTGGTCATTGAATCTAGCTGTTTATTGCAATTTTTGAATGTTTATGTGATTTTTTTGTGTAAGGTTTTCTACAGTTTTATGATTTTTAGGGATTTTATGAGTTTACGAGATCTAATCTAAAGTTCTCTTCTGATTTTGCAAGACATGCGTATCTGATGGAATGCCTATCGAGAGCAGGGATGGCTCTCAGGGATGTTGAGTACTGAGGATTGTGCTATACTAAAGAGGACAGGTCTTGCTAGAGTCTACCATGTTCCTGTGATTCATCGTGTATCCCGCATATGTTGTGACATCTTGACTTACTGGGATGCAGACAGGAACACATTCCAGTTCCCACAGATTTCTGGAGAGTGGACTATCACTCTGTATGATGTATATCACATTCTTGGAGTACCTGAGGGGACATCCATTATCTCTTCCTATCATTGAGTCCTATGAGGACAAGGCTTCTTGGGCTGCATTTATGGGGTTAATCATCCTGGAGATCAGACAAGAGTTCAGCTTACATCTGTGCCACGTCTCCGCATTCCACTCTTGAGGAGGTTCCTGATTAGTTTGATTGATTCGAGGCTGTCAGGAGACAAGGCCTCGGCTCGTCTAAGATGGTGTTGGGCACCCATCATTCGTGAGTTGAGGAGGGCACAATTTTTGCTTCTGGACCAAACATCCTGGCTATGGTTTATAGAGACTTCTACCAGATTTCACGGTGAGCGGATTTAGCCTTTAGCCACTCTTCTTTGATCATGGCATGGATTTTTTAGCACATGAAGCCTTACCAGAAGCTTATTCCTCTTCCAGATAGACAGTTATCAAGAGCAGCGAGGTGGGCGCATGTTGGTCATTTTGATGCTACTTTACCCACTATTGCTACTCTTACTGATGATGATATGATTTTTGATCCTTATCACGACATGGAGGGGGTTTGGGCCCGAGATGGTGAGAGTAGAGAGCATTGTCGCAAGGTTTCAGAGATTACAAACCGCAATGGTCTGGTTGAGGCTCACCTAGTTGATCGTGTTTTGCAGTAGTTTGGCAAGGATTTCCCTGAGGACTTGCCCCCAATGTCCACCTGTTACAGGACCGTTCAAGAGATGGGTGAACTTGGAAATGTCATTTGGGCTCCTTTGACTCCCAGCATCTTCATTACTAGGGTCTCTAGAGGAGGATGGAGGGGAGGGAGAGGGACTCCTTCCTGATCTCTGATTGTGACTGTCGATTCAGAGTCCACTGACAAGGACTATGCTCCAGATAGTAATGGTTCCTCAGATGAGGTCACTCCCAAGGATGAGGATTTTGATGATATTGATGATTCAGATGATATTCCTGATGTCCCCGAGGGTCCTCCTATTGTTCCTCAACCTCCTCATTCAGATGAGGTGATGCGTCAATTTGACCTTGATTGGCAGTCTGGTGATCTACAAAAGTTTCTTGTTTACTTGCTTTTCATACTTTTTGTCCTTTCTCTTTTTACATGGATTTGACTTGGTCTTGCTTTGATTCGCTATTTCAGGCAATGTCAGAGAGTGGAGGGACTTTGTTCATGAGGCTGATGTTGGATTAGCTTCTCCCTTCACTAGGATGACTCATGATTGTCTTTTGGATGATCCTGGTGTGCCCCCAACTGCAGGGTGACACACTAACATTTTTGCTCCTATCTACCATGGATGTTAGGTAACTACAGAGTTGAAGACCCAGGTTGACATGCTCAAGGATGAGAACCAGGTACTCCGAGAGATGGCCCGCCTTAATTTTGGACATCGTGATACTAGCATGGCGGGGCCCTCACAGTTGCATGCTCACAGTAGAGCACCTCATTCTCATAGATCTCAGGAAGCGACTAGTGGTACTCGTAGACGAAGGAGCTGAAGTCCTGAGGGTTCCGTTGGAGGGAACCACCCCTGACCTACTTTTCTTTGAAATTTGTGCCCCCTTGCATGGGGAGCCTCTACTTTCTAAAGAGCATTTTGTCTTAGCTCTTTAATACCCTTGTGTATGCAAACTTCGAATATATCTATGGAAGTCTATCTTTTTATGATTTTCTCTTATCGAAATCTGTACTCATCTCTTGTGCATGTTTGGAAGTTTTGAGGAACTTTTTTATTATGTTTGACCTTTTTAACTCTTTTAGCAAATGCAAGCATGATAACAATGACATATTTTTGTAGTTTTTATGACATATATATGATATGCAGTTCACGATATGATAATGTAGGAACACAATAAATGTTGTAAATGAGACTATTACTTCTACTGAATGCCACGAGATATGACATTTGACTTTATTGCTTTGAGACTCTTTTTCTGATTTTTGGCATGAATGCAATGTGGAACAAACAATGTGACTGCTCTTAAATACAATTTTTGATTCAGGGGATTGTGGGTTGTCCTGATATAAGAGACCTATTCAAGGCTGTGGTATAGGATTTAGGGAAACTCAAGTGGTGAGTAGGAGTGAAAATGGAGCACTTCTAGTTTCTAGACTTCGCTAAAGGCTAAACACTGATCCTTATCTAGATAAGACAAAATGGTAAGCTTTCAACTTAGACAAGCAGCAAATTCTATTGGTGTCTGCTAGACTTAGATCATAGATGGAAAGCAAAGTAGACCCGTGGTAAAGGATAATAGGGAAAGAACAAGGGTACCTGGGTAGCAGATGATCCTAGAGACTACTAGACTCTTCAGTTTTGCTCAGCTAGTGCGTGTGTGTGATTAGTACCTCTCTTTCTCTGTTAGAATGTCACCCTTGAGGCTTCGAGCTTAGACTGATCTCCACCTACGAGTATGGACATTCAGCAATCTTTTCTCTTTCACTCTTTTTTTTTGTATCTCTCTTTTTTTGCTTTTTGCTTTTTACTTTTTTTTGTCTTTTCCTCACTTGACTTTTCTCATTTTTTTGGATTTTTGACTTTTCAAGAAGTGAATGCCTTTTGAAACTTTTGACATGCAATGCTTTGACCTCTCAATTTTCACTTTTGACACTCTTATTTTGATCACTCATTTTTTTATTCACTCGCATCTTAGATTGTTTTCCTCAGATTTTTGATCTTCTTGATGTTTTTGGCCAAGAAAGATAAGGGGCTAAGCGCCACCTAAAGTTTTTGTAATTTGGTTGGACTTCTCTACCACTAGGGAAGAACTGGGAAGGTCTACTTGCAAGATTCCTTTCAACACTGTAGGTTTGAATACTGACTTTGCTTAGACCTAACATCTTGACTCATTAAGACTAGGATCAGTTTAAAGCTAAGAGCTAGGTTTCAATTAGAATCACTAGGAATGCAGGGGGATAATGGCAATTGTGAAAAATGGGGATCTCTAGGCCCTGAAAAGATAACGTATATCTAGACAACATTGGACTCCTTACTAGAGGGAAAATAATACAAGAGCAAGTCACAAACTGTAATGCAAGATGAACAAAATGATGTAGAAATGCAAGAAACAAAATTATTTTTGACATTTTTTATTTTATAATTTTTTTGTATTTTTATGTTTTATGATTTTTTTGGTCTTTTAGACATAATATTTCCTGAGGTGAAAGGCAGACTGTTTCGCCAAATTCCTATCCCTCCATTGTGCACAAGAGATAGGTATTATTTTTGACGTCTTCCTTAACCATGCAAGGACCTTTCCAATCTTCCGAGAAAGCTCTCTTTCATCTTCTTTTCTTGTTTTTCGTGCTTCCCCTTCTTAGGACAAGTTCTCCTACTCGGTAAGGTTTGTTATTTGAATCAATCGCTACCAACTCAGTGGTTTCTCTTGGCATCGTGAGACAAAGCAAGTCTCAAAAAGCATGTTGATGAGGAGTCCAATATAGAACCCCATCACAATTTAATAGCTCTACTAATAGGTTGAAATGTTCTTGCATGTAAACTTTTATGTCAAGTCTCTCTTGGATTCTTTACAAGAATTGGAATAATTCAAGAGGAGTTTGTGGATCCCTCTGCTCATCGGGGGGAACAAAACTTATGCTTGTCCTCCCATTGGGTTCTGGTCTCAGATCCATGCCATACCCAATATAACTTTTTGGTAGTTCAAAAATGATAAGGTCATCGACACCAACTGTCACTCTCATCTTCCACTCCCTATGGAAGATACCTTTGCTCTCTTCATATTCGTCAGGAAGTCTTTCAACCATTTATATTTGTACCTAAGGTGCTTCCCATTCACTGAGTTCATTTGACTGAACTAAGGAGGAGATGGTTGGTTTTTCTTGTGGTTGTGATACCACAAACATCTTAGGTAGCATTCCTATAACATTGGTTGATTCATTATCGATAGAATGCGCCTCCTCCATGGGCATTATTGGTTGATGGGAATCCTCCGTTGGTGTGAGAGGTTCATATGATTATGTTTCTTCCGGTGTCTCAGGGACACGTGATTCACTTAGTGGTGATAACAACGTGTCTCCTTTCGTCATGTGTTCTTTTTCATCTGAGAAGGCATGTGGGTCTACATTTCTCAGATCTAACATGGTGGTCTAAAAGACTGGTCCTTCTGTTCTATGAGTCTTCTCCCCTATGCAAGGAAAGAGTTTGTAGGCCTCTTGGAAATCGATCATGAGTATTTCTAGGGGGAATTGGAGTGGTCCATCCCATTCGATCAACTCCATGATTTCAATTGTTTTATCCTTGGAAACCATTTCCCTTTGCTTTGGTAATGGCCCATTCTCTAGAGTTTTGATTTATGCGGTGTTTATGGTCTTTTATGGAGTTTCCATCCATTTGATGCATCCATCCGTTTGACGCATATTGACTGAGGTGTAGGATTTGGGATGGTTAACATGTTGGTATGGAGTTCATAGTCTATGGGGATGCCTATGTGTTTGTTTGATGTATTTGATTTTAACATGCTAAAAGGTTCTAGATCTCCCTGTGCGACATATATTTTCCTTAAGTGTAAAAATCAAACTTCTTGAAACAACGTGGACGACACAACCTTCATCCTGTGTATCCATGGCCTTCCAAGAATCAAGTTATATCATGTCTCCTTATCTATGACATAGAAAGTGGTTGGAATGGTTTTGGGCCCCAAAGTTAATGGGAGGGTGATTTTACCTATGGTAGCTGCCTTTAGATTATCATATCCGCTCAAAGTATCCCATGAAGCAGTGATGTTGGTGTGTCCATAGCCCAACCTTTCTAAAAGGGAGAAGGGAACTATGTTCATTGCAACTCCATCGTCGATTAATGTTCGTTTGATGCATGTGTCTTAGATCCACACTTGAAGATATAGTGTGGGGTCTCCTTTCTTTGTTAACTCTGCCTCAGAGGGCATCTGTTGTAAGTCAAAGAAAAACCCTAGATCCTTAAGTTTTGAGTTTGGTGGGCTGCGATTGTAGTCCACATGGTTGATTTGCTCACTAGGTGGTGGCATAATTTGGTCAAGATATCTTAGGCCTATTGCTTGTAGCAATGGAGAGCGATGTGAGGGGGAGTTCCTAAGTAAATCAATGAATGAAATGGGTGCATAGGTTTTATTCAGATCTTCTATGAGTTCATAGGGTCCAATGGGAGCTGGTATTGGTTCTACTATTGAGATGATACCCTCATATGGTTCTATTTTTTCATTTTCTTCCTCATGATCCTCCTCTTGTTCTTCACTATGCATAATCTCGACCAATCCCATCAACCTAGTTTCTCCTTTTTGTCCTAGTTGCGGTGGGATTTCAGGGTTACTACTCTGAGTTGCTTTGCTTTGATTTGTCGCTTCTATATCTTGATGCGCAGGGAACGGGTCCTAATAAATTCTCATGTTCACATTTTGTGGTGCTATCGGAGCTTGATTTTGCCTTGTATCTTTGTTATCCGGTGTGACTTCCTGTGGGTTTAAGAACATTTCTATGAACAGTTGTTGTTGGTCTTCTAGAAGTCTTACTATGAATCTGTTGTATTCCCTACAAGACTCTATGCTATGCCCCCTGGTTCTATGAAAAGAGCAAAATTGGTTGAATTCATACGGGGGTCTCTCATATCTTCCTTCATTTCCATTCGAGGGTAGTACCCATTGTTTCTTGGTCGATCTATGGCATTTACATTAGGAGGATGGTAATCTCTCCCATGGTAATCATCTTTCATATTCTTGACTGGGGTTGATCTGTCACCCTGTCTATGGTTGCACTCCTATTATTTTTGAGTATTTTAACGACATAAGTATTGTTTCCTGTTTCTTCCTTTGTTAGCTTTCCGTTTGAACCATAGACTTTTCTACCACTGTCAATGGCGGCTTGGTCAATTCTTAAGGCACTTTCCAATGCCTCTTCGTAGGACATATATGGCAATTTTTGGACATCTTCTCTCATGTCTTTGTTAAGGGCATTCAAGAAGAGATCGTATAGTTCTCGGTGATCCATGTTCGGGGCACTGGTTGAAGAATAGAGGACTTGCCTCCATCGAGTGACGAAATGTGCTATAGATTCATTTCGCTCTTATTTCATTGTGAGGAATTCTCTGATCCCTGTTTTGACGAGTTTGTTCATGTCGAATGCCATGACAAACTCTCTAATGAGTTATCTGAATGAATGGATTGAAGCTTTTGGGAGACGATAATACCAATCCAAAGCGATGCCTTCAAGAGTTTTCAAAAAGATCTTTGCTACAACCCCATCCCAAGGGAGGAGTTCTCTTATGGTCGTGGTGTAGGCTTTAATGTGTGAATTCAGATCTCCTTCTTCTTTGAACTTCGAGAGATCTAGCAGTGGTCGAGGTAGTTGCACATTCCTTATGTTTTGGTCTAGAGGCTCTTTCAAATATTCAAGATACATTCCTAGAAAGGCACTTTGAGATTGCGGGTTTGTTAGTAATAACCCTATGGATGGGTTTTGATAACCCATTGTCAGATTCGTTGGATTGTTCTAAATAGGAGAGTTCCTATTCAAACAGGTGTCATTACTAGCATGTCGCGAATAATAATTGAGGTAGGGGGGATTTTGACATGCCCCCTGGTCCTGTTCATGGCACTTTTGTCTTCTTTCTGGAGCAGCTTGTTCTGCCTCCAGGATTCTGATTCCTTGCACTAGAGTTGCGATTAAATTTGTAGGAGTTGCAGCTCTACGGGTTTCTTCATTTCTAGGATGTTCTCTACGAATATTCTCATGGTGAAAAGCTTCCTCACATGCAGGATTTTCTTTTTGTTCTTCTTGTTAGGCAATCCTTAGTGCTTCTTGAGCATCTTTGGTTTCTTGTAGACATTTTTCCAACCTTTTGACCTCTTCATCAAGGTGGGTATTCGATGTACTTGTGGAAGGTTGTTCTGGTTGATGTATTTCTGACCTCACCCTTCTTGCTTTATGTGGCACATTTGGTATGGCTAGATTGTTCTCCCAAGCTGGGTTGTTGAAAGATAGAAAGCACCTTGATTCTCTTTGATCTTGCTCATAGTCAGAATCCTCGTAATCATAACAGTTGGTGATTGGCACGTCAGGATGTGGTGGCACATACCTATCAAATGAGGGATTTTATGGTTCCCTTGAGGGAATGTTCCCTTGGTTTAAGTTAGGTTCCATCATATTCAGATGTGCCATAGACACCACATAATAAATGGAATGGATGATGGTGTAGACGATAGAAGCTGAAGCGGTAAAGTGGCTATGAAGAATTGTATGAAAATGTTGTGAAGTTTCTGTTATCAGTTTCGAGATGTTTGAAATGGGAATGCAAATAGCATAACCAAGAGGCTCTACTCTTCACGTTGGGTTCACCAAAATATGTACACTCAAAATCGTGACTCCGATTGCTTGGGGTTGTCGGGTCATATTTCGGCATGCACACGGACCCTTTCCCTCCTTGCCACAGGGTGATCTACCACGTCACTCTTTCTCACATGGAATTAGCCAGTCGAGAGGAGGTGAGACACGGCTGGGGTCTGGCTCATTGGAGAGATGGCCTTTGCGGAGAGGGGTCGGTAAGTACTGCGGCCTTTGTTGTTGTGTGCTTTGTTGTATGTTTTGTTTGATTGTTGTTGTAGTTGAGATAACCCTATGACCTAAAGCGTCACTAGTTTCTCTTCTCCTATTTGGATTTCTAAGATTCCACCTCTGTGTGGGTAAGCGATTGTTCTCATTGATGTCCTCTTGTCTTTGTATGCGTTGTAAGAGGTCTTGTTGTATCTGTCATTGTCTGGTTTCTTCTAACAACAAGAGGACGAATGGGTCTCCTTGTGGTAAGACAAATGTTTGTTGTTGAGGTCTTAGATGGATCTCTTGGATCTCGTCACGGATAGCCCTCACCCACTCTCCTCTCACTCCTAAGCACATTTGTGAATCAGAAGAGAGGAAGTCGTGTGATTGCTAACCTTAACCATATCTAGGGTTTTGACGTAGGGTTTGACTTGTGTTTTGACTTTGTGTTTATCTCGTGATGGAATCAAGGGTTTGTTTGGAATCGTTTGAACCGTGATTACCTCGAGATGGAATTGAGGGTTTGCAATGTTGTCTATTCTATTGTTTCTATATGCATGCAAACTAAATGATATGCAAAACGTTCTTTTTGGTATTTTTAAGAGTATTTTGGAAATAAAAGTGCTTTTGATCTATGAAAGGGAAATATTTATGCAATCCTATATGACTTTTCCAATGCAATGTTAACCTATGTTTTTTGTGTTTTTGATGTTTTGAATGCAATTTAATCTAAGGGGAAAATGCTTCTTCTAATAAACTAGATCTAGAAATGAGAAAGCATTTAACCTAACATGCAAGATTTAACTATCAAGGAAAAAACAATGTTTTACTGTTCCCAAGACCAAATTTGATTCTCTAATTACTATGAAATGAAAGAAAACAATGAAGGAACCTAAGAGAAATGAAGATTTATTGACTCCACTACCCTCAGCAATCCTTGTATTAGGCAACCTCGAATCATTTTGTGGTAGCAAGTGATCCTATTAACAACAAAATGACCCAAAGAAGCAAAAAGAAGATTTGATGAAGCTTGTACGAGCTTGATGAGACCTTGGATTGAGCACAATAACATAGAATGAAGCAGCGTGATGCTACTTGGTTGAACAAATAAAGCAAAAGGCACCTTTGTCCAATAAGAGCATTCGAATGTTAAGTTAAGGAGCAAAATTTGGCAAGAGTTGTGTGCACAATGAATTTGCCTCCCTTTGTGCTTGCGGGAGGGGGTATTTATAGGTTTAGAAGAAGGAATTGATTGGAGAGTTAACTCATTTGATTGATGAGTTAACAAGAATAGAATGGGGAGTTCACATGGTTTATTACCCAGTGAACTCAACTAACTGGAGAGTGATGAAGGAAAGATAGCTTATCATTGGAGAGGAAATGGAGGAGAGGGAATGCATGAGATTGATTGGCGAGTTAAAATGAAATCAAATAGAGCTAATTATGCATGTGTGGGTGCATGAAATAGTTAACTCTATATCAGGGATCAAAAACCATGCAAACAAAGAGAAAAACGGGTGAAAATGGAGCAAAAACGAGAGAGAAACTCAAGTTTTTCCGTGGCTACAAAAATGGTAGGGTCACCCCTTTTGCCAATAGGGTCGCCCAGGGGAGATCCGGGCTAGACAGGATCAGATGCAGAAAAATAGGATGGGAGATGGTAGAAGAAAGGAAAAGGATAGGTTATGCATCAAGAAACAGGTCAGTCATGTGGAAGAATCCAAATCTCCACTTACGTCAGTAGGATCTCCTAGGGCAGATCTAGAAATAATAGGGGGAGATTTGGATTGGTTTGATGAAATTGAAAACCAAAAGTGGGAGATGAACAAGGGGACCTCTAGAAGGCTTCTAGGAGGTGCACTAGAAAAAAAACAAAGGGGAGAGGGGAAAACTCACCTACAAGACTCTCACAAGGCTTAGGATCAAGGTCGAAAGCCAGAAAATGCAAGTCAACAAGTGTCGCAACAAGTGTCGAAAAGCGTCACAAACAGGGAGAGAAGGAAATCAACAAGGAAGAAACAACACAAGACAAGAAAAGAGGACACGTCATCAAGAGGCCTACTGCTTAAAGGACATTATTTCACGCTTACATGTATGTGACAAGGATTTGAATCATCATAGGGGTCCTTGTGGAGGCAGTGCGTGATTTTTGTTCTTACAGGCTCAAGGTGAGAAGTAGTAATAAGGAGAGGCTAAAACTTAGAAGTGGAAGGAGGAACAAATGGCATACCATATTGAGGAATCCTCTTCTCCATTAAGATGAGGGTTATTAGTTAAATTTTCAACCATTCCATTCTTAGCTTGACTCTGGCCATTGTAGGATTCAAATAGAGACTTCTCTCAAAAAAAGATGGGGGAGATGTTGAGACTTTGGCATAAACACAACACACAAACCCTGAAAAGAATGAAAGGATGAAATAAGGATGGGATTTGAAACTAAAAAAATAGTAAAAATTAAAGGACGTCCAAGACTAAATAAAATTAAAATAAAACCCTAAAGGCCAAAACCTAAGGGGGTGTGAGATTGAACAAGTTCACCAAAATGAAAAAATATGAAAACCCTTCAAATAGTCTAGGGTAGGTAAAGAAAATAAGAAATAATCAGTAAACACACTAGGGTTATGAGTTGAGACAATAACAACATTAAACATACTTTTTGAAATGACAAAGAAGGGATCAAAGACTTGGCTTCAAAAGAGCCAATGGACTTCTTTGTTGAAGATAGTGATCTATGATCAGAATTGAAAGTGTTTTGATTAAGCTAAATTGGTTTTAAAGGCACCATAAACCCTGTACAACATCCTCAAGTTTTGACAGGACTTAGAACCTTACAAAGTTGCAACCAAGCTACCCTAGGGAACAAAAACTCCCAAAACACAATGGGCCATTCTACACAACACCGCATCATGAATGGGCAATCCGTACACCCTTGACCCTGGGGTGAGAGTGAGACACATAATTTGGAAGACCCCTCTTCCTACAATGAACAATTGTCTAGGAAATAGCATTATTTGAATCCTTTGAATGACGAGAGAGGAGAGGGGAATCCTCTACTGGAACCTTGACCAAAGCCACTTCCCGTGAGGAGGGAGAGTGTCTAACCACATAAGTCAGAAGTCACATAGAATTACTAGACATAGCTGGAACAGTGGTCCCAATTCAACAAGTTGTTGATGAGGTAGTCTAGCTAGAATCAGTTTTGAAGATTGAGGAAATCACCAAATTTGCACCACCCCTAGGGTAAACCACCTCAAGCACGAGATCCACAAGGGAAATTAGAATTGAAAGTGTTATGCCTTGAAAAACTACAAGATTATCTATTCTCTACTCTAGTCTGCACATGTAGAAATGAACCTTATCTATGTATTTGACATTTAACTATAGAAATTACTTGTGCACTTCTAACTGCCTAGAATCTGTTTGCCTCGATGTCTAAAACCTAAGTTTGAAAAATAGGCAATGTTGACGAACATGTTTGGGAGAAGTGAGGATCTTCTCCTAATGTCAAGCCCTAGATTCAAATTAATGACTTGAACAATGGTCGAAGACACACCAAGCAATCATGCAATATGCCTTGTCTATTGCTAATGATGTAAATGCTAATGTAAGTCGATGCAATGCTCTTAAATTGATTAGATCTATCTCCTTAAATTCTTAAAAGTTGATTAGGGTTTGTCCTTTTGTACAATACCTTGGAGTGTAAATCACACATTTCACACTCAAGTCAACAAGTAACTACTAGTAGGAAAGGAGTTGGCTCAAGCCCATATTTAAATTTGAATTTCCAATTTCAAGCATCATTTTCACATTGTTGAATTAACTCGTGATCATTTTTGCATCACAATTTTGATCCATGATAGTGAATGGATAAAATATAGATTGAATATGGACTCTTGGGATGTGTGGAGGTATGATCAAGTTAGGTTCAAATTAATTGCCAACTTTAATACAGAAATATGCCACTTGTGCACTAGTCATTACATTTAGGATAAATGTGCCAAAGTGAGTCCAAAATGGAGGAAAAAGTGCAAGGTATACAATTTTCACCCTTATAATAATAAACTAAAAGTTATTGAGATTCTAAGACAAGTTACATATCTCATCAAAACTTTATTGCTAAAAAGACAATATTACTTATTTACAAACTTAAAGATAATGACATTTTTATGAACTTAAAACTTGAGCAACCTCTTATGTTATTTGTTTATGTTTTGTTGTGAGGTACAGACTAGAGATTTGAAATAAGTTTGGAGTTTTGAGAATGGATTAGAATGATATGAAGTTTCATTTATTGTTGCATAAACATTGATGCTGTAGACCCTACATATGGGTATAAAAGTTTGTACATTTACCTTACTTTCAATATTAAAAATATTTGACTTTCCTTCTTATGCTCCTCATGTAATGGGAAAATTTAATCATATAAGTAATCAAAAATAAAGAAGGCCTAAGTGTACATCATGTATATGTAACCATTAGCTAGACTAGGCTAATAGCATTGCAGAAAGTGTAATCTCTATGATGAATTATTTCACCTCATTTATTGGCAATTTGAAGGAATATATCCCTCCTTGTTAATCAAACTACAAAAGATTGCAATCTTAACTTGTGCCTCTTTTCTATGGGTCCCATTGAGTTACCAACATGTGGTATACATTTAGGCTACTTTTTCTCTTATTTTGGCACCTTATACCTAGTATAGGGCCTATATGTGTTAGTGACACCACTCTCATTGAATGTCCTACATATGGAAGGTTTGTGTTATGTTACTTTGGAATATGTGCCTTGACTAAGTCAGTCTATTTGCTTTTCATGTGTAGGAATGGTATATAA
This sequence comes from Cunninghamia lanceolata, assembly GCA_027924645.1. Classification (NCBI taxonomy): domain Eukaryota; kingdom Viridiplantae; phylum Streptophyta; class Pinopsida; order Cupressales; family Cupressaceae; genus Cunninghamia; species Cunninghamia lanceolata. The sequence goes on along the minus strand of BSBN01000508.1, from coordinate 15,033,719 downwards.
ATAGAAGACATTTCCTCTCCCCATTTCATCAATGATCCATTTGTGATTAGATCTTTTCTTTATTCAAAGGCTTGATGCATAAGAGCATCAATCATTCCTCTCCGATCTTTTTAGTATCTTCCATAAATATACAAGTGATTTAGTATAAAGACATCAACATATCTTTTTGTATTCTTTTGTATAAAGCAAAGTCACTTCATTCTTCTTAAATATGATTATCAAATTCTCCATGATATCAAAGAAAAAATTTCATAGTATCAAAACAAATTTATTCACATATCTTATAAATCAAACCTGCCTACATCATGGTTCCCAATGTAGCACCATCCTTAAAGTTGCATTCTAAGTAAATACTTCAACCAACAAAAAAAAAAATTAATTAAATTCAATATTTAACTTTCCTTCTTATGTTCCAAGAAAGAAAGCAAGGCCAATTATATTTCATTTGCACATGGCCATTAGCTTAATTTAGTTTATCATAGAGATGTGTAAAAGTTGCAATCTCTAGGATGATGAATTTCTTCACACATCATGGTTCCCAATGTAGCAACATCCTTAAAGTTGCATTCTAAGTAATTACTTCCACCAACAAAAAAAAAACTTTAATTAAATTCAATATTTAACTTTCCTTATGTTCCAAGAAAGAAAGCAAGGCCCATTGTATTTCATTTGCACATGACCATTAGCTTAATTTAGTTTATCATAGAGATGTGTAAAAGTTGCAATCTCTAGGATGATGAATTTCTTCACACATCATGGTTCCCAATGTAGCAACATCCTTAAAGTTGCATTCTAAGTAAATACTTCCACCAACAAAAACAACTTTAATTAAATTCAATGTTTTACTTTCCTTCTTATGTTCCAAGCAAGAAAGCAAGGCCAATTGTATTTCATTTGCACATGGCCATTAACTAGATTTAGTTTATCATAGAGATGTGTAAAAGTTACATTCTCTAGGATGATGAATTCCTTCACCTCCGTCATTGGCAATTTAAAGGGACATATCCACTTGTATGTAAACATTTGAACATATATATTCCTCATTAATCAAACCCTCCTACATAATAGCTACCAATGTGGCAATGTCCTTAAAATGGAATTACAAGTAGATACTTCATTCACCAATAAAAATACAACTTCAATTAATTCTTCAATATTACAAAAACACAATCATGCATAAGATACTCATATCCATGGTGTTTGAACTGCTCTCGCCCATTGGAGGAAATCCTTTGCATCTACCGACTACTGATCATGATGTTGGTGTTGACTAGCGCTGGTGGGCGCCTCTCGCTTGTGCATCGTGTGCTCTTTCCTAGGTTGGTGGAGGGGCACTTGGGAATGCCTTGGGTGGATCCTCTAGGCCTGATTCGCAACTTCCAAAGGTACTGAGAACGGTTTTTTCTACGTCCTCTCCTGGGCTTTGTTCTGGCAATGCAAATGGAGAGTCTACTAGGTCTTACACGTCTATATCCGGTTCACAGGCTCATGCTTGCCCCACACAATGTGGTGTGGACGCCCCTATCGCGCCTGACAAGAATTTGGCGAGTCATGTCGAGCACTGTTTGTTTGTTGGCACCCTTGCAAAAGGTTTATCCTATGTTGAAATGACCAAGATTGGTTTTTCCTCTCCTCGTCGTCCTCCATTGGCTAAAGCTTGCCCTCTACCCTATTCTCATATTGCCCCTATTGTGGTCTACGGACAGGAAGTTCTAGAGAATGAAGAATTCTTTGCATCGTGTGGTTTGATTGGAAGATTTAATAGGTTGTGGCCTTTCAGACCTACATAAGTGAGTTTTAGAGTTTTGGAAGCCACTCACGGAGGATTATATAGAACTATACCCTTGTGCGAGGGGTTTTTTTTATTGCGAACTTTTAGTCTTCTAAAGACAAGGAGGTGGTGTTGGATGGTCAGCTTTGGATGTGGGGAGAACACTCCCTCTTACTCAAACCATGGAACCCTCCTTCAACCCTCACACATAATCATTAAATCACTTACTAGTATGGGTTAGATTGCCTAACCTTCCCCTCCAAGTCTGGGAAGACCCCTGCTTTGAAAGTATTGGCAAATTTCTGAAGGTGTATTCTTGCACGTCGAACATACGTCACTCTACTTATGCCCATCTTTTGGTAGACATTGTCACCTCCAAGGCTCTTCTTGGGGAGGTTGTCTTAATGGTGGAGGATCGACTACTCAGTTGTTGGATTACGAGCGCATTCCTTTTCGTTGCAGGCATTGCTTCACTACTAATCATCCTGCCTCTAAGTGTCCTCATGCTTATCACAAATTTGGCGGTTTGGCTACATGGTGGAAGAACACCCTCCCCGAACATTTGACTGTGGACTCTGAAGTCGTTGCTCCTTCGAGTCCCATTGCTACGGATAATGTGGCCCCAATGGCTCATATGATAGCTCCTCCATGATCTAGCACAACTCGGGTCTTATCCTTGGATATTACTAGGGATCCTCCTTCGATGTTGGCTCAATCCAATTCTTCGTCTCTTCCCCTTGCCCCCTATGTGGACCAAGGTGGGGCCCCAATTATTCCCCATTCTCCCTCTTCGGTGCAACCCCAAGTATCTTCAACTTGCCATTCTTCCCCGTCGAGGGGGGTGTCTCATGTGGTGGTGTTTGTAGAGTCCCTCTCTCCTCAGACTGATGATTTTGATGATGACATGTCTTGTACGGTCATGCATAGAAGGAAGAAATTCCTTCCAAAATCAATTTCAAATTCTCATCCCCAGGCTTTGGGTATGCGGTTCTCTAGGTCAAGGTCAGTAGTTATGTAGATCACTGGCCTTTGGGTGCAACTTGCAATGGTTGTTGGCAGTCTTTTCATGTTTCGACCATTTTGGTGGCTAATGCTTTGAATTTATTTTGTTTGTAACCTTTATGGTCATAGTTGTTCTGAGTCCATTTCTCATGGATCTCGTTCCTCTTGCCTCTTGACTATTTACTTGTAAGAGGGTCTGGGCCCTTTCAAAACTCGTTTTTGTCAATATCAAAAACATGATCATGCATAAGAGACTCATTTGAGAAAACAATATCATTTCAAATAAATAATTTTCATTTCACTTAATTAATTTAAGAACACGTTTAATTAGACGAAAACTATACAATTAAAAAGTGATATTAAACAAAAACTTATGCTCATCAAACATATTAGCAATTTTATTTTTTTTGGGGGTAAATGCTGCCAGATATGGGGGCAGCTCCCTCTATAAAGTTCAAGAGAAATTACAAAGAAATCTCGGGCAGGATTTAATGGTATATGTATCCAGTCCCCTCAACAACTTCTATTAGTCTAGCTAAAACATTTTGTCCACTGAGACCTAGATTGGCCTGCACAAAGGCCATAAACTCCTCAATGTTGTTCAGTTTCTCGACTCCCTTCTCGAATAAGGACCATGCCTTTCGAAGCTTGATCTTCTTTCCTCCCAAACATATTAGCATTTATATCTACAAGGAGATTAACATGTTTATTTTTACCTTGCATTATTATCTCATGTTAGTACTAATTAAAAACAATCAAAAGTTCATAATTAAATTTTTTTTTAAAATATATTCTCTAATAAACAACATAGAGTTTCCCTCTTTTCATAAGTTAAATCTTTCTTGCTGCAATATAAAGTAACTTCCTATCATTATAACTAGCAATTGCACTGTAGTGTGCAATGGGTATGCTGTGGAAAGTTGAAGTGACCTAAATTTGTTCAGAACCATTAAACTATTCGAACATGCTGAAATAAATTGTACTATGACCGGTGGGGACGATGCAAAGTGAAATGTGAGTTTCAATATATTGATAAGGAAGGTTTAAAAGTAGTATGTAATTTTAAGGTAGATTCGAATCAATAATTTCCATCACATTCCTGAATCCTAAGAATATATAAGCAATACCTAATTTTTAAGGAGGATATAAGAAACAATAAGGAAACTAAAATTTGTGCATGCAAAAAATTAATCGAAAGGTAGATTGTAGTTTGTTATTTTTTATTTTTAATATTAGAATGCAAAATATAAAGTGAAAATATAAAATAAATAAAAATGCACAGATGCACTTATAAAATGGCAGACCCAAGGGGTTATGAAACAATGTTAATACATTTGATATTTGGCGCAATGTATATTTCATACCTACATTAAAACATACAACAAAGTAAACATTATGCGGACGCGAAGGAAGTTAAGAAGAATTGAATCGTTGTATATTTCCCACTTACATATTCGGGGATACAAGTGCTTGCCTTCATCGGTATAACATTGCCCATCGGCAATGTTAGGAATTGTCTCCCCGAAGGTTGTTTCTCGCCGATGAATTTTACCATCGGTGTAACATTCCTTATCGGTTGAGTTTGGCGTTTTCTCCCTGAAAAGCATAGTCTCCCCGATAGCCCACAATTTGCCCAAACGCCAGATCCTCCTCCCCAATCGGAGCTTCCAGAATTCTCGACGCCCACCGCTCCAAATCATAAGCCATTATTTCCCCTACCTCCCAGGGAATGAAATAGAAGCTTCCATTACAGAAAATGGAGTCACTCCTGAGTAAGCCTAGGTCTGTGATACGATCCTTCGGGCTTCACCTCTGGTGAACAAGCAAATGGGAGTGAACATAAAAAACCAAACTGGAAAATATGAGCTAGGAAGGACTCTAGGAGAGGGGAATTTCACCAAGGTTAAATTAGCCATTAACATGGAAACAGGGCAGAGCTATGCCGTGAAAATCTTGGACAAGGAGAAGGTTTTCCAATACAAAATCGTCAGTCATGTAAGGAAATGCACAATAGAAAAGGTTTTGGTTCGAAACAATTGAAATCTTTTTATATACTGAGCCTGCGTGATTTATTCTCTGTGTAGATTAAACAGGAAATATGCAAAGTGAAGCTCATTAAGCATCCTAATGTCGTGAGAGGTATATGAAATCTTTCCGATAACATTGGTCATCGGCATAACTTTCAATATCGGCAATGTTTGGTTTGGTCTTGGCGATGAGTAATCTGACGCCAATAACATAGAAGGAAGCTCATCGGTATAACATCGGATATCGGCCAAGAAATTTTTAGACTCGCTGATAGTGTTATATCACGCCTTTGGGCGGGAAAAGACAAAGCGGTGGCATTTTGAGATCAATTTTTGGAGCCTGATGGCATTTTTCAGTCAATGAAGGTTGACCCGATCATTTTCTAGCACTGTACATGCATTTTGGATGCTATTTTCACTGATTCAGAACCTGATTTCGGCCAAACAAAGGGTGATCGGCTGGAAATTGTAAAATCGTCCCGACTATAAGAACTCGCGCCGATGGTAAGAAAAAAATGCATGCCAACAGTAATGTATACAGGAAGAGATATACAGAGCATAAGAGAGAGAGTATGAACAAAAGGGGATATGCAAATTTTGAACTGACTATGAAGGAGGAGAGATTGAAGACGCCAATACTGCAACTAAAAATCAAGTGGAAGGTGCATTAATTGCTGCAACTTGCATTTGTGGCATCTAGTTAGTTAATGTACATACATATATATATTTTCTCTCTCCCTCTATGAGAACAACATCAAAATTGCAAAGTTTAATCTCAAAAATTCAAACACCAGATCCAGCTCTATCCAGGCTTGAAATTTCTTTTAAATTATTCTTTTCTTTAAACATGACAATAGAATAAACACCAGCAATTGCCCAAAATATAGAATAAACACCTTTTTTTGAAAGTTTTGAAACAAAGCAGCAATGACTACGGTGGTATTCTCTCTCTTGCACCTTACCAAAGCAAGACCGAACCTTTTTTTTTACATTGCACAGATATTCCATTTCATTTCATTACAAGGAAGTAACAAGATAAGATAGTTCTATTTTCAACGTCCTTAAAGCCAAAATAGTAAGTAGGACCTGTCAAACCATGTTTGCTTGTCTTGGACATTTTTTCTATTGATTTCTAGTTATACAATGGATCTGCATGTACACATTATTTCTCATATCAACAGTCAAGGCTGCTGGCAAGTCTTGGGCGAATCATGGATATGCATATACACATTATTTCTCATATCAACAGTCAAGGCTACTGGCAAGTCATAGGTGAATTTGACGTAAGATAACCCATCTACGGACAAGATTTCCCCGCAAGAGAAAAGTATACAGCACTCTGAAAATTAGAATGAAAAGAGGGAGAATATTGACTCGTAAATCAATCTGACCTCTTTATCCATTAAATGTGGAGAATTCTGGAATGTTAAATTTGTCAATGACAATTGAACTGTGTGAAGTTTAATAATATAAGAGATTATTTTGAAAGTTTTTCTGTCAATAAGTTAATGTGTTGAAACATTCGGATTCTTTATTCTGATCAAGTGAAGACTATAACAAAAGTTTATTATATTAGAGTAAGCCCATATGTATGCTGGGATAAATACAACAAAAAAAATATGTAATGCGAGTTACAGCTTTTGCATTGTTTTCCACATGATAAAATTACCCTTTGCTTTCTTAATTTGAATGTAGCTTATAAGTCAGATCTAATATCCATATCTAATGCAGCCATAGAAGAAAGCAAAGCCCATAATAACTTATTTTGACATATGTGCCACAGAGCAAAATTGGAAACCTAGAATGAAATTGCTGTAGTTAAAGAAATTCATGAAACTCAGTTAAGCACATGTCCATGATCTGAATTCTAGAGATTCATGAAACTCAGTTAAGCACATGTCCATGATCTGAATTCTAGAGCTGTGACATAAAAAGCAACAAATTATATCTTTATATAGAATAATGCTTAGAATATAGTAAGTGCTTGGACCTAATATTTTTATTACTACGAAGGTAGATTGGATATCTGTATTGAGGATTTGCCCTCGGCTTGGGCTCTACATAAAGCCAGACCTCATACTCAAGTTTCAGTTCAAATTGGCTAAGTGTAAAGGTAAGTTTATAAATCTACTGTAATGATAGGCATGGCGTAAAGATAAGAGTGTCTACATGGATGAACTACTGAAGCAAGCTCTTTCAAATTGGCATGGATGAACTACTGAAGTAAGAAAGACCAGCGTGAGATGATTTTCTATTTATTCAACTACGTTTATGAACATCATTTGTTTTGGTGATCACAAGCTGTAAGTGAAATTCATTGTTTACTGACAGCGGATTTAAAAAGGAGCTCATCACGAAAGAGATCATCCATAAATTCTCTTTTTGGTACATACGATCATCTCCTTCAACCAATAGCCTCCCTGTATAGTAATAACATTTAAATTCTTGAAAATAATACAAAATAAAACAGTAAAATCGCAATACTTGAAAAAAATAAAATCTGTAAAGTTCCCTCTTTATGGGTAAGGATGTTTAAACTTTCATGTAACCTGATATGTTCAAACTTTAAACATCATAATGCAGAGTAGATGTACATTTACCGAATACTAAATTGCAATGTAAATTATATGCCATATTGAGATAAACATCAGTACTGACAAGAACAACAGAGCCCCATTAATTAATAGCACAAGATAAAATTTAGTTTGACCTAGATCTGAATGGTCTCATTGGTCGTTCATCTGCAGAAATTGTTAACAGGTTCAGTAAAGTCTTAGAATTGCTTGGCTACAATTGTAATCAGTTTGTCTGTGTTGAAGATATTCAGAGAAGTGGGCAATCATAGGATAATGCTACCAATCCACCAAAACCACTTTTGGTCACATAATGTTTTATATTACTCTAGCTTTGATAATAATCTGAATATTATGTCCAATACAAGTGAAGTTTTATGAATTACAATTAAAAAAAATGAATGTTTTGACGGTATTGCATAGCATTGTCGTAAAATGAAAGATATATACAAATTGTAAATCAATGTTTCTATAAGTGAATGCAAGAAAGTAATGGGAGTGGGTGAACTAACCTTTTGTGCCTTTTTTTTTTTCATGATCATGTAGTCAAGATTGTGCGTGCGATAGCACTGACAAGCGTTCCTCCTCTTGTTTGCGAAGAGCAACATATGGGTTGTGTTGCATACATGCATATTTTTGGAACGTGAAAGTCGGGCATATTCGAAGACATGCAAGGTTGCAGACTCTAGAAATAGCTGTGAATGTCAGTCCCTAACGATCTATGTTGCCAATGTCGATTGTTGCTCGCGGAAGTGTAAGGCCTTGTGATTTGTGTATTGTTAAGGCCCATGCCATTTTCAATGGGATCTGGCAAGGACCACCACGACTCAATGGTGCAATGGGCACATTTCTTGCATTATTGAGATCCCAAACTGGGCCTATGTATTTTTTGAACTAAACAACAACAAACAAAGGAAGTTGCGGTGGTTTATCGCCATCCTTGTATACAAGGGCTTTCACCTGGCCTAATGCACCATTCACAAGCCCTGCTTGCACCCACAAATTAGAACATAGCATAACTTCTTGGCCAACACTCAAAAGAATTTTAGCTTCAAGTTGTTCATCGTCTGGATTTGGGCATGTTGCCCCTTTTAGTTGTTCTGCATTAGACAAAGCAATTGGCATTGCTAATGATTGCAACATATGTTTATTGTGTAGTGAAACCAATTCATTTGTTGGAAATAAATGTATGGAGGATAGGAACGGTGCTTGCTCTGCAAAGGTCAGTGAGGAATTTGAACGTGCCATGAGAACATGCCAATCTTCAACTGTAGGCTCTACATTTCTTATATTTGAGAGAATTGAACGGAAGGCCATTTGTATAGGATCATCACCAATTTGCCAAAATATCTTGGTCAATGTAATAACTGTGGTGAAGCTTCGCCATAGTGTTCCTCCATAGAAGTTTGAAGCATACATGGGGATATCTTTGACTGGTGGGAGCTGGCCAAGGTCACCAAAGAGAATGATTGAGCATCCCCCAAATGGGATATGATTGTGGCTAGGGAATGCCTCACGCAATCGTATGTCAATTCTTTGTATCAACTTTGGGCCAATAAAGCTCATCTCGTCTATCAGAATGCAATGAATGAAGTACATGCTCTCCTAGAATGTTGCAATTGTTTGTCCTTGTAGGGGATTCATTTCTCTGATCGGTATGTGGAGTGCAGAATGAATTGTAGACGCTTGAATGTTGAAAGCTGCAACACCAGTTGGTGCGAGGAGTAGCAAAGGTGATTGGCCATGTGGAGCTGCTCCCATGAGTGTGGATTTGATGCTTGAGATCAAATGTGACTTTCCAGTACCTGCAGTTCCTTGAACAATTATTTTTAGTGGTGGCTGGAAACTACTGGCAGAGAAGTGCGAAACAATAATATCATATGCTTTCTGTTGTTGGATAGAGAGGCTGCTCTGTGATGCTTGAGCAAAAACATGTTGGACTTGAAAGGTTGGCCGATAAGAGTCAATGAAATCAGTAGCTATAGCTTTTAGTATTGGATTAAAGCTCGGAGTTGTCCAGTCATGGTTCAGGTCAATGCCATGACGACCAAGCATGTCAAGGCTGTCTAACTGAAATGATATGCCTGGATGCAAGCTTGATAACACTTGCCATTCATCAAGATTGTTATCTTCCATGACATATTCATTAGTTGAAGTACTGCCATCATCGGTATCATTGGTATCTGATAGTGGATCAGTCGGTGTGCGATGCACATGCCATTGATGGAAGTTGTATGAGAATCTTTCCCAATTTGCAATAATCTATGGTGCTAATATGCCAATATCATCATGAATACTATGAAATGGGTGGTAAAGCAGTAGTTCACTCCAGCAAAACGCTTCAAAACACCTGTCATCTTTTGTTGGGATAGTTGTGAACCGTGGGATTACACGGACAATGGCTGATGTGGAGCACTCTCTCCATTGGAAGTTTTTGCGTGATGCTTTGAAGGTCTATTTCTGTGTCATTTCAATGAGTGACAGAGCATCCAGCTCCATAGGTCGCACCATGTATGAGTCAATGAAAGTAGGGGAGGGGGTAGTGGAAGTGTTTGAGATTGTAACACGTTGGTAATGTTTTTGGCTAATAGTCAAACAAACAAATGGTCTGCTAGATATGGATAGGGGTAGTTTTTGCAGAAGGTGGCAAGTCTCTTGGGCACCAATGTCACGATCTACAAGGCTTTCAAATAGCATTTTGCGAAAAGCTATTGGTGCTGGCTTATCAGAGTCTGAATTGGTTGAAATGTGAGTCATCATATTGTGGTATGTTTCAGATTGGTGCTCAGCTTTTGTTGCATATTTTGCAATATATTTGAGCACTGCATTGGTTGAAAGAACAAGCTGGCAATCCACATTGGCTCTCCATATAGAAAGGATATATGGGTTGTGAAGATTCAAGCGGTCATCATTGCGGGCAGGGGTGTGTTTAGGTTGCCCATTCTCAGCAATTGTAAGACTTGATCTCTCTTGTAAGTTCCAAGGGGCTTTATAACGACACGCAAGAGATGTCCCCTTCCTCCGCAAGCATGTTAGCTGGGTACATTTTGTATGGCGTTGCACATGATTGACCAATTCATTGTAATCAGTGGAAGGGCTCGTTGCTTTTATCATTCCTGTGTCCATCAAGCAAGGGTCATCCAAGATAGTTTGATGGAAATTTTGGTTCTTGAGTTGAAGACTGCATGGGTTCCAGGCAGAGACATATCTTTGAATGTAGTCAATTGTTCTTTGTACAAATTGAAGGTTGTTCCATTATAATTTTCCAATGTTAGGCGCTTCTTGGAGCCAGAGGAAACCGTGAATATGTGCAGATCCTCTATGTTGCCATTCGTACCTAGATTTGAGAGTTTGTTAGCAAGAAGTAAAGAAAAAAAACAAGTGATTTTGGTAAGTGGAAGGCATATACCTGTACCAATAGTCACTTGCACCGAGTAGTTTCTCCAAGACCTCTTCACGAAATGTTGTAAATCTGTGGTGCATGTAGAGTGCAGCAAGGTGTGGATTGCGAATTATATTTTGTACCCTCCATCTGGAAGCCTTTGAAGGATCCGTAGGAATGGTAGTTGGCATAATGCAATGTAAGTCAAGCCATTTTGTATCTGCTGCACTTAAGGTGAAGAAAAGTGTTGGGCAACCAATTTGATTGACCACGTTAGAAAGCTCCCCACTACATTTATTCCAAAATGGCCGTGTGCCATGAAGTGTTGAGCTAAAGCGCATGAGTTGATCGGCGAGCCTTTCATCAAGTAGGTCCTTCAATCTTTGGCGGAGGTCAGCAATTGTTGTCGGAAGTGTATCGTTTACCTGTTTGTTAACAAACACTGATGTTGTGGCTTGGCTACGATGGCGCATAATTATGTTGAGAAGGAAATATGTGAAGCATGGGTGTTGGCCAAATCTATTATCATGATATCTTAGTAGATGAAGAGCATTTTCATGTAGCTTAATTTCTTTCATGAGGTGTTACTTGAAGGTGGCTGTGCCAGTTGGAAACAGAGTGGGGAATGCCATTGCAAAAAAGCCTTTAGTGGTGTATTCATTTATTGGGGAGGTAGAAATGGGAGGCCATTCTATAGCAGGAGCTTGTCGTCCATTCCCTAGTTGTAAGTAGGCTTGCACTTCTTCCATTTCTCTACGTGACGGCGGTAGGTTTGCTACAAACGAGGTTGTACTTTCAATTGTTTCAGCTTCATTAAAATTTGTTTATAGGGACTCTAGATTTGTGGGAATAGGATTAGAAGTTCTTGCATATATAAGTTCTGAAATATCAGTGGATTCATGAGGCAAAGATGACAATGCATGCTCATTCAACTGCACATCTTTGTAGTATGGATCGTTTTGGAGCTTATATGTCAATGCCTCATGAACACGTGACCTACTAACATAGAAGTTATACTTTTGTTTTTCAACATTTTGTTTGTTTATTATAATGATGTCTAGTTCATCTATACGCCTAGGCAAGGAGGTTGCTATGCTAGAAATATCTTGTGGAAAGCAGATAGTGTGACCATTATATTTTAGTTGCCTCCCCCCGTGCATATGTTACTTGAAGAACCGGGCTAATCTTTGCTATCAAAATCTCCTCAATTTGACTTAGTTTTTGTAAACAAGTAGGTTGATTACCAGGGTCCATGTTGTTCCACTTAGAGAAGCGATGGCCATTTTTTTCTGATATGCATCTATAACAAGTAGGGACTCCATTTGATTTCCTTGTTTTAATGCCTGGATATTTTTCCATGCAAACTAAGCATGTTGACATTTTTGAGAAGCTATCTAATCTTGACCTAAATTTTTCTCTAGCAGTGTAATAATTTTCAGGGAAACATAGAGGAGGACAAAGCTGGGTTGATGGGGTGGGTTGTACGCCATATTGTGACTGAGGGGCAAGTGTTTGAAGGTGCGGGACGTTGGAGGAAGGAGATAGTGTTGATGCTGAGGCCTCACTCTGAAGGATATGTTCGTTTTGTTGTCTTCTTTTGTTAATATTAGTTTTCCTTGCATGATATTGTATACGCTGCATTTCATTTGTACGGGTTCACTTTGCTAGCATCCTTGCATCTTCTACTTCCATTGTAGGGAATCTTGAAGATTTGAGGGTTTTGAACTATCTGTATATCATGCACATGCAAATATATATCACATTTTGAAGCATGGGAATTGAAGATATAAAAGTATGCAAAAGCAATATTGTAACATGGCAATCGACATTAATGTGTACAAAATATAAGAAACCAATAACAAGGTAATAAACATAATGGAAATTGTTTTTTGTTCGAAGAGAACTTTACAATCATTATAGACAATTTAAGAAGCAAATACATTGTTAAAAGCTAACAATGCAAATAGGAAAAATAGGGGAACATATCCCTATATATGTTTATATGAAGCTACCCATCTTTGAAAAAAGGGAAATGTACAATAGTTAGAAGTGAGCTTTACATTGTTTGAGGTACATAACATTAGAGGAGCCATTCAAATCGTTATGTTATTGTACAAAAAAAGAGTGCAGTGCATGTTTTAATTGAGTTGAATGGCTGTAACAACAATGCTGTGTGTTTCTTGTCCAGAAAATGAATTCATCTTGATAGAAAGATCAAGCAGGAATTGGCAACCAACAACACAATCTAAAATTTGTTTGGCTCCGTCAGGCTCTGCTAGGAGAAGCTGAAAATTTTCTGCACCGACACCCAACAAAGCATTCGCTGGTCCTTCAAATGCAGTAACTTTAAGAAGTTCACCAGTGTCGTCCTGCAAGTCCATTTTAAGCATGTAGCTAAAATCACATGCTAAGAGATTAGTAGAACACTTTGGGCAACGAAAATAATTGGTGGAAACTTGAATTACTTTTTTCTTACATTTCTTATTCTCAACCAACAAGGGCCAAGAAAGGTAGTAGAAGTTGTCCAAGTGGAGCTTGGAGATAATGGCCTTTACACAAGCATTTTTTTTCTCGGCAAACCTTGTAGTAACAATCTCTGAAATATCAAAAGGATTTGCAAATTTGTGGGGGTTGAGCGGGTTATTCGACAAGGTAATTAGAGGTTGGAAAAGCTCTAAAGTGGAATACCATGTCTTCAATGTCGAGGCCTCTAACAAGTCTGGATTGATTAGAATTGCAGTTGGGAAGATAGTGTCGATTAATTTTCCATGCCATGAGGTAATACGGCCAGATTTCACAAGAAGAATGGGGGGGTCTGGTTGAAGGCACATTCCTGAGATTTGTTTCCCCTCAATTTGACAATGGCGACCCCATAGTGTAACATCTATGCTACAACTTGACATGTCTATGATTGTAGCAGTACATTTAATTGTTTCGATCCCATCTCTTTTACGTATGGTTGATGTAGGTGAGATAGATAAAAGCAAACCTATGACATCAACAAGGGAATTAATAGGCATTGACTCTAGTGTATCTATGCTCTTTATATGGTAACTATGAGTGGGTATGTTAGAGTCAATGCATGTGGAAGGAGTTATTGTTGATGAGTTGTGTAGGAATATCTCGAAAGGGTTTGTGGAGCTACTGTATTTTGTGTTAGCCACTTTTACACAACCATTTGATACAAGGTAGAGGGCATCACTTTGAACAACATCATAGAACTCATCAACAAGTTCATTGAAGCAAGTTATATGTATTTCAGTTCCTGCTCTGTCTATGAAATTGAAGCCAAAAACTTTACCGTCACGACCAGCATTTTGGAATTCATGGATTAGAGTTTTTGCCAAGGCCCTACCTTCGATAGACCATTGCCTATGGTATGTAGTCAACTTTAGAATTGGCATTGTTTGAAAAGGGCCAATCTTTTGTTGGGATTCAAATCTATTGCCTTCTTGGAGTGAACAACCTTCAGATCCATAAGGGGCCAATTTTTGTTTGAAGGTATTTTGTGGGAGGTACTCCGGAGCTTGGAGGAGAGGTACTGGAGTTCCAACTATTGTTTCACTATTCGAGATTATATCAAACTTAGTAATTATGATAGCCCTGCAACAAAAGGAAAATCAATAATTTAATAAGAAGTTATAAGTCAAACAGATAGAGCAATATAAATGAATCTTGAATGTTTGAGCGTACGTGAATTTGTGGAACATCTTGCAAGTGTAATCTCGAAGACAAATAATTGACCCTTGGCTAGGGCCTCTTCTGTAACAAGATAGTTGAACTGCTCTGGAAGTATAGCATGGTGTGTGTGCATTCCATCAGAGAGTTGCAAGCGGTATTTGACATTTGCAGAGCGTTCTTGATGGATGGAGTCTACAGATGTAACTTGTAAACAAGGGTTTAGACTATCCATGCCTGTAAGTATGTTGGCTATGGCATTTGTAGTTAACACTGTTGTCATGAAGTTAAAATTGACAGAAAGCAATTGGCCTGCGAGTAAAATGGAGTAGGAAAGTTAGGGACAAAGATTAATCCACATATTATTAGGTGAAGAGTTCAAATTTACCTAATTGCATGTTGGTAGGCAAACATATAATATGCCAATTAAAACTTGAACCCTCTTTATTTATTTCATGGTGCATTTAGATTGATAGGTATTTGAATGTCTAATCATAGGATTCAAACGCATTATTTCCTATTTTGGAGACCACTTACATATATTCGTGTAAAGAGGGCAACATTGTAAAAAAAGGTATAATACTTGTGCGTGCATTTGGCGAGAAAAGTTCAAGCGAGCAAATGTTATCAGGGGTTGCATTATTTCCATAGTAACACTCATTCTAGATGTACATATATATGTAGTAAAGGTACATTTCAAATAGAAGGTCTATACTTAATAGAAATATAAATAATATCTTGTTATTTAATAAAAGGTCTATACTTCAATTACATTTATGACAATCGATTTAGAAGCAAGTCGATAGACAAATTCAAATTGAAAATTATTACTACATATTTATGGTATATATTTTTAAAAATGTAAAACTAAGGTATTTAAATGCAAGATAACATTGGAAACATACCCGTCTTGTATCGGATTCAGCGATATTAAATTAGTTTGAAAAAATGTGTAAGAATGTGCCCAATTTTAACAAAAAATAGGCATCATGTTCTTATTACGCGAAAAGTTCAAATGTACTCAACTGCATGTTGGTAGGCAAAGATATAATATGTCCTTTCAAACTTGAAGTTTTTTTTAATTTCATGGTGCATTTACATTGACAGGTATACAAATGTTGGATCGTAGGATTCAAAAGACGTTCTTTTCTAGTTCGGAGATCACTTACATATATCCTTGTCAAAAAGCATCATTGCAAAAATCGTATAATACTTGTGCAAACATTTGGCAAGTCAAGCTAATATGAGCAAATGTTATCAGGGGTTGCATTGTCTCCATAGTAATGCTCTTATTATAGATTTACATATATATGTATTCAAAAGCTACATTTCAAAAACATATAAGACTCGTCACATGTTTTTCAAGTACATCTCAAATGAGTGAATGATATGGGGGGTGTCATCTCCTCCATAGTATTTATCATAATATAGTTCCCTAAGGAAAGTGCAGAGGCCTTCTAGCTTAGTCGAGGTATCATGGAATGTTGACATGGTGTCATATAATGTTTCAATATCCAATGTTTCTACAAAAGGTGTCGTCTCACACACTTTTTTGGATTTGCGTACAATTTCTTGGCAGCTTGATGTTACATGCGCAGCAAGACGTTGGACGTCACTTCGAAAGTCTTCTGGCTTGTTCATTGATGAACATGACTCTGCTTGCATGTTTGGGGCATCGAGTGGTTTGAAGGGGTTCACTATGCTGTTGCTTTTATCTGTGCTAGATATCTCAATGGTGTCATTGGCATGTATGGGTTCAGCCAATTCCTGAGAAGAGTGCATAAATAAGAACATATAAGTAGAAAAGAAAATAATTTTATTTGTAACACTAACATTATTTCATTTGTCAATTAAAACAAAATATTTATTTTAAATTAAAAAAAATTAACAATAATAATAATATTTATTTTTATAATATAATTTTTTTAGAGAAATTCAAAATATTTTATTGATTTTCATGCGTACAAGTCAAAACACCACTAATTTTAAAAATAATCTACACTTATTTAAGTTTTATTTACTGCTCTCATGTGCCGTAGCTCTTTGCAAATTTTGAAGCCATGGAACCAAAGTTGTTGGAATCATTCTTCTTCTTGGAGCAAGTTTGGGTGTTTTGAGTTAATTCCATTTTTACTTCCCTATTTTACAATTAAATTATCTTGTTATTAATATTTGAAAACAAATTAAAAAACTTAACAAACAAAATCACCATCAAATCAAATTCTAATACTTATATTCTCTCATTAATTTGAATGATACTCCATACATTAGTAGAAAACCATTTCCTAATTATTAATCCATAAAACAGGAATATTAAAAAAAACATTTCCTCTCCATGTTCTTTTGGGTAAAGTTGAAAAATCCATCACAGAAGTGGTGCTAGCTTCCTTTCTTTCTAAGAAGGAGGGTTCTCTTATCTTCACCAATTGGGATGACATGATTTTAAAAAATTGGAATCAGTTAAAATTGCCTAATTCAAATTGTTTTACGTCAGTAGGGAAGATCGATCGTTCTGCTGTCAAATGGATCCCTCCGCCTCAATCATTTGTCAAGCTTAATTTCGATGGTGCAAGTAGAGGTAATCCGGGAATTTCAAGTGCTGGATGTGTTATAAGAAATTATCAGGGATTAGTTCTCAAAGCCCTGTCAGTTAAGCTAGGTGTGTTATCAAATAATGAGGCTGAGGCTTTGGCTTTGTTAGCTGGGCTGAATTTAGCTTCCAGATGTGGATTCACAAACCTTATTGTGGAAGGTGACTCTCTTAATACTGTTAGAGCTTTTTCTAATAAGTCATCTCCAAGCTGGAAAATTGGCTATATTTTAAATTTTGGGAGGGATCTTTTGAAACGCTTTCATTCTTATCAAATTCTGCATACGTATCGTGAAGATAATACTTTAGCAGATTTTTTGGCTAATCTGGCTTTTAGTTCTAATGATGATATTCTTGAATGGGATTCCGAATCTTTTGCTCAAATCCCTGGAGTTAGCGCTATTTTGGAGAAGGATTATTTTTCTTAGTTTTAGTAATTTTGGCTAACTTTACTTAGTTATATATCTCCTTTTATTTCTGTCTCCCGGTTTTCCATGCGTATTATCTGATGTCATTTATTTATTATCCTCATCCTTTTGGCGGCTGTGTTATACCTTGATATATGATATCAGTGCAAGATGGTAGGGTTGGCACGAGGGAGTTGGCATTTCATATCGTTTGGTCTTAAATTCATGTATTATGATCGACTTTTACTCATCTATTTTTATTGTGTGATGATCAAGCTCAGCATTGTCTCCAAACGTTTCTTTTTTTTTTTTTTTTTGCAATTGGTATTCTTCCAACTTTTGCAGGTTCACCATGGGCTCTGTTCAGCGAAACTCCCGAATCTCCTAGCCAATTAGGAATTGGGAGCGGCCCCTTCTTGGTCTTTCTAACTTACACTCTCTGCAGGAAGTCTTTAAAGTATATGAGGCTTCTATGGGCAGAGCGATTGTCTAGGTTTGTGGTTCAACTTTCCTTTTTTCTCCAGTGGCTATCTATCCCTCTCAAGCTGCTTCGCATTTTCTTTCTAATGCGATGGATCTCTTGCAAAATGGCGAAAGGGTAAGAGCTTTGGGTGTTATGTTTATACAGAATATACATTTTCCTGTTGATTCTTTTAATTCTGCATTAGCAGACTATGAATTGCATGAGGGATCTGCTCTTGTTGGAGGTCTATTTGACTGTAGGTTATTATTCCGAACGCCTGCTCTTCACTGTCTTTACAATGCTTTCATGCATGGGCTTCAAAACAACTGTCTGGTTTCCTTCCAAAATGCTATCCATTGCCATCGGAGAGAGCTGGGGAATCATGTGGCAGCTAAAGCTACAGAGGTTTTTAATGCTTTACATTTCTTAATTAATTACGTTCCTCCTCCATTGCCTCCTCCTCCTCCCCAGCAAGCAAATGTGGAAGATCCTGATGAGGGGCATGCTGTTCAGATCATTGAAATTGCGGATTAATTAGGCTTTGCGTCCTTAGTGCTTTGCTTTGACTTTCAGGTTATCACAGTTAAATGTTTTGTATGTAAATTTATATGAATTTCTTCCCGAAGTTTAGTTACAGATGTTAATACTGGTGCGACTCTTTTTGAGTCGATTTTGTTGTATTTGCTCATATTTTGGCTATAACCGGAGGTTTTCTTGTCCGGATTCTTTCCTGCCGGTATGCCTCTCCGAATCCGGAATTTTGTAATTTTACTTTTATTAATATATTTTAGTGGTTTTTTACCACTTTTAAAAAAAAAAAAAAATTCATAAAAGTTATGTAACACAAAACATGTAATCTATTTGCGATATAGCAAAACTTATATAATATGTATATAAATCTTAAATTTTCAACCTAAAAACCATGTACTTTCATAAATACTGCAAACACATGTGATAGTTAGTTAAACAGTATTTGAATTAGGCAAAGATTTAATTTAAAATTACAAGGAAGAAGTAAAAAAAAAATCCCAACAAATGGATTTGAAATAAAAGGGATAAATAAAAAATAATCTCAACAAATCCATGTCATCCACAAAATGATTATATTTATCTTTAGTGTATAGTTCAAATTATCTATTTCTTCTTGCCCTATAGGTCCATGGTTGCATTAAAAATGGTGTTTGTCTTGTATCCATAAATGCATTAAGACATGGCAATTGATCTTCTCATTTAAACAACTATGGATTTAAATTTCTTATTGACATTCTATATTAAAAATGAAACCCTAAAACTTCAAATATAATATTATAAATTAATATTATATACCATATCAAATTAATATTATAAAATTGTATATTTAAAGTAAACGTATTATATATTTAATATTTATATTTATTTATATTTCAATTGTATTTAATATATATATATAGTATATTTAAAAATGCAACCTTACAACTTCAACTACAATATTATAAAATAATATTATATATCATATCAAATTGAATATTTTTAAATTGTATATTTAGATTAAATATCTTAAATATTAAATATTTATATTTTTTTATAATTTAGTTATATTTTATAAACTAAAAATATATAATTATGAATACTATAAAATTTTAAGTTATTTTATATATAATATATAATATATAATATCAAATAAAATATTATTTATTGTTATATAGTATATTTTATATAATGTACATTAATTAATATATTTGTAAATAATATTAAATTATAAAAATGTATATTTATATTAAATATTTAATTAAAATTTAATTATATTTATTTTAAATACAATATATAATATTTAATATAATGTATATTATCTAATCTAATCTAATGTAATTATATTTAGTTGAAGTCAAGCATAAAAAAATACACATAGTTAATTTAATTAAAGTCACATAATCATTATTGAAAAATTTTGGGCCCATTTTTTTTTTGGTGTAATCATTATTGGTAAATTTTTTTACTTGTTACACATTTTATGTTTACTATGATTTGTCTAGACATGTTATGTGTGTTATTGTTTGCTATGATTTGCCTATACATGTTATATCTGTTATCATACTTATACCCATGAAATTTCAAACAAAGACAATGTTCTTACATATAATAAATAATCATACAATTTCATGATTAGCAAGAAAACTGCCACCCTATATATATCTATATGGCGACGGGACTATCTAGAGTTTAGTTCTGCTCGGGAGATTATTACTTTCTAATCTTGATAAAAGAGAATTTTTGTATATATGTATTTAAATCTATCATTTACTACCCACTAAATCATAACTATGCCTCCCTTACATAATAATTCTTATATTACATAACAATCTATATTATATTTATTATGATCTTCAAATGGAAACTACTCTTATCTTTTCTTGAAAACAAAAACATTAAAACCTAATCCCAATTAAAAGGCCCTAACAAATTTTCTAACTAAGTAATTTTACCCAAATTACCAGTTTGACAAAAAATAATAATTCAAACCCTAAAAAGAAATTTAAATTCTACAATTAAATGGAAAGAAAATGAATAGAAAAAATGAAATCAAAACCTAAAATGATCTTCTCAACTAATGGCAATTTCACAACATGTAAAATGGGATGCACTCAAGTTGTAAATCACGGAAGCTTTCGTAGGGGAAACCCATACTTAATTCTTCAAGAGACATGTTAAATGCATATATGTACAAATCTTAAGTGTTTAATTGGGTAAACTAATAATCTAGATATCCAAGTATTCACTCCAACAGACACAAACAGGTACAAGCCCTGGTAAATGTTATGTAATAGATACCCCTCAATCATGGCATTGCAAACAGGTGCAAGCCCTATGACACAGCTCAAAAAGAATTTATCAATAATAAAACTTACCCTCCATTCTGCTGTCCAAGTTACCAATTTGACAAAATATATATAAAGAAAATAATAATCAAACCCAAACAAGATTTATTTAGGTAAAGGGTAGTTATCCTCTTTTGGTTTCCATTTTACCAATTTAATGGAATTTAAACTTTAAACGAAATCAATTCATGCTACACAGATATTTCAAGATATGAGTAATTTCACCTTGAAAATAATTAAAGCATTTCGCTTCCAATTCAACAGGAGAAAATAAACATAAGAAAAAATAATTCAAACCGTGCCTACACGCAATTTTAGCCTTTTTATTATCTTCCAATTCAACAGAAAAGAAAAAAATATAAAACCAAAAAATAATTCAAACCCTAGCATGAAATCTATTTTCTATTTTGGCTCTCGCTCTCCGCTCCAACAAGAAAAAATATATTTAGAAGGAAAAACAATTCAAAGCCTATCAAAATTTTATTTTGAGTCAAATAATAAATTGCCTTGTTGAAAATACATTAATTTATTAAAGTCTATTAGTACGGAGGATCGCCGAGACTTTAGAATATCGGAGACTCATCAATCTTTCACTCCGATGTTCATTTCTTGCCGATGATCAGTAATTCCTTCTGTTCCACTGGATGCTCAGTGAGAGTACTACGAACTCTATCATCGGCATGACTTATACCGTCGGGAGGGCTTGTAAAGTGTTCGCCGATAGTAACATGTTATACAGATCGGCGTTTGGGGATGTCACGTCTTTGAGGCACCTTGTTCGGCACTCCACGTGCCTACCCATGCGCCTTGTCTTAGCTTGCATGCGTGCAAGGAAACCATTACTGGGAAGTGTGCTTTGTAAAAAATGGTGAGGCCACACTCATTAAGGGATTCAATGTCTTGATGTGTCAAGTTTTTGGTGGTTTCACAGTCGGTATGCATATGGAGTAGAGATTTTCTGATGACAATGTCTATCAAAATTAAGAGATATTCTCTTTGCAAACTCAGTGCATACTGTGGTTTCTGAACATGAACAAGGGCGTGAGGAGCAGAGGCAATACAGACAAGTATAGTCTGCCTTACCTACTTATCATAGCATACATCTCATTTATTCTCTCTACGTTCTATTTTGTGCGGTTCTTCATTTTGTTTTTAATTTTATTGCATATGTTTAGTGATCATGGAGACTATTTTAAGAGTATTAGTGAATTTTGTATTAAAGGTGATGAGAAATGTTCCAATAGAGATGAACAAACATTTGGTTGGACTCGATGAAGCTGTAAAATACATAATCAATTTGTCTCAGCTGAAGGTCACCAAGGAGAAAGGTAATCTCGATTTAGATTTTATCTATATAAATTTTTAATGGAAATTCTATATAAATTTCTGTAAGACCTAAATGCCACAGATATTTAGAGTCAAACTTTCAAGTCTTGTAATTTCCTTCAAAACATCAGTACTGACAAGAACAATAGAGCCCCATTAATTAACAGCACAAGATAGAATCTAGTTTGTGCATATTCTGCGATCATTACAATTGGGTATTTTGCTCACTCACTTCATAACGAACTCTCCAAGGTGTTGTGCTGTTATGTAAATAGTACATATATAATATATATGTAATGTGCAGTATTTGATAATAAAGGCATTATAAAATCGTCATTGGTATATTAGTTTTGTTAGGTATGATTATCGCATGTATATGATTATGTTTGTAATTGCAGATTCAACTTTGTAAGGCAGCCATTAGTGATAGTGGCAGATGCAGACTTATTTAGAGAGGCAGGGATTAAGAAATTCAAATCTCTGTCAAATAGAAGCATTTCGGCACCCATTGCTTCTTCTCCTCTACACTAGAAGGGATTGTTTTTTAGCAAGTATGGATTGAATACCTTAAAGTCTTCAACCTCTGGGGGCGTACACTGGCCCTTAATGCATGGTTATTACCTATGTTCTAATTTATATCCTAGAATCAAAACCTAAAAGTTTCCAAAAAAATTACATGGAAGGAAAAATGCTAGAGTTGGCACACTTATTGGTATACTCGAATTTGACACTAAAGCCTTTAGGAGGACTTAGAGTAGAAAAAAGAATTATAACAGAAAAGGCAGACCACAGTAGACAGAGCACAAATTCCTCAATAGTTGAATCCACAGTAGGCCAACCACAAATGCTTAGTTTATTTAACATTTTTAGTAAGCATCTAGGCTTTCTTCGTTATACCATCTTTGTTTGTCATGCCGTTAAGAGTACATTTGAAGATGCACCGTAGGTGGTTTAGCAATTCATGAATTTCTTTAGCTACAGCCATTTGATTCTAAGTTTCCAGTTTTGCTTTGTGACACATATGTCAAAATAAGTTACCCTTTGCTTTGTTAATTTGAATGTAGCTTATACGTCAGATCTAACATTCATATCTAATGCAGTAGAATTTCACACTGAACAAAGTACTATTATTATCCCAATAACTACATGCCAAACTAATTATTGCCTCATAAAGTTTTTTAACCTAATTACATATAGTTTCTAATTTAGTTTCTAATATTTAGATAGTTTAATATATTTTTTTTTAATTTTAGTTTAAAATCTTTTAACATAGTTTTAAATATTAACTTAGTTTTAATTTTAATTTTAATTTTGAACATCTATAGTTTGGCATGTAGTTATTGGGATAATAATAGTACTTTGTTCAGTGTGAAATTCTAAATATACAGAAAACTAATTATTGCCTCAAAAAGTTTTTTAACCTAATTACGTATAGTTTCTAATTTAGTTTCTAATATTTAGATAGTTTAATATAGTTTTTTTTTTAATTGTAGTTTAAAATCTTTTAACATAGTTTTAAATATTAACTTAGTTTTAATTTTAATTTTAATTTTGAACATCTATAGTTTGGCATGTAGTTATTGGGATAATAATAGTACTTTGTTCAATGTGAACTATATGTGAACTATATAGGAAACTAATTATTGCCTCAGAAAGTTTTTTAACCTAATTATGTATAGTTTCTAATTTAGTTTCTAATATTTAGATAGTTTAATATACTCTTTTTTTTTAATCTTAGTTTAAAATCTTTTAACATAGTTTTAAATATTAACTTAGTTTTAATTTTAATTTTAGTATAATTTTTAATATAGTTTTGATTTTAGCATAAATATATATATACCAATAAATAGATATTTATTAAAATATCAACTCTAAATCATTTCTAATAAAATATTATAATATTTTCTACTAATAATATATTCAACTAATTTCTGCAGGCAAAAACTTACATTGGGGCATAGTTGTAGGGAACATGATAGGTCATAGCCATCTTGCATTAGGACGACCCAAAACCTATATACAATTCAAACGGCCATTGCATACAGGGTTGAGACCATGTTTGTTAAGGCTTAAATCATATAAATTATATTATAAAAATTTGTATAGGAAAAACTTATTATTATAATTAATCATAAGTAAGAAGGGCCAATAAATTTTTAGTTGATAAGCACAATAAATTTAAAATTCTAGGTCTCACTCCATTTCATTATCTGTTCAGGACTGGAATGTGAGTCAAATAGAATCCATCAAAGTTTACCGAAAAGCTTAGAACAGTTCACATATTGGATGAACAATTGCAAGATGTATACAACAATAAGAAAAGATGAACAATTGCACGCTGTATACAGCAATAATGTTATGTTATAAACAACTAAAGCCAACTTCATCTAATTTGTAAAAGCTAAACCAAACATACAGTGCCCTTAAGACATGATACAAAGATCAAAAGTTACAACTACAAAACAAAAATATTCAAAATAAAAAGTTTGTTTTGAGAGGCCTTCCTCATTCAATAAATTCAAAATATAAGATATGGGAAAATATTTCTATCCAAAACTACTAATAGTTGAAACTTAGAAATAAAACATACCTCTATTATAAGCTTTACAGTAAAAGAGTGTAGTGATTTCTGAATGCAAATCTAATAAAAACTGTAAAACTAAGCGTATATATAAGCTTTTTTTTCCAGTTTTGTCACCGCCTAAAGTTGATTATACCGTAGATGGTACATATGTGGCTAAACAGGTTGGCAAAAAGTCATTTAATGCATAGAATAAAATATCTAAGATAGTAAATTTTGAATGGATCGTTAGGTCATAGAATTAATTGCATATTTTTATCACAGATATTTTCTTTGTTGGTAGATATTATCAAATTATAAATATATTGTTATGGAATTTATACTTTAATTATATATGTTATTATACATAATAATAATATAATTTTTTTTAGTGAAATTCAAAATATTTTATTGTTGGCATGACATTCATGCGTACAGGTCAAAACACCATCAATTTCATTTTGCTCTTTCATGCCATAAGATTTTCTTGTAAAAATAATCTACACTTTTTTTTTTATTTACTGCTCTCATGTGCCGTAGTTCTTCTTTGATGAACAATGATTCCAACAACTTTGGTTCCAACCTTTGGACTTAGCATATACATTTATTTACTTTGCATCTTTCTTTCCTCATCGACGTAACTTACATCGTCGGGGCTCTTTAAATAAGTCATTCCGATCACTAATCTCTGCCCGATATACTTTCAACATATAAAAAAATCAACTATCGGCAACTTCAAAATTTCTCCATATCGGCAAGATAATATACTATCGGCAACTTCAAAATTTCTTCCGCCGATGGCCCTCGTCACTCCGACCACTAATCTCTGCCGATATACTTTCTATCGGTGAAACTCGCTTTGTATCTATGATCGGCGAACACTTCTGACACCTTTTTTTTTTCCGGCGTGGGAACCATCTTGGCATTTATTGCCCATGACTGAAAAAACAGACGCTGGAGATTATTTCAATCGTCTTGGCACCAATGTGGACGTTTCTCAACCCTAGATTCTAAAAGTCAGCCCTCTTGTTCACAAAGGGAATGCCTTCAGCATAATTATTTTTATATTGTAATAATGCTTTAAGGATAAGAAATAACAAATACCAATAAATAGAAGCAGACCAACAAAGGCCTCTCTCATAAATACTAGTTAGACAATTGATATGATCCATTCACAAGTGGTCACAATGAGCAGGAGCAGGAACAGGAGCGGAAGTGGGTTTTCAAAACCTGTTCAAGGCGGGACCGAGAGCAACTCAGGAGGAGGCAGTGATGAGGATGATAGATTTAAAGGCCTCGAATGTAATCTTCCCCCTGAACTTCAGCAGGAAGGGTGCTCGAGGGAGTCCCCTTTAGCAGGGCCTATTTTCACCCAGGTCGTTGGTGTTTCTAACTCAACCTTGGAGTCTCAGGTCAGGTCTTTGGGGGACGGTTGCCCTTGCTTTACTGGTGGCCTATCCTCTGCAGGCTCTTTGTCTGTTGGTGCTTCTGTGGGACATGTGTCGCCGCCGACCCAAGGGGTTGAGCTCTCTGCCCTTCATTCAACAGTCCAGCATCCTAAGATCTCTACGCCAAGGGACATCATTAGTTTTGGCACCCATCCCCTAAACCCTACTCTGCCTATAGGCTCTGTTGAAAAGGGTCAAGATTGGCATATCTTCATCCTTGATCCAATGATTGAGAGATCTTCTTCATTATGGGCTGATACTCTGGTGGGGAAATTTCTCGGTAATAGACCCAATGTGGACAACATCAAGAATTGGGTTACGAGGAAATGGAGGTTGAAAGGCTTGTTGGAGATTATGATGATGATGAATAAAATGTTGCGTTGACTCAATGTTAATAGCCGTTTTTCATATGAAATGAATAGTGATATCTAAAAATTGCTAGTTGCTCAAGAAATGTATTTAAGCTAGAACTATCTTGTAAATAAAGCAGGGATCTCCTGCAATGCAAGACAATTGAACCTTGAAAATATGTTAAGAGCAACAATGGTCTAGGAGCAATGGCTGTTAGAGAAAAAGTTTCATCGTCTTCTAAGATTGGGGTCTCTAAGATGGAATTGGAGGTAGCCTTAGCGTGGAAGTTAGACTTTGACATCTCTATTCCTTTCAAGGATGGTAAGTCCCAAAGGTAAAATATTGTTTGGTCTCTTCCTCCTCCTAATTGGTGCAAGTTGAACTTTGATGGAGCATCTAAAGAGAATTCAAGTCCAACTGGGGGTGGCAGAGCTTTAAGAGATGATAAAGGTAATTTGATTGCAGTGTTTGCAATTAACCTTGGTACTCAGACCAACCATTTTGCTGAAGCTACAACAGCTTACAATGCTCTTAAAATGGCTCATCAGGTTGGAGTTCATTTCCTAATCATTGAAGGGGACTATAAATATTATAAATTGTTTGAAGAAGAAAACCCAACCAGGTTGAACTATTGAAGGTATGGGGGAAGAGATCAAGCAGGGCCAGGATACCCATTATACCAGATTGCTAACGCTGGAACAGGATATGAGAATCATTAAGAAAAATTTTAACAAGGTAATAGAGGTTAACAAGTGCGCTACAAAAAATAGTGCAATGGGGATTAAGCTTTTGACTGATAAGTTGAAAAGGTCTGCTGAAAACCCCGAGGACCCCACTTCCCATTTGGATGGAAAAGGTAAAAAAAAGGTTGGCCCTGGCTCCAGGAGAAGGAACAACAAAAAAATGACCTATGAAGAGAAAAACAGAGAATTGCAAGAATTTGTTGACCTACATGAAAGCTTCTATAAGGAAGGGTTTGAAGTAGCTGAGATCTTAAAAAAACTGTAATTCTCTATGTTTTTTGTCGTCTCTTTTTATGTTTCAGTTCTCGTAGCCGCTGAACTATTGGTTCACTGTAGTTCAGCTCCTGGTTTGTTGAAGCATTGTTGTTTTTAATAGGGTTTCAAGGCCCCTTCAAAACCTGTTTTACTCCTTTAATCAAAAACAATGTTCTAGGAGCATGTTTTTTGAATTTGAGTAGATGCAACTACTATTGCAAGAGCAAATCCTGAATTAACAAATGTTCAGAATCCCTTCTGAAATACTGTTAAATTCTGAAACTACACTACCAAAAGCACAAGTTGTAGTATAAGTAAATAATAGGAATCATAATTCATAGAGAGACAATTGCATAGAATATAGAAATTGACACTTTAATGAGAGGTAGTGTTCAATATAATACAAACTGGACAAGGAGGAGCTCTCATAAAAATCAGTGCCATTACCCCAACAGCAGGTGTACCATTTGAAGGACTAACAGTTGTCAGTTAAGGCGCAACCATTGCTCTAACTATAACCCCCATAAAACATACACTATCTAAGTGTACAATAACAACAAAATTGAGTCTGCAGAACATGTATTAATATAAGACAGTCTACAGATACATTTTGCTAGATAACAGAGAATGCCCTTCAATTCACTTCTGAAATAAGTGGAGGTAATCACCCACCATGTAATTTTATCGTCTTAGTTCTAAACAAATGACATTGTCTAACATCTCATTGATTCAATGTTAGCATGACAAGTTGGATATTCACAATGAAAGTCAAAGCGGTGCATAATCAAAATGGAATTACAGCCTGCAAGAGAATTTAGGAAAAACAAATCTCGCCTTGATTATCATTCCCACTAATCCTACTCTAGCTATATGGTACAGTCTTGGCGTATTAAAATATCAGAATTCCTTTGTTTTCCTTCGAAGATCGTTCAGCTCATTTTCAATTTCCAAGTCTCTAAAGGGATAAGATGGCCTTGTGCTCACAGGTGATTGACCTGCTGGAAGTTCCTGTCTCTGCAATATAGATAACTCTATTGAAGTTAATGTATATTAAAAATCCATTATTGAATATCAAAGGCCCATTCCTTTGTCCAGCTATTCAAATCAGATTACACACAGAAGATACTAATAAACGAATTATTATGGACACTAATATATTAAGTGAAAGATCCTTTGCCCGTTAGCCAAAAATAGAATTATAGGTTATATTTCATAAGCAACGAAAAACAAGAAGTTAAAAATCCATTGTCTAGTGTACTATGTAGGAATCCAACCATACTTTAGAGGCTCCAGTCACATCTCTCCTCAAGCTTGCAAGGTCGTCGTCAACGGAAGCACTTTCCAACAATGCAAACTATTCAAGAAAAGATTAAAATGCATTTGAGATTTCAAAAAATTCTTGGAAGACATCAAAATTGGATAAGATACGCGAACAAAAAAAATGTTCACTAAAAAAAGCAGTAACCAACCTTTCCTTCAAGGTCATCTGTGCTCATTTGATTAAGAGCATCTGCCTCAGCCTCCAGTGCCATTACTGCACTCATGAGTAAAGATTAGACACATAATAATAAATACAAATCTAGAAATAAAAGGAAAGCATATCCACAACTAGTAATGTCAAAAACAATTATTAAAGGCTAGTTGAGCACATGAAAGAGTAAACTCCAGCTAGCTGGTAAAAGACAAAAGGAAACATTTTCCCTTACAGAATACCAAACGATGTATTTTACATACAGAATACCAGAAAGTACATAATGAGAATTCTAGAAATTCGCAATCAAGATTCAAAATAATTCCTGGGAAAATTTGCAACTCATTTATGAAAAGCTAGTTTACCAAATAATGCTCTCCATAATCATTAACAAGCATAATCATTTTCAGTTTTACTTATTTCAAAACCACTGCATTTACAGTTTTTATTCTCAACAGTTTTGAGCTCTCATGTGGAGCCCATCATCACAAGATAGAAATAAATTGTCCAAAGCATGGAATCATACAACCATAGTTTGAAAACTCACGACTCGGTAAAACTCGGCAGACCCAATTTTGACTTGGACTTGGTGACTCAGCAAAACTCAGCAAAAACGTAGTGTACACAAGTTTCTTCTGCAGACTCGCCAAGCACTCACATGTACTCAACATAGATTTCAATGTAAAACTTACTGGAACTTAGCTGCAAGTAAATGGGCGAGTTTTTGGCTGCAAAAAATCTCACAAATCCTTGAAAAGTTTTAAAACAATGGATACAGCACCAATACATAATGACCTCCAGACAAGGAAAATGGAGCATTTGACTTTCTCTTTCCTCTTGAGCCTAACTCAAAGGTTGAATTAAAGTTCTCAAAAGTAGTTCCCTCCTATATAGTTTTAATGCTTTTTCTCTTAATAGTTGTGTAATAAGCTGCCCTGAATTTTTTTTTGGAACAGATAACAACACTAAAAGTTAAGTGCAACAATGATTCTTTCACACTCTTCTGATCACCCAGATCCCGATGTGGGCAAGGTGAGAGCATACAAGTGCTTCCGAGTTAGCATTCAAAAGCAAAACCAGCAAATGAGAACAACTTCCACTTATTCAGTGGGCATTTGCTTATGCAGCAAGCATCCACTTATGCAGTGGGCAACCACTTCTTCAGTGGGAGAAATGGAAAGAAACTAGGCACATCCACTTATTCAATGGGAAGCCATTACAAAACCACTTTTTCAGTGGGGAAGATAAATAAGAAAAGAACAAGCACATCTGCTTATTCAGCGGGAAAGCCTTGAAAGAAACTAAACATATTTATCCTCACCGGTGGTTGAAGCATCCAGGGGTTACAATGAGATTGCATCGACTGTATGATTACAATGAAAGAACAATCTGCACTATTAGATCACTACCCGTGATATGAACAAGTCACAGCTATAAACAAATAGAGCTTAGGAAATCTCTATGGAATGAAGATTGAACACACGAGATTGAATATAAAATCACTATGCAAATACCATGAGACGAGATATGAAGAAACCACTGATTGCTGACTACTTGTCACTGCTGTAGCTGATCGCTGAACTGTAGCACTTCATGGCAGCCATGAACAACTCACAAAGCTTGCTCAAACCCTACAGCATCTACCATCTATCCTTCAAACTCAACAAGCACCATGCTAGACGCCCACAAAGGCATGGAAGTCCATACTCAAGAAGGAGCGATTTCATCTATAAGTTCACACGCCCAAGTACAGCTGGTACGGCCTAGTACATGTACGGCCTGCTCAAAACCTTCTAAAATGTAATGTCCCCATTTTGAACTAAGTTATGTTTTCTAGTTTGAGCTTTGTTTCTATACATGGAAAACCGGAAAGTTGGTTTATGTCTATACATGGAGAACCGGAATGTTGGCTCAACTAGTATAATTTTGTGTTGTTTGGAAAATGCAATATTGAAATTGTATTTTCAATCGTTTGATTTTGGGTCAAGGAATAAAAAGGAAAATGAAATCTTTAATTACATTTTCCTCTAATCTATTTTTATGGAGTTTTGTATCATTGCATGAGGCTAATCAATGGATAAAGAATTGCTCCAGGTGGGACCTATTTTATTAAGTGGTATTGGGATGCATTTGCCATGGTAAAAATAGGTCCAAGCTAATGAAGATATGTTCAAACACTCCCAAACAGCTATCATAAGAGGATCGACTAGTATGATGAGGTGGCGCACATTGGATTCCCAACGGCTAAGAGGAAGGATTCGCCCAAGAAGAAAAGAGCATAGTTTGAAGTGCCAACGGTTGAGTAAGGTAAAAAGCATTTAAAATATTGTTTTAGAGCTTGTAATGTTCCCATTTTTAGTCTAGTCGTCCTGAAGCCACTTATCCTCATTCCAAATCTTTGGAGTAAATATTTAATTATCAATTTTGATAATGGGAGGAAAATTGATAATTAATCAGGTTAATTATTTTTTTGGTGCACTTAAGTTATAGTGTTATATTTTATAAAGTGACTTAAGTGTGGGATGAGGACATATTTATAATTTCTCCTAGATTTATTATTAAAGTGAGCACCACTTTGGAATAGGAGAACTTTATAAGTTGAGGAGGAAAAAAGATTATATTTTCAAGAAAGTGTAGTTTGTAACTCCCAGATGCCTTTATATGTTGATGAAGAGCTCATTTGGAGGGGGGCTTGGAATTGGTATTATTACTCTGTTGGATTGAACCTGTGTGTTCTTCCATTTTTTGCTTCCTTCTTGTGGACGGAAACCCACTCGAAGAAGATCAGTTTCGGTAGTGTGATATCTACCCTAGCTGGTAATGGTGGTTTCTACTTCAGGGAATCACATGGAGCTGAATGATGTTAATAGATTCTATGTTGTTTTGGCTGTGCTTTCAGTTTAAAGGTTTTGGTGATGGATTTATATGAAGTTTGATGTAAGAAAGATAGTGTTTATTATGTTTTTGCTATATGCTTGAGATGGCCGTACATTTCTGGCCGTACCATGTAGATTGGACTGATATTGATAAATATTTATAATTGAAGTTTATGAAGATAAGTTGTGAGGGATTGTTTTTGTTTGATCTTGGCATCATTTTCATGTAGATTTTAGGATGTTCTGGGCAGTGATCTGAACTCTGGGAGAAATCCGTACATATGCTTGCCGTACATGCTTGACATGGGTCGATCTTCCTCAAAAATTATTCTCAGATTATTTGACTTTTGAGTTGGTTGCAATGTCATTGTATGGTTTAAAGGATCATTTTGGGACTAGTCTGAGGTGATTTGGTTGAGTGACACAATAGTAGTGAACATTTCCGTACCATGATGGCCGTACCTGCTGAAGGGTACAAGCAGTGTTAGAAATTTAGGAGGATGTTCTTGGGAAGCCAAGCTATTTGTAATGCTTTTGTATGCTAGGGATACTTCTTTTAAGCCTAATTGCTGAGGTTTTGATGCATGTATAAAATTGCTGTGAGGAATCGCCGTACTGCCATGTCCGTACAACTTGAAATGAGATTGATAGTGATCAGAATTTACTATTGAATATTTTATATCCTTGATGATTGCAGACTGGTTGATGTGTGTAGGAAACCATATTGGGATTGTTTTGCAGAGTCTTGAATGAGTTTAATGTAGTGTTTGGGCTGCTATGAGGAAGCCTGTACCTTCCTGTCCGTACCATTGAGGTAGTATGATTTGGGTTGTGAGATTCTTTCAACTCCTTTGAGGCAAAGTTAATGATGCTTTATATTGTCATGCTTTGAAGCTTCTGTTGTAGCATTTAATTCATTGATTTTGAGCCAAGATCATAGAGCATGAATTGAATATGGTGTCATATGCCATACGGGACTGTCTGGATAGTCTTGCCTTTGGAAAACAGAACTGATTCTTGTTGTGACAGTTTAAATTCTAATTATCACCAATTGTGGTATTAGATCAGTTGGGCTGTATGTTGGCAGTGATCATATTCAGTCACATTTGCAATTGTGTTTTGAACTCCTGCCATGGATGCCACACAGCATGAAGGCATACTGATTTCTACGCTTCAGTATTGTTCAGCAGAGGGTACTTCTATGTGATCAGATTTGGGCATTAGGAATAAGTGTTTAAGATGATAATGGTGCAGACTTGTGTCTTGATTGCAGATGCTTATCTGTTTTGGAGTTATAAGAGGTTATGCTTAATGTATGACTGAGTGTTGACAGATTTGGTCAAGAATATGCATAATGGTAATTGGACATTCATTGCAAGATTGTTGAACATCAGAGAGTAGTTGGTTTGGTTTAGTTAGGCCCAGCGGTGATCAATTGCAGCGATTTCCAACATGATTACATATGTCTTTGTGCAAAACTGATCCTCTTCTTTGTGCAGGGTATTCATGGATGCAAAGCCCATTGATATTATTACGATGAGATGTAATTCATCTGATGTAAGTCACAGCTGATGCACTTGTATGCTTTCTTTAATTTTGTACAAACATATAATAACCCCTGGATGGTTTACCGCCAGTGTGGAAAAAGAATCCTTCTATTTTGCTCTCACCCACTAAACGAGTGGAGTATTCCCACTGCACAAGTGGATGCCTGCATATGCAGATGAATGTTTAGTTGTTTGCACAATGTTTAAAATTATAGTCTGAAGCACATTATGCTCTCACCTCACCCAGTTGGGATCCTGGTGATCAGAAGTGTGGAGGAGTTTAGTTGTGCTAACACTATGTACCATTGTTCAATATTTTGGAAAAAATTTGGGGCTGTATATTTCAGAGCTCCAATGCCAATGACTAAAGGAGGATCGATGGCCAAGGCAAAGTGAATTGTTTTTTAAATGCAAAACTTATAAATTAAATGCTAAACATCATTCGCCCAAGCATTTGCATGGATCGATGGAACTTGAGGAGAGATCGATTGACATAAGAAAAGGATTTTAAATGATCAATGAAGGATTTTAAATGCAAAATAAAGATTTTAAATGATTGTGTGCAAAGCATTTCCAACCGCCGCCTATGCTAGAGGGAATCCCTTGCTAGAGGATCGATCCATATGAGAAGTAGATATATTTCATTTAAAACAATTAAAGAATGATTTTAAATGAGTGAGTTCATAGATGCAATTCATTTAAAATGATTCAAGACTCTTGTTCTTCATTGGTGGAACTCAAGCTACATTCCAAAATGTCAAAGAAGAGGAACGCCTTTCCTTGGAGAGGATAAATAGAGCTCTTGAACTTCAATTTGGAATGATTGATGATGCTGGTATATTTTCTTACTTATGTTTATTATTGAGAATTCCAATTTTCAGTAGTTATAGCAAGGAGATGACCCCTTGTGTTTGTATGGTGATGACCCCATACTTTATGTGAGGTGATATTACTCAAATACTCACCATTGAGCTTAAATTTGCAGGTTGTTGAAGAGTTTTGGAGTGATAAGACATCATTGAGAACCCTTGGTTTCGTTGCTTTCAAGCCAAAGTAGCATTCATAGGGTTTGGAGACATTATTGGAAGCTTATATTATATTCATGTGATCTGATTTTCCATTACAGTCAGCTGATACAAGTGAATTACAGGGTTTTATGAGGTACATTGCAACAAGGAATGATATATGAAGGCATTGCAGTCTTTGGATGATCCATCGCTAGCCTAAGGAAGAGCCTAATTGGAGTTTGCAAGCGATCTGGGCATGCTACAGCCACTGATAATTTATGACAGTCATACAAAAGTCTGATACAGTGAACAATTGAAGACATTCAGGGCTCTAGAAGACCTTCTACATCCATCGGCTAAGCCTAGGGTTTCATCGTTTGGCATAAGAGAGAGAATTTGTGAAGTTTGCATAAGATAATCTTCAGCTGGGCAAGTATTTCAATGGCAGTAGTATGACAGTGCTCTGATACAGAGCTATTTACATGTCAAATGGACCTTATGTCTTAACTCAATTGACTCAAGTTGTATGAATGTTCATACCTCAAGCTATGTTATCAAGTTTGTATGCATTTGATTGACATTTCATCTTCATTTGATGGTCTGATATAAAACAGTGACAGTCTGATTTATGGAACAGCGAGCTGTTGTTGTGTTTCATTTCATCGTTCAATCAGTGATATGTTAAGTGTTTGATGTTTTTATTGGTTATTAACAAACTATTGCAAGAAATCTTCTCTATATTATAAGTAGGGCATCTTACAGTGGTATCAAAGCCTTCATCCTGCCAGCCTGTTTGGGTTTTTCAATCATGGTTTCTAAATTTGTTGAGGAGATAATGGTTGCTTATGCTAAATACATAGCACTTCCAAATAGGGTCAAAAATCGTATGGACTTGGAGCAATATTTGGAGCATCGAATGTTTATGAAGGAGCAAAGACAAATGACAAAGGAAAGGTTTCAATGAGGCCAGCTCCTAGTTCACAGCAGTATGAAGATTCAAGAAAGTCTAATTCAAGAAGATCAACAGGTACTTCAATGGCTAGATTAACAAATAGTTGCAGGAAAGAAATAGAAATAATTTGGGCTGATCACAAACGTCAATCACAAGAGTTTGCAGAAAAATCACAGGAGTTTTCAGATTATATGTCAAAAAGTTTGATGTCTCTCCAAAGGATAGTGGAAAGCAAATCATTTGCTAGGGAATTTTGTAGAAGATTCTTTGGTGAATATGATAATTATTCAGGTGATTCGCAGCCTAGTGATCAAGAAGAGATTGAAAGCCAAGATGAAGAACAAGAAGACTATGCAAGTGGCATAAAAATTGAACAAATGGATGAGTTTGATGAGATGCCAAGATATGAAGAATTTCATAGCAGCCATGAGACAGTGGAAGAAAATCAGACTTTTGGGCCAGCAAAAGATGAAGAGCTTGTAACACTTCATGATGACTCCAAGATTGAAGAAAAACATATGATAGTTGAAGACAAATCAGCTATGATAGATGAAGGCATAGTTTTTCATGATGAGACTAACATTGTTGTTTCATCTCTTCTTCATGTTGATAGGGAGACAAGTGATGTGAATGATTTGGAAAATAATAATGTTCATACATTTGAGAGCAAATAAGAGATTACAGTTTGTTATGAAGGGCATATTATTGATGTTCAATCATACATGAAAGAAGAGGACATAATGTTTGTTACAAAGATCAGATATGAAGTATGTGACTCACATGAAGGAGAAGACATGGTTGATGTACAAGAAGAGACACACATTGAATCAGCATTTGATGAAGAAAATACTATGGTATGGCATGATATAATCCCTGATTTGTTTGAGGACAGCAGTCCTATTCCTTTGCAATCAGCTCAAATTGATGACTTTGAGGCAGCCAATTATGATATGCATGAATATGACAATGGGAATAAAGAAGATTCATTTTTGTTTGATGCATTCATTCCATTTGGTGAACTAAATCAGCCTACTCATGGTGTTGATGATGTTTGCTTGTTTGCGTACATGGATGATATGCAAGTATGTGATAATGAAGGTAAATCAGTTTTGCAAGATACATTGGTTTTCATTGAAGAGGATCAGCCTACTCTTGAGGTGACACAACATCATTTTGATGATGTTCTCTTATTGGAGCATGTGAATGGTTTGATTGTTCCATGGTTTGATGACTACTATTTTGTTGTTGGGCAGTGAAGCATGTGGTTTCAGTTCAAATACAACAGTACTTGGGAGAGTTTACTTTGATGGAAATCACTATTATCTTATTGAAGATTGGTCTAGTGATGATTTCTTATCTTCATGCATTAAGGATGATATTTGGCATATCGGTTGGGATGATATTTTCAGATTGCATACCGCTGTTCTGATTTATGACAGCGAAAGAAAAGGGATGGATATATTTGTGTTTGGCAACTACATCTTCATGATTGACACCTACATTGATATAGATGTATTTGCATCATTGTGCGATAGTGGAAGCGGTACTAGGATCTCCTTCATCAACATCTTTGAGATGGTATGTGTGAGTTTGTATGGACAGGTAGATGGTTTTGGGATCTTGGTATTCATTGATTTTCATTTGGCACCTCCGATTGCTTGGGGCAAGCAATCTTGGGGTGGGAGGACTTGTAATGTCCCCATTTTGAGCTAAGTTATGTTTTCTAGTTTGAGCTTGTTT
This sequence comes from Cunninghamia lanceolata, assembly GCA_027924645.1. Classification (NCBI taxonomy): domain Eukaryota; kingdom Viridiplantae; phylum Streptophyta; class Pinopsida; order Cupressales; family Cupressaceae; genus Cunninghamia; species Cunninghamia lanceolata. Next base: position 14,996,695 of record BSBN01000508.1, on the reverse strand, counting down.
CTATACATGGAAAACCGGAAAGTTGGTTTATGTCTATACATGAAGAACCAGAATGTTGGCTCAACTAGTATAATTTTGTGTTGTTTGGAAAATGCAATATTGAAATTGTATTTTCAAGCATTTGATTTTGGGTCAAGGAATAAAAAGGAAAATGAAATCTTTAATTACATTTTCCTCTAATCTATTTTTATGGAGTTTTGTATCATTGCATAAGGCTAATCAATGGATGAAGAATTGCTCCAGGTGGGACCTATTTTATTAAGTGGTATTGGGATGCACTTGCCATGGTAAAAATAGGTCCAAGCTAATGAAGATATGTTCAAACACTCCCAAACGGCTATCATAAGAGGATTGACTAGCATGATGAGGTGGCACACATTGGATTCCAACGACTAAGAGGAAGGATTCGCCCAAGAAGAAAAGAGCGTAGTTTGAAGTGCCAACGGTTGAGTAAGGTAAAAAGCATTTAAAATATTGTTTTAGAGCTCCAATGCCAATGACTAAAGGAGGATCGACAGCCAAGGCAAAGTGAAATGTTTTTTAAATGCAAAACTTATAAATTAAATGCTAAACATCATTCGCCCAAGCATTTGCATGCATCGATGGAACTTGAGGAGAGATCGATTGGCATAAGAAAAGGACTTTAAATGATCAATGAAGGATTTTAAATGCAAAATAAAGATTTTAAATGATTGTGTGCAAAGCATTTCCAGCCGCCGCCTATGCTAGAGGGAATTCCTTGCTAGAGGATCGATCTATATGAGAAGTAGATATATTTCATTTAAAACAATTAAAGAATGATTTTAAATGATTGAGTTCATAGATGCAATTCATTTAAAATAATTCAAGACTCTTGTTCTTCATTGGTGGAACTCAAGTTACATTCCAAAATGTCAAAGAAGAGGAACGCCTTGTCTTGGAGCAGATAAATAGAGCTCTTGAACTTCAATTTGGGATGATTGATGATGCTGGTATGTTTTCTTATGTTTATTACTGAGAATTCCGATTTTCAGTAGTTATAACAAGGAGATGACCCCTTGTGTTTGTATGGTGATGACCCCATACTTTATGTGAGGTGATATTACTCAAATACTCACCATTGAGCTTAAATTTGCAGGTTGTTGAAGAGTTTTGGAGTGATAAGACATCATTGAGAACCCTTGGTTTCGTTGCTTTCAAGCCAAAGTAGCATTCATAGGGTTTGGAGACATTATTGGAAGCTTATATTATATTCATGTGATCTGATTTTCCATTACAGTCAGCTGATACAAGTGAATTACAGGGTTTTATGAGGTACATTGCAACAAGGAATGATATATGAAGGCATTGCAGTCTTTGGATGATCCATCGCTAGCCTAAGGAAGAGCCTAATTGGAGTTTGCAAGCGATCTGGGCATGCTACAGCCACTGATAATTTATGACAGTCATACAAAAGTCTGATACAGTGAACAATTGAAGACATTCAGGGCTCTAGAAGACCTTCTACATCCATCGGCTAAGCCTAGGGTTTCATCGTTTGGCATAAGAGAGAGAATTTGTGAAGTTTGCATAAGATAATCTTCAGCTGGGCAAGTATTTCAATGGCAGTAGTATGACAGTGCTCTGATACAGAGCTATTTACATGTCAAATGGACCTTATGTCTTAACTCAATTGACTCAAGTTGTATGAATGTTCATACCTCAAGCTATGTTATCAAGTTTGTATGCATTTGATTGACATTTCATCTTCATTTGATGGTCTGATATAAAACAGTGACAGTCTGATTTATGGAACAGCGAGCTGTTGTTGTGTTTCATTTCATCGTTCAATCAGTGATATGTTAAGTGTTTGATGTTTTTATTGGTTATTAACAAACTATTGCAAGAAATCTTCTCTATATTATAAGTAGGGCATCTTACATAAAATCTGCATCAAACTCCATACAAGCTGGTCTGAAATGTTAATTTTGATAAGGCAGAAATTATACAAACAGAACCAAGCATTATAAGCATTGTACTCTTCACAAATCAGAGCACCAGCATATCCATGGTACGACCAAGTACAGTACGGCCCAGCAAAGGATCATCAACAAACTTCAAAGAAAACTCAAATATCAACTCCAAAACCACAACAAAACAAAATCACTTTCAATCAAACTACAAAATAAATTGTATCATCATACTCCATAAGGTTTGGGATGAAGAATGACGCCTTCCGGGTGACATTCTAAAAATAGACAGCTTGTCCAAGAAGTTTGGAGAGCCATTCAGGAAGCCGAACAAACTTCCGAAAGTAGCATTGTCATCTTGAAACATCACCAAGCTCAATGCCAACATCAAAAACCAACAAAAACAACTGAACCATGTAATGGTAAAAATCTTGATATTTTTACAATAGAAACAAAGGCTCTATTTAAAGAGTTACAATACAAATGTTTCTAAAAGAAACTAAAGATAAATAACAGAATTAAAAACAATCTAAACTAATAAAATTACAATATTGACCATTAAATAAATTATCTAAATATTATTTTAATAAACCAAAGATCTTCACAAAAGGAACCCCTTACCATACCATGTAGCCTATCGAGACTCCAGGAAATAGGCTATCAGGCCCACAACTAACTAGGCTTGAGAAGGGGACATTACAAGTTGTCTTAAGGTCTTCAGGGTTCACTCACCCTTAATCAGTTATCCCTATTTACTTTCTCACCATTTTTATCAATCGTGAGGGCTTCCCTTGCCCTTTGCTTCTGATAATTACCAACGTTTGTAATTAATTTTGTATCCTCAATGCATGTGTAATATTTATGTTTATGGGGTCTGGTGCAAGTGCTGATTTTTCAAACCAATTATACATGGAGTCCATGCCATGATCCTACACTTTGATTTGTATCCATCTCCCTGTTTTAACAATGTATTGTTTCCCAAAAGAATATAGGATAGTGTACCAAAGTTATACAATCGCAAGTTGAGGAACCTTACAATTGTAGAACATGTCCCTAAGAGGATTTGGTGTGGCGAAAATAGCCATGATATTCCTTTTCATTAAAAATATTGCTATACTTATTGTGGTGCTGCCTTTATACAAAAGAGGTGACCAAGGACCATCCCTTGTTTCTTCAAATTTTGCTTGTGTGTCATACAGCCAATCTAAGTCACAAGGTTTGAGTTCAGCAACAATAAAATTCGGATTAAAACATTAAAAATATAAATAAATTTAAACATTGTATATAGATTAAATATATTAATAGTTAAAAATATAAATTAAACATTTTAAATCATTAAATTTGAATAATAGAAATAAAAACTAAAATTAAGAAAAAAAAATTGCCACATTTTAAAACTTAATGTATTAAATTTTATAAAAACAAAAATATAAAATAAATGCAAAATAAGGACAAAAGCTATATGGTCAAAACAAAACCTAAAGGCACAAGCTACGTAGGACAAAATAAAGAAAATACAGTAGGAATCGACACTCACCTCTGCTGCCTCCCATAGCCATCTATTGCAACAAACACCGCAGCCATTTCTTGCACGCTTGCAGAGTGTCAACACTCGCCTCAACGCCGAGCTCACAGTATACTCATACGATAGTCTTGCTATGTGTGGGGTGTCACTCGTCTTTGCTTGGACAAATGCACAGCAGCACCGAACACACTATAGGCTCAACAGTGGACACGACAGGCTGGATTATAGACGAACAGCGAGTGGCCGCCACTTCGTTTTCAAATAATTTTAATTAAAAAAGTTCAAGCTCTTTACCATACGAATTCATGGGGAACTTGAACAAATTTTTAATGTTTTCTTTAGGTTTGCTGGATTCCAAACCTCATGGATTAAATTCAGTGATCCCTATGACTTAGCAGCCAATTGAAATGCATATCATCCACATGACAGACCCACCAGTTAGGCTTCAATTGAAAGGAGGTTATAGCTTCAGAAACAATGTAAAGGTTTGCAGCCATGGGGTAGAAAGGAGACCCCATTGTTATACCTCTAGCTTTCTAAAAAAGATTTGATTTAGAAGATAAAGAAAGTATCCTCTAAGCACAGTTCCACCATGCTCTTAGTATCTGGATCCATAAGATTGCTGACAATCTCAAATTCATCATTCATTAGAACCCATGTAAATAACTGCACTACATTAAAATTCATCAGTAAGTCACTCATCCATTTTAAACTTCTTCAAAAAAGATGTCAAACACTTCACATCAGAACTCATATTAGTAATTAGTAAATTACCCACCTAATGTTTTAGTTTTTTCGCCAAATCAAAAGCAAGGTTGTAGGTCAAAGAAACCCAATGGAGCTCGAGAGTCATATATGTCCTTGGTATGATTGGTGGTTTTGGTAAGGGCCTCTTTGTAATGGCACTTATTGCCTCTTCTATTGCCTTGCTTGTAGGGCCCTTAGCTACTTTTTTGATGATTCATAAGGATCGTAATAAAACTTCATCAACCCAACTGAAAAATCTTCAAAATCAGACCTATAAACTGATTGGTTTTTGCAATGTCAAAACTGCCACAACTTGTTAGGTGCATGCCAAAACAATCCTAGGCATGATACAACTTCTGAAATTCTGTAATAAGACATATACCTCCATGCTACATTGCCCATATTCATGTTACAACAATGAACATGTTACCATTGGGCATTTTTTAATGTAAACTTGAATCGAAAATGTGAAACAAACTTACTGTCACCTCTTTTTATTTTTTAAGTCTTTGTCCTTCATTCTTGCTTGGAATGCTTTCCATACTGGATTACTCTCTTAATTTGGAGTTCTCCATCAACGTATCTTCTCATATGCCTGAACAAGTGGTTAAGGACAAAATGCATGATCAACATGAACATGTGAGAGTGCTGAATATTATACCACCTTTTGATTTGGTAGGCTGCTCATACTTTTGCTTCTCAACTGGTCTCATGGCCCCTCCATGGTCAAACTGGAAGAGTGAAATTACTCCATACCTTTTCATGCAAATAGAGTTAGTTCCCTTTACAACCAACAAATGGAACAAATGCAACAATTTGGAGGATTTTTAATTCATATGCATGCTAACTGGCTTTGCAAAAATTCAATCCACAAGTGAATTAAGTTCCTACCATTACCCTCTTGCAATAAGGATAAGGAAACCTCTTTGGGCTGCTCCCTCTTGATGGCTTCTCCCTCCAATGGCTTTACTTCTTCTTTCGCTGCCTCTAGAATAGCAGGTTTCTCTTCCTTCTTGGAATGCCCTTTGCAATTCTTTGGATGGATTGTGGATGTAGTACCCAACATCTTGCATGCCAATGCCCCCCCATGTTACAATGGGTACAATAATTATTGCCCATGCCTTTGAACAATTTTTCCTTCTTGAAGTGTGTAGGCTCTACAATGGTGGATTTCTTCATCTAACACATAGCCAAACAATGGTTATTCAATCCACAAAATGAACATGGATATACATACAACACTCCTGAGCTACATGGCATCTCTTTTTGCAATTGAAGCAAACAATAGGAAACTTGCCTCTTGTATACCTTACCGGATGCCTATTTGGATTCATTGACCCTCCATGGTCTGTCCTCAAGCTTGTGTGTGAAAGTTTGATGAGGTGATAATGTTCTACCTTTTCCTTTATGATGCTCTCCTCTCTTGGGAGCTGATTTGAAATCTTCTCGAGTGCTTTTCCCCTCATTAAATGGCTTTCCTCTTCTTAGAGACAACATACAATCACCCATGTGGTCATGAAATGACAATTTGCAATCCCCTTGTCCTTGGAGCCGCTGTCCTCTTATTCTTAGGGTCTCATATTTGGCCCTTTGAGGTACTAATGGGTTACCTTCTCCTTCTTTAGCAACCTGCTCAATAATTTGAAGCTTCAAATCATCCTTAGCTTTAGCAAAAAGAATGACACCATTACCTTATGTGGGCTGTTTTTATTGGAATTAGTAGTAGCTTACGCTCCTTGTCTTTGCAAGCTTTTCTTACCCCTGTTGTTTTGGAGCATTCTCCAACCCCTTGTACACCACCAAAATATCGCAAACCTGCATATTGAGTTTTTCCCTCAACCTCTATGGGATTGACAATACCTTGGCCATTCTTTCCAAGCCTTTTTCCATCATAACTCATCTTGGTTAACATCTTAAAACCAAATCTTTTAGTGTGTCTTTCAAAACTACCAAAAGATTCTGGATTGGAAGAGAGTATGATGGAGTGAACATTGTGCATACCTCGGTTTGATTTTCTGCATTTTTAGTAGAGGATTCTTCTTTCCTCTTCACTCCTAGACGATTATCCTGGAATTTTTCCAACATCTCTTCTTTCGATTGCAACTCTTCTATGATGCCCATGAGGAAGTCTCCATGGCTTGTCAACCAAATTTCTTTTTTTTCATTCTCTTCTTGCAAATCCCTCAATCCTGTATTCTCCATTTGGAGTAGTTGATTATCCCCTTGGAGTTCTTCAAGTCTTTCCCTCTTTAAGGCTTTTCCCATGGTTGCGCTCTTCCAACCACAAAACTTGCACTTTGGCAATCAATAATGGAAGCAACTACACACAATATTGTGTTAGCAAACCCTCAGGCACAAGGAAAGCTGCTCTAATACCAATCTGATCCATAAACTACCATGGATATTCCGTTGCTTGGCACACAACAAACAGATCCTCAATTACTTAGTATTGTTCCAACTACTATGGCCAATTAAACAATACAAATACTTGAATTTAGACATTTCTACAACCTCTTTAATCCTGTCATCTACTACATCCACACACTATGCAACCCTTCACATGAACAAAATACATTGCATACTACTGGAGTCCTTCTAGCCATGCCACTGATATGTTGTACTTTGCTTGTTAGGAGTCAAATGAATGATTCTTCCTACTTCTTGAGTGGAATTAAGAAACCTAAACATCTCCCATGTGTTGCAAGAATTGACAAAGAAAAGGGATGGAACATTTGGAGATTCTCACAAATGAGGGAGAACACAAAATTTAACCTAAAGAAACCCAGATCAAGAGAAAAATCCAGCAAAGGGAAGACTAGCCTTCTTTGATCCACTATGAAAATGCAGTTTTACAAGGTTCCTGCCCTCATGAAGCCCACCAAGAATGCTGATTAAAATCATCAGCATCTTAACCCCTGCAAATGTCCTCTGCAATTCAATGAAGTGTTCATTTCATCACACTTTGCCAACTAGCACTGTGGGCACTCAACTAGCTGGTCCAAACTCCCAAACTGCTCATCCTAAGTTCTAATGGCTATGAGAATGGCTAACAATGGCTCAAAACATCTCCTATTCTTTCTTGGGAAACAACATGCACCTATATACATGTTGTCGACTTGAACTGGAATCCAAAACGATGAGAATATGAAGACAAAATGCTTCTCTGTCACTTCATCTTCTTGCACATTCGATTTGGACAAAACTACCCCTTTTCTTGGACTAGCAGTTATAAAACTACCCCTAATAGAACCAACAATTTTGAAACCACCCTTGACAATTAAGTTGTTTTTCATCCATCTTTCCAAAGCCATAAATATTTGCATAAGTTACCGGATTCACCTAGAAATCAGCTGGATCTGGGTCAGGTTTGAACCCGGTTCGTGATCCAGTCCAGTTCGCCTACAAGTCCAAACAGGGTGGGACCAAAACTTGACGGGTTTGTTCCGGGCAAACTCGGAGCGAACTAGGGACAAAAATCTCGAATCCATCATGAACCCGATGCGAACCCACAGTTTTTTGACTTTTTTTTCTTTTTTAAATATTTTTGACCCTTGACTTTGACCAGTTCGCCTTAAAATGAATCCATAACCCTAAAAAGACATTTCAAACACTAAAACAAAGTTATTTTACCTCATTTTGTTTGCAAAAAACAAATAGCATTCCAAAAGGCTAAACTTTCATTCTTGCTTGTGATTCAATAAAGGGAGTTGAAGATTGATCATTGAAGGTTCCAAATCGATTGCACAGCTATTCCTACGCATTTGCGAGTGTCTATTAGCTGCCAAGAAGATCATAGAAGGAGATTTTTGAAAAGATGTAAGTTACATTTATTTTTATTTTTTTTGCATTTTTGTTTTACAAACAAACTCTTTTGCTTTGCTTTCAACTTCTTGTTTTCTTTTCATTTTTCTTAGTTTCTATGAATGTATCACTATGCTTAACATATTAAACGAGTTAGGTGTCTTTTTTTTTTAAAAAAAAATTGTTTTGAATGTGTTGTTTATAAAACTTGTTGCCATAGAAATTACAATGGCAGCTAGTTCTAGCTCCATAGCCCAACCTAAATTCAAAACCAATCCAAATTCACCTCTTTGGAAGTATGTTGAGATGATACAACCGGCTCCAGGTGGTGGGGGGTATATTTGGAAGTGCAATGGGTGTGATGTGAGATATTCAAGTTCATATAGTTGGGCGAAAGCCCATTTATGTAACACCCCTGGGATGGGCATCAAAGTTTGCCTAGGAAACCCTAGTAAGCTTGTGCCACCGGAGCAAGTGATGGCATATATCAATGAGCAACAACAAGTAGATGAAGCAACAAACCGTAAAGCAAGTTTAGAAAAGAGAAAACCTCACAAAATGAAGCCCCCATCTAATCCCACTATTGTGGTAGAGAGCCACCCATTTTTGGTCACTCCTCAAGAAGAGCAGCCCGCTAGTACTACAAATAAGAGACCAAAGGGACCTTTGGAAATGACATTCCAAAATGAGGCTCGAAATGTTGTTGACCAACACATAGCCAGATGTATTTATGCAAACGGGTTGTCTTTCAATGTTGTTCACTCACCATATTGGCAAGAGATGGTGAAAAAAACTAAGGCTCCAAAAGGGTATAAGGGCTCGGGTTATGAGAAGGTGCATGGCACCTTATTGGAAAATGAGGTCAAGGTTGTAGAAGATTCATTGAAGTACATAAGGGATTCATGGGTTGAGATAGGGGAGTCGATTGTCTCCAATGGATGGAAAGATGCAAAATATCGGCCTTTGAACAATGTCATTGCAGTGTCCCCTAAAGAGGCAATGTTTTTGAAAGTCGTGGATTGTGAGGGGGAGGTGAAGGATCGCCAATTTATTGCTAACATCCTCATCACAGCCATTGAGGATGTGGGACCTCGTAAACAATGCAAAACATTGTAGAGTTGTTGGGTTATTGGTTGAGGAACGGCATTCACATATCTTTTGGACAGCTTGTGTTGTCCACTCTCTCAATCTAATGCTACAAAAGATTGGGAACAAAAGTGATTGGATCAGAGAGTTGTATGCAAAGGCCGAGGAGATCCGAATGTTCATCACCAACCACCACATGTCGCAAGGCATATTTAGATCATTTTCAAAATTGGAGTTGTTGAAGGTAAGTGAAGCAATATAAAATTTTATGTTTTAATTTCACTTTAAGTTTAGTTACTTGGAAATATATTTTTTTTAAATTAGTTACCTAGTAACTTAAGTCTTAATTTGATTAGTAATACATATTCTAATTCTTCTTTGAAGTTTGTTTTTAAATTTTTTAATTTTAATTATTTTATTTTTGAATAGATTGTTGAGACCCATTTTGCCTCAAACACAATCGTCTTGTTGTAAAGATTTGACAGGCACTTTCTAACATGGTTATTAGCCATACTTGGTCCATATGGAGGCAAAGCAACACTAAAAGGGCAACAAATGTTAAGAGGATCCTTTGGTGGGATCATGTGGAGTATCTCCTTAGTTTCACCGAGCCCATTTTGAGCATGATTCATTATACCAACATGGCCAAGCCTTGCATGGGGTAGATATATGATGGCATTGATTCAATGATAAAGAAGATAAAGAGCATCATAAATGAGAAAGAGCAAGATCCTCAAGAAACTTTCTTCAAATAAGTGCACAAAATTATTGAGAATAGATGGAACACAGTGACCACCCTGCTACATCTTCTTGCCTTTGCATGGACCCCAAAATATTATAGTGTTGAGATTTTTGTTGTGCCAAATAGGATTCCCACATGGACAGATTATGAAGTGTCTAAAGGGTACAAGATAGCATTTCATAGACTCTTCCATAATCCAGATTTACAAGATATAGTCACAAATGAGTTCACTGATTTTATACACTCTAATGGTCAAAGTATTGAGGCTCTTCGTGATAAGTTCAAGAAATATGCTCACAATTGGTGGTACTTACATGGCCAACAATTTTGGCACCCACAACCTATTGCAATCAAAGTTTTATTGCAAGTAAGTCTAATAAATTTCTATTTTTTATCTTTAGTCTTTTAGATTTTGAAGTTTCACTTATAATTTTTAAAATTTATTTTTATAATTTATGAGTTTATAACTCTCTCTCTACTTTGTCTTCATAAGATGCTAGTTCATATGCATCTGAGAGGAATTGGAGCAAATACTTTTTCATCCACTCAATAAAGTGCAACCAATTGCACTCAAAAAAGGCGGAGAATTTAGTGTATGTGCATTCCAACTTATGCCTCCTTTCGCACAAACAACATGGCTACAAAGAAGGGGATTCAAAGTTGCGGGATGTGGAGCCAGAATATATTGACTTGGATGCTTCCACTTCCCAACATGTTGCACTTGACAAGTCAAAAAGCGAGCACACTTTTATAGGGAGTGGCAATGGCACTGCTTGTGGTTCTTCAAATGTTCTTGCATCAACTAATGTCCATGATGTTGATGATGATGATGACATTGAAAATCCATATGATTGATGACAATGAAAATCCATATGAGTGATGAACTTGATATTATTATTTTGATATTGAACTTGAAGTTCGAACAATGAATATTTAAATTTTTACGTTAAAATGATATTGATGTTTATGGTGGTTTTGTTGATTATATGATGCTATGTGGTATCCTACACTTAATTCTTGCTTTTAGGTTGTTTTTACATATACATACATATATATATAAACTAACCCAACCCCCAAAAAAAATTTTGCCGAATCCACGAACCCGAACCAAAACCAGCAACTTAGTTTTTTGCATATGGACTTGAAATGAGGTGCTATTTTTGGGAAAGTGCATAACTTTTCAAAAGGAACCTAAATATGTAAAAATATTCAACTTTGGGTGCCACCAAAGTACTTTTCTAGACCCTACAATACAACTGCATTTGTGAGGCCAAAACCATGTCCAACCACTCCAAAATAGTTACTGAACTCAAACAACTGATCTTGACAACAAACCAGATCCATTTTCAGATCATTGAGGGCATCATATTGTTTGGTTTCCTCAACCCTAAAACTACTTGGTTCCCATGGCAGATAATTTATCGATGAATCGCGTAAGTATTACATCAATTTCTGCTTGATAACAATGATGTCATCTTTTGGCTGCTGTTTCATTTCTACCACATGCAATCACCCAAGAAATGCGCACCATCTATCATGTGTGATTAATTCAAGCACTTGTTGATCCACCATCATACTTGGCTAGTTATCTTTGGCCAATCCACTTGTTGCAGTATCACTTTTTTGATGGTAGTTTTGATCATGGGTGCTTTGCTTCTCGTTGGCACATGATTATGGCGAAGGATGCAAGTAGAAGTGGGAAGAGCATCCTAGGATCATGCCTTGTCATGGAAAGCATACACGTTATTTGGGGCATTGGTTGATCTTCAGCTCTTGCCTATTGCATTATAGTCAGATCTTCATTCGATTCAGCACTTATTCATCGGTTTTTTTTTTTTTGAGATATGTAATTATTGGGAATGTCGTTATTAAGAGGGAATGTTATGTAATAACACTTTTCCATCTTGTGTCTCCAAGTCAAGTGGAAGGGAGGATGTTAGTGTGTGTTTATAAACCTACCATCTTATGTCCCCAATTTATGTTTAAGGGAGATGTTATGTGTATGTAAAGTTGTAGACTTTATGTTTAAGAGGGGTGCTAGTGAAAATTTTCCATCTTACGTTACAAACTTACATATTGAGGGAGATGTTAGTGTGCATGTAAACTTTCCATCTTATGTCCCCAGCTTACATTTAAGGGGATGTTAGTGTTCATGTGAACTTTCCATTTTATGACTCCAACTTACATTTAAGCAGGGATGCCAGTGTGTATGTAAACTTTGATTTGGAGTCACTTGAGTTCTCAGCATGTGACATCTTTGGGAATGAAAATCAAAATAGTCAATGTTTTCCCAAGTCAGATTTGAAAATAACTAGGGACTGATAATTACTTGTGTATTTAAAGGGAGTTAATATCCAAAATAGCAATATCATTGAATCCAGGAGAATTATTCTCAATTTATTAAGAGAAATTATTCAGGTACTCGATAGTATACCTTACACAAATCTTCTTGTCACTTCTCTTTTTGTTTAAGTTTCCTTGTTCTATCTTTACAATGGAATGTTAGTAAGCTTTTCCAAGGTCATTACTAATTTCGAAAATAAATTTCCAAGACTTGCATGATGAGCCTATAAAACATCATTCCTGCCTGTAGATTTTCTCCCAAGCTGAGACTATAAGTTTATCCAAAGCTATCATGGTCCATTCCTATGGTCGTTCAACTGACGTGAATCTTTTTTTAGCTCCAATAAATTGTGATAGACTTTAATTAGCACTTTAAGATCCACCGAATATATCCATTAAAATATTTTCACACTATCGATAATTACTTTGGTTGCTGGTAATTGGTCTGCTTTTCTCAGAGATGGTCCCTTTGGTATATTGGAGACCACAATACACACATACATTCAATTAGGGAAAATCCAAAGAAATAAACTCAAATGAATGGTCATATCTCCTTAATATGCCCCAATCCACCTTTTGACCTTAATTGGAGGAATTTCATTAATCAGCTCAACTGAGGATACTAAAAATGTTGAGTGGTGATGGTAAGTGTCATGTGTATTGCTCATATTACATACTTTTGATTTTGTTGTTCATCACAGCTGATACCGTTTGGCTGATTGGCAAATGGTTGGTCCAACAGAGATATCTCTCCAGTCGACAATAGTACTTATTAGTATGAACTAGGAGTGGATGGTGAAGCTCTCTTGTGTCTTCAATCTCCCTGGTATTCTTGTTATCCATGATTGATTTTAAATTGCATGCTATATGAATGTTAACATAGTATTCCATCTAGATTCTGCATTTTTTCTCTCTCATTTAACAACTGTTTGGTTTTTATTGCATACTACACTGAGTTTCCTAAGATTTCCTTAGTGAATATCTCCAAACAATTTCCACACCCTAAAATTTTGGGACTTTATATTCTAGAGAAAGGAAGAGAAGACCCTTTGCCTCCACAGTCAATGTGAAGATTACCTAAATCCAACAGTTTGAAGTTCATGTGTCATGTCTTCATTTCCGGAATGATCAACAAGTGGTATGAGTGTTTAGCCTATTCATCATTCCCGTAGGCTAAAACACATGGTAAAGGAATGAAAGTGATTTTGGTTAAATAATCTTCATTGTATTTTCATATAAGCCAAAATCATAAGAGCTTCATCATATGAGAATTGCAATTCCTATTGTTATCTCTCATATTCAGGGGGGTAGGACCTATAATTGAGGGGCCAAATTCATAAGTGTTTTCTAAGGCCAAATTGTAGAAGGGAAAATGAAATCTTTAATTACATTTTCTCTAATCTATTTCTTATGGAATTTGAGATAGGACCTATTGACAATATGTGTTGAGTGTGTTTGAAGAAATAGGTCCAAGCTAAACAAAAGGTGTTCAAATGCATCATGGAGGGAAATAAATTCAAATTCAAATGATCTCTCATAAGGAAATCGGTTAACAAGGAAAAGCCCAACAAGTGCATAAGGAGGGAACTCAATTCAAATTCAAAAGAAGGAAATAAAGTTCAAATTGCAAATGATCATTTCAAGGGGCATTCGCATAGGAGAATGAAGCATTCGGTGGACAAGGAATGGGATCATGTGCCAAAGAACCCAACGGCTATGAGGGAAGGAATCATTCATTGGATCATGCGCCAAGGAAGACAAGGTTCAAATGCCAACGGTTAAGGAAAAGGATCACTCGCCTACACCATGATGCATTCGCCCAAGCATTATCATTGGAAGTGCAAACATCAATTCAATACCAATTCAAATCAGCCATTGACCAAGCATTGGAGGAGCTAAATTCACTACATTGGATCATGTGCGAGTTGCATAAGGAAAATCAATTGTCAAAGGCATTTTCAACAAGGCTACATAGGATCATGTGCCAATCGGTTGGATCATGGGAAAGGCAACTAGCATTTGATTGCATCTCCAAACGGCTACACTCAAAGATCTTTGGGCATTGAAGATATCATTCGCCTAAGGAAAAACACATTCGCCTATGACAAGAGGCATTCACCCAAGATGGAAGTTCGGCCAAGCAAGGATACCTTCGGCCAAGAGAAGGATTCGCCCATAGAGAGAAGAAAAGCATTTAATTAATGTTAACACATCCACCAAGAAGAATTTGCCATAAACAAGAGGAAGGCAATTGATAAACCCTATGCAATTGGAAAGAAATTAAATGCAATGAAACATCCATCAAGGATCAAGCTCAATCGGCCATGAGAGAGAAGAATAAATAGAGGACAACATCTTCATTTGGATACATGACTGATTTGGTATGTTTTTACTTCATTTGCCAGCTTGAAGATTCCGATTTTCATGCTTTATTGCAAGGAGATGACCCCTTGCCGTCTAGGGTGATGACCCCCTACGAATTGTGAGGTGATATTGCTTCTAATTTCACCATTGGATTGAATTTGCAGGTATTAGGGAGATATTGCAGGTCTTGGATGATCATTCTATCATTGAGAATCATTGAAGAGGGCTTTGTATCAAGTATTTTGGGGCGATTTGAACAACTTCCAGCCATTCATTATTCAGCAGTCAGTTGCAGCCACCTACAGGGTTAGCACAGTCATACAAACATTGTGTTTGACATCCATCATAGATTTGGCACTTGTAGTGATCATTCCCAACCATTCGCTCAAGCCTAGGAGCTATCGTTGGGCTTCTTGAGGGAGATTTTGCCATCTTTCATCTTGCTAGAAGAGGACAGTCATATCAGTCCTATATAACAGTTATATCAGACCACCTACAGTCACATTTCATTGTGTTTCAGTGGTCAACTAGAGCTGGAATCATTTGGGGATTGATTGGCAATCATTCTTCATTGTTTAGTTATCTTTTGTCAAGAGTTTGAAGTTATTTTGTAATAGGTTGAAGGTCTGATCTGAAATTTGTGCATGACTGTCACAGAGGGCAGCGAACTATTATTTGTAATTGCATCATTTGAGCAACGGAATAAAGCTATTTGAAGTTGGGCTTTCATTGACTACATGTTGTACTTGTTCCTTTTTATTTGAATGGTTATTTGTTGCAAGTATTCTTAGCTAAGTTGGAATAAAATTTCAATTACAACCACTAAGGGACATTACATCATGGCCTAGGCCCCCAAAATATGGCAATTCTTTTGGTAAACATCATAAATGACTAAGAATTCGCTAAAAAATATCCAATAAAAATCGCTTACACTTTATTCTAAAAGTTTATATTATTTTTTAAATTATAGTTATTTATGTCCATGTGATGGCAATCTAATGGTAAATAGCATAGCAGCATTCCATTTACATGGCATTGACACTACAGGGCAAAAATGTAAATGGAATTCAATTAACTGGGTTTAAAACAGGAAAATTTGGCAAAAACTCAAGAAACTAAAATTTGATATAATATTCATAAAATTAGAGAAAATCTAGATTTTGTTATTTCATGTAAAATATAATGTGTAGAGATTAGAAAGAATTTAATAAACCTGGTACATTAAAACAATCCAATTCTGCTACGCCCTTAATCCTTTAGTGTGCATAGAGTTATGAGTAGTTGGCTTGTGACTACCTTTACTCTTAATTAAGTTATATGATCATTAAGGTAGTCTTATATAGGTAGTTAAATCGGCCTGGGTAGCATCCAAGGCATAAGTAGGGTATATATAGAAGCTAGTGGTTAGTTTATGATCATCATATTGTGAATTGTGTTCTTGGAGGCTTTTGGAGGTTTGCCCCCTCAAATTGGCTTATTATTGTCAAGTATTATCAAGTATTTGCAACATATTTCCAATTATATTCTTCTCTTGTGCAAGTTATTTTATTACAAATGGTATCAAAGCATGATCTTGACACCTAGAAGACAAGAAACAAGGTGAATTTTTTCGATTCAAAAAGTCAAATTGTGAAGTGCATTTCTCCCTCAATTTGGTGAATTTTTTCTTGATTTTTGGAGAGTTTTTCAAGAATATATTGAAGCTGCTACAGTCCAGATTTGAGGTAAATTGGAGCAGATTTGGAGGAGTTATTATGAAATTAGGGTTTCCACCAAATTCGCTCCTACGGTTGCAAATCAATGAATCTTTTTCTAAATTCTGGAGGTTGAACAAGGGCACATTGATCCACCTACAACCATGATTTGAAGGAATTTGGAGTTGTTTTGAGTAAGTTATTGCAATTTTAGGGTTTTTCATAAATTTGCTCTATAGGCTGCAATTTGTGGAATTTTTCAGATTTGTTTACATTTTTGGAAAGTTTGGAAAAAATCATTAGGCGTATGCTCTTTGAAATTTTAATTTTGGGGTGGAAAAATTCTGAAATCATCCACTCAAGGTTTGAATTTGAACATTTAAAAAATTAGATTTTGCATTGTTAAGCCTCATCATGGCAAGACCACAAACTAGAGGTAGGGGCAAGAGTTCCTACACACTAATAAAGAACCTTGACAAAGAGGATACAGACATGGAGTTTGGATCAAATGGGGCTTCGGTTGTAACTCCCTCTCCATTGGATGACAAGGTGAACCAGTTGGAAGTAGGTATGCGCAATATGCAAGGAGAATTGGAAGAAGGTATGTGCAATACGCGAGGAGAATTGAAAGAAGCTATGGCTTGCATCAAGTTTGCAATGAATGAACAGTTGAAAAGGGCAATGGATTATATCCAAGAATCAATCCAGTAGATATCATTCTCACAACCAAAGGAACAACCCCAAAACCCACTCAATCAAGGTGGATCAACAGGACAAGTCGATCATGATCCAAATGCTAGTACTCATACAAGATCTTGGAACATAGTATCGAAGGTGGACATGTGCAAGTTTGATGGCAAGGATCCACTTGGATAAATCAAATGGAGATTTTTTTATGTACATCAAATTCCAAGTGGGCAAAAGGTGACAATAGCTTCGTTATATCTAGAACCGAATCAATTCATTTGGTATAGATGGCTATGTGTCCAAAGGAAGAAAAAGGCCCTCACTGTCACATGGTCAGTTTTTACAAAGAAGCTACAATCACACTATAGTAATAGTGTGTCAAACAACTACTTAAGTCAATTAGCTAAACTACGACAAACAGGATCAGTCAAGGATTATATTCAACAATTCAAGAACCTATTCTTGAGAGTGGATACAATTATAGAGAACTTGAATGACTTATTTCTAGGTGGTCTCAAAAATCACATCCAACATGAAGTACGCAAGTTTAGACCTACTTCTATATCTAATTATTTTGTTCTAGCACACAAGGTAGAGGAGAAGTTTTTAGTCCCTAGAAGGCAAGGGTTCAATGGCATAAGAGAAGAGCTCTTCATCCCAATCTTTCCCTCAACTCACTAGATTGACTCAACAAATTGAAGAGAAAAAGGCAAAAGGGTTATGTTTGAACTGTGATAACAAATATAGTAGAGGACATGAATGTGCACAGAAGAAATTGTTCTACATTGAAGGGTCAAGTGAGACAGAAGATGATGAAGAAGAAATACTAGAGTTTGGCAAAGAGCCAGATGAGGAATCAGGAGATCCCCAACAAACCATTTCTTTTCATGCACTTTCTAGCATTAGCACCCCACACACTCTCAAAGTAGTGGGTTTCTTGAAGAAAGAGAGAGTAACAGTGTTGATAGACTCAGGAAACACTCACAACTTCATCAACAAAAAGTTAGCTAATTGTCTGAATTGTTTATCTATCCAACTCTAGAATTTCAGGTCATGATTGCAAATGGGGGCACTATCAGTTGTTTGAGGAAATACCATAGCATTAAATTGTCCATAGGAGAATACAAACTTGATTGCCCTATGTTATCTCCATGGGTACAACAGACATTGTGTTGGGAGTTTAGTGGCTTACTACATTTGGGACAATTCAAATGAACTTCCAAGAGCTATTCATGTGTTTTCACTCAGAAGTAAGAACAATCGAACTAAGAGGGTTGTGTGCTAAGTCCACAAATGGTAAGATCTCATAAAATGCAAAAGATGCTTAACAAGGGGGCAAATGGGTTTGTGGCACAATTGTTTTCATTAGAAGCATATCACTCAAAGTCTTCTACACCATCGAATCTACAAACAATTGTAGATAAGCACTCAGTAGTTTTCAACTAGTACTAGGAAGCAAAACATCAAGCCCTACAGGTATCCATATGTTCAAAAAAGTGAGATCGAAAAAATGGTTTAGGAGACGCTAAAGGCGGGTATTATCAAGGTATAGTCAAAGTGCTTACTCCTCACCAATGGAAATGGTGCGCAAGAAAGACAACACTTGGAGGATGTGTCTTGATTACAAAGAGCTCACCAAGTACACCATAAAAGATAAGTTTCACATTCCAGTAATTGATGATTTGTTAGATGAGATTAATGGTGTTGTTTATTTTACCAAACTTGATCTTTGTTCTAGTTATCATCAAATCAGAATTAGAGATGAGATTGTACATAAGACAACTTTTTAAACCCATGAGGGCCACTACGAATTTTTGGTAATGCCTTTTGGTCTCACAAATGCACCATCTACATTTCAAAGTTTGATTAACTTTATCTTCAAGACATTTTTAAGGAAATTTATTTTGGTATTTTTTTATGACATCTTAATTTATAGCAAAACTTGGGAGGAACACTTACAACATGTAAATCAGGTGTTGGACATTCCTGAGCATCATCAACTTTATGCTAAGCCATCCAAGTGTGTGTTTGAAGTAAAAAAAAAAAAGTGGAGTACTTAGGTCATATTGTGTCACATGAGGGAGTCAAGGTGGACCCTCACAAGATCAAGGCTAGTGTAGAGTGGAACATGCCTAGGACCCTCAAGAACCTATGAGGTTTCTCAGGGCTTACAAGATTTGTAAAGAATTATGGCAGGATAGCATCACCTCTCACAACCTTTTTGAAGAAGGATTCCTTCTAGTGGAATGAAGCAGTTACCAAGGCATTTGAGCAGCTAAAAAAAGCCATGTGCACAACTCCAATTCTAGCTACTCCAGATTTTTCTAAAACATTTATTGTGGAATGTGATGCTTCAAGACATGGCATAGGAGCAGTACTCATACAAGGAGGAAGATCCATAGCATTTGAGAGCCGCCAACTCAAAGGTAAGAATTTATTGAAAACAGTTTATGAGAAGAAAATGTTTGGCTATCCTGCATGCAATCTCAAATACTTCTTAGAACAAAGGTTGTCATCTAAAGAACAACAAAAATAGGCCACAAAGATGTTGGGATGACTTTGAGATCATATATAAGAAAGGAAAGGAGAATGTTGTGGTTGATGCTCTATCTAGGAGGGATGAGCCCATTGAGTCACTATTGTATGCCATTTCCATATTGCAGGCAAATTGGGTAGATGAGACACAAGAAGAGTGGGATAAGGATAGGGATACTCAAAATTTCATTAAGAAACTCCAAAATTCAAGTGTGTCAAATAACTTTGCATGGAAAGGAAATGCTTTATGGTACAAGGATAGGTTGTACCTATGTAAGAACTCAAACCTTAAGTTTAGGGTGTTGGCAGAATTACATGATTCTCCAGTAGGTGAGCACTCGGGATTCTTGAAGCCTTATCATAGAATCAAGCAAGATTTCTTTTGGGATGGGCCCAAAGGGGATGTTCAAATATTTGTAGCAGAATGCATGGTTTACTAGAAAAATAAATGGGAGACAATTAAGACTCCAAGTCTTCAACCTTTATCTATTCCAAGTCATAGATGGGAGGAGGTATCCATGAATTTCATCACAGGTTTGCCCAGATTTGAAGGAAAAAATGTCATCATGGTTGTCATGGATCGTCTCACCAAATATGCACATTTTTGTGCTTTGTCACACCCATTTGTAGCAAGCACTATAGCAACAACCTTTATGAACACTATTTAAAAACTACATCAGACACCAAAAGTCATAGTAAGTGATCATGATCCTATATTTACAAGTAATTTTTTGACTGACTTATTTTCATGTTTGGGAACTTAGCTTGCTCATAGTTCATCATATCATCCCCAATCTGATGGACAAACTGAGGTGATCAACAAATGCTTGGAGGGTTATCTCTGATGTTTTGCTTCAGATAAACAAGAGAGATGGTTGCAATGGTTGTCACTAGCAGAATGGTGGTATAACACTTCTTTCTATACTTCATCCAAAGTGTCTCTATTTTTGGCACTATATGGGTACTAGCCACCATCAATCACCTCCTCCTTGCAGGCACACCCAAAGGTTCAAACAATTGAAAAACACATTCAGCATCAACAAGAGGTACTTGCTAGTCTTAGGGAAAACTTGCCAATGGCACAAAACAAAATGAAGCAACAAACTAATCAACACCACGGTGAAAGGACTTTTGTGGTGGGAGATTGGGTATTTGTGTGATTACAGCCATATAAGCAAATGTCACTAAAACAACAGAAGAAGGATAACAAGCTTGCACCCACGTATTATGGTCCTTATATGGTGTTGTAGAGGATTGGTTGTGTAGCATATAAATTTAAGTTACCTATGTCAACAAAAATGCTTTCAGTCTTCCACGTTTCATGCTTGAAGAAGGTTATCGAACAAAGAGTTGCAGCATAGACTGAGTTACCAAAGCTTGATGAGGAGGGAATAATAATTTTGGATCCTGAGGTATTTCTTCAAACACACACCAAGTGGTTGCAGTCGAAGGCAATCACAGAGTATTTGGAATAACTTTCCAATCGAAGATGCTACATGGGAAAATAGGGATTTTGTGCAAAAACATCCATAGTTGATTAGCATTGCAAACAACACTTCTTTGAAGAAGGGGGGCATGCTATGCCCTTAATCCTTTAGTGTGCATAGGGTTACGAGTAGTCGGCTTGTGGCTACCTTACCTCTTAATTAAGTTATGTGATCATTAATATAGTCTTATATAGGTAGTTAAGTCGGCTTGGGTGGCATCCAAGGCATAAGTAGAGTATATATATATATATATATATCTGGGAGCTAGTGGTTAGTTTATGATCGTCATATTGTGAATTGTGTTCTTCTTGGAGACTTTTGGAGGTTTGCCCCCTTGAAGTGGCTTATTATTCTCAAGTATTATCAAGTATTTGCAGCGTATTTCCTATTATATTATTCTCTGTGCAAGTTATTTCATTACAAATTCTAAAAAAAGAGAATTGTTTTTCAAAAACGCTATCTTACACTCATTAAGAGGACTAAGAGGATTTATGTAAAAACAAAAGGCTGGTCTTAAAATAGTAAGTGCTACTATCATGGAGCAATGTGGCCCTATAATTTTTAGCTAAACCCTCTGTAGCAAACAACCCCCAAAATTTTTTCAAAATATTGAACAATGATAACCAATGTTAGCACAACCAAATAACCTCAACACTTCTAATCACCAAGATCCCAACTGGGCGAGGTGAGAGCATAATGTGCTTTGGCTTTCGATCTAAAAACATTGTGCAACAATTAAAATACAATTCATCTGCTGAGCAGGCATCCACAATGCAGTGGGGATTCACCACTTTTCAGTGGGTATGAGTGCAAGAATGAAATTTACAAATCATCCACTTATTCAGTGGGTATTCACCAATTGACTAGTGGGGTAGAAACACGAAAGGAGTAAATCCAATTTGCCCACACTGGCGGTAAACCATCTAGGGGTTATTTGTGTTTTTGCGACATAAAGAATGATATCAGTGAGGACTAATTGCAAACTACTCAGAGAAACCCAACTTGATCATCATATCAACATATTCTAAATTCTAAGCACCAAAATGATAATCTGCACAAGCCATTAGTATCTCTATCCATATGATAAAAAGGTTGTTCACAAATGTATCACGCATATTATCTCTGCAAAATCAGACTAAGTCACCAATCAGACCCTGTAACTATAGTTATGCTGCCCTGTAGCTGTTCACCTTCACATTCATGCATATAAATGACGGAGACTTACTGCAACCTTCCACATAACAGACTGATTTTTACCAAATATCAGCACAGAACATGAGCAACTAAGAAAAGAAGTGGTCTGATCACAGAAGCCCCTGCCTCTGTCAGGTCTGTACGGTCCTAAAGGAAAATTACAGTTCCAAACACATTGAATCTGCCCAAAATTGCATAGGAAATAGAGAGATGTGGTTGCCCATTCAATCAATAGTTAGCCAAGCTTCATAAACTTCAATAAAACAAGAAATCCCAATGCTGGTAAAGAATGTACAAAAATCAGTCTATGCCTACAGTACAGACAGCCCTGGTAATTACAATGCTTCACAAGAAAATCATTAAACCAGAAAATTACTAGCCACTGCCTTCCAAAACATTAAGATTCGTTATACATCATCATTGGAATCAAAAGATAGAACAGGAGTAAGCGATCTGCATAAGAGAGTAAGCTTCCCTCATTCAGGCCGTACGGCCCTGTAGGGCTTAGTCCCTCCAAAACTCAAAATAAACAACTCAGATCTTTATAGAAAAAACTTGCACATAGGCGTCCATACAAGATTTAGCAAACAAAATATTATAAAGAACAAACTGATTTCCATTACTCCACAAAATGAGTCAACATCCTCTTGCTGGTACGGCCAAGAGATGTACGGCAGCTAGGAAACTTCATTTATTATTTCACTTCTGAAATCTGAGACATTACTCCTCCAAAATAGTTCAAATCTCATACAATCTTGACAAAAACAAATCAAACAACCATTCCAAAAAACTCTATGAAAGTGCACGTGATTTCTGTGTGAAATCACCCAACCTCAAGAGGGTTTTCATCCTCAAGAGCATTCTACAAGGGGGTTTTCGTCCTCAAAAGTATTCTACAAGAGGGTTTTCGTCCTCAAGAGAATATGGAAGAACTCACAGGTTCAATCCATCTGCAAAACAAAATCAATTCCAAAACATAACATGACCCTTCCAAATGAGAGCTCATTCTCTTTTATAAGGCACTAGAAGAGTTACAAAGGAAATGAATTATTTCTTGAAAATAATAACATTTTCCTTCTAACTTAAATTATTTCTTTTTTCCTCCACTTAAGTACTCACTTTTATGTGCCTAAATAAAAGAATATGTTTCCCCCTTTCTAATGAGCTATAACACTTAATAATATTTTAATTATTTTCACCCTTAGGAGCTTAAGTGAAAATAATGATTAAAATAGCTCATTAAATATTAAATTTTGCGGAAAATCTCAAACAGCCTCCAAATGCAATTTAAACTGAACCAATATGCTCTGTAAGGTTTGGGATGTGCAACGATGCCTTCCCGGTGACTTTCCAAAAATAGAAAACTCCTCCAAGAATCTTGGAGAGCAAACCAGAAGCCCGATCAAACTTCAAAAACCATCACTGTAACCCGGAACATCAATTGAGCTCAAAGCCATGAAAAATAATCTATTTACACCAAGAACCCAAATAATTGTTCTGCAGACTGAATTATGACCACTCCAAGAACATTGGAGTTCTTCCCAAACATGTCGGATAGCCTCCAAGAGACTAGGAACAAGCACAATGTGCACGAACATCTATGCACCAAAAATGGGACATTACACCCTCATAAGAGTATATATTGAAAAGAAAGAACTTATTAGTGTTTAATTGTAACTCTAAAACAAAACTATTCAAAGTAAAACTTAAAAAGAAATTTTTTAATGCCCTAGCTTTAACCCTAAACTAAAACTTTCTAGTATTCTCATGCTTTAGTTTTTCCGCCCATAAGTGGAAAAATGAGAAAAAAAAAATGATATGTGGACATAAAAACACTTCAGAACCACTTTTTGAAAAACTCTAGAACAAACTTGGGAAACAACACAGCAAATGTGGCAGGTCACAATTTCTCAGGATCAATCATGAGTTTTTGGAGTGTAATGCTACTATGGTACTAAAGAGTTTCTCTATCTTAGGAGTGATCTAGGTCTGATTCCCCTTTGCAAACAAGTAATTGTTAAATAGGTATCCATTCTGCAAACAAAATGGAGTATTTTCAAATTTTAAAATGGTTTTATTTATTGATGTGCTAAAAGCACTATGTTGGTTATCACTTCAACTTATAAACTTGAACATATTTTTGTAGACTTATACAATCTAGGGTATTAATATAAACATTTTATCAACATGTTTAATCATACTCAAATGTTTTAAAAAAAAAAAAAACCTAGAAATGTGACACTTGTTTTCTCAATACGGTGTTTTATGTGTTCATGTTTTGATAAGTTTTTTTCCTATATATTTTGACAGATTTTTCTCCTATATTTAATATTATTTAGAAATGAATAATTTATTATGATATGTTTCTAAATAAAATGTATTTGAAAATTTATTTTTTAATAGAGAATTTTGAAATAAAATAAAAATGCCTAGTTATTTAAATCAAACTTATCCCCGAGGCAATTTTTTTAGAATTTTATCCTTGTTGAAATCAAACACAAACTTGAACCAAGTGACTAAAGGTTACAACCATGCAATGCACAACTCAATGTAATCTTCACCATTTAACGAAAAGTTTGGATTCTTGTCACATGATCTTATAAAGAGAACAGCTCCAAAAGCAAATACACCTAAGTGCCACAATGAACTACAACAAGCTCGCAAATTCATTGAATGAATCTAGCAAATACACCACTAAGGACAAGAGCATCTCATGCACAGTCAACAAAAATACAAACAACAACATGATCAACATCATATCGAGTACACTTTTCAAGCGGGTGATCGTGGTTGGGTGCATTTGTCAAAAGAAAAACCCAAAGAAGCCCATCAAAAGGTTAGCACCCTCAGTTATGGCTCAAACTGTAAGGATTAAATCAGAATGTTATTATTTACAAAAGAGCAACACTCTTATATAGAATACAAATGTGATGTTTCTAAATTAGATTAAAGCTAATCTAAATAGCAGAATAGAAACAATCTAAATATGTTAGAAAGTTGACCATTAATATAAACTATCTAATTTTATTTTAAAACCCTCCCTTAATGGTCAATCTATGAACTACACCAAGGTGCCCTCTAAATCTAACAAACTTATCTAGGCTCAGAGACTTGGTGAGAATATCTGCAGTCTAGTCCTCTGTTGGAACATACTGCAACATCACTGATCCATCTTCGACAAGCTGGCGAATGAAATGACAATGAAGTTCAACATGCTTCGTCCGTTCATGGAAGATAGGATTTTGGCAAGTTTCAGCACCCCTTGATTGTCACAATACAAGGTGAAGGCCATGCCTGAGACATTTGCATGTCAGAAAGCATACTTCGAAGCCAAACTGCCTCACACGCTGCTTTAACAGCTCCCCGATATTCAACTTCAATCGAGGAGAGAGCCACTGCCTGCTGCTTCTTGCTGGTCCATGTGACTGCACCTGTGCCCAAACTAAAAACATACCTAGAAGTAGACTTCATGTCATCAACAAAACCTACCCAATATGAGTCTGTAAAACCAATCAGCTTAGGATCTTTGCACCTTCCATACAAAATGCCAAAGTCGGAAGTGCCTTTCACATATCTCAGCACACGCTTCATGGCAACCCAATGTTCAGCGTTTGGGGCTGTCATGAAGCGAGAGATGTAGCTCACTGCAAAAATTAGATCAGGTCTAGTGGCAGTGAGATAAATGAGGCTGCCCACTAGTTGCCTAAATGTGGATTCATTCTCCACAAGTGAATCAGAGTTGGCCGAAAGTTCAACCTTTTCTCCATAGGTGTGGATGCAGGTTTGCAATCTGCCATCCGGAACTTGTCCAGTAGACTTCGAGCATACTTGGACTGAGAGATAAAGATGCTATCATGAGTCTGCCAAACCTCAACGCCTAGGTAATAATGGAGAAGTCCCAAATCTGTCATGTCAAATGATTGACTGAGATCATGTTTGATCTCCTCAATCAAATGCTCTGAGCTGCTAGTAATGATAAGATCATAAGATCATCAACATAGACAACTATAAAAAGACTATCATCAGCATACTGTTTGGCATACAAATTGGAATCAGAAGGACTCCACTGAAAACCATGATCCACTAGGTACTTAACAATTTTCATGTACCATGCCCATGGAGCCTGTTTAAGGCCATAGAGTGCTTTCACCAGTTTGCATACCTAGTGTTCTTTACCAACAACCTTGAAGCTAGGAGGTTGCGTCATGTAAACTTCTTCCTGCAAATCTCCATTGAGGAATGCACTCTTGACATCCATTTGATGGACTTTCCATCCAAACTGGGCTGCAATAGAGAGGACAAGCCGAATGGTACTCATTTTGGCCGTGGGAGCAAAAGTCTCCTCATAGTCAATGCCCTCTCTCTGTGAGAACCCTTTGGCTACCAACTGAGCCTTATGCTTATCAAGGGTTCCATCAGCCTTATACTTCACTTTATACACCCATTTGCAGCCAATGGGCTTCTTTCCAAATGGAACATCAGAAAGGACCCAAGTGTTCTTCTTCAGAAGACTATGATGCTCAGCATCCATAGCCTGTTCCCACTCAAGTATGCCTTTAGCTTCTGAATATGTTTGAGGCTCTGAGATGCTGTGAAGGTTGGCCATAAGAGCAAAATTGATTGTATTATGTTGTTTGCTCTTTTTCTGAGCAAATCTACCCTCGATCAATTCATCATCATGAAGATCGCCGATGGTCTTAGCCCACCATTTAGGCCGGAGAGTAGAAGTACCAACATCTGAATCAGGTGGAACAACATCAACTGGGGCAGTTGGAATCAAATCATTTGGATGAGGATCCAGAGCATCGTGAGGAGGGGTGGGTGGTGGAACAACAGGCTGAGGTGCTTGCACAATTGCTGAATCCCTCCCATCAGGTGGAGCTGGGGGAAGGCGAACACCCAAATCAAAAGCCTTCAAAGGCTGATCCTTAGGGCTAACAGAAGGAATAGACAAAAAGAAAGGCCCAGTAGCTTCATCAACCACTACATCACGACTGAATATGAGACGATCTGTGTCTACATCAATCAGCCTGTATGCCTTATGATCTTCACTATAACTAGTGAACATGAGTTTCTGGCTTTTGGAACCCAACTTGGTGCGCTTGGCATCTAGAATCCATACATGAGCAGTAGAGTCAAAAACTTTCAGGTGGCTGACCCTAGGCTTGCGTCCAGACCAGGCTTCTTCAGGAGTCATCTTCTTAACGACATAAGTGGGAGACCGGTTCAGAAGATAAACTACAGTGTAGATTGCTTCAGCTCAAAACTTCTTAGGAACACTTCTATGCTCCAGCATAGAACATGCCATTTCAGTAATGGTGCGATTGCGACGCTCAACAACACCATTCTACTGAGGAGTGTAAGGTGTGGTAAGTTGGCGTTTGATGCCATGTGCAGCACAAAATTTGGAGACGTCAGAAGAACAAAACTCCCCCCCGTTATCAAACCTAAGAGTGACTATAGGACAGCTTGATTCTGATACCACGTAAAGATTAAATCAGAATGATATTATTTACAGAAGAGCAACGCTCTTATATAGAATACAAATGTGATGTTTCTAAAATACAAGAATGTAGATGTTTCTAAATTAGATTAAAGCTATAATCTAAATAGAAGAATAGAAACAATCTAAATATGTTACAAAGTTGACCATTAATATAAACTATCTAATTTTATTTTAATACAAACAAAATTATTCAGAAAAGTAGCAACGATGCCTTCAAACTTGACTTACCTTAGCTCCTCAAGTTCATCTAGTCTTTAGCATGGAGCATATAAGAATCTTTGAGCCCTCAATGGTAAATAAGGATGCAGATTCAACTGACATAGCTGCCATTAGTCATCTTGATGAGTTGGTTCCAGAACAAGTCAGACCACCTGTCACAAACAAAGTCTTGGAAACAAAGTAGATGGACTTGCAGGGGTTCCAACTAGTTGCATAGAATTAGTAAGGAACGTTTACTTCAATATACAGCCAAATAGCACACTTCCAATAGACACAATAAAAACTCCTTGCACTTATTTATGCCTCTAATGAAAGCCACACATACTAGTTGAAGTGTTGGTGGATCAACAATTAAGTGAGGAAGTCTGATCTAGAATCACCTTGTACATCAAATCCACCTGTATTGGACCAGACAAGGCTCTATTCACCATATTACAACTAGGAAGGCATATAAACAGACAAGTATCTATTTACCATATTACAACTAAGGTGTAATGTCCCCTTTTTGAGCTATAGTGACTTCAAGCTTGGAAAAAGGAAAGTCAGCAAATAAATTAAAGCTTGAAGAATGGAAAGTGAGTTTTTAGTGGCAAAAATGATTTTTCCTTGGCAAAATGAAGTTTGGAGATGATTTTTTATATTTCAATAATATTTATGGAAAAATCAAAATTAATTAAAAATTTAACCAAGGAGAAAAATGAAAATTAATTAAATATTATGCCAAGAGGTGGGAAAATGGAAAAAAAAAAAAGGTGGAAAAATGGAATATTAGAAGTGAAATTTAAAATATAATATTTTATTATTAAAATATTATATTATTTTCCACAAAATCGGCACTCGAGGAAAAAGCAAAAATTATAAAAAATAATATTTTATTTGCATTTTCTCTCTCCTAGCCACCACCCATGGAGGACTAAGGAAAATAAATTAAATGAA
Source organism: Cunninghamia lanceolata (assembly GCA_027924645.1). NCBI lineage: Eukaryota > Viridiplantae > Streptophyta > Pinopsida > Cupressales > Cupressaceae > Cunninghamia > Cunninghamia lanceolata. The sequence continues at coordinate 14,967,901 of BSBN01000508.1, read as the reverse complement.
AATCAACAAATAATATTTTATTATGGTGGTGGACTTGAAAAATAATAAAATATTGGTTTATTGGGTCGCCTAACTTGAGGAGGATAAAAGGACATGAATTGATATCATTTTTCATATACTTAATGATTTGGCTTTGGCATTTTAGAGTGATTCTCTTGACTGTAACTTGTTTTCAGCGGTATTCAAGGACGAAAACCAGTGTTCCACGGAGTTCCCTGACGGGGACGCGTCCCCTGTCGAGGACGGATTTCGGGGACGGGGGGACAAAGGGTCTAAGTTTGGGGACGGCGGGGGGATGGCGGGCGGACGGTGGCGGGGGGGCGGTGCTGATATACATATGGTACTTGAATAACTAGTTATAAAAAGATGTTTAAGAATAATATTTCAAATTAAACTTTGGCAAATTAGTAAAATAGCAAAATTGCAAATACTAACATTTTAAATACTTGAATACTATTACTAAAAGACAAAGTAAATAAAATATTAAAATTTGACAAATGTCGGTGACAGGTTTCGGGGATGGGGGACAAAGGGGGACGGCGGCAGTGGGGGGACATTTCTCAACCGTCCCCAAGTCTCCAAAACGTCCAGATCGAGGGGACGGCTAGATTTTGGGGGGGACGGGTCCCCGTGGAACACTGACGAAAACCCTTGGATTTGTGTGGTTTGGACAAAAACCGATCCCACTATGAGAGATGGATTCACCTAAGATCCATTATTGAGCATATTGCATGATTTTGAGACAAAGGCTTCAAATCAGCTAGGGTTTCAATGGAGTTTATTGGTTCAGCTAGGGTTTGAAGATATCAAGCATATTGGAGGCTTTATTATTCAAATTTGAAGGCAATTAGAGGCTGATTTCACTATTTGGTTTCTTGGCTATGTTGTATTGATTATATTTCATGTTTTAGTGGCTTCATTGGAGGTGGAATTACATTTCTTGCAATCTGAATTTCATATCAGACCGCTGTAACTTCATATCAGACCTCAGATCGGGCATTTCCAGCCTTGTATTGAAGTGGGTTTGTCATATTTTCATCATAGGAGGATAGCGCTTCAATTTGACATCATTGGGCTAGGGTTTGGTGGAGTTTCCAGCATGTTTTTGTGAGGGTTTATGCTTCATATCAGCATATACAGATTTCAAATCAGTGCATACAATTTGGTTTTAGCTTCATATCATCATCCGGATTGAGCAATTCTAAGGCAGCCAGTGTTGGAGGTTGACATTGCATCATTGTTATATCATTGTAAATTGATTTGGTTCATGATTTGATCATTCATGCAAGCATATGTAAGTCTGATATACAAATCTGACCTTCATCTTTTGTAATCAGCCAACATCAATTCAAATAAAGTGGCCAATCATTCATCCGGGTATGTTCTATTGTATTTTTGTATAGGTATGTGAGCTGGTTTAATTAATTTCAGTCATCATTGCATGTTATTTGAATGTTAAATTACAACCTTTCCATCTTCATTACATTTCAAACATATTGTTGAAAACTACATGTCAAAACCCTAAGTGCATTTGAAGAAAAAGAAATCAGAAAATTAGGGCAGCAAGTGAAAAATCTTAGTTAAGACTAGACAGAGTTCTTACATGAGGAGGCATACAAACAACCCTCACATCGCAACATGTAATATCCCTTGTAGGATATTTGCTAAAATTCTGATATTTGCTAGGTTCTAGAATCAAATTTCTAAATCTTGTAAATTCAAATTTGAAAACCCTAAGCTCTGATTATATTTTTTGCTCTTGAATTTCTGAATATTCCTCTTTCTTCTCTGCACAAACCCTAGGACTGTCTACTGAATTTAATTTCTGCACCTTGTATTATGACTTCTTCAAGCATGAAACAATGACTAACGTGTGCAAAAATTGTTGAAAGAGCAAAACAGATATTGGCAGCCTTGTCAATGATAATTACAACATGAAATACTCAATGCAATGATGTCAAATCAGAATCAGTCATGGCTGATAAGAATTACAGATTTGTTTATCATTCCCAGTACAATAAATGCAAGCTATAAGGCAGCCAAATCTCAGTAGACTGCTGTTACAATATCAGAGGTAAAATAACAACTCCAACATACTAATTGCAATGCTCAGATCTGCTATGAAAAGCCTTCAATTGATGTTAGACTGCTGATGCAAAACAGAAAACTAATGTGCCATGTAACATACTAACTATGATGACCAATTTACAATGCAAAGAAGCTGAACCTCCACCTCAGATCTGATTGTGAAGAGTCTTCAAATGATAACAGAATGCTGATATAAATCGCTGCTCAAAGCAATATAAGGGATCAACCCATCAAAGTGACCGATTGTACACCAAATATGCCACAAAATGCCTCCAAACTAAACACAAAATGGTACGGATCACTCTAGCAGCAGTACGGAATACTGTAGCAATCTTCAAAAAATCATTGAATCTCCAAAATCTTCAATTCCAGCCAATCATTCATTCAAACCCTTCTCCATGGATGCCAAAATAACCTTCAAAACCCTAGCAGTTGTAACCTGCAAATAAACTCCATTTCCAGCTCCTCTAAAATATCAAATTCATGCAATGAAGTGCAAATACACTTCCGTCATGAAGTCTCCTCAAAGCAAGCTAGGTTTTCGTCCAACCCACTATGAATTACAAGGGTTTCCGTCCTTGAATTCAAGCTGAAACAAGTTGCAGCTGAGAAGAAATGTCTCCACATCAAAATAACATAAACTCAATCATATGAAAAATGATTTCTGAATGCTCCTTATAAAGCCCTCAAGTGGAGCACTCCAAATAGGTCCCACTTAACTTTATTAAATGAAAGTTTTTATGTACACAACCACTTCAACTTTATTAAATGACATTTTTTATGAACACAATGTCACTTTATGACATAAAGCATTTTTGGACATGCTTAAGTAACTTTTATAAAGTAATTCAAAATTAGAACACTTTATAAAGTTAACTTAAAAATAGAACCACTTAAGTTACTTTTTACTCCTTGTTTCAACAAATTATTCCCTTAGAATGTGATTTAGCCCATGTGAATAGTGAAAAGGCTAAATATCCAAATCAGATGTGACCATTATGGAAATGGGGACATCACAGTCCTCCCTTCCCGGCATTGCTTGTCCTCAAGCAATGGCAAACCTGCATCCAATCAATGCCCGGATCCCAAATCCATCTAGGCTCTCCATACATACTCACACATACCTCCTCAAAACTACTGATGTAAAAGATCCTAGGACCGCTTCCGCTGTCGTAAACTGATGCAAACTCATCATTACTCAAGTCACAAATCCATACCATGATGTAGCCAATCAAATCCATATTGAAGATGTAGATGCCAAACAATGTACCATCAACGTTGAAAATCATTCTAACACTGGATAGTCAAACACGAGTGCTTGGGATAAAGTATCAGGTCCCACTTAATTTTATTAAACAAAAGTTTTTATGTACACAACCACTTGAACTTTATTAAATGACAATTTTTTATGTACACAATGTCACTTTATGACATAAAGTGTTTTTGGACCTGCTTAAGTAGCTTTTATAAAGTAATTCAAAATTAGAACACTTTATAAAGTTAACTTAAAAATAGAACCGCTTAAATTACTTTTTACTCCTTGTTTCAACCAATTATTCCCTTAGAATGTGATTTAGCCCATGGGAATAGTGAAAAGGCTAAATACCCAAATCAGATGTGACCATTACGGAAATGGGAACATCACACAACAAGGGTACCTACATCATGTCATCGTACATCCACATTATGGATAGTGCATCACAGGGCAGCTTCTGAGTCATGTTGCTTCAGTTCATGCCATGCTGCTTCCATTTGTGTCCTGTCTCCTTTATATTGGTTTAACTTCTTGTAACTAACCTCAAAATGCTGTAGTTCAATAATTTAACTACTTTAACAGCCCTGAACATGTATATACCATAAATTATTAAATACCATGTCCTGAGTTATATTACATCAGATATCCTTCTTAAATCCTTTGATTATTTTTAAGCCTTCACATTCAGATCCTCATGTAACCCTTCTTCTTCATGGACCATTAACTTATAAAATTAATAATTTCTGAATCGCACACCGAGTTCTCTTTCTGAGAATTTGCAAATAAATATGGATGGCAGTAGCTTGATTCTGTACAACAAAGTACAAACAGATACTCTTGCACTTCAATAAAAGGACTTTCAACACTGTTTACAGTTCTTTGGTTTAACAAGTAATACTACTATCCTCCAGGTATTTTACAACATACCATGTTGTGCGCTATTACAAAACGTGTTTTTTGAATGTTGTGGTGACATTCATCAGTTTGTTTTATCTCTACCCTGTTTTGTGACTATATTCATCTGATAGAGATGCTTTAGGCACTAGATTACCAGTTGTACTTTTTATACTAGGAGTCTTTTCAATCCCATTGGCTGTTTTTAGTCACTCAATAATATGAATCTGATTTCAATTTCATTATCACAGTTCACCTGATGTAAGCAGACATTATGCTTTGATGGAAGAAAGAGACAAGCATTCACCATACATTAAGGTCAACATATGCCAAAGACAACATATTATAGGCCAAGTAGTTCCATGTCAGTCCAACAAAGTTGTAGCTATGAACATAATGGATAAATATTTTAAAAGTGAAAAGAGAGGTTTATTATATAGATAAAGATCCAGAAAAAAGAGCCTCAGATAGTATATATAAAATCTTCGAATATGTTATTAGTCTTCCTCACATGTAATACATTGGTCTCCTAATAACATGCATCTATATATCTGACTTTGGTTTTTTTATTTATTGTAATTGTACATATCCATTCCCTCTTGTTGAGTGTAAACAGTGTATCATGGATTGAACTAGACTACAATATTAGCACAACAAACAATGACCAAAATAAAGAAGAGGTCAAATGAGAACAATGGAATTGCAAGCATTTGAGAATGTCAAATCTATCAGACAAATCTTCCATTATAAAACCAATATAAAAAGTGGTTTTAAAGCAGACAAAGGAACATACCCTTTTCCTCCATCTTTTCAAAAACAGCAAGAGCGCTACTTGTATTGACATTGCCCAACATCTCATTTACTTTCTGCGCAGTCCTGAATCAAACAGAATGCAAAGCCTCAAAATTATTGAACCTAGTAACAAAATCCCTTAATAGAATTATTGGTTTACATCAAACAAAATACTCAACTCTAAATATTAAATTGAAAAAGGTCAAGTGTCTACAAACTTTGCAGACTGCGCCCGTGCTTTCAACGTATCTTTCTTTGACTTGGCCTCTTGTATTTTGCTCTCCAATAGCTAGCAGCATAGAGGAGATCATTATTTTGTGCAACTTCAGAGAAAAAGAATGAAAAGATATATGGCCCCAAAGTGCATATAGCCAAATACTTTCTAGTAAAGTAAATCAAAATGTATGAGCCAAGCATATTAGTTTTCAAAAAATCAAAATGTATGAGCCAAGAATATTAGTTTTCAACAAAAAAAGTAATTTCGAAATAACTTGATATTTTAAACTCTAAAAGCACAAAAACCAACTTTCGCCTTTAAAGAAGCAATCTGCTAGTTATGTTTTCTGGCCAGGCTTAAATTTTGTTAAAAGCTTATAGTTGCATAGGAACTAAATAGAAGATCAAGCTGAAACTCATATTGAAAACCAAATAAAAACTACCAAGAAAGAACAAGCAATTGTCAATAAATCCACTCAACTTTAGCTAGTTAATGTACTCTCTCAGTCTTCCATCCCTTCTCTACATAATTTGTTTTTATGGCCATGGAATATGAATTCACATGTATGTATGTATTTATGACAAAACTAGAGCAGCTAAAGAAATCCTCCTCAATATCTATAGTTCCCCAAAATATGAAAACAAAAGGTCAGAATGAACAGAGTATTCTCTTCATCATTCTGGTTTGGTAAAAATTTTAAATTACCAGACACGCCATATTCAGCTTTTAAAGTGAATGAAAAGATAGTTAACACAGTAGACATGCCTTATTCTTCATCTCCAAACACAGCTTCAGTTAGATCTAAAACAAAAGATTCATCCGAATGGACACAGGTCTATTGATTGAAAGAGTTCAAGGAAGACTTGTGAAGCTGCAAAACCTCAAAACATTATGTGCAAATGATTCGTTGGGAAGAAAAAATACTCTCATCATGTTCAATCTCTTCATCTGTCAAATCATGCAGGACATTGATTTAGTTAAATAAACAGATAACTGTCTTACATGTTGGCTTGCTTGCAATGTATCATTGTTTGCAGTTCTCGATCATCCCACATCAAAAAACTATTATCCAACATTTCAGATCTCACCACCGGGCCCATTATCAAGGAATAGTTTGAAGCCAATGCTTGATCCAAAGAAAAAGAGAGCCTCCTATAAATTGTTAAAATCTTCTCCAAGTTCAACTAAATTTTGACTAGATGTGTAAATTAAATGCTTCCAAGTTTGATTGAGCTTCCAGCCATCGTTCCTACTAATATTTCTAGACTGGTTTTGTATCTCTATGGCGTCCTTAATTCTTCTGTCTTTCCACTGACTCTTGATAGCCAAAATATTTGTATCTCTAATGTGGATTGAGAAATTATGTACATTTCATGTTCAGCTAATGTTGATTTTTTCAAGCTACAATATTGGATTTCCAAAGTATGCTCCTTGATTCTTATTTAAAAAGATCAACCAGTCTCGCCAATTTAGAGAATGCCACATGTGCAAGTGATCTCATAGGCCCCTGGGCCCTTTTCAAAGTTTTGGGTCATGATATTTGGCATTTCTAAGGCTGTTTCTGAGGGTTTTATAAAATCCGAAGCAAGTCCTTCCATAGCATCTTGAATATAAGGTAAGAAAGCTTTCTTCTCTACCATGTCAGTGTCAGTCCAGACAACTCTTCTACTCATACTAGCTATTTTGGGGGATTTCTTAATTTGTTAGTCATGATACAAGATTCTGAGTGCTCTAGTAAACAGAGTGTTTGTCACTATGGATAATATTCTTTCACACTGTTCAACATTATCTAGTGTCCACCCAAATCAAATGATAATTGGGGCTCAAATACAATACAGTCTTCACTCTATGCAACTTACCATCAATTTAGTTAAACATATGGGTAAGTCTCTTTCCCACAGTTCAATTTTATTCACCCAATTCAAATGAGAAATGGGAGCTAACCACAATACAGTGTTCATCAATGCAACTTAACTATCCACCATGTCAAAGACCACACACCATGTCTACATCCATGATCCCTGGTAGTATGATAATGAATACAAATTGTTACAAGTGCAACTGTTGGTAACTTGCAATCAGAAGTTGGTGCACTAGCAAACGTGGTGATCAACATGGAGCGGGACTATCATTTTGCCAACTCTTCGGGCTCATGGCAGAATATAGCGTCAAATCTGTCGGCCATACTCGTACGCTATGTCACAAGGTTCGTGTTCGTGTTCGGCAACGATAAAATTCGGATGTTCAGCAAGGAGAAAAAAAATTTGAAAAAAAAATCATGATTAAATTCGCCTTATATAAATTTGTAAATTTGATTTTTTTTAAATATAAGTTATATATAATAATAAATATTAATACTATAATAATATATTATATATTGATAATAGCATATTATAATATATAAATATTAAATATTATTATATATTTATATATTATTTTTATATATTTAAATATTAATAATATATAAATATATTGTAATATTTAATATTTATAATATAATAGCCGATAAGGGAGTGGTTCGGTGGTTAAGTCGCTCGGTTATAGTGGCGGCCACCAGAGTTCAAACCCCTGCTGGGCCAACGAGCTCGCAGGGTTTATGCCTTCGCTGGGCCAATGAGCTCGCAGGTTTGAAGTGTTCTTGCTAGGGGATGAGGTCCCCCGTGTTGTGGCCTCACCGGTTCATTGCTCCGAGCAAAAGCATTCACGTGGAGTCGGAGGGCGTGTCACACTAGCGTCGCCGATCACGTTAAAAACTTTACCAGGCGCATTTTAAAAAAAAAAAAATCATAATATAATATAAATATAATAATATATTATAAATTATAAGCGGCTCCTCGCCGCACCGAACTAGACCCGACTGCATTACATTATATCAATCAAAATCTTTTAAATCACCAATCTTTAATAAAAATATCCAATGTGTTTCACACTTTTTCCCCTTTTTATCGTGATTTAAACGCAGCAAAAAACCCATTTTAATGTGTTTCAACAGGAGAAAATTGAACAGACTACGATTTTCTTGGGGTATAATCGCGATTTTTTTGGCAATTATTGCTTTGTCACTCGCAAGTGTTCCCATTAAAGGGAAAAAATAGGAAAAAAAACCCTTATTTTAAATATATTTTATTAAAAAACCATGCCCTCTGTCTATACAAACATTAGGCGAATTTGAGAGAATTTTTTATAATGTTTTGTAGCCCGCCAAATTTCGAACTTCGTAGCAGAAATTTGGAGAACCCTGACAGCGGTTGCACGCTAAAACCAGAGAAATGAATAATGGATAGTTAGCTTAGCGGCAGAGGAGTACATCATAGATGAGAGTTTGCAATTATGAAGACAACTATGCATCTTACAGAGGTGGGAAATACATATTGCAATGCTAAGCTTGGCATTCTCAACAAAGTTGGAACCATGGACACTACAGTTTGCCTACAAGCCAAAAAGAAGCAAATTGCTTTCATGGGAGGTGTCAAACTACAAGTTGAAGAAAATTTTCAAAATGAAGTCGGTGATTCGTATGGTTTTGAGCAAAACGTTTTTGTCCACAACCCATTAATACAAGGTCAACACAGACATCTTCAATACTCCTTGCAATCTTCTTGGACTTAGGAGAAGTGAAGGATGTTATCAGGATGGTGGCTAAGTCCCTAATCAAACTAAGATGGTGCTATGGGTTGAAAAGAATATTGGATGATGTAGTCTTGGGATTGGGCTTCCTCCCGAGCAATGGAACATGGCCAGTGATTCTTCGGTCATATAATGGCTTGTGGGCTCCTTTCATCATTGTGGTTGTTGGGTAGAATGAGGATGAACGCAACACAAGGCAAAATGGGGAGTCGAATTCCTGAAGGCAGTCACTGGTGCTGCTCCTTTGAAGAGGTCCACTAGTCCTTTGCAATTGAGACATGTCATGTCCCCATTTTTCGGAGTGATTATCTTGGAGATTTCAAATCTTCAATTTGAAATCAAGTTGGCTAAAAATAATGGGAAAGATGAAGTCGACTTCAAAAGAAAGTTCAAATTTGCTTTTGAGCACCATACTCAGAAGGGTCGGCTCAGGATGGAGGTCGGCCTAGAAAGGAGGAAAGACAAACGAATTTAATTTGTTTTAAAGCGCCAAAGCATTGTCTAAGTCGGTCCCAATTTAAGCAAGATGATAGTCAGCCTAGGTCGGCCTAAAAGTGATACATTATATTTCAGGCGCCTATATACTTGTTAAAGTCGGCCAGGCTTAAGGAGATAGATCGGCCATGCATAGGTCAGCCCAAGTTGGAAAAAAAAAAAGATAGAATAAAAGGTTAGGTCGGACAGAAATAAACGATTTCAAATTTGTTTGAGCGCCAAAGTTCTTTGGGAAGTCGGACATAATGAATTAATAAACAATATTTTTTTATGATTGTCTGCCAGCAATTGAAAGGAGGAAAAGCATGTATAAACAAGAGGCTTTTGACATCAATTCAATCATCTTTTGGCTTGTTAAACTTTGCATATGGGTCTGCAATTTTATTGCAACTTATTCCAAGGACGAAAACCCTTGTGAATTGAAGGTGTATTAGACGAAAGCCCAACTACATCTTGGAGGTGGATTCATACGGAGTTCACATCTGCACTTCATTGGAGATTTGTAGATTGTTTGAGCATCATTGATTTATCTTTCAAAGGTTTGGTCAGAGACCATTGTTGACGATTGAAGCTTGAAGATTCCTTGCACATCATTGAAGGCTTTGATCGAAGACTTGAAGATTGCATTGAAGATCTATAGAAGATTGAAGATTCTTGCTTGATCTCATTAAGAATCATTTTGCTAGTAGAGCGCCGATTTGAGGAGGTCTGCCAATTCGCCAATCTGCATAACCAATTTTGGAGGACATTCCTTGGAGCGATCTGCATAACCTTGACAGCAGGTTTAGTAGTAATTCAGGTGGCGATCAGCACTGTAGCTTCTCTTTTCTTCATAAAGGATCAGCGACCAGCACTTGAGGGAGAACACAGCTATTGGAAGGGCCGATTAGCATGCCTTGTGACAGCGATCCACCATTAGAGGCCAGGGATCAGACAGTAAGGTGTTTTGGCAGCAGCATTGGTCATAATTGAAGATCTTCATCATAGCTGATCTAAGAGTAGAGGTTCTGCCTTGCATCAGAATTTGACATTAGAATTGGTATGTTGAGTTATTGTTTAAATCTGATTTGTAACAGCGATTTGGCATTGTAATTTTGCTATCATAGAGCCATAAATTGATGTATTGTTGCAAGTAGAAAATCTGATTTCTATAACAGCAGAATTGATTTGATTGGATCATCATTTGCAAATCCACCTATTATGTAATTCATTGTGTAATCCAACTAGGGTTTGATTGTATAATTTGCATTCATGTTATGATGGAATTGCCATGAAAATTGGATGATATAAGTGTGTATTTAGATCCAAAAGAATAAATTCAGATTTCAGCTGTAGGGTTTCAATTTGAAATTGCAAGATTCAGGAAATTCATATGCAAACCTAGAACGGGACATGACAAGACAGGTAGCTCGGACTCCAGCGAGGAAGAGGTCATGGTGGTGGCACAATAGGTATGAAGACCAGAGAGTTTCTTTTGCCAGCAAATGGGTTGATGGAGGTTCATCAGAGGAAGTGGTGTTGTTACCAGATAAGCTTGTATAGGTTAATAGAATACAGTAAATAGAATATACGGTAGACAAAATATATGTGTTAGATATAGTTCTACACCTGCAAGACAAAAGTATAGAAGCTGTAATGTTATTAATACAGGCCCTATGGGGTTTTGGCAATCAAATTATCAAAGCAATACAATATACCTCGAGGGGTGTTAGATAGAGGCCCTCCATTGAAAGAGCTAGTTGTTAATTTTTTGTGGTTGAAATCATTCACAGGAATGGCCCCCACTAGCCAAATTCACTACTAAAACAAAGTATAAATAACAATTACTAAAAATAATAATAAATTACAATTTATAAAAACAAAATTTTACATTTAAAGATAAAATTTTTTTAAAAAATTAAGTTTAAATAAAAAAATTAAAAATATATATTATTAAATAAATTGGAAAACATAAAAAAAATTAAAAAAAAAATTTGGGTTTAAATATAAAATTATAAATAAAAATTATTTAAAAAATAATAAATAATAAATTACAATTGTAAAGAGCACCTCAGTTTTCTTTTGAAATTCCACACACAAAGAAAGATGCAATGGTTAAGTTCTTCCACACTCTTCTGATCACCCAGATCCCTATGCGGACAAAGTGAGAGCTTACAAGTGCTTCCAAGTTAGCATTCAAAACCAACATGCAATAATAACAACTTCCACTTATTCAGTGGGCATCCGCTTATGCAGCGGGCATCCGCTTATGCAGCAGGCATCCACTTAATCGTGGGAATGTGTGTAGGCCACTAGCAGAATTTCTAAGCTTGACTCAAACCGATAAGGTTGATATGCCAGCTTGTTCATGCCAAAACGGGCTGTGAGTTCATGCTATAATTTATTGGCGGTAAACCGTCCAATATTACAAAATGAAGCACAATTTTATGAAGTAACCGGCAGTACTACCATCTGGTATTACAAACATAGATTTATTGCAACATATAAAAGAAACACAAGAGTTAGGGCACGCTGCAATATTTTATTAATTCCGATCAGAACTGAAATAAACTGCTGTAGCATCAAAAATCAGAATATGAGGAGTTGAGAAGTTACCAAACATCACCCTAAAGCATACCCATGAAGCTCTGTTGCTGGTTATGGATGTAATGAAGCTCAAACACTAAAAATACACCTCTGAAAGCACTCCAACAGCCAAATACTTAGGTCTGATACAAAACCCAGCAAACTAGAAATACACAGAAATACTTCTCACAACCCCAAAACTTAGCACAAAATACTCCAAAAATATCACTGAAAAACATCTCAAACCTTCACACATCAAAATACATCAAAACTATTCAACCCAAAATCTCTACATGATGATTCCATTCAAGCTCCTTGTGATTTTTGAATAAAATCACCAAATATCCAACTACGGTTGATCTTCCACAACCGAAACCAAATGAGAAGTTGAGGCTAAACAACCCCAAGAAGAAACTCTGATCAAAAGTACAAGGTTTCAAAAGAAATGAAAATATATTCAACAACATAAACCTCCAAATGAGCCCAAAACCCCTTTATAAAGACACTTTTAGAGCAACATGAGGAAATAAAAATAATAATTTCACTTTTCTTTTAATTTCCTCCTCACATAAAAATAACCTTTTTAATTGCTCACTTTATGTCCCCCTTGCCTAACATTCCATTTATGTGAGCATCAAATAATACTTTTCAACACCCTTCCAAAGAGCTATTACACTTAAGTTATATTCTAATATTTCCCATCCTTAGACAACTTAAGTGAATAAATAATTAAATAACTCAATAATATACCCAAGTTGCGGAAAGCATCCAAATGATATAATTCTGCAACTTTGATCATACCAACAGGATACTGAAGACTTCGAATGAAAATCGGAGGTCGTCAGGTGACTCTCTAAAAATAGCATGTTTCTCCAAGAAAGTTGGAGAGCACCCGAGAGGTCGAAACTGAATTCTGAAAGCATCTATGAACTCCAAATGACTAGCTAGACTTAAAAACACGAACAACTGCTCTATAAGACTGAGCCACGGCCACTCCAAAAACGTTGGAGTTCTTCCAAACATGACGAATAGCCTCCGGAAGACTAGGAACAAGCATAATGCGCAAAAAAGGTCTATGCACCAAAAAGGGGACATTACAACAATTTACCAAAAAAAAAAAGTTACATTTAAATATAAAATTATAATTAATATTTTTTAAAGTTTAAAATTAAAAAATTAAAATGTGTAGAAAATATGACGAAAATCGTAGCCATTTATGATTGTATGGAGCAGAAAATAGATTTTTTGCAAAAAACCAAAAAAATGGGTCGAAATTTCAATTAAATGGCAATTAAAAAACAAAAAACATGGTCACTGACTTTTTGGCCCTAATATCATGCACTTTTAAACCAAAAAACCGAGCAGAAGGGCAAGAAACAAGATCTCGCTATATATCACAAGATTTTCCTACGATCTGCTTCTATGCTCTAGGAGTCTAGACCATACTTCCTTTGGTATAGCCAAATTCGATGGGATGTACAAACATGGAACAAACCACTCTACTACCACAAATCCAAATTTGATTAGCAATACAATGGACAACACAATAAATTGTATAAACTTAAATGTGTCATCAAAGTAATGAACCAAAACAAAGGAAAACAAACCCTATAAACACAGATCATTTTACAATATAAATGAAAAATTTATTGAAAATAAGTTATTTAGAAAAAGGTAGCAATCTTTTAGAAGAGATGTTGAGCTAAAACATTGATTTTTATATTCAAATGGCAATTCCTTTATAGCTATTCTAGCATGAAATGGGAAGTCTAAAAATGGAAAATGAAACAATTTGCCCAAGAATCTAAAAAATATATGATAGTTGTTCCCTCAAGAAATGGAGAGGGCTTATAATGACATGAAATTAATCAAAAGACAAATTTTCAATTTTCCAAAAAATTTTGAGATCTATATTTTTGTCTCTTGCAATTTTAAGGCCCTTCAGGGTATTATTTTGGGGTCAAATTTCATTGGCCAAAAATGTATGGCTACGACAACCATTTTGGTGGTTCTAGAGTATGAGCCAAGCTTTCCAACACATTAAGTTGTTTTGAATTCCAAACAACAGTGGAGATAAGGCCCTAGAAAGGTAACTTAATAGTTTTTTGGTATTTTTCCAAAAAATTGTCTTGAAACTCCATCTAGATCATTGTTTGTTTGAGGACAATAACAAGGACTTGGAGTCAAGGCAGAACCAACAAGCTTAAATAGTCTTGGTCACTGCCAATATTTTCTAGAAGCTTGTCTAACATGTATACCTATTGCATGAACAACTCAACAAGTTGTGAGGTCTTATCAATGAAATCCATGGCAAAAAATACCACAATTGGTCACCCTATCAACCAAAATGTAGAAAATTTTCCTACTACAAATGATCCATACGCATCCAAGAAAATCATCAAAATACTCCATAGACTCCAAGAACATGTCAAGATTGACAAAATAGAGCAAAGTTGACAAGTGACAATTTTGTTCATTGTTGCTCCTAACAAAAGCATCATTTACTTCAACAAGGTCAAACACAAGTTATGCTTCATCAAAGTTCCATTCTAATTACATGTATAGATTCCTTTCAAAAATTTATGCACTTTAAAAACAAAGGGCACCTGATTTCAAGTTCATATACAAAAGTTATGGCCTTTGCAAGTTGTAGGAATTGTGGAAAAGCTAAGTGGTGATTTCATTTTTGTCACCTGCATAAAGGGGTGGTTTTGTCATTGCATAAAGTGACAGTCCTGTAAAAACAGCAGTTTCATTTTCGTCACCTACATAATGTGGTGGTTTCATCTCAAGAAGCTATACAAGCAGAGTAATGGCAGAATGATGACGTCTCTTCAATCTTGAGACATTTGGGAGTCCTTTGGTATGTGAAAGGATACTTCCATCATTATAAGGATGATGCAAGTCTCCAATTGAGGTGGGAACGAATAAGAGGACAGGGCCCAAGTGTGCAAGAGTGTAAGGCTAATGTATGGCAGAGTGACCAACTGTTCTTATTTGGAACTACTCTGTGCCTCTTGTATATATTTCCATAGCAGCATTAAAAACATAAGAGACAACAGAGAAAGAAAGAAAAGAAAACATATTAACGTCCATGAATGACCAAAAATTATCAATGAGACTGGAATGTACAGTAGGTACAATAGCAAAGGACTAGGGCAAAAAGGGCCCTTGTCATGTCCCTTTTTTGGCGCATTGATTTTCGTGTGCATTATGCTTGTTCCTAGTCTCTCAAAGGCTATCCAGCATGCTTGGGAGAACTCCAATATTCTTGGAGTGGTCGTGGTTCAGT
Source organism: Cunninghamia lanceolata (assembly GCA_027924645.1). Taxonomy (NCBI): domain Eukaryota; kingdom Viridiplantae; phylum Streptophyta; class Pinopsida; order Cupressales; family Cupressaceae; genus Cunninghamia; species Cunninghamia lanceolata. The sequence goes on along the minus strand of BSBN01000508.1, from coordinate 14,952,676 downwards.
CTGCAGAACAGATAAGTGGTTTTCTTTCTAGGAGTGGACTAATTCTCTTTGGCATTGATCTCAGTGGATGTCCAGGGTGGCAATGATGCTTTCAAAAGTTGGATCGGGCTTCCAATTTGCTCTCCAAGATTCTTGGAGCAGCCGTCTATTTTTGGAAAGTCACCTGGAAGGCATCGTTTCGCATCCCAAACCCTACAGAGCATATTGGTTCAGTTTATTTCACATTTGGATGAAGTTTGGGATTTTCCGCAAAAAGTAATATTTAATGAGCTATTTTAATTATTATTTTCACTTAAGCTCCTAGAGGTGAAAATAATTAATAAATACCTAAGTGTTATAGCTCATTGGAAAGGTTTTTAAGTGTTCTAAATGATAGACACTTAAAAAGGGGACCTCACACATGATATATTTTTATTATTTCAAAAAGGTCTTTAGGAGAGAAGAAATATGAAGAGTTAAAAGGAAAATAATAATATTTTCCTCTCAAAAAAAGTTATAAAAGGGGAATGAGAGCTCATTTGAAGTGTTATGTTTTTGGAATTGATTTTGTTTGCAGATAGATTGAACCTGTGAGTTCTTCCATATTCCCTTGAGGACGAAAACCCTCTTGGAGAATGCTCTTGAGGACGAAAACCCTCTTGAGTTTGGGTGTGGTTTCATGCAGAAATCACCATTG